>OX344723.1:54202749-54827749 GCA_947034835.1 Ballota nigra | reverse complement strand
CGTAAAGAAAAACCTCAAAACGTAAAAATAAAGCTTGCTCGTTCCTTCTCCTCTTTCTCTCTCTAAAAACTAAGTCTAAAAGTGATTTGGTATGTGATGGTTCGTCAATAATCCTCTCAAAACGTGTTCGGGGAGGTATATATAAGCAACGGGTCGAGTCGGGATCGTATGGGCCAAAAAACGCGCTTGCTCGTGCACTGCTCGTGCACTAGTGCACGAGAACATCCCACTTGAGCACTTCAAAACATCCAGAACCGAAAAACTGCACGACCACACGAGCTCGTGCACGACCGCATGCCTTGCTCGAGCGCCCTGCACGAGCACTCGTGCAGGGGTGCACGACAAGCTTCAACTCGTGCGCAGTGCTCGAGCACTCGAGCGCTAGTGCTCGAGCTCTTCTAGCTTGTGCACTCCAATGATACTTTTGCTCCCTTGAACTAGCACTTTTCGTATTTCTTCGATATCTCCTCATCCAGGCATCCGTTTGAGTCGATTCAAAGTCCTACGAACTCCTCTTTTCGCCCTCTATCCATCTATGAGCATCAAAGAGACAAATTCATTAGTTTATGAAAATGATACGCAAATGACTCTAAATACTCAACAAAATCAACCAAAACAAGGGCATTTCGAGTGACGAATCATGACAATTTCACGCCTAATCATAGATCCTTCTGGAACCCGTAACCGCTCATGTTGCAACCAATGCTTGCAACATTCACTGCAACATTGAGTATTCCAGAGACTTGAAGATCCTTCTAGATCTTCATCCTACATGTTAAAACATCTAAGACAACATTTGATCATAAAGTGTTGGTTAATAAGAAGAAAGGGCAAATTCATGTTGTTTCAAAGTAAATAGTGAATACTTCACTACCAACAACATTAACAATCTCCCTCAATTTGACCTTTCTGCTACAACACACCTGATGTATATATTTTTCAATATATAGGTCAGTGATGTATGTACAATAGAGATCAACATCGTATTGTACACTTAGCTTTTCACACTTGTGTAGCAAAATAGCCAAAAAACAAGATGTCAACTGTGAGTTGAATCACCAAAATCAAGATGAAATAACAATAAGTTAATTTCACCAAAACAAAATGAACATTATCATATATGCTCATCAAAATCAACAAAATGAGTAACATAATGTTTACCCATTCAAATAGAAATAACTGAAATAAATCCTATCTAATATAATAACTAAACAACTAATATAATATTGTCTTTCAAAAAGTAAAAACTTCCTATCAAAGCAAATTTCTAACAGAACAAACTTAATCAAAAATACAAATCAACCAAGAGTACTTAGAGGCATCACAAGAAGGAACTTGATATCACTGTATAAGATATACAGCTGCAGCTACAAGCATCTTGCACTAAGCTCCCCCATAAATTGTGCTTCCTCCAGTCTCTAAGACATCTCAAACTTTGGCAGAAATATCTGGTAGATCACCATAGAGCTCTTCTTCCTCTGCTTCCTGGATATGAATTGTTGCAATATTTGCAACAACATCTTCAGCAGCATCTGCACTTTTCCCAGCAACATCAGGTCTAGTTGCAACAGCTTCATCAGCAACTGTCCTTCCTCCCTCAGCAACCTCAGCAGCAGGTTCAGCAGCATCATTCATCTCATGAATCTCAACTTCTCGAGCAACAGCAACTGGTACTCCCCCTGTTGTGGCAGAAAGTAGGTTTTTCCAGTAGTTCTTTAGGAATTGGAGTTCATCTATAGAGTCCTGCAAATGCTTCAGTTGAGTTTGAATAAACTCAGGTGAGATATTCAGGGAATGAGCTGTAGGAGCAAGAATATTGCTAGGTATGTTCCCAGCATCTTGTGCAGGAGCAGGATCAGGAACAGGTTGGTTTTGTTCTGCATCTTCTTCATCAGCATTATCCTGTAAGGGTAAGTCTAACACTCTATTCCCAGACAACAAGTAGTGAGATATGCCCATAAGACTTACTCTCCCCCTCAACAATTCATTTCTCATATGGACAAAATTATGACTCCTTAAATAGCCATATATCAACACAGGATAAGGCAAGTTGCCTTTTTCAGAGATCTTCCCAGTAAACTTCATCATGTGATGAAACATAACCAATCCTAGGTTGAAGTTTTTCATCACACCTATCCTATACATCAGAACAGCTTGATCCCTGGTCACTTTTGTTGAGTTGGTAGAGGGTATCCAGTTATACACCACAAGTTTGTGTAAAACATAATACAGTGAAGTTAATGAAGCTGCAAGCATATTCTTCTTCCACTTGTTTACTCTACCCCCAGTTAGAACATTAATGATCTCATCCATGTGAGGAACCTCTTCTTCCTCAACATTCTCAACATGCAGAAACTGATTAATCAACTTAGGAGTAAAAGGAACACTCTTATCCCTAAATCTTACAGACCCATACCACCTAGAATTTCTTCTAGCATGATTTTTCCTCAGACAAGCATAGAACTCATACACCCAATCAGTAACAAAAGTATCAGCAAAGGTTACAACATGCATCAGACTCCTTTCCTCTAAGTATCTAACAAGACCCTTAGATTCAAATTCATCGATGTTAATCTTCCTCTCAATTAACAAATTTCTCTTCCTTAACCTAGCTATCTTTTGTTCTAGGGATTCATCATTGTTATTATCAGTACTAACTTGTTCAACAGAATGTTCAGATTCATTACCTCTCTCAGAATCAGTTTTGGTCTTTTCTGAGCTACTCTCCAGACTACTATCATCATCCTCAGGTTCTGGTACTGCTGCACTTGTTCCAGCACCACCACCAACATATTCAAACTTCCTTTTTGTTCTCAGCTCGACTCTAGCTCTCCTTCTGAGTTCAAAGATGGGTACATCACTTTCATCAGAAGCTTCTTTCCCCTGGCTTTGAGAGTCACCAGATTCACTTTCAGTTGAGACCTTTGGGCTTGACTCCTTTTCAGATTCTAAGAATACTTGAATGGGACGTGCAGCAACATCTCCTTCATCATCTTTCTTCTTCCTTGCGGTTTCAGAGTAGTTCACCCTTTTCTTTGCTCTTCCTGATCTCCTCCTTGATTGAATAGGGCTCATTTTCCTCTTGTCACCCTTCTTCTTTACAGCCTTGGCTATTGGAGCAGGCTCAGAGTCCTCAAACATTGAAGAATCGGTTTTGGGTGATTCTTCTTTGTCTTCCCCTGATATCTCCTCATCAGGGACTTCAGCATTAGGGCTTTCTTCCCTAGTTTCTTCAGCAACAGTCTCCTCGGCAATGGGAGCATCCTCCATGGTTTGATCACCTGTTTCAACATCTTTTGAAATATTAGCAGTAGGGTTTTTGGCTTGGCTTGAGGATTGAGGAATTTCTGGTTTGGCAATCGAAGTAGTGCCTTCGATTTGAACAGTAGGAGAAGGTTTTTGAGTTTGATTCAGGTAAGATGCAACATCAACTTCAATAGAGCCAATGGTTAGCTTAGGGACCACAGGACTTCCTTGAAGGCTCTGTGCAATACCTCATATGATCGATTCAAGCTGATCGACGGTGGCTTCATTTGGAATGTAGATGTTTACAGGGAAAGCATGAACAGGAGTTGGAGTGGTAGACGGTGTTGTGCTCGATGATGGAGCAACAGAGGCAACATTTGGGTTTTGGCTTGAGGCCATTTCTACAAGAAGGTTTAGGTTTGAGGTTTGAGAAGGTGGAGAGTTTGAGGGAGTTTTCGAATTGTGGGAGTTCTTCTTTTGATTTCCAGCCATTAAGTACTTAGTAAAAGCAAGTAAAATAAAATTTAAGAGAAATAACACTTTAAGCCCTAGAATGCGAACACACTATTTCCAACACTTATCTGAAAAATCTGAACTTTACTAATATGCTAAAACATAGAAAATTAAACATAAGATACGAAGGATATTTATAGGAGAAAGAATACGGAAGTTATTTTAGTTACCCTCAAAAGAAAATTATGGATTCATGACGTGAGGATTCTCCACTCCCCCATGAAGAGATCATGGGTTTCTTATATTCTAAAATCCGAACTTTAATTAAATAAAAAAAAAATATGCACGATATGAAATAAAAATAAAAACGTGGGTTTTATCATGTGGAAATTAAAAATAAATCCCTGAAAAATCGGTTCATAATCTTGACTTAGAAAATAAATACGAACAACATATGATGTTGTATTCAAAATTGGAACAAACACTTCAACATCGGCTTAACATCCAATGTCGCAATTTTCATCAAACAATTTTAGCACTTTTATTCACATTGATCCATCTTTTCAAGAGAGTGCATCGTAGCAGCGAACTTCGTGCCCCATAATTACTCAATGGATTTGTGACATATTGATGTTTTATAATCACCTTTTGAAAAGAAGACATCGTAGTAGCGAACTCCGTGCTCCATAGTTACTCAGTGAATTAGTTACATCTTGATGTGCTTTTTCAAAAACTTATTATGCGTTTGAGAAGAGTGATTCCTCTTTATTTTTACACAACAATCATACTTTGTCCAGATTTATTTTACAAAGAAATTATGAAACAAAATACATGAATAAACTTTAATTAGAACATGCATATACCCTGATGTTGTTATAAATGTTTTAGCATACATAACAACATCCGCTTTACAGTTACTTAGATTGTGCACATACCAAGAGATTTCCTCAAGAATGAGAATCTCTCATGGTCTAATACTTTAGTAAACACATCAGTAAATTGATTTTCAGTGGGTATGTAATCTAACTTCACAATATTCTTTTCTACAAGATCCCTTATGAAATGA
Source organism: Ballota nigra (assembly GCA_947034835.1). Classification (NCBI taxonomy): domain Eukaryota; kingdom Viridiplantae; phylum Streptophyta; class Magnoliopsida; order Lamiales; family Lamiaceae; genus Ballota; species Ballota nigra. The sequence continues at coordinate 54,822,984 of OX344723.1, read as the reverse complement.
TGTCTAATACTTATGTGTTTAGTAAGTGAGTGTTGAACTGGATTTTTCGAAATGTTGATAGCACTAGTGTTATCACAATATACAGTTAAAATGTCACTCTCTAAACCATAATCACTAAACATTTTACTCAACCAAAGAAGTTGTGTACAACAATTACCTGCTGCAATGTACTCAGACTCTGCAGTAGATTGTGATACATAATTCTGCTTTCTACTATGCCAAGAAATCAAATTGTTACCCATATAAAAGCAACCACCACTCGTGCTCTTTCTATCATCAATATCTCCAGCCCATTCAGCATCACTGTATCCAACAAGTGCACTGCTTGTGTCTTTGGTATACCATATACCAAGATCAGTTGTACCAGCCACATATCTTATGATTCTCTTGACTGCATTCAAATGAGACTCCTTGGGACAAGCTTGGTACCTAGCACAAACACAAACACTATACATGATATCAGGCCTGCTTGAGGTTAAGTACAGAAGACTACCTATCATGGATCTATACAAAGTTGGATCAATATCTTGACCAACAGTGTCTTTACACAACTTTTGTGTAGATCCCACAGGAGTTTTCATGACTTTTGAGCTTTCTAAACCAAACATTTTCACTAAATTCTTTGCATACTTACTCTGAGAGAAGAAAATACCTTTATCAGTTTGTTTGATTTGAAGTCCTAGGAAGTAATTCAAATCACCTACCATGCTCATCTCAAATGTTGCTGTCATTGCTTCAACAAACTTGTTTAACATAATGTTACAAGTTGAACCAAAAACAATGTCATCAACATATAATTGAGCTATTAGTAAGTCTTCTCCAGAATGTTTAATGAACAAGGTTCTATCAGCCTCTCCTCTTATGAAACCAAATTGCAACAGAAAGTCAGTAAGTCTACCATACCAAGCTCTAGGAGCTTGTTTGAGACCATACAAGGCTTTCTTTAGTTTGTACACATGATCTGGATACTGTGGGTTTTCAAAACCTTTAGGTTGTTCAACAAATGCATCTTCAATTAATATGCCATTCAGAAATGCAGCTTTTACATCCATTTGATGAAGATTAATGTTAATGTAACATGCAATTGCTAGTAATAATCTAATGGATTCTATCCTAGCAACAGGTGCAAATGTTTCATCAAAATCAATACCTTCAACTTGAGTGTAACCTTGTGTAACTAATCTAGCTTTGTTCCTAATTATGTTACCAGACTCATCAGTTTTGTTTTTAAAGATCCATTTAGTTCCAATAACATTGACATTATCAGGTCTTGGAACTAATGACCAAACATCATTCCTCTCAAACTGATTAAGTTCCTCATGCATATCATTAATCCAATTTTCATCTCTTAATGCTTCTGTAACATTTTTAGATTCAATTTCAGAATAGTAACACTGAGCATTCACAATATTGCATATTGAGGACATGCATACAGACCTTACCACATCAACACGATTTGCACTTACTCTCCTTCTTGTTTGAACACCAACTGAAGCATCTCCAATGATCTAATTTGAAGGATGGTTTTTTGTAATCCAAGTAGCTGGATTCTTCTTTGGAGTATACGGATTGTTCTGTGAAGTATCAACTGAATCTGCAGGGGATATTGGACCAGATACTGTAACATTTGATGTAACATTCTCTATTTTCAGTGATTCTTTTGGAACTTCAGTAACTTCAGTCACATCTTCAGTATCATTTCCATCTATCAGATTCTTATCATCATCAAAAATAACATTCACAGATTCTTGAACAGTGTTAGTTCTAAGGTTATATACGCTATAAGTTTTACTATTTCTAGAATAACCTAAGAAAAAACCTTTATCACTCTTAGAATCAAACTTATGCAGTTGATCCCTATCATTCAGAATGTAACACACACAACAAAAAACATGAAAATATTTCACATTCGGTTTCTTATTGTTCAAGATCTCATATGGGGTTTTGTTGCTTCCAAATCTAAAATAGACTCTATTAGCAATATGGCATGCAGTATTCAATGCTTCAGCCTAAAATTTCTTTGCAAGATTTTTTGAAGTAAGAATTACTCTTGCCATTTCTTGAAGAGTTCTATTTTTTCTTTCAGCTATCCCATTTTGTTGTGGAGTTTTAGGAGAAGAAAACTCTTGGACAACACCTTTCTTATTACAGAATTCTGAAAACATGCTATTTTCAAACTCTCTACCATGATCAGACCTAATCCTGCTTACTTTCAAGTTGAAAACAGTTTTAAATCTTTTGTAAAGAATTTTAAAAACATCAAAAGTTTCATATTTTTCTCTTAAAAACTCAATCCAAGTAAACCTAGAGTAATCATCTACCACAACCAGTGAATATTTCTTACCACCAATGCTTTCAGTTTCCATAGGACCCATAAGATCCATATGCAGTAATTCAAAACAACGATGTGTCAAGTAATGTGATAACATTTTATGCAACATTCTTACCTGCTTACCTCTTTGGCATGAACCACATACAGTAGGTGTAACAATCTTCAGTTTAGGTAAACCTCTCACTGCTTCAGACTTAACCAATTTTTGCATGAATCTATAATTTGCATGTCCAAGTCTTTGATGCCATAGGGCATTATCATCACAATTTGACAAATGACATACTTTATTTGTTCCAATTAGATAACAATTATCAGCTGACCTATTTCCAGTCATTAGACGCTTATTATCCTTGTTTAGAACATAGCATGAATTTTTATCAAATTCAACATGCAAGTTGCCATCACATAGTTGACTTATACTAAGTAGATTAGCAAGTAAACCTTCAACATGCAAAACATTCTTAAGTTTAGGAAAACCTTCAACATTTAAGGTTCACTTTCTAATGATTTTACCTTTTGATCCACCACCATATGTAACAGTTCCACCATTACAAGGTTCATAATCAGATAAGTAGTTAACATGACCAGTCATATGTCTAGAACAACCACTATCAAAGTACCATAGATCATGTACACATGCTTTCAGAGAAGTTTGAACAAAATTACAAGTAACATGTTCTTTCTTTTTCTTAGCAGATTTTGACCAGTGTTTCTTAGAATGTAAAGACATTTCAGACAACACTCTTTGAATTTCTAGATCCTTTTTCATCTTTTGACAGTAAGGACGAATATGATCAATTTCAGAACAATAGTGACACACATACTTTTTCACATGTTTTTCAATCACATGTACCTTTGTTTAAGCATAAAGTTCAATTTTTCCTTTAACAAATTTTATAGGATTATTCACATATTTAGAAGTAGTCTCACCACAATAGCCCAAACCATGTCTACTAGACTGTCCAGTAGTTAAAGAATCACTTACAATGGAGGAACTTTTAGAGTATTTCTTAAAACTTAAGGCAGAATTTTTCAATTCTTCTTTTAGTTTAGAAATTTCTAAATCCTTCCTTGTTAGAATAACTTCCAACTTTGTCACAGTCTCTCTGAGATCATCATTTTTTTTTGCTATACTGGAATCATCATTCCTTATGTCATTACAACCTGTCTCATCAACAAACCCATTAAATCAGTTCAAATCTGAATGATTTTTGACAAATGTTATTTCTGATGTTACAACATTGGAAACAACATCAGTGTCTAGATCATCCAGATCATCATCTAAAGAATCATCATAATCAATTCTTGTTGAAAAAGCTAATTCCTCATCTTTAGAACCTTCAGGTTCATCATCATCTGAGTCATCACTAAAGGTAACATTAAAATTCAGTTTTTGTCTTAATCTGGTATTTGCACACTCATTTGCATAGTGTCCAAATCCAGTACATGCATCACATCTAACTGATTTTCTAAATTCAAGGTCATACCTTGATTTGTTACCTCTAAAATGCCTTGATTGATTCTGATCCTTCCATTTCTCTGAATCTGATGGTGTGTTGGTGAAAGGAATCCTCTGTTGAACATTTCCTATAGATTTGTTCAGTTTCTTCTTCAGGTAGGAGTTGAACTTCTTTGTGAGGAGGGCAATGTGCTCAGGAGTGTTGTAACTTTGGTCTAAAACATCTTCATCAGACTCAACCTCAGTCACAAAGGACTGATTTTCAGTATTAGAAGATGTTTCACCTTTGAAAACAACAACCTTCTTCCCTTCACTTGTATCATCAGATTGAGTTGTGTTCATCTCATAAGTTTTGAGAATACTTACAAGCTCATTCTAACTTAGAGTGTCAGTGTCCTTGGCTTCTTCAATGGCACAAATTTTTGCATCGAATCGTTTTGGAACAGATCGCAAAATTTTGTGTACAACTCGTACATTGGAAATTGGATCACCAAGTGCGTGTGATTCGTTGACAATCTCACTCAGCCTCTCATTGTAAGCCGTGATCGTCTCATCATCCTTCATCCTTAGATTCTCAAACTTGGTCCCAAGCATTCGAAGTTTGGTCCTTCGAACACTTCCACTTCCTTCGCAATGTTCTTGAAGCCTCTCCCATGCATCTTTAGCCGTGGTACATGTTGATATAATCTTGAATATAGACACATCAACAGAGGTAAAGATATCATTGAGAGCTTTAGAATTATAGCTTGTCGTCGTGGTCTCCTCATTTGTCCATTCAATCTCCCGTTTGACTCTTATCTCGCCATCATTATCTGCTTGATTTCTAGGACATTCCCAACCGGTCAGAACACTTCTCCAAGCACATTCATCAATAGACTTGATGTACATATGCATCTTAGGTTTCCAATAGGCATAGTTATTTCCATCTAGTATATGAGGCCTAAGTGGGGTGTTTACAGGATATTCCATAGCAAAAGACACACTAAAAACACAGGATCTAAACTTAGTATATCAAGTTTATTGCTCTGGTGCCAATTGAAGGTGTGCGTGTGTTATAAAGTATAGATGTTGTAATGAATGTTAAAGTAAACACTACAACAATCTGGAAAATCAGAATATAAAACGTGTACAGCGGAAGACTTAAACACACAATTGCAAGATGGAATACTTTTTAACACAAACTATATAAAATAGATTGTGCTAGCCTTACGGCGAAACGTTCACTATAATAAGATTAGTGATACAAAAGTTGTGTGAAGAAAAAATCGTTCACAACGGAAACAAGACTCGATATCATCTATCAAATCTAAATTGGCTAAGTGTATAACACTATACACCATCAAAGTTGATCTCACTATCTATGGATATAGGTTCGACCCCAAGTTATACGAGAAGAACTCTACTTCTAAGTATAACATAAATGTTGGAATAACTGCCCTATCACCTTTAAACTCGGGATCAACACTAGAGTAGGTGTACTCGTTTACTCCACACTTGGTACTGAAAACTTCGGCTTCTATTTATAGATGAAAGTCTTCAATCCGAAAATAACTTCTTCATGTAACCGCTCCATGATCTTCATGTAATCCCACGTCCTTATCTTTATTCCTGATATTTCTTGATGCAACCGCTTGATCTAGATTGTTCTAAAACGTCCTGGATAAGTCTGGATCGTGTAGGCCCTTGTAGATCCTTCTGGAACCCGTAACCGCTCATGTTGCAACCAATGCTTGCAACATTCACTGCAACATTGAGTATTCCAGAGACTTGTATATCCTTCTAGATCTTCATCCTGCATGTTAAAACATCTAAGACAACATTTGATCATAAAGTGTTGGTTAATGAGAAGAAAGGACAAATTCATGGTGTTTCAAAGTAAATAGTGAATACTTCACTACCAACAACATGTAGTGTGGGTATATTAAAAAAAACATTATCAATCGACCTTATAAAGTTAGTTAGAGTCTCAACCTTTCATATGCAATATTTATTTAGTGGCTTATTTACTTAGTGTGCACCTAGAGCTGTCAAAACGAGTCCGGCCCGACGGGCCGGCCCGAGAAGCCAGGTTTTAAGGATGGGTCAGGCCTAAAAAAATCATAAACAACACAAGTGATATTTTAATTTTAATTTAATTATTGAATTGTTGTTGACAAACTAAATAATTTTTATAACTATATGAGTATAATTTGTATACTAAATTATAAACTAATGAGGTAAATATATAAATCAAGTACAATAATAATATATATAAAAAAAATAAAAAAATTGGGCCAGTTTGGCCCGGTGGCCCGAGACGGGCCAAGACGGGCCCCAAAATAAGTGGTCCAAAAACAACCAGGCCAGCCCAGAAAAAACTCGAGGTCCGGTGACACCTCTATGTGCACCCCAAATATGATCTTATTATTTGAAACTACTAGTATTTTACTCGTGCGTTGCACGGTTTGTTTTTATTTTTTTGTTTTTAAATTGAATGTGTTTTTCTTTATTATTGTAAAAATATGTTTCTTTCTTTTTTGGTTTTATAGGATGAATGAGTTTTTTCTTTTTGAGTTAAATGGAGAGAGTGTTATGCTAAAAATAAATTAAAGTATATAGTTAAGTGAAATAAATTAAATAAATAAAGTATAGAGTAATAATAGTTCATATATAAATCATTGAAGAGTTTTAGTTGTTTTTATTAAAGAATATTGGTTATTTTTACTGAAGAGTATTAATTGTTTTCACTGAAAGGAATTAGTTGTTTAGTGAAAATAAACTAAGACTTTTCAGTGAAAACAAATAATACTCTTTGGTGAAAATAACTAATATCTTTCAATGAAACAATTAGCACACTTTGGTCAAAAATACTAATATCATTCAATCATTTATGTATGAATCAATTTCACTTTATACATGCTAATTGGATAGATATTGATTTTTCTTATTAATTTTGAAATATTTTTTTTATAAACCACATTAATTAATTTTTATCTCTTTTTTTACTATTGTCATCCTTGTCGTATATGTATCAACCTTTTCTACGACAATGTACGATAGGCTTATAGGCAGTCTGGAAAATACGATGTAAAAGACCATCAGTAGAAATACTTCTAAAATTTCAAAAAATTACTTATATACATATAATATTAAAAAATAAAAGAACCTGATGAATATAATTAAAAAAAGAGGGAATTAAACATACTAAGTATTTTTTTTATACCCCAAACAAATTAAATATATAATTTAATTTGAAATTAGTGTTTTTCTTTATCTCGCTTAATACTCGGGGATAATTAATGTCTTAAGTATGTGTGTATATATATATATATGACCTATTTTTATTTTACATTTTCATAAAATTATTTGTATTCTCTCCAAAGTTATTCATTTTGTGGTATTTAAAAGATATATTCATGTTTACTTGACTTGATTTGTTATGTAGTTATTTCTATATTAATATCTTAATTAGATCTATACAAACAAAATTAGATCTGTAACAGTTCCCTTTTTAAGCTTGTCCTATATTTTCAATATGTGTCTGTAAAAAAAAATCAATATATAGAACGGTGGGGGAATACCGAAAATACTAAAAAAAATTGTAAGTGAAATTTGGTATGTCATTATAGAAATAAAGAACACCTTTTTGAATGATTTTTTATTAAGATAATAATTTTATTGACAATAGGGTTTAATTTGTATTAAGATAATAGAGTTCCTTTGATGTAAATTAAAATCTTGCCAGTCTTAATCATAAGATAAAAGGTTTAGGTTGCATTAAGTGGCGTATTATTTTATGGAATAGTTCAAGTAATAGGGATAAAATCATCTTTGGTTGAGTTTTATATATTTGTTAGTCAGTGTGAGCTGTGAATCTTTGTGTATCCTTAATATGTTTTGTTCATATATGACATGGTTATTTTTTATTCTGGGTCTGTGATTTCATGTTTGTTAATTTGATTATGTTGATTGATTTTTTTTTTCTCTAGAAGTCTAGGTTTGCCGGAATGTTTGATATTTGTTGAAGAGAGACTATGATAGTTATATATCTTCTATGCCTATTTTCATTTATATGTTATGTAGTTACATGGATGTTTTTTTATACTCATTGCTAAAGAAGAACATATTCTATATTCAAATGTAGAATATGTTTTCGTATTTCAGTATTTAAGCAGATGTCTTGGATGAATTTAAAATGCAATATATATATATATATATATATATATATAATTCTTTAGAAAAAAAGGCAGTATATGTTTCATCCAAAACCTTGAACATAAAAAATAGAATTACATCATATAATAATTTGAAATTAAGACGACATAGTTAAAATTTAGATTAAACAATAATTATGTAGGAAAGAACCTTGGTTTGCTGTTGTGGCGGTTAGTTTGCATTTCTTACGACCCACCACACGAACTTGAACCTGAAATAAAATTGGACCATTTAATAAATTAAAATTAAAATTTCATAGCTAAAATTTAGATTAAACAATAATTATGTAATGACAGACCTTAGTTTGTCTGTTGTGGTGGTTAGTTTCTCACATTAGAAACCATCTCCTTAGGAGTTAATTTTGGCTCGAAAGTGTGAATTTGTCCATTTTCAGTGAATTGATAGACCCTATACGAAAATTGTATTCCCTCCGTCCCAATTTTATTTTCTTATTTGATTTTACACGGTACGAAAATTGTACTCCCTCCCAATTTTATTTTCTTGTTTGACTTTACACGGAGTTTAATGCGAGAGTTGAATTGTGATATTTAAATGAATAAAGTAGTTTTTTGTGAGGTGAAGTTTAAAAAAATGAATGCACTTTATTTTTATTTTGAGAAATGGAAAAATAAAATTGGGACAGACTTTTTTGGCAAATGGGAAAATAAAATTGGGATGGAGGGAGTACCATTGTAGAAATTATATAACATTAACACGTCGTCATTGTTATGCACATATTCATAAAAACCATACATGACTAATTCATTTTCATCTTCTTTAGTGTTAATTTAGGAGAAACAAAGCACTGATCAAGGAACTCAAAATACCTTCCTTTGGTTCAAGATATGTATACTTTCTAGAGCGTTATTCTCAATTATTTTGGACCCAATGCAAAGTTTGCCCATGGTAACATTGGTCATATTAGAAGAACCCACCATACTGCAATGAGACTGTTATTTACAACATTCAATGTTGTAATGTTTGTGATCTTGGCTCTAAGAGTTGAGTAAAATTATTCTATGTAAAATAGATTTTTAATGACATCAACTTAATGAATTCATTCTAATTGGTGGCCTTTTAAAGGTTAATTATCACAACCATGAAATAAGTTAATCCTACTTTCTAATTTAATGCTTCATAACCTATAAATATATATATAAAAAAAAATCAATGATTATCATAAGCATGTAAGAAGATAATCCGGCTTTTTATTTTTATTTTGATTAGTGCTTTGGAACTATAACATGTGGAACTGTTTTTCTTTCTATGCAATGATCTCCCTTAACAACTATCAAAATGAAATCACACCATAAAACTATTCAAGACATCATCATACATTGAAAGTGTAAGATAATATCTTCTTTTTGTTTGAACTAAATTTGAATTCTATATATGGTTCTTACATGTAATGTTGTATCTCTCTTACATGAATTAGGCTACCACACACCTCATGAAGGAACATTTCAAGTCACTGGTTTCAAATTGAATCACCTGAAGTTTCAAATTTTTTGATCAAACACGGAAGGGTTTGTCATTAGCATATCAAAATGTTGATGAAAAAGAAATTGGTACTATTATGTGAACAAATATAAGAAAAATACAATATAAACGGAAGAGTGAAATACTTTATTATGGCCTAATATCAATATTTGATAATGATGGGAGATAGAAGGTTAAAGGATTTTGGGAGGTTGAAAGTTTAATTTATAGTGTTTTATTTAATATTGTTCATGTTCAAACGATTTTTTAAGGATCTGAACAAAGTTTTTCAGTTTTTTAATATCAGCGGTTGTTTCTCAACAATAGTACAGATTTAGAAAGTGAGGAGATTTTGTTCAAATAAGTTTCCAAAAAAGGAAGAAGATTTTGTTATTATATAATAATAATAATAATAATTATTATTATTGTAGTTTTTCAATAATTTTGATATGAAGTTTAATGATGGGTTCCTCGTGAATTCCAACAGTAGGATAAATTATTTTAATTATACTATATTTCAATGTGCAAAGGCAATTTTCGATTCATATTTGAATAATTTTTTTATGATCGTGGAAGCAATTTTCATGGAAAAGACGGGAAAAATATTATTTTACATAAGAAAAATAATAGTTTTATTTGATGAATAAGTATAAGTTTGTACATTGAAAAGTATAAATATAGTTCAATATACAAACTAATAATTTTCTTCATATAAACTAATACTTTTCATTATATATGTTATTCACTTTTTTGTTCTATTTTTAATGAAATTTAGAGTTTTATAGATATTTGAGTTTATTTAATCCTTCGATTAGATATATATTATTTTATGTTATTCATTATGTTTTTATTTATATAAAAAAAGAATATATATATATAATGTTTATATTGAATAATATATATATTTATATTGTTCAACTACTCGACTGATTTTAAAAGGTTTTTGTAAAGACCTAATCTTATGTTTAAATAAATAGACATTTAAAAAAAAATCTAAGTCTAATTTGATTATTAAAAAGATCAAGCCGAACCAAGCATCAATTGATTGGGCCATAACTTCTATTAGATAGCCCAGTCTATTCTCATTCATATTTGTTCGCTAATTTTCTCTTTTAGCTAATGTACGTTATAATTAGTAGATATAATAAATGAGTTAGGTTGTATGTTTTTCCCTTTTAGCTAATGTATGTACTATGTTGGATTATATAATACTTTTAATTTTGTTCAGGTGATTGAAACTGAAATAATGGTTTTGTTTTATATAATCAAGGAACATATCTAATAATTTTATTTGACATGTTTGAATGTTCGATCAAGAAGTATAGACAAAAGAATTATAACAATAAAAGAAAGATCCAGAATTATAACAATTTGATTATTAAAAAGATCAAGCCAAACCAAGCATCAATAAATCGGGCCATAACTTCTATTAGATAGCTCAGTTTATTCTCATTCCTATTTGTTCGCTAATTTTTTCTTTTAGCTAATGTACGATATAATTAGTAGATATAATAAATGAGCTAGGGTGTCAGTTTTTCTCTTTTATCTAATGTATGTAGTATATGTTAGATTATATAGTACTTTTAATTTTGTTGAGATAGATTGAAACTGAAATAATGGTTTGTTTTATATAATCAAGGAACATACCTAATAATTTAATTTTACATGTTTGAATATTTTCAATCAAGAAGTATAGACAAAAGAATTATAACAATAAAAAAAAATTAAGAAGTATAACAATTTGATTATTAAAAAGACCAAGCCGAACCAAGCATCAATTGATCGGGCCATAACATCTATTAGATAGTCTAGTCTATTCTCATTTTTATTTGTTCGCTAATTTTTTCTTTTAGCTAATGTACAATATAATTAATAGATATAATAAATGAGCTAGGGTGTAAGTTTTTTCCTTTTAGCTAATGTATGTACTACGTTAGATTATATAATACTTTTAATTTTGTTCAGATGATTGAAACTTAAATAATGGTTTGTTTTATATAATCAAGAAACATACTTAATAATTTAATTTTACATGTTTGAATATTCAATCAAGAAGTATAGGCAAAAGAATTATAACAATAAAAAAATGTCGCTCATTGGAATAAGTTATGTGACTTAAAAGTATGTTTGCTAATCACATTCAAACTAAATTTAAATATAAAATATTAAAAAGAAAAATTCATGCTCCCAAGGGTAATAAATAGTATATTAAAGGTTTAATGCTAATATATCTTCTCAAACCAGTTCAATTTTTATGTGCAATTCTAATATGTTTTTCATCTTCTTAATTTTTATTACTTTAACACATGAATTTATAATTATGATTGTTCATTAGAATATTTTTTAATATTTCATATATCATACATTCAAAATATAAAATAAAGAATGTAACATTAAAAATAATACAAATTGATATCATTCCTATTCAAACAATAACATACATAACTCAAATATTAATAAGATCCAACTAGGTCTGTCCACGAAGCTTGGAGATTATCGAACTCGTATCGAAATCTGCATTGAAAAAGAATCAAATCTAAAAATTCGTTTAAATTTTTTACTTTAACCATATCGAGACTGAATCGAATATCTTTTTGACACGGATCTGGATATTACCAAATTAATCGTACCGAAAAAACTGAATGAAATTGTACCGAATTGAATAACCAAATAAAATATGTATTAATATTTAATTATTATTTATTTTATATTCATCAATGTGTATTATAATGCTAATAAATTCAAGTACAACTATATGATAACATAATTTATCATTTTTCCCTTTTCATAAAAAAAAGGATATGGTGCACCTCGTGTTAGGAATCGCGATCAACATGACTTTAATACTGCACTTTCTATTAAAAATATATTTTAAGGGATTATATACCATATTTTAGATATTTTGTTGGTGATGATTTGCGTTTTTTTTAACCACCTATTAACATAAAATGTGTTATATTTCAGGTTGGAGGAGTATATGTTTGATTGTAGTTGAAGATATGCAACATTCATGTAACTGCGCATCACTATTTTTTTTTTTTTTTAAGAAAAGGAGAGAATAAAACAAAAGTAGAAAAATCCATTTCTCCGCGTTGTTCAGTATCGATCTGATCCAATCCTTTTGTAATTGAAAATTCGCTCCGATCTGTATTGAAAAATAAAACATATGCACCGTTCCATACCGAAATTTTAATATGTACACAAACACTCGGATTTTCAAAACTTCAACATGAATACAAATATTTTTAAATATTCGTTTTGGTCCGTAACGTAAACAGCCCATAGATACAACAACCAACTCTAACCCCTCTATATATAGGTCTAGAAATTAATTATATAGCTAGACATGAGAGATATATAATTCATAGATAAATTATAGATCTTCCAACTTAAACAATAATATATATATATATATATATATATATATATATATATATATATATTATAAAGTAATGTATTATGTGAATGATACTCACGATAACTATCGCGAACAACAATTTATTGATACCTTATGTTAAAATAATTAATATTTTTAGTGAAAATTATTAATACCACTTCAACTAATACATTTAGTAAAAACAACTAATTCCCTTCAAAATTGATACATTGAATGCAATTCACTGATACATTTAATGTAATTTAATAATACCCTTTAAATATGTAAATGTAATATGTAAATGGCAACGGCTAAACAAACCCCCAAGTTTACTATATAAACCCCACATTTTTATTAACAAAAATATTCTTATATTAAATGTCTATATTACCCATATATTATAACTAAAAACATTATTTACTTTCTTCATCATTATCTCCCTCCCTCACAGAAACCCTGAAACTTACACTATTACTAGTAAAATTAACACAAGGTATTTCATAAACTTATAGATCTATATTTTGCTAACATACCTATCCCTATTTTGAATAAATTAATTAAAATAATTCTCGTTGAAAGTTTTTTTTTAAAAAAAATTATTTTTATAATTATTAAAAGGTACTCTTTGGCTCCTGCACTGTTTTGCTGTTTATCCCCATAGCACACTGTCATCTTATCTATTTTTATGATCAATTTCATCTACTAATTATCTCCCATAATCAACTGATTAGTTCGTGTAAAAAAAATTAAAATTATGACGTGATTTTTTTTTTTTTTTGAATTCTTCCTAAAAAAAATACTTCATCCCCTTGTGCTTCCTTTTTCTTTTGAAGAACGTATTAAAACTCTTTCTGGAACAGTTTTGGTTATATGACACTATTGCACTTTTGGTGTCTTGTTTAGTTTTGCTAATTTTGTATTTTATTTAGAAACAAGGATATAATGGTAAAAAATTAGGGTATGTATAGTAAAGTTTTAAAAAATATACATTTTAAATGGGGTATAAAAAGTAATTGGGGTATATATAGTAAATTCGGGGGTTTGTTTAGCCGCACTCTATGTAAATGATATTTACTATGAAATCCGTTTAAATTAATTTCGTGCAACTTGATAAATTAATTTCATATTTAAAGTATAGAAGAAAAATAATTTACAAAATTTTAATATCAAATAATAATTAATGATCTAGCGTTTAGTGTAAAAGGGGGTGATGAACCTTATAACCAGTCCACATCTACCATCAATTATGGTGGTCCTACGTTGTTTCTCTCTCTTATTCCGATTTGCCTTGCCACCCCTTCCTATATACTATATAGGAGTATATTATCTTCGTCATTTTCTAACTAATCACTACATCTATATTTTATTTTATATATAGTTGCACAATAAATACCATTAATTCAATTTTATCTGCCTCTCATTAAATCAATATCATCATATGTGGTTTTGACCATTACGATCTTCCTTCTAATAGTGGCAAAGTATAGTGTCAAACGGTTTCATACTGGCAACCTTTCTTAAGGGTATTAATTATGGAGTATACAAATTGTTTAATAAAAGTAAAAGAATTAAAGAGTATGAGTTATTTAAAAAAAAATATATAAATTGTTCTATAAAAAAAAAGTAAAATAATTTACTTTAATAGCTTATTTGGTAACTTATTACCTCAAATAGTCAAATTTTAAAATTACATTTGTTTTTGTTGGAAAACTCCGTCTCTGATCACACCAAGGGGAAATCGAAACAAACGAGAAATAAAAGTACAAAACAACAATCAACAACACAAGAATTTTATGTGGAAAACTCTAAATTGGAGAAAAATCATGGACCACGAAAGAAACATCACTGTATAAAAAATTCTTATAATCACACAGATTTTCTCTCCTCGCTCGACACCCCCTACACTATTACAAGTCTACATGATTCTCGTCTTTCTCACTCGAAAAGAATTTGCCTAGAATCAAACACAAGACTAAAGTGTATTGATTAGTGCACTTGTAAACTAAACACATATGCTTCTTAAATAACCTTAGAAAATCTTTTTCCTTTTGTCTACAATTGATGTAGGACAAAACAAATCCTTTTATTTTAACAAAAATCATGACAATAGATTGTTGGGGTTCAAACAATGTCCCACATCGAATAAATATGAGAGGATCATGAGTTAATAAGAATGGACAAATATCTCCATTGATATGAATGACGATTAGTGGCTGTTTTAGCTAAGTGAGATCATCAAACAAGAACTAGAATTATGGATAGTAATCAAGAATAAAATTTGCAAGAGTTTTTGTGTATTTTTGAATATGTGAAGTTCTTTTGGCCCTTTCATGAAGGGGTATTTATATGCTTACAAGCAAGTAGGAGGTGTCACTCTATCAGCCCTTTGATTTTGGCTTTGACAAGTGTTTAGTCACTTGTCTTATTCTTAAACTATTACATTTTATACAATGACAAGTGTTTAGTATACTTGTTTGCTCCTAATGTAATGTTTAAACTAGTGGAATTTTGAGCTGTTCTTCGTGGCCCGGTCTTGCTCGCTTGGTCGCCTAAATGGTGAGTATCTTGTCCTTGTTTTTATTTTAATTACTTGTTCGTCTTGCTTCTTTGCTGTGCTGGTCGCCGGACATCCGTCTGACGTCACTCCTGGTCGCCTGGTGTTTGAGACCTTTTTAAGCTCTGCCGGTCGCCGACTTCTAAATTGTACTATTAGTCTCTTAATCCTCTAAATATTATTGCTCGCCTAGTCGTCCATCAACAATGAAGCCTTTTGGGGGTTGCCCAAAAATAAATTCGTACATGCTTGACTCGAAATGGATAGTATCATATAATTATCTTCATTTGTATGGGGCGTTATGGGCTTGACCCAAAGCAAACAATATTATATCAATGCGGAGATGAGGGGTCCATTCGTGGGCTTATTAGTGGTATCAGAATTATGGTCCATATGATCCCTTTTGGAATGATAAAAAATAAATTTATGTGGACTCAATTTAAAGCGAATAATATCATACCAATGTTGAGATGAGGGTCTATTCGGGTCCAACAATTTTTGCCTGCTTTAAATAAGCAACGCATTTGTTTCTATTTTTTAATATTATTTCAAGCCGAAAACACTTTATTTTCTATATTTATATGTTTCTATGAAGTAAATATATATAACTGGTTTAAAATAATATTATACTTAAAAAAACCTTTTCTTTTCAATCCAAATACTTGAAATTTGCTGACTACCTACTTGCAACTTTCGTGCCGATCATAGGTTTATTTTGTAATGTCACAAAGTTCAGTCGGAAAATCTTGAGTGGATCAAAATAAATTTTAAAAAAAAATTAATAAGTTAATCAGGCGTAGGATCCATATCCAAAGAGAAATAAAATAATCAAACGAGTACAAAAAGTAGCTGAGATAGGATTCATTTCATCCAAATAAACAATAAATGTATCCCTACTGTCCCTAGGAACTATAAAAATGACATCAGTGAACAGATTTTCCTATTTGATATTTGAATTGTAAACAATAAATTATAAAAAAAAAAATTAGGATGCGGTCCATAAAAAATATATCTATTTATATATATTTTATTATATATATATAACACCTAAAAAACATAAATAAATTTTAAAATTTTGTAATTAAATGTATTTAATTTACATTTTCTCTAACCCAAAATTTAAGTATATTCAATAATTAATATACTTAATAACAAAACATCAATTCAAGTTCCATTAGTCCATTGCACACGTCATAATAGTGAATTCAATCTAAAATGATGTAACGTTTTCTATTTAAATTATTGAATGTAATAAAAATTAAAATAACATATTTAATGTTTAACAAATAGGAATCGCAATACGGTTTCGAAAATCTGTTAGCTGGTTTCAATAATCCGTTAGTTGGATTCGCGAATTCAAAAATCGCACCGCTTTTAGGAGGTGAATATGAATTCAATATTGTATTATATTTTCTTTCAGAAAAATTCATGCATTATAAGAGCATCTCCAACACTGCTTTGTTGTAGCACCCAACTCCACCCCAGCGTAGGAATCTGCCTCAAATGTTGCGTCACAAATCTGCGCCACACCCTTGATGTGAACAGTGCAACACTGTATTGGACACTGACCGTTCACAGCGCTATCCCTTTTTTTTTTCTTATAATAAATTTATTTTATGTATCTAATTAATGAAATAAAATTTAAACAATATATTATTATATTTTAAATTATATTTATCTTTTCAACATATAAAAAGTATTTAAAATTAAATCTAAGTATACTACAATATTTCAAATCATATTTAAATTAGACAAAACCATTTAAAATGCATAAATTACATAAACATAATTAAACATCCTAATAATTTAAATAATTAACATTAAACGTCCTAAAATACTTGAAAGTAAATGTCCTAATAATTAAAATATTTGGATTGAAATACCCTAATAATTAATAGTCTTGGAGATTACTTCTTGATCCTCCGAGACAACTGCTATTGTTATTATGAATTTGCTTGTTTCGTGTATGTATTTTTATTATGTGTTAATTTTATGTTTTTTTATAATGTAAACTTAATTTAATATATATGATTTTATCAAGTAATTTTATTTATTTTTTTTCTATAATTTTTAGTGCATATATATATAATTGAATTATATAAAATTTTCAAATTAAAAAATATTTAATATTAATGGATAATTGATATAAAATAAAACAAAAGATTACGTAAGAATTATGTTTAAAATCATATAAATTTAATTTTAAAATAAAATAAAAAAATACATGTAGTGTGAATTATTGGAAATTAATTTAATGTAGCGCGAAACACTGCGGTAGTGTAGAAATAAGAGTTGGAAATGGTCTAAGTGATGGATGCTCTAAAATGTATCTTATCTTATAAGATTACAATGTAAAAAAAAAAAAAAAAAAGATGTTAGGTGTATCAGTTAAATTTTTTTATATCAATTTGGTTCATGAAAAACTTATGGTAAAGTCATTATAATTTTGGTTCACCAAAAATTTATGGTATAGTCATTAATATTATTTAGTATATGAAATATTACAATTTAGTGATACTTTGTATATTAAATAGAAATTCACTAAACACTAAAAAAATGTAAAAACACACATCGGCGACGGTGAAGAGGGGTAGAAATCCGGCGAAGACGCTTGCTAACACTCTCGGTATGAACAACACATTGTATTGAAGAAACTAAAATGAGTTTTTAAATAGACAATTTCTCTTGTAAAACTTGTTAACCATACAAAATTGAATTGGTTCAGTAATACACACACAAACATGTTGAACTGTGTGAATATATGCTATTATATATGTAGAATTTTTTTAGAGTTAATTGCAAATAAAATCACATCATTCTTGCAAATTGTAATTTAATCTAAAATTTAAAATCGTTGCAAATAAAACCTCAATTTATAATTTGTTAGCAATTCTAACAAAAAGACTGATTTCAATTGCCCAAACATAATAATTAATTATCCGTTGTCATTCGAATTAATATAAACATACTAATAAGATTAATTATTCATTGTTAGGAAAGAGAAACATCATTTTCGAACCGTAAAATATTTGTTTGCTGGTTCAAATTGTAACCATATATTAAATTGAAGTTTTGTTTATAAAGGTTCAAAAATTTAGATTAGATTATAATTTACAAAAAAGTTGTGATTTTATTTGCAATTTACCCAATTTTTTATATATATTTTTTGAATTTATAAAATTTTATTGTTTCCTTTATTTTATTTTTTCTTTTTACTTCATATACATTCTCCACCGGGAGAAAAATCTGGAGGATCCGTCTATGCTTGGAATGTCATTGAAACAACGATTGACAATGAAAAGATAATCTAAAAAAGAAGGGGGGGGCCAAGCTCAATGAGGATGAAGCGAAATGCGCGTCATATAACAAAGTGGAAGGGAGCACAATCCATCACTTTTTTTAATGTAAAAATTATTTGGATAGGAATAAAAAAAAAATTCACCTTACTTAAATGTACAATAATTCATTATATAATTCTCAATAATCCCTCTTATTTATAGGTTAGGATGTGCTCTAAATTATCAACTTCATCATGCAGAGCGTTAAGGTCGGAGGAGACTCAACAAGTATATATATAATTTTAATTTAATGAAGTGAAATTGTTGTCAGCGGAGTTTGATCTCAAGATGGACGTGATCTCAAAATAAGCCCACGTTCATCTTGAGATCAAACTCCGCTGACAACAATTCTACTTCATTAAATTATATATATACTTGTTGGGTCTCCTCTGACCTTGACCTTTTTATCTAAAAGTTCGAACTTATAGAGAGGTGTAAAATTAATTTATTTGTTTAATTCTCAATAAAAAAAATAGTGTGGTCTATTTAAAATCTTAGAAACCATAATATTCAGTGGAACACTCCAGATTACACATGAATTGCAGAGGTGTTAAAGTTGAGATTGAAACGCGAAAGAAGCATCGATAACAAATTGGTTAGGAGTTCATAAAATGTGTTTGGGTTTGTAAATAATTCCGTTCCGGAAAATCAAACATTATGAAGGAACCAATTGGAAGAATGGAGAGGGATCCTAGACAGTGCCTTGGCTAACTGTTATTAGCTAGGGAGAAGGAATTTAGGAATTTTTTTTTATTTAGGTCAAATCTTAATATTGATTGCAAAAATAGGGAGGTTTGAAATTTTTTTACGAAAATAGGGTTGATCGCGCCTGGGAGAGGCGATCAACTGAGTAGATCGCGCTCCCCAGGCGCGATGCTTCAAAGTCCTCATTTTTCTCCTCTTGATCGCGCCTGAGAGAGGCGATCAGCAGCGTGGATCGCGCTCCCCAGGCGCGATCAACACAAATATTCGCTCTGGCCCACGCACATGGCAAGATTCCCGCGTGCTGCTCCCAATACTGAAAGATTCCCGCGTGCATGGCCTATTTTGGCGTTTTCTTCTTCTTCATTTGCATATAACAGCATCCTTCCTCCTCATTTCTCCTTCATCCGAAACTCACTCCTTCTTCCTCCTCATTTCTCTTCTTCCTCCTTCCTCCTTCCTCCTCTTTTAATTTCAGTTCTGTTAGAAAATTTTAGTACTCCTCATTTCATAATTTTAGTACTCCTATTTCATCAGTACTTCTTCCTCCTCATAACAGCACCGTGCACCGAAAATTTTAGTACTCCTACCAAAATTCATCCATTATTTTAGTATTCTTTCTCCCCCCCCCCCCCTTTATTCTGTCCGAATTTTAGCCAAAAATAAAAACACAAGGGTTGCTTCCAAAATATAAACAAATCCCCACAAAAATGTAAGTATTTTGATATTTTCAAATTTTTTACAGTTTTTTATTTTATTCTAAAATTTATTTTTCTCAACTTGCAGTCTCACATTTGGACAAAAGTAAAAGCTAATTGGTATTTTGCTATCTATCTGAGGAGTACAGACACTACTATCAAAAGGTAAATTCTTCAAAAAAAAAATTAATAATATTTTTCGAATTTTTTTGCATGCATATTTATGGTGAACAATATATTTAATATGTGAGCATGTGCATAGATGCACCAAAAAATGAATTGATAATTTAGTAGAATTTGGCATTTCTTGCATGATTCTTATGTCAATCTATAAATTTTATCGTACATCAGTTTTTGTATATTTGTTTTATTGAACTTTTATTTATAATCTTTATTTTATATAAAGAAATTTATCGTGCATCGAATTTTTTTATCATATTATTTAAATTAAGACTATTGTATAAGACATGTTGTTATAATAATTGTTCATCGTATCAACTTATATTCAATAGTTTAATTGAATGACATATGCATTCAATTTGACACAAGTCCTTCAGCTTTTGACTTTTGAACTGAGTATTGAAATTTGAAGCAACATGTCTTAAACAATAACGGTGCACTCCTCTTGGTGGTGAAAATGCTGGGACTTCGTCCACTGCCTTCAGTATACCCTTATGTCTATCGGAAATAAGGCATACCCTCTCCATATCACCGACAACATGTGTGGCTAACATATTAAGAAACCATTTTCAAGACTTATAACTTTCATCGTCAACAATGGCATATGCTACTGAAATGATCTTCTGATTGGCATCAAGGGTGTTAGCAATCAACAATTTGTGTTTATACTTAGTGTAAAGGTGAGTATCATCTACACAAAGTATTTTGCGACAATGCATGAATGCTTCAATGCATGGCTTGAATGCCCAGAAGACATAGCCCAACGTGTGCACATTCCACTCAATCGTTGCCTTGTGCTTCCAATCCACAATGGTCCCGGGATTGTATTTCTGCAAGACCCTCATATACTTGGGCAAATACTGACATGAACTCTCCCAAGTTCCGAACACATTCTCTCTAGCACGTTTCAACGCTTGCCATGCCTTTTGATATGAAATAGTGTAATTATATTTCTTATCTGCATGCTCCACGACACATTTAACGTCGTATGCTGGTTCAGCTTGTATGAGACTCTCCAAGTCAGCTGCAAGCAAGTTTTTACATAGATTTGAATGACTGCGTGAGTCAATATCCATCAGACAGGTATGTGGCGGTCCCAACCTGGTGATTTCCCAATGACCAGATCTTTTACGGTATGAGGCGCGCAAATGCCACTCACAGTGTTGCAATGTCGAGCAATTGTCATTTTCACTTGCATAGTTCTGCTTGCACACCAACTTCATTAACTTCGAGTTGCTCTCTTCGACTCTGTACTCACGTCTTGCATGTTGGACCGAGTAATTCTTCACGACATTGATCACAATCTCTTTGTCTTTGAAGATCATTCCTAACCTCAAAACTCCATCATCCGCATCGTAGCCCAGATCACCACTTGGAACGCCTACTGAATCAACAGGTACATCATCACATGACCTATCAAAAAATGGCACTCCAACCAAATTTGGATGAGGTCTCACTCTTGGCATTAGAGAATTTGGTACAGCAATACTTGGCATCCAAGGATTGTTAGTGGTATCATCCTCATCAGACGACCCCTCGTCCTCAGAACCATTATCGCTTGGTTCAGAATTACAAGTAAAGTCTGGATATAGATCACCTTCTATATCAGCTATGGAGGTGCCGATAGGGGCCATTATCTTAGTGATACCAGAAGGTCCAACATTAGGATCTGAACCACCGGCATGACTAGACCCTAAACGTTGGTAGGGTTCATCTTCCCAAGCACCCCACTCATTATGGTTCACTTGCAGGGCCTCGTATGCAATGTTTGAAGGTCTATCCATATTGGCTCCGCCACGAGCTGACCCTTCAGAAGGATAGTATTGGTTCTCCCACTGACAATGGGATGTTGGGTACTGCACCTTCATTTCAACCTCCACTAATAGCTCAACTGAATTGAGCCCCGCTTGTGGATGGAAGAAAAATCGAAGGTCGTTGTTGTTCCTAATAGGACAACTAGAGGAGGCATTCCCATTATTTATTATGCAAGACACATTCAAAGAATACACTCGCAAATCTAATCCTGTAATCTCAGACAACACACGTAATAGACCATAGAAATCAAGCATACGATCAACTCTTCTTGTTCCAATAACAGCTCCACAAGAGCGCACAAGAATTCCAATATCGTGAGAGATTGGCATATCTTCAACAACACAACAAACTTATGAGACGTTTTAATTTTCATTTGATAAAGGATTTACTAGTAGAATTGATAAATTTTCATGTGGGACGGTTTAATTTATGAGACGGGTGTGATGAAAATTCATTTTATGTATCGTACCCTTCATACAAATTTTTATCATTAAAATTTATAAATAAGATGGTTATTTAATTAGATATTTTCTTAAAGTAGTGATACACATTAATGTTTCTTAAAGAAATATCTACTATTACTAAGCAACTAGAACTTCTCCCGTGCGATGCACGGTTAATATATATATATATATATATATATATATATATATATATATATATATTTTAAATTTACATACTAAAACTTTATGTTAAAAATTTATATACGTACATTGTAATTTTTTTAAATTTATGCAAATCAAAATCATAATTTATAATATTATATAATAATAAATTTATTAAATATTTTAATATTGTTTCGTAATAAGTTTATCATAAATATATTCCATTAGTTGTTAGATGGAAATTAAAAATAGTTTATTACAATATAATATATTTATTTATGCATAAACGTATTTTTATTTTGAAAAAAATGAGTGAATCATAAAATTATGTCAAGGAACATGCATCCTCCTAAATATGATATTCCTTAATTTGATTGATGTTTCTCCATGTGAAATGATATTTAACACCTCAAAATAATTTATATATTAAAATAATTAAATTAAAAAAAAAAGACACATAAACTAAATTCACAGCAAACACAATTACATGTCGATATATGGACAAACTAATTTCATTAAAATATTTAATAACATTGTTTGTTTCTTTAGAAACAAGAATAAATACTATGTGTACAATAATTGCAATTTACATATATATACTGAGAATTTTTCATCTAGTAGCATATTTCATTTGAAGAATTTACCTTTTGATAGTAGTGTCTGTACTCCTCAGGTAGATAGCAAAATACCAACTAGCTTTTATTTTTGTGTATATGTGATGGATGAATTTTGAAAGGAGTACTAAAATTTTCGGTACAATGAGGTGAGGAAGAAGAACAAAACTGAAATACTAGTGATAGAAGGAAAAATAAGAAATTTTCGTGCAGAAAATGGGAGGAAGAAGAAAAAAAATTAGTGCAGAGAAAATGGGAGGAAGAAGAAGAAGAAAGTATATGTTATATGCAAAGAAAGAATCTGTTATATGCATTTAGACAAGCAGATTCGGACAAAATAAGAGTCAAAACGCGTGGGAGGAAGCAGCAGACCGCGTGGGAGCCATGTGATCGTGTCAGAATGTATCGTGGATCGCCTCTGGCAAGGGCGACCCACGACGTGGCGGATGGTGGTGTTGATCGCGCCTGGGGAGCGCGATCTACTCTGCTGATCGCCTCTGTCAGGCGCGATCAAGGGGGTAAAAATCTTGTTATGCTTTGATCGCGCCTGGCGAGCGCGATCTTCTCTTTTGATCGCCTGCCCCAGGCGCGATCAACCTTATTTTCGTAAAAAAAATTCAAACCTCCCTATTTTTGCAATCAATTTTATAATTTGGCCTAAATAAAAAATTTTGCCAAGAATTTAATTCTTAACTCCTAATTTACTGATTAAAATAGCGGCTCATGTAATTGTTCTTTAAATCTATTGTAAGGGTTGAAGTACCCCTTGTACCCTCTTTGCAATATATATATATATATATATATATATATATATATATATATATATATATATTTATTTATTTTTTTCAAAAAAGATAAAATTTCCGTAAAGCTGGAATTTTTTTGTTGCGATTTTTTTTTCAAGGGTTGGAGTATTTCTTGCCGTTGGCATTTTTATATAATTTCTCTTTTATAGATAAAATAAAAGGGTTGAAATATTAAGCAATAAATGTGAGAAACCATAGATGTGTAGCCTCGATGATGTCAGTGCTTAATGATTTTTATATAATTTCAATTATGAAGATTGGTGAGCATATATCAATGTCGCAAATAATTTCGATGAATAATTGCGTGAAATTTCGACTGCAAGCTGGAGATTAATGGATTCCTACCCATGCACAGAATATAAATGTATATATTTTTTATTCCAAGTTGTGCGTATGCATTAAATATAAATATCAATATTTTTTATTTTGTTTTGTGTAACTTAAATTAAAGATTCTATTTGATTTTGATTACTGGTTGAGTTGAAAAATAGCCTTAACTTTTTTTTTTTTTTCTAATTATGTCGGGCATAATTACAATGGACCTTCATAGCTTGTTTAATGAAATGGACATGTTAAAACTTAATTTAAATATTTATATAACTGAAAGCAGGAAAACAAATTAATGGTTAATTTTTGCGTTGAAATTCAACTAAATTTGTTACCCCTCCACAATTATTTGTACACTTATTTTATTCATGCATTCTAAAATTATTTGTACACTTTAAAAAAATGAAATATTAATTTTTGCACGTACTCAAAGAAATATATATATATATTTATTTATATGTTATTATTTAACTCAAAAAATATATTTTTCTTTAAATGTGTGTTCAAGTTTATGTGCAGACAGTCCTCGGAAAAAAGAGGGTTCTTATTTCGGCCTATACTAATCATGTTAGTGCAGTGACAGCTTTCAACTAGGCTGGTGAGGGTCATTGCAATTATTTCAAACATATATATTAGTAAAAGAAAATACAATTACATATATTTGGTCTTCCAATTAAAAATCATTAGTTTATATTTTATGTTTTATTATAAAAATATATTTATAATTATAACTAGTTGATTTTCATTAAACACAGCACAAATTAAGAAAATAAAACCTAAAAAGATATTTGTTGTAGTTATTTAATTGGTTAATTCTATATAAATTCACGACAAACTCAATATCAATATAATAATGGTTTTTAATATTTTTTTTATTTGTTACTTTAAATATAATTTGATTTTATTGAAATTTAAAAAATATTTGCTAAATTATTTCAAATATATTCAATTTTTTCAAAAAAATAAAATAAAAAATAATTGAACTGTCATATGTGGACATTTCTTTACACGTGGATGTCCAATGTGGCATCCAGCGGGACTAAATTAAAGAGAGGGTAATTTAATACAAAAATGTTAAAAATTGTAATTTAATTGATATTAAACTTATAAATAGTGAATATACATATAAATTAACTCTTTTTTAATTATTGGTCGATCGACCTTCTTCAAGCTCTCTCACTGCATTAGGGGTCTTTGCAACTGATTTCTAATTTTAAAGAAATAATTTATATAAATCGATTTATGTATAATTTTTTTTATGGCGATTAATGAAAGAAAATTAAAAGTGAATAAGTATTTTAAAATTAATATAATTGTTGATCAAAATTTCAAAACTTGAAAGTATTTGCTAAAAAAATAGATTTATATATATATATATATATATATATATATATATATAATTTTAATTCAGTTGGTCTATGACGGTTTTTCATAATCAGATTAAAAGAGATCTATTAATTAACATAAAAAAAGCCTACATTTATTTTTATGTATTAAAAAAAGACAATTTTAAGTAGGAAAAAGTGTTTGCAATTTTAAGTGTTTGATTAGAAAAGTAGCAGCTACTTGAACCCAAAAATGAAATTTACAATGACTATTTTAAGTGCATTATTATCGGCCATAAAGTCAAATTCACCAAGGTCTAAAGTAAGGAACAATTAAAACAAAATTAATTAATGGCCCCACTATATAATTAGTGATGCAACAGGTGATTTGCAGACAAAGAAATATACTCCCAAATTTAAGTTAGAATAATAATAGCCTAATTGGACTAATTTAAATGAGTATGTCTCGTATTAGACCGTTTCATGGCATGAAACAATGAGAATTGATGTAACTAGGATATTGACTCATTAACACTTTAGTAGGGGTATGTGTTAATTTGTGTTGTCTCATACAAGTTTTTGCCAATTTAAATGTACCAAAGTCTGAGTATATATGTCACCTGAAATGATCACATGTCCATCGCATAAATTTATATACCCACCACGAATATGTTAATGACACATAAGCAAATGACTCAGTATTATTTTGATTGAGTGCTTGAATCTGCTTATGTGTCATTAACACATTTGCAGTGGGTATATAAGTTTGTGCCCACCGTGAGCATGTGATCAATTCCGTATATGTCACAGTGCAATTCAAATGTAT
Organism: Ballota nigra; assembly: GCA_947034835.1. Lineage (NCBI taxonomy): Eukaryota > Viridiplantae > Streptophyta > Magnoliopsida > Lamiales > Lamiaceae > Ballota > Ballota nigra. Next base: position 54,796,354 of record OX344723.1, on the reverse strand, counting down.
TTTTAAATAATTTTTTTTTTTTTAACAATTGCAGTCGTTTATACTAAGCAATTACAATTGTCTAACTTTTATTGTTCAGTGAAAAGAATAGTAATTGTTCTATAATAATAATTGATACTTCCTTCGTCCAAAAAAAATAGTCTTGCTTTTGTAATTGCACGTGGTTTAATGCGATATGTCGGAGGGTATTAAGAGATATTCTAAGGTCCGGTTTGAATAAAATGATCATTTATGAAAAATATGCAAAAACGATAATTTTTATTCAAAATTTTCCATAAACGATTATTTCATTCAAAATTTTGTTTCTATAAAAATATGAAAAAAATATTTCGATGGTATTACTTTCCATAAGCAATAATTTTATTAAAAAAATCTATATATTGTGAATAAATTGGTTAGAAATTAAATTTAGTGATTTTCTTCTCGAGATTTGATAGTTTGTATGCATTAATGTAAAAAAAATAAAAATTGTTTGGTCGTTTTCAGAGCAAAATTGTCCTTAGTTTGGCGAGTTTAGAACGATAAGCCTAAAAAAAATAGTTGCCAATGAACATCATTTTTGTTAGAAAAATTGGAAGCTTTGTCGTGTATACACATTGTGATATACTTTTGTGAGATCTTCATATTTGAAATAATCAAAATTAATTAAGTAAATAGTTAGAAAAAAAAAGAGTAAATATATAAAAGAGTAACTTAAAAAGTAAAAGTAAAAATCAGTTTAAATCTATCTCACGAAACGCCGTTGTACACGAAAATCATGAATATTAAACTAATCCAGGAGGAGAATTTGAAATTGATTTTATTAATGTGAAGCCTCAAAATACAACCACATGAGACAGACAAAATAAAAAATACCTATGTGCTTTTTGCAGAACAGATGGTAGTCGGATATTTTTGTTTTCATTATAAATAAAGAAAATAATAAATAAATGAGCATAAGTATTGTTGTTCCATCTCTAAGACAAGGCCCCATGTCATTTTTGCGGCTTGAAATAGTTGATGTTGTAGATGTTATATCATATAGATAGTCATTAATTAAACTTAGCATTTTGTGAAATATATTTTAACGCACACTCATATAAGTATATAATTTTTTTGAAAGGGCTCATGTAAGTATATAATTGTGCATAGGGTGAATAGATTATAGATCGATAAAATTAAATTAGTGAAATGATCGTATCAGATCATAATTATATATATGTGTGTGAAAGAACTACTCTAAATGTTTTTAATTAATTATCAATAAAAATTTAATCGATTTTAGTTTTTGTCCAAAGTGTTTTTCAATTGTGGGAGCCTACACTCCCAAAAAATAAAATCAAGTTAAGTTAATTAATAAGAATAAAAAAAGAGTTTGGAATATGTAATTAAAAAAACATTAATGTGAACGTCAAAATACTTGCAAGTCCACAATTTGGGCAGCTACGGATTGATGTATGAAATTCTAGAAAGAAAATAATTGAGATTGCAAAAGTCGTTTTCTTAATCGTCCTATTTTACATACTAAAGAAATAATATTTCTGTTAGTCTTATTTTAAGTAACGCATAGTTTGAATTTAGAATATAAATATAAAGCCCGTTTGGCTAAAGCTTATTTAAAACATTTTATAAGTTCAAACATTTTATAAGATGTTTTAAGAGTTTATAAGATGTAATTTTTAAGTAGTTTAGAAGTTGTAAAAGTGTTTTGCTAATTCAACTTATAACATCTTTGAGAATTTATAATAAATATATTTTAAATTTTAGTTTTAATACAAAATAATTTTATTTTTATTTTTTATATTCAGGGAGAGGTGAGTGGGGGGTGGGAGAGGGTTGGGGTGGTTCCAGAGTGGGTTGGGTGGTTGAGGGTAAATGTTGTTAGGAAAATAAGTTAAAAAATCTCAACTTATTTTTTTTTACAGCTTATAAGATGTTAGGAGCTTATTTTTTTTATCTTATAAACTATTAAACATCTTATTTTGTCAAATACTTTAATAGTGTTTATAAGCTCTTGAACAGCTTATAAACTGTTTTAAAGAGCTTATCAGCTCAACCAAACAACCTCATTGTTTACTTGTATATTAAAATTTAATAATAGTGGTGGTATTATATACTATATCAAAGATAAATTTTACATTTTGCCATTTATAACGTTACAAGATAAACTTTACAATTCCTTGTTCGACACTCGATTAATAGAGTATTAAAAATTACACATCTCATCTATTTTTATACAATCTTTCTCTATCCTTAACTTTTTTTTATCACATTTCAATCACTAATTTACATTAAATACTGTTTTTTTTCAAAAATATGTAAAAAGAACAAGTGTAAAACTATACAAAAGACAGAAGAAGTATTATTTTAAAAAAATTAATCAAGGTTGATAAAATTAGGTAAATTTCTAATTAAACATTGTCTACGCAAAATTTACATTACACAAAAGTAACATCACTGGTGAAGTTCATTCCACTAATCTCTTATTTACTATTATAAATGTTTTATAATTATGGATTTTATAATATAATAGAAATATAAGTATTGATAAAAAAAAAATATGAAATATTCAATTTTAGTGTAGAAAGTAGTGTAAAGTGTGACAAAATGGATTTTTCAATCGGGATTGTCTTCTTCAATCCTTCAGAAGCTGTAATTGTGGTCGGATACCGTAGAATTCGACATCTAGGTTCAGTACTGGGTGTGGTAATGCTAGCGGTGTTTGAAGATGTTAAAAAGTGTAAAATCCTTAATTTTACGGAGTGTAGACTTTAGACGGGTGATTAGGCGTGAAATTGTCATGATTCGTAGCTAGAAACGCCCTAGTTTTGGTCGAGTTTATAGAGTATTTAGAGTCAATTGAGCGTTATTTCTATACATTGATAAATTTGTCTCTTTGATGCTCATAGGTGAATAGAGGACGAAAAACGGAGTTCGTAGGACTTTGAATCGACTCAAACGGATGCCCGGATGAGAAGATATTGAAGAAATACGATTGGTATTAGTGCGGACGAGGAAAAGTATCATTTGGAAGGATTAGAGATCGCTCGAGCGCCTTACTCGAGCGCGCAAACGTACAGAACAATTCTTGCGCTCGAGCAGCTCGAGCGCCACCGCTCGAGCGAATCGCTCGAGCACCCAAAACATACAGAGTCATTTCAGCGCTCGAGCAGCTCGAGCGCGACCGCTCGAGCGAATGCATCATTCGAGCTACACTGCTCGAGCGGGACCGCTCGAGCGTTTTGCTCGAGCGCCCATATACTTTCGCCTCCGGATTCGTATTTTCGGCCCATTAACTCCCGTTTCGACCCGTGCCTATATATATCTCGTCCAAACACGTTTTGAAGGATCCCCAACTTTTAGAAATAATTTTAGACTTAGTTTTTGGAGAGGAAGGAGACGAGCAAGCTTTATTTATGCTTTGTTGAGGTTTTTCATACGAATTCGTAGTTTCTTTTCATTAGTTCGTTACTTTAAACGCTTTTAATTTCGTTTTAGTCAATTCAATTTCAGTTCTTCGTATTTATTTTCTTTCAACCCTAGTTTATGTTCGTTCTTTTCTTCGTTTTCGTTATCATGTTCATGTTCGTCACTTGTTTAATTTCTATTGTTTACGTTCAAACTATGTCTAGCTAAAACCCTTGCATGCTTAGGTTAGGATGAACTCGTAGAAGTAGGATGTGGGTATGTAATTAGAGTAACTTGTGACGTTAGTTTTAATTCTCTTAGTTAATGAATTCTTATAATTAATCTGAACTTTACCTTTAAATTTAGTACGAAAGTGTTAGAGAGAGGACGACCGCATCACTCAATAACTACTAGTAGTCTTAACGAGAAGGTTTAGGAAAGGTTAATTCATTTACCGGTTTAGCGAAGGAGGACGACCGCATCACCTTAGTTAAATTAGGGTCTCATTAATTAAGCGCTATCTATTAACTTGTTAGTGGATTAGTGAAGTCGAGTGTTAGGGTAAAGTATTAGGGTGAGAAATCTTGAGCTTTCATTCTACGATCTTTTACTTAGGTTAATTCTTGTTTGTCACGATTACTTTGATTATGTACTTGCTCCGTTAGTATACGTAGGGATTCCTATCCTAAGCATCACCATCTCTCATTAGAAAACAACCCGTAGTTAATTCGTTCTTTTTCATTCTTTAGTTTACTTAGTTTATTTTCGTCTTTTAATTAATCTTTCAAAAATTCAAAAACATTACACTCATATTAACTACGACGCGTAGATCTTCAGGGATCTATTCGCATACATACCATCCCTTGGGTTCGATAATACTTGGTCCCTATACTTGCCCATACTACAGTGAACCCGTTCTCTTGCGGGGTAGCTACTAGTAGAAGCTAGTGTAGTTCGCTTCAAGTCAATGGCGCCGTTGCCGGGGATGGCGCTGTATGTTTGAATAGGACTTGTAGATAGCTTAGTAGTTAGTAGTGGGTGATTTAATTTCTGTTTTTTTTTTTTTTTTCTATCCATTCGGCAGTTGCATTTTGATCCATCTGCTAGTGTGTCAGGTTTATGAGAACACGCTCACAAGGCAACACGAGCGAAGAGAGAATACCTGCAGATCCTGAGACAATAGCCAGAAGGAACCGAGCTTACTTGAGAAGAATGAACGCAGCCGACTTAGGGAAGGGACCAATGGACCTCAATAATGAGTTGGACGATGCTGCCAACGATTTCAATCAGGCAGTAGACCGGGTTGATGGCTCTGGAGGGAGTGGTGGTCAGAATCAAGACCAGTTCGTGGATAGTCAAAGCCAGAACCCGGGTGCACAAAATGTAAACAATCCAGCTCAGAACCTAGTCCCAAATCCTCTGAACAATCCTGCTTACCCACAAAACCCAAATAACCATTTCCACAACCCAGCATATCAACATTACCCATACCCACCATACCCTTATCCACCATACCCGTATCCTCCACCTCCTGTCTATAACCAACCACCTGTGTACCAACAACCTCCAGTTCAAAACATACCAGCACCACCTGTCGCTCCTCAGCCTGCGCCCCAGAACGCAGATCATAATATGGCAATTCGGGGAAGGTTCGCGGCACAACCGCAGAGGTATTACGATGGAGTGGCCTTACCACCTGTGGAGGCGAATAACTTTTCAATCTCCCCAGGAATTCTCAAGCTGCTGACCGAGAATCAGTTCAAAGGGGTGATCGGGAAGGAGAATCCTCACACTCACTTGAGGAGTTTTCTCATGATAGCCTCCACATTTAATTATAATGGCATGTCTGAAGATGCCAAAAGGCTTAGGCTGTTCCCATTCTCATTGACGGGAATAGCCAAGGAGTGGTACGATAATACGCTCCCGCGGGGAGGTATTACCACTTGGGCCGAGCTCGAGCGTCTGTTCCTCGAGCGATTCTACCCTCCATCTAGGACGATCAAGGCTAGAATTGAGATCTCGTCCTTTCGCCAGAAGTCTGGAGAGGATTTACGCCAAGCGTGGGAGAGATACTCAAACATGCTGATTGAGTGCCCGCAGCACGGGTACAACGAGGGAGACATTATGGCATTCTTCTATAGTGGTGCCAGCAAGGATGGTCAAGCCCATTTAGATGCATGTGCGGGCGGAGCATTCCTCAATCAAGGCATAGAGAGGTGTAGGGAGATCGTGGACAACATTGTCACAAATGCCGGTGCTTGGAGTGGAGATGCAGATTTTCAGAGGGTGCATCAGGTTGAAGAGGGAGAAGGAACGAGAAGGCTGCTGATGGCCATGATGGAAAAGATCAACAACCTCGAGTTGGGGAAGAGTTTGGTTGGAGAGCATGCAGTAGAGAATGAGAGAGTAGACCAGCCCAGTGGACAACAAGAGGTAGCCAATTACATGGGAGGTCCATATTACAATCAGAATGGCTACCAAGGTGGTAATCAGTATGGAAGGCCTTCTTATGGCCAACCATTTATGCCTCCAGGCCCTCAGCCACTTCAAAATCAATGGAGGAACACACAAGGAGCTCAAGGAGGCCAGCAGCCTCATCAAAACACATGGAGGAAGAATGATAGCTTTTCTTATGCTAACCCAAAAGCTGGTGTTACTGTTCCTGCAGGTGTTGATCCGGGGTCTAAACCTCCTGGTGGAGAAGGCGGTGCATCAACCGAGGAGATGTTGAGAGCTATTCTTCAGAAGGTGGAGGAAGGTAGCAAGCGGTTGTCATCCTTGGAGTACGATGTGAAGGAGCTACATAAGAAGGGTGATCAACGTGATCAAGAGCTCCAGAAGATGAATGTTGAGTGGACTAGAACTCAACAAGAGAACAATCGAAGGTTCACTTCTTTAGAGCTCCAGATGAGCCAGATTGCAAAGTCCGTGAATAGAATGCCGGAAGGGAACCCGAAAGAGCACTGCAAGGCGATCCAGCTTAGAAGTGGAACCAACTATGAAGGTCCTCAGATGCCTGCTGATTCTGAGACGCCCCAAGTTGAGAAGGGGATTGAAAGTGAAGGAATTGAGAAGAAGGTTGAGGATGAGAGCACTCAAGCAAGCAAGGAAAGTAAGGGGGTTGAGAGAGTTCCAAAGTGGAAGAAGGCAAAGGAAGCAAGGGAGAAAGTGAAAGAAACAGAAAGAGATGAATGGGGGGTACCCAAATCTGTGATACCCGTCCCATATCCACAACGCTTTATGAAGAAAAAGCTTGATGAGAAATTCGCTAAGTTCCTTGATGTTTTTAAACAATTGCATATTAATATTCCTTTTTATGATGCTTTGGAACAGATGCCGCATTATGCGAAGTTTCTGAAGGACTTGATCGCGAAAAGACGGCGAGTGGATGAGCCGAAGTTGGTGCAGTTGAACCACGAGGTGAGTGCATTAGTGCACAAGGCGCTTCCACCAAAGTTGAAGGATCCCGGGAGCTTCACGATCCTATGTGATATTGGGAACGGGATCAAGAAGGGAGCGTTGTGCGACCTTGGAGCAAGCATCAATCTCATGCCCTTGTCGCTTTTTAAGAAGTTGGAAGGTGGTGAACTTCAACCCACAATGATGACGCTTCAACTAGCCGACCGGTCTATTACTCGACCTCAAGGTGTTGTTGAAGACGTTCTAGTGAGAGTTGGAGATCACATCTTTCCAGCCGACTTTGTAGTGCTAGAGATGGAGGAAGATGAGCACGTGCCCCTGATCTTGGGAAGACCGTTCTTAGCTACGGCGGGGATGGTGCTAGACGTGGCAAATGGGAAGATTACGTTGAAGGTCGATGATCAAGAAGTGAAGATCTCCCTATATGAAGCCATGAAGCACCCGAAGGAGGATGAGAGCTTGTATTGCATGGATGCAATTGACCCTCGTGTTGAAGACACACCTTCTATCCCTAATCTTTCTAATACTCATGAGTTTGCTAGTCCTTCAATTGATAATTTAACCCATGAGCGTTATGATCTTGATTATTTTGATAGGGATAAAGTGAAGAAGTTGAAGGATGGAGAGGTGAAGAAAGTGGACGTGGTCCAGTTAGAAGGGAAAGGAGGAGTTAAGAAGAAAAAGTCAAAACTCAAGAAGTTGTTTAGTAAGACTCCTCCAGATAGAGGCAAGAAGGAGTTGAGACCCATAACACTTGGGGATGAGAAGAGAGCAAAAGAGCTCATGATGGAGGGGCATCAAGGAAAAGAATGCAAACACCACTCTTATGAGAGTGAGGGAGGTAAATTTGAGTATGATGTCCCATAAGCTCCTTTGAGCTTGGTCCGGCATGAGGACTTTAAAAATAGCGCTGAATGGGAGGCAACCCATTTTTATTTGCTTTCATTTATTTTTAGTGTCTTTTTATATTATTAGGGAGTATTTTGAGTCGTATGTTTAACCTCGTACTTGAGAGTTTTATTTTGTAGGCTTGTCTCTAAAGGAGTAAAGGTATCATGGAGTTATTTAGATTGAAGGAACCAACTTGAGACAAGGAAGTTTGCAAAGCTATTGAGAGAAATTGAATTATTTGGTTGAGGTAACCCACAACCCCAAACTTAGACCTCTAGCAAGGTCGAAGTTTGGGGGGGTGGAGTTTTTTTTATGTTTCTTGTTACATTGCACATGCATGCGCACCCCTTATCTTTGAGTTGAGTTAGTTATTTGGTGTCTTGAGATGCTCCTTGGGCTATTATTAATTTGTTTTGTTACTCAATATTTTATGCCTATCAATCATCTTATGCTTGTTGATTGCTATCTTTGAGTATGATTTGATGAGTAGAGTGAGTTGTAAGGGTGAGTTAGAAAGTCTTTTGTGTGAGTGTTTGAGTTTGAGCTGATTAGGGAGAGAACCCGTATGCTTATAAGTTTTCTTTTGAGTACTTGTGTGATGAGAGTGAGAATTCACTAGGACTAGCATGGATGTGAAAGCCGTGAGCTTTTGAGCCTTACGAGATTTAAATGCATGATTTAATCTCTTCGTTTGTGAGTGGATCGTCACCTTAGAGGATGCTAGAACTTGCATGTGCTCTTGCTTCTAGATTGTGTCTAGTTTGATATGCCGAAAAGGATCTTAGGCCATCTTTGATTTTATGGAGTCACTTAGCCAAAATTTTCCTTACCAATGACATTTGTCCCTTGTTAGCCCCTTTGAGCCTAAAGCCTATTTTATTTGCTAACACATATGAACACTATTCCTAAGCCTTTTTGTCCAAATTTGAGTGGAGAATAGGAAAGTGTGAATGTGAAGGGATTGATTTGAGTTGAAAAAGGAGAGTTATTGATGGTTGAGTGGTGATAAAATAAGGGTGTGAATGAGATTTGAGTTGTGGGAAAGAAAGAGAAAGAAAATTGAGAATGAGCAAAAAAAAAAAAAAAATAATAATGAGCTCATGTGTTTGTGTGAAAAAAGAAAAAAAATGAAGTGATTGAAAAAAGTGAAAAGAGTTAAAAAAAAAAAAAAAGTGTTGAGAGAAGTGGAATTGAAAGGATGTTGATTGAAAATGTTTGAAGTATTCTGTTCCTAATCTCAAAGTGCCAAAGTTGATTTTTCTATTCTCCATTCACTTGAGTCACTTACCCCATATTGTTATCCCACCTGTCCAAAGAGCCTACATTACAACCTTGAGAAAAGTCATTTTTGATTCGGCATTGATTTCTAGAGTATGGTCGAAGTTGAGAGCATTTACAAGCCTATGGCTGCCAATTTGTGTGATTGATTGATTGAGTGAGTCCCTTTATCATTGTTATACACTTGTGAGGGAGTTAAACACATTGTTGAGTGCACATCCATGCTTGATCTTGGTTTTTCTCATTATTGTTGCATGAATACGATAAAAGGAATTGAGTGAGTATACGGGTGATTGACTTTTGAAGCTTGAGTTCATTAGCTTGCATGATTGAGTTTTCCTACTCATTCCTAACAATTTCACTTGACTTATTATTTCATTGCTTGGGGACAAGCAACATGGTAAGTTTGGGGGGGTTGATTAGGCGTGAAATTGTCATGATTCGTAGCTAGAAACGCCCTAGTTTTGGTCGAGTTTATAGAGTATTTAGAGTCAATTGAGCGTTATTTCTATACATTGATAAATTTGTCTCTTTGATGCTCATAGGTGAATAGAGGACGAAAAACGGAGTTCGTAGGACTTTGAATCGACTCAAACGGATGCCCGGATGAGAAGATATTGAAGAAATACGATTGGTATTAGTGCGGACGAGGAAAAGTATCATTTGGAAGGATTAGAGATCGCTCGAGCGCCTTACTCGAGCGCGCAAACGTACAGAACAATTCTTGCGCTCGAGCAGCTCGAGCGCCACCGCTCGAGCGAATCGCTCGAGCACCCAAAACATACAGAGTCATTTCAGCGCTCGAGCAGCTCGAGCGCGACCGCTCGAGCGAATGCATCATTCGAGCTACACTGCTCGAGCGGGACCGCTCGAGCGTTTTGCTCGAGCGCCCATATACTTTCGCCTCCGGATTCGTATTTTCGGCCCATTAACTCCCGTTTCGACCCGTGCCTATATATATCTCGTCCAAACACGTTTTGAAGGATCCCCAACTTTTAGAAATAATTTTAGACTTAGTTTTTGGAGAGGAAGGAGACGAGCAAGCTTTATTTATGCTTTGTTGAGGTTTTTCATACGAATTCGTAGTTTCTTTTCATTAGTTCGTTACTTTAAACGCTTTTAATTTCGTTTTAGTCAATTCAATTTCAGTTCTTCGTATTTATTTTCTTTCAACCCTAGTTTATGTTCGTTCTTTTCTTCGTTTTTGTTATCATGTTCATGTTCGTCACTTGTTTAATTTCTATTGTTTACGTTCAAACTATGTCTAGCTAAAACCCTTGCATGCTTAGGTTAGGATGAACTCGTAGAAGTAGGATGTGGGTATGTAATTAGAGTAACTTGTGACGTTAGTTTTAATTCTCTTAGTTAATGAATTCTTATAATTAATCTGAACTTTACCTTTAAATTTAGTACGAAAGTGTTAGAGAGAGGACGACCGCATCACTCAATAACTACTAGTAGTCTTAACGAGAAGGTTTAGGAAAGGTTAATTCATTTACCGGTTTAGCGAAGGAGGACGACCGCATCACCTTAGTTAAATTAGGGTCTCATTAATTAAGCGCTATCTATTAACTTGTTAGTGGATTAGTGAAGTCGAGTGTTAGGGTAAAGTATTAGGGTGAGAAATCTTGAGCTTTCATTCTACGATCTTTTACTTAGGTTAATTCTTGTTTGTCACGATTACTTTGATTATGTACTTGCTCCGTTAGTATACGTAGGGATTCCTATCCTAAGCATCACCATCTCTCATTAGAAAACAACCCGTAGTTAATTCGTTCTTTTTCATTCTTTAGTTTACTTAGTTTATTTTCGTCTTTTAATTAATCTTTCAAAAATTCAAAAACATTACACTCATATTAACTACGACGCGTAGATCTTCAGGGATCTATTCGCATACATACCATCCCTTGGGTTCGATAATACTTGGTCCCTATACTTGCCCATACTACAGTGAACCCGTTCTCTTGCGGGGTAGCTACTAGTAGAAGCTAGTGTAGTTCGCTTCAAGTCAATGGGCTCGCAAGATCCTTAATAAGGAAATTTGAAAGGACAATTTTTGATGATATTTAGACATAATTAGATTATGGATTAGTGAGGGACATCATCAACCATAATCCTAGAACCTGAAATGTGGTGGGTCATGAATTGACAAAATTTGCTCTTAGCTCTCATTCTTCTCACAATTGGAATGAGGTAGATATTCCTAGCCGGATCAAGAACATAAACCTGCACAACATGACTATGTAATTTGATGTTGATGGGTTCTGCTCATTTTACTAAAAAAAAAAGTGCAAAGTGCGAAGATCTTCTTCAGGAACATTACTCTGCCGTCAACATTACTTTATTATAATGCCAACAACAAAATAGTCATTCAATTTCTAATAAGTGTTCTTAGGCATAATCATTTTTAATAAACTTGATCAACAAAATTATATTCTTTATTATTTTCCTTTCCTTTTTTATTTTCTTTATCAAAATAGTCATTCAATTTCTAATAAGTAATATTGAATGCTGGAGATGGCCTATTTTTTCTAAAGTTCGTATAGTTTGAACAACGAGAAAAGGATACACATTATTTGATCCAAGACAAACTCTCATATGCACCAAGTGCACGGTGCACTCACTCAACAGTTAATAATGTTTACAATGAAAAGTTGATTCCAATTACACTGATAAGTTGGTTTCAATTACACTGAAAAGTTTACACTAATAACTGATTTGCAGTGTAAATTTTTCAGTGTAACTGGGACCAACTTTTTAGTGTAAACAATATCAAATATTGAGTGAGTGCACCATACACCAAGTGTACAAGAGAGTTACTCATTGATCTAATATCTCCATATATTTTAAATCATAACGATAAAAATATATTTTATATTATTTTTCAACAAAGTATAGAATAAAATTGGTTCATACACGAACCATTGAAAGATATTAGTTAATTTCACTAAAAAATATTACTTGTTTTCATGTATTTTCTCCATCCCAGAACACATTGCACAGTTGATTTATTAAAATAAACATGAACGTGAGTTGACTTGTACTATGTAAATTGATAAAAAAAAAAATTATGAGAATGTATTGTTCTATATAAGTGCATAAAACAAAAAATGAGATGTTTTATTATGTAATTATTAGTGGAATGAGGTGTAATTTAGAGACCTTTGAGGTAATGTGAATAGTAAACTGTGCAATGTGTTTTGGGACGAAGGGGGTAATAGTTGTTTTCACTGAAGGATATAAGTTGTTTATTGAAAACAAACTAAAACTCTTTAGCACAACTACTACTCTTTAAATGAAAGCAACTAATACCCTTCAATGATTCATGTATGAACCAATTTTACTCTATACATACTTTTATTTTTCATTGATAAAAACAAATAAATTTATTTGCTATCTAAAATATATTTTAGAAATATTATTTCATCTCTTGTGGAGTAATATTTAAGATAGTGGATTATATATACTTTGTGTATAATACATCACCAATTAATATTATTAAATTCTTTTATAAATAACAATATTAATTTTTACAGTAGTAATATTAATTTGTACAAACAATTGTATTGGTCGTGTTCATTGCAAAATGCACACATAATACTTTGCCAATATTTAATATTTTTTTTATCTAAATTTACGTGAGACTGATATTATATATAAGTGATAAATCAAATTTAAATGATCAAGTATACTAATCGAAGGAACTTAATTTTGCGAAACTGAATCCGTAAGATGATCTTACTCAAAACCTCCCTATACTTTGATCATTAACTTCCTTCAACAATATATATTTAGTATTTTCTTCATTAGTTCTGATTAAAAAAATTGTTCCAATAGAAACTTCTCATCTTTTCATTTTGATGTCCCACCACAAACTTTCTGTTGTAAATAAGTGTATAAAGTAAAAGACGAGATTTATTCACCCAATTCGTCGGGAATGACTACGTCTGGGGGCGAGCCAAGCCAGGAGTTTCACTAATGTTCTTGTTTATGAGTAATTATAATTATGAGTACAATAGTCTATTTATAAGAATAAAACCATAGTCTAAAATATGAAACCCAATAAGTTATTGGTCCATTAGTAATGTCCACATCAAATCTTAATAAATCTTCTAGATTTACAACACTCTCCATCCCATTTGCAGAAAGCAAGTAACCTCACTTTACCAAATAAGTATTTCAACACTTCATTTTATTTACATTAGTCGTGCTGATAACGTGTTGTAAATAAGTGCGTAAAATAAAAGACGAGATTTGTTCACCCAGTTCGTCGGGAACGATTACGTCTGGGGGCGAGCCAAGCCAAGAGTTTCACTAGTGTTCTTGTGTATGAGTAATTACAATTATGAGTACAATAGTCTAATTATAAGAATAAAACTCTAGTCTAATATATGAAGTTCATTGGGTTATTGGTCCATTAGTAATGTCCACATCAAATCTTCTAGATTTGGAATAATAAATCTTCTAGATTTACAACACTCCCCCTTGGACATTACGACATAACATAAATGTTTTGTCATAAAAACTCCACGTGCTAGGTATCGGCCAAATAATGAGTTAGGGAGGAATGTAATCGGTCTTCTAGATCAAATCTTCTAGATTCATTTCGGGGTTACCGCTCCCTCTGAAGACAACAACACTTTGAGTTTTTGCATCCCAATACCATGAACGTACTTTTCAAAAGTAGATTTAGGTAAGGACTTAGTAAACAGATCTACTAGATTGTTACTAGATTGCACCTTTCGAATGGTAATCACGTCACTCTTCTGGAGTTCGTATGGGTAGAAAAACTTAGGTGAAATATGTTTCGTCAGGTTTCCCTTGACGTACCCATTACTCATTTGTGCGATGCAAGCTGCGTTGTCTTCAAATATAACGGTGGGAGGTGTATCGCCTTTAGCGATACCACACGAGTCACCAATGTGTTTTACCAAGGACCTTAACCAAACACATTCTCGTGTGGCTTCAAATAAAGCTATTATCTCTTAGTGGTTTGAAGACGTGGTAACCATGATTTATTTAACCGATCTCCATGAGATCACGGTACCACCACAGAGAAAAACGTAACCAGTCTGGAATATAGCGTTGTGGGGATCAGACAAATAGCCAGCATCTGCATAACCTACTAAAGCTTTGTCTTGGTTCTTACGATAAAACAGTCCAAGATCTTGAGACCATTGGAGGTACCGTAGAACATACTTAACACCACTCCAATGTATCCTTGTAGGAGAAGCGCTACGTCTCGCAAGCAAATTGACAGCAAATGCAATGTCCGGCCGAGTGCAATTTGTGAGATAGAGCAATGCTCCAACATCACTAAGATAAGGAACTGTTGGCCCCAGAATTTCTTCTGAATCTTCTTTTGGTCTAAATGGGTCCTTATCCACTTCGAGGGATCGGAAAACCATTGGGGTGCTAAGTGGATGAGATTTATCCATGTGAAATTTCTCCAATATCTTCTTCACGTAGGTCGACTGATGTATAAGAATTCCTTCTGGAAAATGCTCGATCTGCAGGCCGAGGCAGTGCTTGGTTTTACCCAAGGCTTTCATTTCGAATTCGGCTTTCAAGATTGAACTGACTTCTTCAATCTCTTTGCATGTTCCAATTATGTTCAGGTCATCAACATAGAAGGATATGGTGCAAAAACCATTTTGCGATTTCTTCGTAAAACGCATGGGAAAACTTTATCGAATGTGTATCCCTTCTTCTGAAGGAATTCACTAAGTCGGTTGTACCACATGAGGCCCGATTGTTTCAGGCCATACAACGACTTCTGCAGTTTTATGCTATGCATACTGCGGTTTTCACCATCCCTCATCTGAGGAATGTCAAATTCATCGGGAATTTTCATATAAATGTCGGCATCAAGTGATCTGTATAAGTACGCAGTTACTACGTCCATTAATCTTATTTGCAGATTTATTTTAACTACCAAAGATATCAAGTAGCGGAACGTTATTGAGTCCATAACGGGAGAATAGGTTTGATCGAAATCAATCCCGGGTCTCTGCGAAAACCCTTGAGCTACAAGCCTCGCTTTATACCTCTCCACGGTATTGTTCTCGTTTTGTTTTCATACAAATACCCATTTATATCCTACTGGGATAGCGCGCGCGGGTGTACGAACGATAGAGTCAAATACTTGTGTTTTGTTAAGCGATGCGAGTTTTACTTCAATTGTCTCTTTCCATTTTACCCAATCGGAGCGCTTCCGGCACTCAGCGATTGTTTTGGGTTCTGGATCTAGATCATTTATCATGGAAAGAACAATTTACGCTGCAAATATGTCGTCGATGACAGTAATATTTCTATTACATGTTTCTCCCGTATCTGTGAAATTCACAGAGACTTCGACGTTTACGTCAATCAGGCCTTCCTCATTTCCCATTGTATTTAGGTCTGGTCGTTCCACGGTCCTAGTGCATTGAATATTTTGTGCACGTGCTTCATCACTAGGACGCTCGTCTCCTAGAGACTTTGAGTTATCTAGACGAATCTCTTCTAGAGATTTTACATTCGACTGACAAGATTTGCTAGCCTTTCGTTTAGGTGTATTACTATCTCTTGAGGGTCCTTTGCGCTTCTGGCGCGTGGGGGCATGAGTACTTGTTTTGCTTGGGACCTCAACCCTTTGGGGAGCATTTACTGCAGGTATATGCGATTTAGTTACAGCTCTATGGTCAGTGAACGCGTCTGGCAGATTATTTGCTAAATTTTGCAAGTTAATGATCTTATGAACTTATAGTTCAGATTGACTAGTGCGTGGATCTAGATACTGAAGATTACTTACATTCCACATTGTTGACAGGCGAACATAAATCAATGATGGACGAACAAGAATTAAAGCTATAAGAAGGATTACGAGAAATCAACTCCAAATCAAATCAATAAAGAAATTCAAGCCGGGGTGCGTAAACCAATCCAAGGAGTGTATAAAGTGACGAATAACTATACCGACGAACAAGATATTGGCGAACAGGTTTAAAGACCAAAGACCAAATATGGACCCATCACCAAGTCAATAATGACGAACAACATTGGTAAAAGTGTTACAGTTATCAGCCTAAGAGGTGTATGCTAATGAACAAAGGACCAAGATCCCAAAGCCAATCAGTGCAAGACACAAAGGCGAACAACTTCTGAGCCATACACCCAAACGGCGAACAACTTCTATGAAAGAACTATCCTGGATCGATTTAAACCGACATGGACGAACAACAATGAAGTCCGAGATAAGACCAAAGAAGACTTTGTAACTAAGATTTAGCTTAGATAAGGTCAAACTAAAGTCAAAGGACACATGTCAAGCATGCAGGCTAGGGAGACCAAGAGTCAGGAACACCTCATGCTTGCTAGTCTCTATAAATAGTTGCTCTCCAGCTTAAGAAATACAAGTTCAAATTCCTAAACACTCCCAAAACACACACTAATACACCTAAACGTACACACATACGAAATTATCACGATTTCGATTTTCGTATTTACAAGTTCATAACCCGACCTTCAATTTACCATTTACGGTG
Source organism: Ballota nigra (assembly GCA_947034835.1). Lineage (NCBI taxonomy): Eukaryota > Viridiplantae > Streptophyta > Magnoliopsida > Lamiales > Lamiaceae > Ballota > Ballota nigra. The sequence goes on along the minus strand of OX344723.1, from coordinate 54,779,852 downwards.
GTAACCAATCACACGTAATTGCTTGATGATCATTAAATCGAACCTAAACAGTCACTAATCCATCCGATAAAAATTGATCACCAACACACATAAGCTCCCGACATTCATTCAATTTTGAATTCAGATCTCCCTCTAATACCGGGAAGTAATCTTCATCGAACCTGCAATCAGCGAACCGGGCCGTTAATTGATCCTCGGACAAAGGCTCGAGGTATTTCACGATGGATGGAGAGTCAAATCCGACGTAAATACCGAGTTTTCTTTGTGGGCCCATAGAGGTCTGCTTTGGTAATGTTATCGGAACATATACCGCACATCCAAAAATACGCAGATGAGAAATGCTAGGTTCTTTCCCACGCACTAACTGTAGGGGGGATGATCATTATATGCAGTTGGACGAATTTGTATTAAGTGCGATGCATGTAGGACTGCATGCCCCCAACATGAAGTGGGTAGTTTGGAGTTCATAAGCAATGGTCTTGCGATAAATTTGATACGTTTTATTAGCGCCTCAGCAAGACCATTTTGGGTATGGACGTAGGGGACCAAATGCTCCACTTTAATTCCCAGGGCCATACAATAATCTATAAAGGCATTTGACCTGAATTCAGCAGCATTATCCATGCAAATAATCTTAATTGGATAATCCGGGAATTGAGTTCTAAGCTTGATAGTTTTCGCAATGAGCTTCGCAAAAACTTGGTTGCGGGTGGACAGCAAATAAGCATATGTCCACCTAGTGGAGGCATCAATAAGGACCATGAAATAACGAAATAGTCCTGATGTTGGGTGAATCGTTCCGCAAATATCTCCTTGAATTCACTCAAGGAAAACCGGAGACTCTAGTGCAACCTTAGTGCGCGATGCGCGTACTATCAACTTACCCTTAGAACATGCATCACAAATAAATTCATCAACAGGAGGGATTCTATTATTCGAAATATTATGACCAGTTGAATTATATAGAATCCTACGTATCATAGTTTGTCCTGGATGACCTAACCGCTGATGCCACAATTTAAAAAAATTCGGGTCATGGAATTTCATACTCATAGCTAGATGGGAACTAGACGACCGGATGTAGGAATAGTACAATCCGGAGGAGAAGGAAGGAAGTTTTTCTATAACTTGTTTACGGTTACCTCGAGTAATAGTCATCAAAAGGTATTCGTTATTGTTCTCAGTTTCAGTTTCAATGTGATATCCGTTTATCCTAATGTCTCTAAAACTGAGTAGGGTACGCTTAGATTGTGGAAACAATAAAGCATTATCGATTATAAGTTCGGTACCCATGGGGAGGACAATGGAAGCTCTTTTGGAGCCCACTATCAACGTACTATCACTGGCTATTGTAGTTATACTCCCCTTACGTTCTATCAATTTATGAAAATACTTCCTATCTTTTAGGATTATATGTGTGGTGGCGCTATCTACCAAACATAAATCATTATGTGCGTCCATCATGCAAGAGGAAATTGTCCAAACCTAATAGTTGATATGTTTACAAGCCATAAATGAGAACAACAATATCCAAATAAATGTAATGGACAACTATTTAAAGTAAACACATCAAAGCTAAAATAATAGTATCATCCATAAAATAAAATGAAGTATCCGAAAGAAAGGATCCAAAAACATAAAATTGTCTTATTCGAAAACAAAGTACTAGAATTGATCGAATACGCAAATCACTCATCATCTCCAAAGTCCTTAAGCTCAATGCCCATAGAATCTATGTTGTCTTGGTCAGGGTCTGCTTCAAGCAGACTGGCATGGTGAGATTCAACTCTAGGAGCCTTCCCCTTATCGTCCTTCTGCTGCTTCTGGTAAGCCTCAACCAAGTGTTTGGGAGTGCGATACGTGCGAGACCAATGGCCCTTACATCCGCATCTGTACAGGACTGCTCAACCTTATCTTGATTGCCAGATTTTTTAGTAGCGGGATTCGTGTTAGGTGCAGCCTTTCCACGAGCCTGAGCTTGATTATCATTCAAAGTATCTGGATCACCGGACTTACTACGACCTCGGCCTTTGCTACGAGTTCGTTTACTTCCTCTTCCCCTTCCACGCTTGCGACCACTTGTACTACCTTCAGTTGTAGCATGTGCTTCGGGCACAGCTTTTGAGCCAACCGGTCTCGAGTTATGATTATGCATAAGGAGTTGGTTGTGCTTTTCTGCCACTAGAAGTGCAGAAATTAGCTCAGAGTGTACAGTGTAGTTCTTAGCCCTATACTGCTGCTGGAGTACAAGGTTGCTGGCGTGGAAAGTCGACAAAGTCTTCTGGATTAAGTCGTCCTCAGTTACAGTTTGCTTGCATAACTTTAACTGAGATACAATACGATGTAGGGCTGAGTTGTACTCCGTTACAGACTTAAAGTCTTGAAAATTGAGGTTCAACCAATCGTATTGAGCCTGAGGGAGGAGTATGTCATTTTGTTGTTGGAAACGGTCCTTCAGGGACTTCCACAACGTTCTGGGATCTCTCTCAGTGAGATATTCATTTTTCAGGTCCTGATTAAGATGATGTCTGAGGAAAATCAGAGCTTTTGCCTTCTGGGCGTCAGTTGATTTTGAATCATCGACAATCGCACCGCTTAAGTTGGTTGAGGCTAGATGTATCTCAACATCTAGTGCCCATGTCAGGTAGTTACTACCATCAAGAGCAAGCTCAATGAATTCTCTTTTGGTAATATCAGACATGATACACTACAATTATTAAAGTGACATGGTAAGAAGTGTGACCAAATTTATTGATAACGGAGAAACAATGATTTATTTGATTATTCTAGAGCACATAGAAGCAAGAATTGGGCTCCGTCAACCCAAATCATAAATTACGGTCCTATAAGTACCGGACGCCGCCTACCCGGGCATAAAATGCGGACTATAATGAAAATAAACTATGTGCGGGAGAAATAATGCACGTAAGATAATTAAATCATAGATACATGCAAATCAAATAATATATTATGAACGATAATCACATGAAAATAATTTCAAGGAAACTTTACGACTTAATAAACATGCATATTCATGAGGCTAAATATTTCATGTATATTAATGAAATTTAACGAAATATTTTCAGGATTTTAAAATAAATTAATTAGAATTTTGTGTTATCCTAAAACGAAACCGAAATTAGATTAGAATTTCACAAAATTTCGGGGAGAATGGCGCCACGTGCGGAGGGCTTGCGCCGCCTCGACGCCGCACACGGAGGCGCGCGGAGGCGGCGAAGGGGCGACCGGCAGCGCATGGGTAGCGCCGCACGGGGAGCGCCGCGCTGGCGGCGGACGTCGCGCTGGGCGACGACAGATGTTGGGCCGCGGGCATCGCACTGGGCGGCGGCGGCTGCTGGGCCGCGGGCGGCGACCGTTCGTCGTTCGATTCTCAATATAAAATTAATCCAATTCGAAACACGATATGATTCAATTAATTACAAGAATAAATCAAATTAATAATTCTAGAACATATAAATCATGTAACGCATGGATCAAATAATTCGGTACGGGGATTAATTCATATAATTTGTAGAGAATTAATTTTAGGGCGTACCGTTTAGTCTCGGGCAGAGTCTCGTGCTGATAACGTGTTGTAAATAAGTGCGTAAAATAAAAGACGAGATTTGTTCACCCAGTTTGTCGGGAACGACTACGTCTGGGGGCAAGCCAAGCCAGGAGTTTCACTAGTGTTCTTGTGTATTAGTAATTATAATTATGAGTATAATAATCTATTTATAAGAATAAAATCCTAGTCTAAAATATGAAACTCATTAAGTTATTGGTCCATTAGTAATGTCCACATCAAATCTTAATAAATCTTCTAGATTTACAACAATCTCCATCTCATTTGCAGAAAGCAAGTAACCTCACTTTACCAAATAAGTATTTCAACACTTCATTTTATTTACATTAGTTGTCATTCATGTTATTGTTAATTATCCATACACTTTACTTTATTCTCTTTTCAATCATATCAATTGCATTACATCTTACATCAATTGTGTTCCATTATATATTATACTCTTGGAACTCCAAATTACACCATAAAAAGCTTGCTATGGAATGAGTATATATTAAACCGATATGCTATAATAATTTATTTTATTGTATAACAAAAAGTGAATACACTATAAACTATTAAATATAATACAAAAAAACCAGTACTAATTTAGAGACTCGAAAATAATAAATTTTATGTTATTATTATGTGTAAAATGTCTTTAAACATCAATTATAATTAGAGTAATTTTATGTAAGATTATTTCACTATTAAATTATCTCATGGTGAGATTGAAAATAAATTAAACATGTTACATTAATACTTTAAAATAAATGGATATTAGTTTGGTGTCACTCTAATTTTGCTAGTCATTACATTATTTATAATGTTAACCAAAATGATTAAGACAAAAGAAAATAGGAAATTTAAAGAGTGCAATTTAAATTTACAAACTTTGATGCACCACATAAATGTAAATAGATAGTAGTATATAAATGCAGTAATGAAATTGGGTTCAGTCTGACGTCCGTAGTCCGCTTTCCTATTGGTTAACTTTCACATCTTCCCCCTCCCCACCATAACACCCAAACCGTCTTCATTTTCCTTTCTCTCTCACACACTGAACGAGAACGAACCCACCCTACCCTACCCCCTACCCCACCCTCCACCCAGCCTCTTGCGTCCCTCTCCCCTAGGATCCAATCTTCGTTTATCCCATTCATTGCTCTCCGATCAGTCCTACGAACTCATCAATTCACTAATCAACCCTCTCTCTACATAAGAATCATTGCCTTATTTGTTGTTTTTCAATCTGCATCGTTATGCTCGATTTCTAGCGAGGAATTGTTCAAAAATGGATGAAAGAAGATCGAAGAAACCGACCTGCTGTCCTATTACAGGCGGAAGCACCCTCAGCCGTGGTGTATTTGGCAGCAGCAGTAGCAGCAGTGGAGCATACGACACCGTATGGGAGTGCGTTATTCCGTACGTGCAGGACCCGCGGGACCGCGACGCTGTGTCGCTGGTGTGCAAGCGGTGGTACGAGATCGACGCCATCACGCGCAAGCACGTGACCATAGCGCTCTGCTACACCGCCACGCCGCAGCGGTTGTCGCGGCGGTTTCCGCATCTCGAGTCGCTGAAGCTCAAGGGTAAGCCACGCGCCGCCATGTTTAATCTGATTCCCGAAGATTGGGGTGGGTATGTTACTCCCTGGGTAGAGGAAATTATCAGGTCCTTTGGTAGGATGAAGGTGCTTCACTTCCGCCGAATGATTGTTAAGGATTCAGATCTCGAGTTGCTCTCGAGATCGGCCGGTAAGGTCCTAGAAGTGTTGAGGTTCGATAAGTGTTCGGGTTTCTCTACGGATGGGCTTATGCATATAGGACGCTTTTGCAGGTAATATCAACGAGTCTTAACACTACTACTATTATTGTTTTCTGATTTTTATTTCAATATATATTTTCGGTTCTGATTTTCCGTTTTCATGATACTTTATTCTCTTCTAAATTTTGGACATACTTATGTTAAATTTGGGTAAATTAAATTACACTCTTTTTTAGAATTGTTACTTATGATTCTTGTTCTAATCTCTGCTTTGATTGCAGCTGGATCCAAAATGTACACATGTCGCTTCTTGAAATTTACGTTTGACTTTTCCATTATCGAAGTAACTTCCGCAGATTCAATTATTGTGTTCTTGCTTGTTTTGGTGAATCCTTTTTATATGTCCAAGTGTATCTACCAAGTGTTTGATGAGTTCAGTCGTTATTGTTGGATTTTGATTTACTTGCTACAACAATTTATCAGTGAACTCATTTACGTTTTTGTTCTTAATACTCTTATCTTTCTCTACTTTTTTTTTTTTTTCCGGTCCTGAATGATATGTTTTGTAATTTAAATCACACAATCTTGTTGAAGAGTTCTGATGTGTAGGCTTATGATTTGTTTTTGGTTGATGTCTACAAATTCAGAGCTTAGAATACCTTCGGAAAACTTTTTCACTATTTGTGTTTTAAGCATAAGTTATCTCAAAGTACGGGATTTGTCTCTTTCGGTTACATTGATTGGCTGTTAGCTAACTAATGAAGGCGTTTCTGATGTAGTATGTCTCCCTCTCATTAATGAGGTCAATTACTGTCCTGGAGGTCCAATTGAATTTATCTTTCAAACTGACATCCTTTAAATATATTTCCAAAACGGTTTTAATTTCCAAAAATGTTTTGGAAAAACACCATATATGCTTGGTTTTATTTTGAATTGATATGTAATGGTTTGAAATATTCTGGGTAAAGAGAGATAGTTTTGGTGGGAAGTCTATTAGAGAATGGGATGCATATTCTTTTTATTTTGAGAGTATTAAAGGAGAAAGATTGTTGCCGAAAATAAAAACAAGTCCAGTTGTAGTCTTAATATGGTTGAATGATCGTGCCACTCTTTGTTACAAGTAACACAGTTTCTCCAATATTCAAATAGAACAAATAATATCTTGGTTGAATGATCATGCCACCCTTTGTTAAGCTTTCCATTTTAGTGACATGTTATTCTGTAAGATTCTGCATAAGAACATGTATGTTCTTAGCATTTATGCAAAACCGAATGCAGCTTCTCTTTGCTGATGCTCACAAGGTGCTAGATTAATAAAATAATGTGGTTATGCAATTTCTGGCATAGCACCTATTCTGCTATAAAGAAGGAAATAATGATTTTCAAGCTCTGGCCTGACCTTGGGTTTGGGCAAGGGATAGAATGCATGTTAGTTGATCTTCTTCAAAATCTTGTTAGAACTGAATGGTGAGGTTGTTTTGTTCATGATATTGATACCTGGCTTTTCAGGGCTAATGTCAAGGATTCTGGAGTGTATATTGTGTAAAAGTAGAAAAAGAACTTCTTCTAGTTTTCTTAATATGCCCCAACCCAGAACAAAGAAGATTGAAAAAAAATACCATATTAAAATCAAAATATATTTTATCATGCATCTTATGTTTAATCTATAAGTTGAGAGCTTCCGAAGAGGTCTGTGACTTAATTTGGTTCTCTGGGTTTAGCAAGATCACATATATAAAGTTCTCAGTGTCGATTAGCAATACTTTAATTGACTTAGTCGAAGAATTGGAAATTGAGCAGCTGTTGGTACAAGATTTTGCTTATTGAATTTGTTTGATCTTTTTTCTGTAGGAATTTAAGAAGCTTGTTTATGGAAGAGAGCTCAATAGTTGAGAACGACGGAGAATGGCTGCACGAGCTCGCTATGAACAACACAGTTCTTGAAAATTTGAACTTCTACATGACTGATCTTGCGAAAGTCAGATCTTCAGATCTTGAATTGATAGCACGAAGATGCCCATCTTTGGCCTCGTTGAAAATAAGTGATTCTGACATCTCAGACCTCGTTGGTTTTTTCAGAGCTGCATTATCATTGGAAGAATTCGGTGGTGGCTCTTTTAGTGAGCTTCCTGGACAGGTTGGAGAAGGTGTTACTAATGAGCAATTGGAAAGATATGCTGATGTTGTATTCCCACCGAGATTGTGTCGCTTGGGTCTTACTTACCTGAGTAACAGAGAAATGCCCATGTTGTATCCTTTTGCTTCGAGGCTCAAAAAATTAGATCTCCTCTATGCTCTGCTGGACACTGAAGGCCATGTTCTGCTACTGCAAAGATGCCCTAACCTGGAAATTCTTGAGGTATAATATCAAGGCTTTGTTTAATGGTTTTGTCATTTCATGTATACATTTCCTTGTGCTCATGAAATCTTTTATACGCCTGAGCTGTTTCTATTTGGCTTAAACATCTGGACAATCATTACATGTTAGTACGATTAATAATTCGTTGCCAGGTAGGTTACACGTCATTTCTGGGCAGTAGTAAATCTATCTGTTGGTTTCGAATTGCAATATAATTTTGAATTGAGTTTTGTTTACCAATATTCAATAGTTTAGATTAGACTGCTATTTGCAAAAATGTTGTGATTTTATCTACAATTAAACCTTTCTGCTTTAAAGCTTGCTTTTCTGTAACATCGTTTCAACAATTGTCAATTTGATCCTTGTAATGATAATATGGTATTCCTTTGTCATAGCTTGGTTCAGGAGTACAATAGTGAAAGAATGGGAACTAAATGAAACATGTTTGGTGTCGAGGAATGAAAGTCATTCCCCTCTACTATTACTAAAGTGATTAAAATTCCTCACATTAGAGGAATGAAAGTCATTCCCCTCTGCTATTACTATCAAAGTGATACCTTTTCTTTCCATTCTTTCAACCAAACACCCCACTCTACTTTGAATTATCTCAGTATTTTTACTGGTCTCTTGAAATTTAGTGAATATGGACATATGGGATATGTACACTTTGAGGTTATTAATTGCGATGAAGCTCATGTTGACCTCTCGGGCTACATAATGAATTTAGTATTGCCATCTTTGTCCTAATAATATCTACGTTGCAGTATGAGCATTAGATGAATTCTTATGAAAAATAAGTTGATTTTTACGGGAAGAATGATGGCTATCTAATGATGACAAAGTTAGCTTAATATAACCAAGCTACAAGCAAATGTCTTGTATGAACCGGGTCTTCCATGAGAAAGAAAAGAAGTAGAAAAAGGGATTTTTTTTTAAATTTTTTTTTGTAATGTGTTTTATTTTTGCTTGAATCTGACTGCTCTACATCTACGAATATGAAACAGACCAGAAACGTTATTGGAGATAGAGGATTGGAGATTCTTGCTGAATATTGTAAGAAAATGAGAAGACTCAGAATAGAGCGTGGAGCTGATGAACAAGATATGGAAGATGTAGAAGGCGTGGTCTCACAAAGAGGACTAATGGCTCTGGCCCAAGGATGCCTTGAGCTGGAATATTTGGCCGTCTACGTCTCAGATATTACTAATGCATCCCTCGAATGCATGGGTACTTACTCGAAAAACCTATGTGACTTTCGTTTAGTCTTACTCGACAGAGAGGAGAGTATTACCGATTTACCCCTTGACAACGGTGTTCGATCTCTTCTAATGGGTTGCCATAAACTGAGAAGGTTTGCTCTGTATCTTCGCCCGGGTGGGCTGACCGATGTGGGTCTCGGTTACATAGGGCGGTATAGCCCGAATGTGAGATGGATGCTTCTCGGGTATGTGGGCTGGTCAGACGATGGTCTTTTGGAGTTTTCAAAAGGGTGCCCTAATTTACAGAAGTTGGAAATGAGAGGGTGCTGTTTTAGTGAACGTGCTCTGGCTATGGCTGCCCTGCAGCTGACTTCTTTGAGGTACTTGTGGGTGCAAGGGTATAGAGCATCTGGAACGGGTCGGGATCTTTTAACCATGGTTAGGCCTAACTGGAATATTGAGTTAATTCCTTCTAGGCCAGTTTGTGTTCATGATCAGGTAGGAGGACAACCGATAATCGTTGAGCACCATGCCCACATACTGGCGTATTGGTCACTTGCTGGGCCAAGAACAGATTTTCCATCTTCTGTTACGCCGTTGGATTCTCTTCTGAATATGTGAATTACAGGTTTGGATATACCCCCCCTCTCCCTGTGTTTCTGCATTGTTCATATTATATCCCTTTTTCTTTGTGTTGTATGTGGTGGTATTGGTGAGAGCTTCTTCTGAACTTAGTTCTGGTTTTGTTACTTTGTATGTAGAGATTTTGGAGTAATAAATTCTGTTGTATTTGGTTTTGTTGTAGCAACTCCTATATGGCTAATAATTGTCAAATTTGTGTAGCATTTAGCAGGAATTTTGCTCACCTTTTTTCAAATGTAAATAGTTCATTGTTTGATAAGTTTATTTCATGGAGTTTGGATTAGAGTTTGATCATGAATTTTCTCCGTTCAAATTGAATTTCTTTTATTGTTTTCTTCGGCCTTGTTCGTCTGTGCTTGGTGATTCAAGTTTGCTTTCTGTTCATTCATAAAAATTTGGATGGGTCGGTTTTACGAATCTCATTCCCTGAGATAGAGATGTATGATTATTCTCCAATCCATTTAGATGGAGATTGGTTGAATGAATTGTAATTGATTTAATATATGTGGTGAAGAAACCTTTCCCATATTCATTATAATTGCTTTGGTAATAGATTCTTTGGTTGAATGAATGTGTGAAAATGTGTTCGGATTAGATAATATATATAGTGATTTGGCTTTCTATCCTGTGCCTTTTTCTTTATTTGTTTCTAACATGCATGTTTTGAAGGGTAAGTTTCTTGTGTATCACACAATTCTAATGCATTTTTAAATGGTTATTTTTACTGAACAAGTAGCAGTTGGACAGTTGTAATTGTCTAGTGTAAACAATTGAAATTGTTCAGTGAAAACAATTGATACTGTTTAAAAATGCATTTGAATTGCACAGTGCAATCGAAAAGACTTTGATTATTTTCAATGATATATTTGTAGTATACAAATTGATGAATGTTGATTTAACATTAATGTGGTATACATGAATAGTAGGAACATAGTTATTGTAAGGTTGGTATTCTTTCTAGAGATTTCACACCTATAATGTCCGAAAGTCGTGTGAAATTGCTCATCTCCAATTTCTCTTGTCTATCCAATGTCTATCCATGGGTTTTTTGGAGGGACCTTTTAAGGATCTCATTGTTTCAATCCTTTTTTTTTTTTTTTTTTTTTAAGTTGAGAAATTTATCTTTCGTTTTATGCATCTTATTATGAATTGCATTTCATTTTAGATTTCAATACTTTTCATGTGTCGTATATTTGATAGTAAAATTTTAAACGAATGAAAATAGAATAAGGTATTTACTATAGAGCAACTTGTTTGATACTTTGATCACATACTTCTTTTTTTTTCTTTGATTTCATCCTTAAACAACTTCGATTTTGTTATTGATATAAAACTCAGTTCATGTACATTACCTTACTAGTTCAGGAGTAAACTAATTTAAAAATTATATAAATAATTTATGGGAAAAACTTGTGTGATATAGTTCACAAAATAACACAAATTAGCATCAATCTCTACTAAAATATTAAATCATTATGTCCAATTTATACTCCGTTTCATTGTGAGACGGTTTCACACCATTAGACATACTCATAATTTATTTATATTTATTTTTCCATTTCCATCGTAAAATCTGGTTCCGAGTTGTTCAAACTAGTCTTGCATCTTTGTCATTATCGTTGGAACACAAGTTGTTGAAGATTAAGATATTACTACATTTAATTGAATTGTGTTTTTTAATTTCAAGGCATTCATTTGTATACCTTTTCGTTTGCTGTATATAGGTGTTGCTTGAATTTGGAAGAAAGAAAGCGTAATAGCTTATTGGATTAAGTGCAGGATAATACAATTCCAAACCACTTTTTACAAATTGGTACAGCATAATTGAACATAAGTATATATTTTTTGAACACTGTACTATCTTGTAAATAGTGGTGTTCAATTGTATTATTTTGTGAATGCCCCTAGCTTATTAGATAAGTCTATTTTCATATATGTATGAAGACTTTTATTAAATGATAGGTGTTCCAATTGGTGGATCAATGGTTATGAATTCATCATCCTGTCTTAGCTTTCTCGAATGTACCTCATATAAAGCTATCTAGTGTGGTTTATTTGTATCGAGTTCAAACTCCCATTTACGGATTCCTAATCAATCCACATATATAGGAATAATTATGTTTTTTTTTTTTTTTTTTACTTTTCTTTTATAATTTATCTAGTGTAGACTACTTCTTTCGTGTAATTTACGTGTTATGACTTATTGTACTAGAAATGATACTTGTGACAAAGTAGATAAATCATTTTGAAGGGTATGTGGTGTTTCTCTAAAAAGTGTTAGTTGTTTTTACTAAATGATACCCCCTTTCTTTCAGAGGAATTAGCACATCTAAAAAGTATTAGTTGTTTCCACTAAATGATATTCCCTTCGTTCCAGAAGAATTTACACATTTTTTATTTATTTTGACGTCTCACACCAATTTACACATTACCTAAAAAGAAAAAAATTGATTTGCATGCGCACTCACAAAAATATACACATATTTACTCATAAGCCACTACTTTAGTCCTTTTCTTATTTCACGTGCAATTTTAATGGTGCAAATACTCCTAGCAAGAAGAGAGTATTAGTTTTGGACTTTGGAGGCTTCAAAATATTTTTACTAAAAAGTATGCATTGAAGGATATGAATTGTTTCACTAAAGGGTATAAGTTATTCTATAAAATATTGTAAATTTTTGCGTATAATTTTTTTTTACACTGTACTCCCTCTGTCCCAGTTTTGTTTTTCCACTGTACTATTCACCACCCTCAAACATTTTTAAATTACACCTCATTTCACTAATAATTATATAAAGAAACATTTTAATTTTGTCTCATGCATTTAAATTGAATAATATTTCATCATGTAAAAAACCATTTATCCATTTAAATACTAAAAATTAAACCTCACATTAAAATCAACAAAAGTCAAATGAAAAAATAAAATTGGAACGAAGAGAGTAATTCTTTTACTTAGTGTGCATTCTTAATAGTGGGCATGATTCTATAGTCAATAAATAATAATAATAATAATAATAATAATAATAATAATAATAATAATAATAAGTTTTGTAAGTGTACTATGCGTTTATTTTTAAATGAAAGTAATTATTTAAAAAAATGGTCAGAATTAATTATTCTTATTGAAAATTATTAATTGCGTACCGTTGTACAAAAAACTTAGTCTAATAATGATAATAATATTTGTAATTTATTCAATTTAAGTGGGATAGACGAAGGATTGTTGAACGAGGTCAATTCCTCCTAAGTAAAAAAGCTAAGGTATATTAGTTGAAAAAAGAAGTCGACTAATATCACACGCTGAAGTATTAGGAGTTGTGGGGAAATTTATGAAAATATGTTTGATCTATTGTATTTAATTTTTAAGATATTGTTTGATTTGTTATTTTTATTTATATCTAGGTAGAAAGTATACTGTTAGTTAGAATTCTAAGATCATTATGTATCATCTAAGTACATGCTATGCACTTGGATTTTAAACTAAATTTTGACTTTAATTTTGTTTTTTTTCAAAATACACACAAACACACCGAACTGTGTGTGTTTTTTGTAGTTGGGTATTGCTGATGTCTTCTTAAGGTATTACTGATTATTTCTTGGGATATTGCTGATTTCTGCTTGAAGTATTTTTTTTTTTTTAAAATCCAAGTGTATATCATACATTCAAGTTCACACTAGAACTACCTAAATAAGACAGGAACTTGTATGAACTCGAGTTTATTTGAACTCGGTTTTTTCTTCAAATATCACTATAATGTTTATACACTTGCATATACACTATCACTGTTCAAAAAATCAAACTTTTTGTTACAGTGATAATATATATGCGTAACAATAATAATATTTATATATAACAGTGATATTTAAAAAAAATAATTAATGTGACTTAAATTCATAAGATACCTACTCTATAAATAATTGTTTTCATCGTTGTGTTAGGGAGTTGGTTTTGATCGATGAAAATAAAAAACCCGAAGGTTTTCTCTCAAGATCTCTTTCATGGTATTTTTTGAATCAACATATTTTTCGGTATATTTTTAGAATCGACGAAATCAATGTATATTTCTACATATTCGATATAATGAGTAAAATATTTGATATTTATATTTGATATAATGATATGGAAATATTCGATATTCAAAATCAACTTTTGGTATTTATATTCGAGATTCACTATTCATATTCAAAATTTTATAATTCGAATTCGAGTACATATATTTTTTCATTCGATTAGTGTTCAAATATATATACAAAATTACGATATTCGATTAAATATTCGGCTAAATATGTATTATATGATTATATTTTATATAGTAATAATTGTAACAATTAATGCATATTTTTTTAAATAAATTTCAGTCAAATAGAATTATCTTAGCCCTTGTGGCCTTATCCAACAGGTGGACCTTTAATAATTTTGTTTTAAAAAGTTATTTTAGTATACTTTAATTATTAAAAACAAAAATTATATCTTGAAATTATAAAAGAACTTTGCAGAGTTGACTCTCATCTGATATGTTATGAGTTTTGATTTGTGGAGTAGATTGTGTTCGCCAATTTCATGGGATCAAGAAGTTCATTATGACATATGTTGTAGACCACTTGAGTTGCAAACTTGATGAAAAATTGGATTCTCGCTCACTTCTCTATTGAAGTACTCCTTTGATGAAATTGATAATTAACTTTTTTTAAATTTATGTATTTAATTATGTTATACAAACATCGTTTGTGTTGAGAATTAAAACAATGTAATCATTTTCAACTTGAGAAAAAATCGAATCGGATATTCGACTCGAGTATTCGATTAACTTCGAATAATTCGATAGCAATTTCAAATCACATATATTATTCAAAAAACATTCGAATTTGAATTCGATATTCGAAATAATTTTAAAAGTACGAATACAAAACAATGGAATTCTATTCGATTTATTTACAACCCTAAACTAAACACTTTAACAATTTATTAATTATTTAATAATTAATCTTATAAGCTCCTAAAATAAGTTATAAGATGTTAGAAATTATAAAAAAAAATTAAAATACTTACCCAAAACATACCCTAACTAAATAGATACGTCACTTATCACTAGATCTGAATGAGTACCCACCTCTTGCATTAAAAAACTTCTTAAAGTGTTGGATTGATTAATTCTCTTCCTCTCAAATAAGGGTCCGTTTAGTTGGGGGTGATGATTATAGGGTAATGAGAATGATTCCATTAGTGGTATTATCAATACATTGTAATAAGATTGAAAATGAGTTATAATTTACCTATCAAATGACTCCTCATCCACTACCCTCTACTTGGATGACTCCTCAATCCCTTTAATTCCCATTACCCTATAATCATCACCCTCAACTAAGCGGGCCCTAAGTACACCTCAAATCTGGACAGTACCATGTTCCTTAAACTTCTACAAAGGGAAAGAAACTTAGTGGGCAAGAACAAGATGCACAATTGATTAAAAATATGTTTGATCCATATATTTTACTGGAAAAATGTAAACACAAAGTTCTATTATTAGCTCGACATAACTATTTCTTAATTAATATTTTTACTAAATAAAAAAAGCAGCAAAAGGAAAACTTTAGAAGAAAAATATTAATAGTAGATTGTTGTTGAAGGGGTGGAGAAAGATATATGCATGGTGACAAGGGGAGAAGGCACTAGAAGTAAATTAAACAGGAGAAAAAAGCAGCAACATATAAAAAAATAGCAACTAATAACTGTTATGCCACCTAGTCATCCATTTTCTCTCATGAATTATTTGTATGAAAACCACTACCTACATCATATAAATGCACCAATTACATCAATATAGGATTAGTACCGACATCCTTGCGTTTTGATTGCAAATTGTTCTTTTCGCTTTCAAATTAATTCTCGCTCAATCGATATTTTTACAAATTATAATAATTTTTTTATATTTTACAATCATATTTTCCTTACATTTTTTTTTTGATCGGCAAAAATGAATTTTCATTCAACAATGGGTGTAAGAGATACCCATATCAGTTACATCACTAAAGTTTTACAAGACATAGACCATTAATAAAGTACGACGGCTTCTTTACAATTTCACACCTAGTACTTCTATCCAAGCTCAACTCACTACAACTCCCCTAGGATTCTTAACCCAGTCAGAATATATGATGTCTCCCAATCCTTTTCCTCTTGTTGTTACCCAAGTCCACGAACGTTGTTTTACTTCCTCCACGGCCTTCTCTATATTTGGTTGAGTCCCTCGGAAAATTTTCGAGTTCCTTTCCTTCCAAATCAACCATACAATACACTCTCAGATACGGATGCACGATTCAATCTAACTACAACACATTCTTGGATTGCTACACCAATCTTTAAAAGAGTAAGTGATAGCACCATGACTTTTTTGATAAAACAAACACCATGACATAACGATCTAAATTTTTCAAAGATTTTCTCCGGTTTACTCTCATTGTTTTCAAATATCCTCCCGTTCCTAGCTTCCCAAAGGTTCCAAACAACACATGCCCATATGCACTCTAGTACAAACTTTTTCCTTTTGCTTCCCAAAATGCCAATGTGTTGAAGAAAATGGGACGCTGGCTTTAATGAGAAAGCCATAGGGGAGTTTAACCAAAAGTAGCAAAGATCCCAAACCTGAACTGAGTAATTGCAGCCAAAAAATAGATATTGTGTGCTTTCATCACAAACTCCACAAAGGCCGCAAGAAATGTCATCTCCATCGCAAAGCACCTTTCGTCTCTTCAAAGCAACTCGAGTCGGGAGTCTTTCACGCATGATTTTCCATGCTAACCCTGAGAGCTTGGATGGAATCGGCCTATTCCAGATTTGAGAGAGCGCAATGCATGTCTCCTCATCGATAAGCGAAGAAGCCGGAACTTGCGCAGCTTGGCACCAATATGCACTAGAGGATGAGTATTTTCCGTCATTAGACAGCTTCCAACTCCAACGATCGGTGCTATTAACCTGCAACTTAATGGAATTAAGTGAAGACCAAAAATTATTCAGCAATTCAACCTCCCATGAGAAAAATTCCCGCCTAAAGTCTATACACCAATTCCAATCCCCTTCCTCCCAGTATCCCAACTCCCCAATCTTGGCATCTTTATTAGAACAAATAGAAAAAAGTCTAGGAAAAGATACACTTAATTTTGAATCACCCACCCAGACATCTTTCCAAAAATAAGTAAGAGCCCCATTCCCAACCTTCCTATACAAGTTTGATCCGAACCAACAACATTGTAATCCTGAAAAAAATAAGTAAAAAATTTCCCTCCACCATCCCGACATATAGTACCTATTAGAGGTTCCTAAAGATCCAGAGGACGAGTTGATCCCATATTTAGAATCGAGTATCCTCACCCAAAGAGAGTTGGGTTCAACTCGAATACGCCAAGCCCATTTACCAAGAAGTGATTTATTAAATAAATCAAGATTTTTAACACCAAGACCTCCATTTGCTTTAGCTTTGCAGACATCATTCCATGAAACCCAAGGAATTTTTTTTCCATTCGCACCCCCCCCCCCCCCCCCCCAAAGAAAATCACGTTGTAGTTTAGTGAGCACTCTCAGGGTATTTTTGGGTATACGGTAGAAGGAAATATAATAGATGGGTAACGCATTGAGCACCGCATTGAGAAGAACAATTCTGCCACCAAAAGAAATATTCTAATATATTTCCTTACACTAATATATTTACATCTCATGTTAATTACAATGTTGTTGTAATTCACATTAACGCATTGAACACCGCATTGAGAAGAACATTTCCTTACACTAATATATTTACATCTCATGTTATTACTTTACAAATATTAATTCACATTTATTAATCAAATCTAATTTATTTTAGGGTGGCAGACAATAACGTAGCGGTTAATTTTGGGATGGAGGAAGTACAAATTATATAGAAAAAATATTTATTTACTCCCTCCATCTCTTTTTATTTGTCTCGGTTTATCTATTCATACAAATCAACATTTTCATTTATTAGGGTATCAAAAGACACTTGTAACCTTATTTATTACAAATTGATAATTATTTCTACTATTTATTAGGGATATTGTTGAAAAATAGATAAAAAAAAATACATTAATAAAGTGATAATTAAAAAGGCACATCATATTGGACATATAAAAAGGATGGAGGGAGTAGTTATTAAGAAGAAAAAGTGCATTTAGCTCATGAATGTATTCAACTATAGAATTTTAAAAATATAATGAGAAGAAACGGAGATTATGCAAAAGTAGTTAGACGAGTAATATTGTATAGTAAATCAAGTAATATCATACTATTGGTGTACACATTGCAATTGATTTTCGATGAATACTATTAAATGAAATGGGGAATCACTACAAGAAAATTGATCTTTAATGACAGAGATCTTGTCACTATTATTTTTCAAGCAAGTTTTTAATGACAGAATCATAGTCTTTAGTAACAGGCCCTTTCATTAAAGATCATTTTCCTGTCACTAAAAACTTTTATCTAGAAAAGCAACAGTGACATGATTTTGTCATTAAAGGTCAATATTCTTGTAGTGAATAACATTCTATAGAAGTGCTTGGTGTGTACAAAAATTTCCGGTACAATTTAATTTCCAGAAGCTAATTAGGTCAAAAACTCTCCCAAATCTAAGTAGATCGATTAAGGGATTGAAAAGCTAAATGCATGCCCATATCTTGAATGATGATTGCAAGAATCTGGATTAAAGAAGATGTTAAAATCCATTCAACCTTAATTGATATTTAGCTTTGAAAAAACTTAAATGAAATAAGAATCACAAAAACTATGATATCTATGGAGACTTTTGAAAGAAGCTACACACCATGTGGAATATGCCCTAATTGACCAATAAATGTGAAAAGAGAATGCAATATCCTACAAAATTAACTGCAGGATTTCCAATCAAGAAAAAGCTGAGTGAAAAAAAAAAAACATTATGCACAGCCAAAATATTAAAAATTGTGGATCTTTATATATTTGAGGCTGAATTAAAGCAAAAAGATGCTCCAATTTAGTGGATTTCAGACTCAGACTAGACAATGTGATGTGATCAATCTTAGAGCAATATTGGCAATTCATTGCTTTAATTTAATCCCAACTATTGCAATGAAAAAGACAAACATCTTTGGTGGAAAGTGGAAAGGGTCACATTTAATTGATGCAATGTACACAAGGGATTCACCTAAAATTTAAAATCTAAAATAGACTAATACATCTAAAATCTAACATGTTACAAAATAGACTAATACTAGAAATAAAAAAAAAAAAATGTAAACTCAATTGAATTCAAGATCTCGTATTATTGTAGAGTCCTTTGTGAAACTTCAATTTTCTTTTTTTTTCTTAAGTAGCTTTCCATAGACAAACACATAAGCATAAATTGTTTCAATCATGGAAGTACATAGGTTATAGTCACTTTGTGAAAGCAACATTTCAACCAACATTTTTGTTTTTGTAATCCAACAATCTTAACATAACTTCTTCAACAATAGAATCTACCTGGACTAGAAGCACCAATGTTAAAGATGTAATGACTATGCTTGGCAATGTCATTAGGGTATGCAACGAAAGACTCGCCATCGAACAACATTAAAGGCGCGTCGTTATTCTTGTGGTTATTCCATTCCATTACTATCTTTGAACTAGCGGTGGGATTATGAACAGATGCGATGAGTTCATTAGGTTTGTTAGCCTGATCAGTTGGAGATGTGGCGCTGAGATTGACTGTTGTTATGTCGTGAATGCTCGGCCGTCTCTTATCCTTGCCTCCGGAAAGTTGCCTTAAATAGTACTTCTGAGCATGACTAGCTACTTGTGTTGGATTTTTGGTGATGACAAAGTTTCTTGAAATGCTCCTCCAATCCCCTTTCCCATGCTTTTGTAGTCCTAATAGAAATCTCCTGTATTTTTTTATTTTTTTTAACCATAAATGAAAAAATGTGATCATCACAAACTATAGGTGTAAGAAACTTTCTCTAAATGTCTCTCATTATATGTAGTTTGATTTGAACAAGGGTGAGACTATTTGCATTCACCAAATTGTTAAATATACCAACAATTTAGTCAAGATTGATCAAATTTACTTAACAAGTAAAAAAAAAAAAAAAAAAAAAAAAAAAAAAAAAACCAACACCACCTGAAATGACTTTATATCATCCAGAATGCATATAGGCTTTCTAAAATTTTCACATAGATTTAAAAAACATTAAATGTTATTGAAATTATAAGTTTTTCCTACGTTCTTATTTTATACTTGTACAAAATGACAAAAAAATTAGATGTTCATTGAAATTTTGTTAAAAACAAGTGTGTTAAATATTGATATTTTTGTCGGTTGAAAAATATTTCACACTTTCTTGTGTATAATTTGGAACACACGAGTATAGAAAGGAGGTCCATTTTAACGGTATGGAGGGAGTACATATTTAATCATATGTCTATTTTTCTAATTTTCGATTTCGAAAGCTAGTTTCAAAATAAAAACTATCAGAGAAGAACACAAATAGAATGAAAGATAAAAAACACAGGAACATTTTAGAGAATATACAATCATTTTAGGGATATTTTCAATATTTTCCAGCAAATTTGATCAACTGGTGAGCGTATTATGCATGAAAACTAGACACGCATTTTAGGTTAAACAAATATGATCATCACAAACAGAGGACTCTGTTTTAATAAAGCATGCAAATGAAATGATTGAATTATAGAGCTTAAAAAAATCACCTGTGTTCATCCTCAGTCCAAGGCACACCTTTCTTTCTTTCTTGATCACAATTTCTGCCCCTCTTCCTGTACAAATCGAAGCCCCGATGATCTGCCAATTCGAACGTAAAGGAAGACGCTAAGTAGCCCGGAATGGGGACCAAACCGGCCTCTATATCACTAACATCTGCCACTAATTCCCTGTACTGGTTTATCACATCATACACAGATTTTCCAGGGATCATTTCTGCAACCTTAAACCATCTGTTGGGAGTTGTTTCGTCGTAAATCGCAAGAGCGCTTTCGAATCTCTTGTTCTCTTCTTTACTCCATGGTTTGCTGTGGCCTTCTATCAACCAGCTTGAGTTTGGACATAGTGTTTCCATGCCTGCCCTAATTATGATCACCTGTTTTCAAAAATCTAATCTTTATGTGAGTTTTTTTCAGTAATCACAAAAGAGAACAAGTGGAAAATACTACTTCATTTATACAAGCAGCACAAGTTGAAGAATCTTGTAAAGACTTCACCTTTTTTACAGAATCTTTGAAACTATATATGAATACATGGGGAATAAGAAAACCCCAGATCAAGATACTTAGTTTACATGTGATCAAGAATGGAGTTTGCAAATAAAGACTCAATCTTGAACTAAAATCATTGAAAGACTTACTTTTTAATTAAGTGGGAAAATGCTTGGTTAATTTGTTGAATAATTTCTATCTTTGTGAGGGGGAATAGAATGGGATTAACAATTGAATGAAGAAATGGAAAAGGTGGAAACAGTAGGAGATTTGTTGGGAATCAATTCATGGCTGGGTGTGGATGAAGCCAAATGAGTGTAGAATTAGAGAGAGAGAAAGAGACATGAAAGCATATACATGAAGATGTAGATAGTTGGATTGATGATTTAGTGTAAATGTAAATGTGAATGGGGTTGGTTTCTCATTATATTTTATTATTATTATTTGTGAGTTTGATTATGCTTGTTTTTTTGGATAATTACCAATCAAATCCACTTTTTGTGTTAGCTAAGTGTTAAAGGTGAGTTAAAAAGGATTTGCAATATTGTCTTACTACTTTTTAACCATTTTTCTATTACTACTATCAAGATAAATATTGTTTGTTAATTTCCTCTGTGATATGCTTTAAAAAACTCAGTCTTGTGGGTAGTAGGAGCACAATGTAATTTAAGTGTAATTTTAAAAAAATTGTATTATTATTACCGGAAAGTCACATCTATTATTACTCAAAATTATATTGCAGGAAGTATTTTTTTTAGTAATAATTGATGTAACTTTTTTAAAATAAACTTGAGTTGCACAATGCACCTGGTGCATATGAGACTCTCTCTTAAAAAATATTACTCCCTCCATTCCACATTAATGTGCACCATAAGGGGTTGCACATTTTTTTAAATGTGTGTTTTTTTAATAAAGTAGTACATATGGGTAAATATGTGTGTATGTTTGTGCTTTTGCATGCAAATCAATATCTTCTTTTTTGGTAGTGTGCAAATTAATGTGAGACCAAGACAATAGATATTTTTATGAACGTGGTGTATACTATTCTTAGTTAAATACTTGATACTTTAAACGTTTTTTGTGAAAGACTTAATATTTCAAAATTTAAATATTATAATATTGTATTTTTTATATTAAATATAATTTTTAAATAATAATAAAATTAATTGTTGTTTATACTTTTGAACAGTAATATGATGACACTGACCCAATTATTAATACTCTTGATCATATACTTTATATTTTAAATTTTTTAACACAATTTTATTGTAAGCATTACCATAAACTATTTTCGTATAAAATTTTATTTTAAAAAAAATACTTGCAAACACAATGCAATGGTAATAATTAAAAAATCAAAATTACAAAATATTTTAAAGATTGTGATAAGGGTAAAAAAAAAAAAGTGAAAATGTCTAAATTATAAAAAAATTAAAAAACAAAATCCTACCCTACAATATCAAGTTATTTTGGATTGGAGGGAATATATGGGTTCGACGACTCATGGAATAGGAAAGATATGCATATCTTAAAAACTAATTAGTACGGAGTAAGTCTTTTGTGTACTATATGCATAGTATAATTTAAGTACATTTTTGAAAAGTTATTTCTATGAGTATTGAAAAGTATTTTTTATTTTTATTAAAAAATATCCCTTATCGAATCATAACAATGAATTTTTTTAGTAATAACAAAAATAACTTTTTAAAAATATATTTGAATTGCACAGTATATTTAGTTCATAAAATCAAAGAATTTGTACGGTGGAAAGGTAATCTTGGAAGGTGCAATGTGTGTATAAGTTGTAACTAAATTTTGGATGAAACAAGGAGGAAGATGTACCTCTCTTTTCCTAAAATTAGTCGGCCAAAGCTTGAATAATTGGGTTATGATAAAAATAAATATTATTTTCTAAAAGAAAAGGAAAAAAGAAAAAATAATCATTTCTCAAATGAAGTAACTATATCACAGCCACTACTTTTAAGAGCAACCATATGAAAATAGACAAAGTTTATACTTTTCTTTTTCTCAAATAAGTGGTTTAAAAATGATGGGGGTATCTTGCTTCGGCTTTGTGGGGTTTTAACAACTAAAAGATTTGTCAGCTTTATATTAGTTAAATTATTACTACAATATTCATAAGACTAATATCATTGCTTCAATGACAAAGAAGGTACAACTGACAAATAGTGTAAAATTTTGATTTTGTTCGTGTATAAATACGATTTTTTTTTTTTGAAAAGTATAAATAATATGTTTTGTGCATACATTATGGAGTAATTATAGTGTGCACTTGAGATTGATATGCACTTAAATTTTGAAAAAAAATACCTCAAGCAGAAATCAACAATAACCCAAAAAGTAATCAGTAATACCCTAAGAAGATATCAGTAATACCCCAAGAAGGCATCAGTAATACCACAATTACAAAAAAAAAAAAAAAATACACTATTCGTTGTGTTTGTGTGTATTTTGAAAAAAATAAAATTAAAATTAAAATTAAAATTGAGCTTCAAATCCAAGTGCATACTATGCACTTGGATGCACCATAAAATTTATCTATATTATATAGACGCCACAAATACAAAATGTTGAAGTTGGTATAATTAAAAGTAAAGTTTTATGTTTTTAGTTTTTACATGAGTACATTGAACTATATAGGATTATCAATCCAATTGCATCAGAATATATAATTTCCTAATTATTATAATTGCAAACTAATCTATTAACCTTCGTATTTTAGCGAGCGAGTTGTTTATTAATATTTGAAATGATAAAATGACTTTTAAAGTTGGATATGATAGATCTATTTCTCCTCTATTATAAAGTGACTTAAAAATTGTTTTATTATTTTAAAAACTAATAAAAAACTCGCTCGTTAAAATACAAGAAAATAGTAAATGTGCAAATTCCTCCGGGACGGAGGTAGTATAAGAATATCCCGTCATCAAAAGGAGACGGTCTCATACAAAACTTTCTATAACTTTTACTAGTGAGAAATTAGTCTGACTTATAGATTAATAGAAATTGATTTTTGACTAGTAGAGTAACATTTAACAAAAACATTATATTTATCTGAATTAGCAATTGACACATTGTAAAGTGAAAAGAAGCCAAAGAAATGTAAGCAAAATTGGTGAAATATTGGTGGTGGGCTCTTCCACGCTTTGGTACATAAGAAAGTTAGGGTCAAATCTAAATGATGCACATATCTTTATGAAAAGGCAGAATCACTATCACTATATCATACTATATGCCTAGTGTTAGCTTTGGGAACAATTTAAAATCTCTCTTTTTTTTTTTTTTCTCAAAATCTGAAAATAATAAGGTGTATTTTAATAATTGTCTTTTTATGCTCAGCGCTTAGATTTGAGTAGCCGTACTGTGGCTTGACTCCATTTTCGTACCTAGTTCACACTATCTTCTATTTTTACTTATTTTCAATTATATGTACCTCATTATAATTGTCCTTTTTTACAGTTCTTCAAAATCGATAGTCTTGAGCCGTAATGGTTGGAAAATATGAATCGGTAGATAATATACTTAATGAGTCAACATGCTTAATAGTTTTATAGGGTTGCATTTCTATCACTAGTATAGATACATCATTGACTATTGTATTATTGTACACAAATATCAAATAGAAATGAAAAAAAAGTTGTATGAGACAACACCATTTTTGTCAAAATGTTAATGCGTCAATGTTCTATTTATATTTCATTTCACGTCTCATGACTTGAGACGATTTCTGCCCACTCAAAAGAAACATGAGGGATTTTTGTGTGGACACAAGTGCAAAGCGTGCACTTGAATTTTGAATCTAATATCAAATCAATTTTAACTTTTCAAAGCTCACTTTACTTAATGAGCTTTTAAAAATCAAAATTGATTTGATATTTAACTTGAAATTCAAGTGCATGAGTGGATACAAGAATTTGCGCAAAAATATAGTAAAAACTCTTTTGGCTTAGTAAACGTAGTCATTATTAATGTTTGGATAAATAAATTTTGTTTTTCGTATTTTTTATTTTACAAAACTAAAAAAGAAAAGGTACGGAGAATCTATACCACATAAAAGAATATCATTAAGGAATTATATATATAAAAGAACCCATAATTATATTATAAGAAATTATGGAAGAAGGATTCCGTTTGTGATAAACATGATTGACTTGCTAAAATAAGAGATTTTGTTGTCAGTAAATTACATTTGCACTCAATTAAAAGGCGTGAAAATTACATGTTAAAAATCAATTAAATTTATTATTTATTTTTTGAAATTTAGATACATTTAATTTCTAAATAAATAGATAAATAATTGATTAATCAAGTTGAGCCTTAAATGCTAATAAATTAAATTGGGTCTCTAAAGACTAAATAAATTAAATTTAACCTCTAAAGTCTAGTAAAAACAGATCAGATATCTAAAGTCCAGTCAATAAAATCAAATCTTTCAGTCCATCCAATTCGTTTTGGCCGACTAAAGCACGCCATGTGACACTATGAAGGAGAGAATTTTTCATCCCCTCACCCTATAAATAGGGGTCTTCATTCTTTCATTCAGCAAACACAAGCAAGTCAGAAGCTTCAGGACTTTAGAATTTTTTTCAAATGCGTTCTTCGCAACTTCAAAGGCATTCTTCACAAGGTGTTCTTCTCGATTTCAGTAAGAAACAACGTTTGGTCTGAGATCAAGGTGTGAAACCTCTCCAATTAATGTTATTTTTAAAGGTCTTTATCAAAGACTTTTTTCAGAGGTTTTCATCAAAGGCTTTCTTCATCAGAGACCTTCATCAAACGCTTTCTTCATTAGAGGTCTACAACAAATTCAAATGTGTTTTTTCGTCAAATTCAAAGGAGTTCATCTACAAAATCTCTAAAATTACGTTTATTCCAAAATAAGACGTCGAGCCCTCGGATTTAACGTTATAAGTCCATAAATCTAAGATCAAATCAAAGTAAGATTTTTGCCCGAAAAATTAGAGAAGCAAATTTAGTGTTTTGTAACCTGTAATTTTTTTTTTATTTAATTAAAAAAATTGTAAATATTTTTCGTGTTGTTATATTAATTTTACGAAATTAGTCGCTACGCTTAGGGGTGGGCATCGGCTCGGGTTTCTCGGGTTCGGGACCCGAATTTCGGGTAGAATATTATGCTACCTGAACCCGAACCCGAATTAGATCAGGTACCCGAAATTCGGGTCCCGAAATTCCCGAAAAACTATCCATTTTTTATTTTTTATTTTTTTATTAATTAATATAAGAAGGTATCACAAACATGTTAGATTATGTCATGTGTGCATTGAATCAAATGTCTATAATTATTTTAATTTGTTATAAATTATGTTATGTGTACATAGACAACATAACCCAATACTAAAATATAATACTAAAATTTTTAAATATAAAAAATAAAAATTTCGGGTACCCGATCGAAAAATTCGGGTTATGTTACAATACCCGAACCCAAAGTTTAAGGTTCGGGTTACCCGAAACTCGAAATTTCAAGAAAATTACCCGAACCGATCGGGTAATTTTTTCGGGTTCGGTTCAAGTACCCGAAACCCGATGCCCACCCCTAGCTACACTTGAATTTTACTTCGTACTTTGTTAATGCTTACTTTTTTTTTTATGTCTTTATCTTTTTCTCCCCGTAGGAAGTAAGAATCGTATTTGGTTAATTAGGACTGTATTAGTCACATTTTAATTAGGAACTTGATATTTTATTTGAGGAAGGTGTCTTGCTCTTGTTTCTATAAGTATTAATTTTAGTAAGTATTTTTTGAAATTTGTTCATAATATGAAAGTAATATTATTATAAGTGTTTATTGATACCATTATATGCATTCACTGGTTTCATAACATTATGTACTGTTAATTCTATTTATAAGTCTAATGACATCAATTAATGTATGTTATAATGATATTAATGAATACATATAATGATATTACCTCCGTCCCAAATCTGTTTTCACAGTTGACTTTTTAAGACTTTATTATGAGAGTTGAAATATTGTTCAATTTAAGTGAATGAAACAAAACAAATGTAATTTTTTGCGTAATTATTAGTGGAATTAGATGTAATTTAGATGTCTTTGAAAGGGATGAATAGTGCATTATGAAAATTGATCTGAGACGGAGGGAGTATAAATTTCATACTATAAAACCTGTTCATAGGAGATTTTGTGTTTTTCTTTTTGTTGGGCAAAACAAAATTATATTATTTATTAATTGAAATACAAAAAATTGTATGAACTAGTTTTATATTTGAAACGTGATACTTTATCTTATTTTTTAATACACAAATTCAAAAAATATTACAAAAGTACACTAAAAAAAAATCATCTCTCATTTATTAGAGATTTTCATGCAAAACTTTCTGTTATTGATAATTGAGAAAAGCAAAAATCTCCTATATTTGTATATTAGTAGAATCAACGAAATTCTATGTATTCTTGCATGCAATTCCCTGCATCGATCACAAAAGCTACTTGAGCACTAAATTCGAAAAGGTAAGCCCCTTATCTGTGAAATAATATTGTCAGATTATTAAATGAAACATTATTTGCATTAGAGGAATATGCTAATATGTTTTTGCCAAAACCGAAAGAAAATCATCAATCGATCAAGTGTAATTATGGACTTAAAAATTCTGAAATTTCCAAGTTGATGTCACGAGTCATGACCATATATTATTCTTTAATTTTGTGTACAAAACATGATATTAATACAAAAAAACAAGGTAAAAAAAAGATGAATTAAGATGCAGGGTGGGCAGATGAGCCATATAGCGTTTCTTCGAACCGGATAGTTTCATTTTTGGAGCCGTACGCTACTTGGGTCCGATCGTCCAAATTAAGGACCACCTGATCAAGCACCGACTGCTATAGCCGCCGGCTTTCTCGATGAGGAAGCCCACTTCGAAGAGCAGCTTTTGCGGATGGAGATATATATCACATTTGTGAATATTCCTTTCTCCTTCACAATCATTAGTTTAAATTTATAATAATTAAACTGCAAATAAATTCACCATTCCCCCGGTGTATCACAATGTGTATTTCTCCCGGACGTAGTAGTCGATCAGCTGCTGAATCAAAATGCTATGGTTATAAGTCCGTCTCATATAAAAACACCAACTTGTAAAAAAGTGTGAAATAAATTTATTAGTTCCCTATACATTGTATTAATTAATTAAAGAAGTATGGAATAGATTGAACAACAAAATTGGTCCCTTTGTGAATGGATTTTGATGGGGCATGTTCCAAAAAAAAAATTAGGTCCCTCATCGTGGACCTTGTGTTTTTGTTTAAATGGGCCATTTCCTACCATTGTCCAAAGTCCAAACTAGCTATATATCTATCTATATCTATAATACATAAAAAGTGGCTTGTATATCTAAATCATTTTTAGACAATATTACCCTTCCATATTTTTCCATTGGTCAATTTAGCTCATCAAACCTGTACGCTTCGTCTTCCGCCGATCCATCTTCACCTCTTCACATCCACTTGACTACTTTAGGCCTACCAATGTGTACGGTCTACCATAGCTGCTCTGCCACAAGCATCAACAATCTAAATCACCACTACGTCTAGATCAATTATTAGGGTTAAGGGTGGGCCTCTATTGGACCGCCAACGCTGATGAGGATCAAGTCACAAGTCATGTTTGTCTTGCCAATGTTGCAAGATTTTGTCTAAATTGAATAGACGGAGGAAACAGAAAATAGTGGATATAAAGGTGGTGAAGAGGAGAGATCCACTGAAAGGGTTTTTGATGTGGCCATAGGGGTTGCGGATAGGGCGCTTTGGCTATGTCGATCATTGACAGAATGTGTCTATTGTTAGCCTAATTGATCTTGGTTAACTGTAAGCCCCTTTTCCATCCATAAAATTTACAATGTTCTGAATTTAATAATAATTGTGTAATGTATTTCAGATTAAAATATATTTTAAATTTGGAATCTTTGACTTACAAATGGGGTTAGACACGGAAACGAAAGAAGTTATTGAAGCATCCATAAGAAAATTGTGCGGCAAAATTCTGCAACCATCTCCAAACCAACTGCCCCGAATTTCTTTAATTATTGACTATAAAGAATAGAATTGGAGATTTTTTAAACTTGTTGTATTCCCAGATTCTGCTTCAACAACTTTTATTTAGAGCATTAATCGAAGAGTAACTACTGTCGATGATGACCTGAACCGCATTTGTTCGATTCAACTCTCCCCACTGTTTTGCAGTATTGTTTCGTTATGTAGTTCTCTAATTTCATGATTTTTATTTTTGAATTGATTTTGATGAGGAAGTTGTCCTAAATGGTTGTTTTCAGATGACTTATCGCATGGAAGCGACAATGGATTAAAGAAGAGTGATATCTCTTGTATCATTTGAATTACCTATTACTCATTCATTAGCAGACTGTTTTTCTTGCTTTCTGTATCTGACATTTTTTTTTAGGTTTATGTGCTTGTTTATAGGTAGACATGATGATTCAATGAGTTTAAAGAATTTCGGGATCTCCGATGTTTCCGTTGAAACTATTGCTTCTCAAGGTGAGCTGAATGAATTCCAAAAAATAGACGTCCATCGTATCCTTTGAGAATAGATTTAAATAGAGTTAATTTTGGAAGATGTGATCATGTAGATGATAGAGTCACAGTTTAGATACGTGAGCAGATTTTGGTTAGAATTATTATTTATTATGATGACCTTGACATGAGAGGATAAAGTGCACATGCAAAAGTTTAATTATGCTTAGAAACAACACTTGGGTGATGACTCTTTGTGACCTTTTTTTGTTCTTGTGCGTATTAGAATGTTAGGAGTAAGAATAGTTGTTAGAAAAATAATATAAATGAATTGATTTCACATCTTTCTACAAGTTCAAACTTTTAGATTAGATGAATTATTTTCATGGTATCAGAGCCAAAGTCTTATGCTCACACGTCTTGGATTCGATTCCTACAAAAAAACAACTTCACTTGTATTAAATTAATTGATTCCATACCACTATACGAGTTAGCTTTTAGATAAGAGATGAAATTCATATTCAATAGTATTCTGCATCTTCTTACCATCTTGATAGTTTGTTACTTGGAGGTGAAGTGTGGAGTCTCATTAATTATTACTCCATATAACTTGTAAAATCGCGGTAATTTCATTGTAATGATGTGCAGTGTGTTTCTTTTAATTTCTTAATGGTTTATTTTAATTTAGTGATGTTTTTCTACTCAATGTGCGGACTCTTATGTTTTTACCGGGATTGATGATGTAGACTTTTATCTTCTATAATATGTATGCTGATATAGTGGAATTTTTCCTGCTTTTCTTTAAATGAATCAGTGGCACCCTTTATTTATTTTTTTAACAATTAAGCCCATCATTTACAACAAGTTAGAAGTTGATCATTTTGATTGGTTATGCTATCCAAATTATAAATTACTTTAAAAAATGTGTTGGGCTTACATATGCAGTTATGCTCACTTGTTGCTAGCAAATGTATTCATTGCATTTATGATATTGTCTTGCATTGTTTATAACGTTAAGGGAGGTTCTCATAGAACTCTTACGCGTAGGTTGAATTGACCAAGAAGAGATATAAACATATATGATGCTATTGTTACTAATAAATAACAATTCGTCATCATTTTCTTGAAAATGCTTAAGATTTGGTTTGAAAGTAGGTGGAAATGTTAATCTTCACCTCTATGGTAGAATTCCAATGTTCATACATATTTAGAAAATCACTTAGAAAATGTTTCTATAATATATGCTTTATAAATGTGTGAGATTTTTTTTCCTTACTCTTGCATTTTGTTCTTTTGACAGGTATTGGTATCTTTAAAGACATAAATGAAAAGCTTCTCTCAATTTCCCTTTGCAAACTCCCATTTTTTCGTGCTACATGGCTTTACACTTAAAGCAATTGTGTTTTTATTTGTAAATATAAGCTATAAATTAGAAGAATTATGCACTTAAGTTATGATGTAGTTTTTTTTTTTTTGACAGAGTTATGATGTAGTTTAATCATGTAAGGATAATTAGAAATTTGGATGTGCACCCGGGAATGAAATGTATTTGTGGTTTTTTTTTTTTAATCTTTCAGCCCCGTTAGTACACTTTTAAAAGCAAAAGTTTTGAAAATTATATATAGAACTTAAACTAATATATGTAAAATGAAACAAGAACATTTATTTTGTTTCTTGCCAATGATTTATGTGTATAACGTGCAACGCACGTGTTAATAACTAGTTTTAGTAAAATTGAGGAAAGTAGTTCTTTTAGTCGTGTCGGCTATAGAAAGTAAAACATTCGGTTAACATTGTTGTGAAGCAATTTGATTTGTTCACTTGATATAATCTAAGTGATCAATCGGATGTTTCACCCCTTATAGCTGATAACCGAACTAAAATGTCCATAAATTAGAAACACATGAATATTTTTAATTTGTGAAAGTAGATAGAAATAATGCCAAAATAAAATAGCTTACAAGACTAAAAGGCTGATTTTCCTTTAAAATTGCAATATTTTAATATACATTACTCATTAAATATATTCATATATAGCATTGAGGCCAGCCTGGACAACCCCACTCTGTTTCTCACTTTATAAATACGCAAAAAATTATATGTTTACTTTGATTTTTATAACACAATATATGATACTCCCTACATCATCAAAAGTGTGTTTATTTTTTATTTATCAATAATCACTCTATTTTTACATTCATCAAACAAATATTTTATTCTTACATTATCCAATTATCTACTTTTGGTTAACTATTTTTTTTAGACAAGATGGAGTACTATAAAATGAAGTTGTTGAGGTAAAATCGAGAAGCCGTACCTTGGCATACTCAGGGTTGTCTGTAGTAGCTCTCAGGTTCCCAGGGGAAAACATTTTGCCTTCTCCAATTGAAGTAGTGTCTTTAACATGTTGTCTTTTTCCTGCAACGTAAAAAAAATGTTCATGCATAATTTTGTACATAGTAATTAAATGTTAGATAAGAGCAACCTTCATCAAGGAGGAGGAATTCATGTGTTCCGGGAGCATCCTTGAGTGCAAGAACATAGGTGGTTCTCGGCCCGAAAATCCCCATGGCCGCCGCAACTTGTTCGGACCCTTTTACCCCTATCAGCTTCCCTCCAGGCCATACTCCAAAGATAGTTCCTACTGTGAAGTTTGTATCCACAATGCTGGATCCGTCGAGTGGATCGAATGCAACGCTGAATCCCCCTGTTCCACGTTTTACCTTACCTACATAATCATTCATTCGTATATAAACTTGGGTTTTCTCTTCATTTTACAAGCATGAATTACGCCCAATTTGATCTCATCGTCTTTTTCTTTTTCCTTTAAGGACAAAAACTTGTGTCGGTTTCTTCAAGTATCATTGTCATATTTACACATTATTACTATTATGTCTATCAACAATCACTATTTTAAGCATTAGATATATTTTAAACAATGATAGTGAATATAAATAACTAAGATAGTATGCATATGTGAACTCAGGAGACCTACTCTTTCGAGTGAATCTCCTGTGACCAGGTTTACGTGAACTTTGTATAAAAAAAAATATTGATTTTACATTCTTCTCAAAATCACCAAACTGCGATACCTTGTGATACTAAATATGCCGAGTTCATCATATGATTTTACCATTCGATTTGTATGTTTTTTCGTGCCTAAACGGACCATGTCCCTATATATATATATTTTTTTTTCTTTCTTTTTCTTTTTTTTGGGAAAAATATATTATTGCGGACCTTCAGCTGGTCCTCCCATGTCTTGAAGCTCTGGGGCCTTCTCGGAGCAAGCATATTTGCATACGTGTGAATATTGCAACGCCTACGAATCAATTTTAAATCAATCTCAAATTTTTCTTCCATTTGTAAATTGTAACCTTTCTGGATAAACAGAATGGTTTATGATATTATGATAGAATAGAGATATTTACACCTCGAATAGAAGGTTATTAGCAAGCATATCAACGACAAGTTGCTCGTCTCCGAAGGAGTTTACGCAAGCCGTCCCTCCACAAGAAGCCATTTGCATTTTGAAGGCGATCGTTCTCAAAGCTTCTCCCAAACTTATCATCATAGTTATTAGTGCCTTATCTGAGGTCGACTTCGACAAAAACTCTTCCTGCGTGCAAACATGACATCAATCAAGCTGATGTGATTTTCTGTTAATATTCCTCATTATATTAAACAATAAGTTAAAAGTCTAATCAACTATCACTATCATTCAATGTTATTTCTTGATTTACGTATAATTCATTTAGGTGGTGTAACAAAAAATGTCAATAGAGTGTTCTGATCTACTCACCAGACTATCACCGATTTCACATTTGGTCATTGTCGACGAATTCTTTGCCTTGATGAGGGACGATTTCGGCGCAATCCTTAAGGACTCTCCAAAGAGTGAGCTTGCTTTCAAACTTTGCAATGAAGTGCCAATTACACTTAATCTTCTATATATTTCTAACCATGCACAAATTTCGAATATATAAATCCAAATTCCAAATTTCACATTACACAATTTAACATAGGACAATTAACATGATTAATTATTAAATCATGCATCATACCATCAAGAAAGAGCAAGTAATGAACAACAAACCTTGGAGCTGAGAAATGGGGAAACGACACATGGCGGCGGTGTAAGTGTGTTGGAGTATTGTTGTGATGAAATGTTAGCCAAAATTGCACCTCGACCACAGCTTGTAATCCCTGCACTTTCCATATTGAATAGCTTTGAGATTTTTTCTACTAAACTAAGGAGTCGCTGCTGCAAGGAATTGAATATAGATAAGCAATAAATAAGGGGTTGCCACGTGGCGTAAGTGTGCTCGGTACATTGCATGTTAATATATATATGCATGTGTGGAGTATAGGAATAGGATGAGGTGTGATCAATTTCTATCATTCATAAATGTGTGGTTCATATATCTATGTAGTAAGGGATATATATATATATATATATATATATATATATATATATATATATATATATATATATATATATATATATATATATATATGGGTAGTACTTTTGGCCTCATCATCGTTTTGTTGTGTTGTGCAATTTGGTCTTGAAATGGGAAAGTTTGATTTGGATATTTCCACGTCGAAATTTGTACCTTGAGTGTATATATTTATATGTTAAATTATAAAGATACTTTCTCCGTATACGAAATGAAAACTAAAGTTTTTAATTGATTTTTTTAGATAAAGTAATAATATTATGGGATTAATGTGGACCCATTTATAAACAAAATAGAGGAGGGATGAAATTAGCAAAATAAAAAATAAATAAAGAGATAGAGAAAGTGTCATTTAGTAGCGATCGACACTTCAAGTATATATCTATACTATATTAAAAAGTGGCAAGTAGGGATGTTAAACGGGCTGGTTTTAACCCTATAGGGCCAGCCCTACAGGGCCGCGGGCCTAAACGGTTTCGGGCCTTATCGGTTCATTTTAATCGGTCCACTAACACTCGAAACCTAACCTCAACCCTAGCGGTCCGCGGGGTAAACGGGCCACTAACGGGCTCCGGGAAAAAAAAATTTTTTAATATACAATATAGATTTGTAATTGTTATACGCTATCATTTAAACTGAAAATTTGAAACATTGTTTATAAAGGTCATAATTGTTAAAAGAAAAAACACAAACATTGATTATAAAGTTCAAACATTAACAATTTGCATACTACTAAAAACTAAAACATTAACAATTTGCATACTACTAAAAACTAAAACATTAACTTGCATGTACATTCAAAATTATTCGTATGTCACTATTTTATTGAAAAAAAAAAAGATTTTTTTTTAAATATATGCATTCTCTTACAATGTAAATTGTTATGAGATTGAGGGAGTAAATAACAAAATCATTGACACTTTAAATAGATTACAATACAGCTAATGCGGGCATAAATTATTCAATTTAATAATAACTTCTTAATTTTTGATGATTTCATATGAACAAACTTGGTAAGTTAAGTAATGATATGGAAAAAGAAAACAATTAAAGTAAGAAAAAAAACATTAAATATGCCACGACAAAATAACAGGGAATATAAAAAATAAAAAAATGAGTAGGAACCCTAATGGATTTAGAAATAAAATAGTGGAAGTGGATTGAATTTTTATTTTCTAATTCTTCTACCTCTCTGCTATGTAAATTAATAGGGAACATAAAATTAAAAAAAAAAATCCGGGCTAACCGGGCCAGCCCGGTAGACCGGCGGGCTTGGCCCGATTTTAAACGGGCCGCTATATGCATGAACCTAACCCTGCTAAACGGGCTGGCCCGCCAGCCCGCGGCCCGTTTAACATAATTTTGGACGAAAATGCCCCCCATGTTTTTTCACCCGAACAGACCACCCCTATATGAGATCCTATATTTTCCTGCACGGACATACCTCACCCCATACACGACCTACAAACAAGTCCTAGACCAACCCTCTGTCTTCCCATCCCCCAGTCTTCCTCCCACACTGCCACGCACCCCGCCGTAGCCGCCGTCGTCGACGTAACCACCGTAGCCGCCACCGTCGACCTATAGGAAAGCAGCTGCCATTGGCAATCTGCTGACCATCTACACCGTCATCCATGTAAATGTTGGTAGCGCCGATTAATAAGTTTGACAGAGGACGCATCCACGGTTTTTGTGTGGGGAAGAATTGTGATGCGCCTTCAGTCGTTCTTCATCCATCCATCACTCCATCAGGTACACGTCGTCTTGTGCCTTTTTTCATTCGTTTCACTCAATTCATTTTTTTATTCAGTTTCGGAATTCTCCACAATTTTACCATGGGCTCACTAATGTTTCCAAGAAGGAATTTAATTGTGAGTTCTCTAATTGAAACAAAGAAGAAAGGGTTAAAGGGTACTGACAACATTTATAATTGTTTAGTGAAACTGATACAAATGTATATTTTCCTTTGTAATATTTATAGAATCATGACATTTTATACTGATATATTAAGATTTATTGCAAAGGGATGCCTTAAATCCTGTGCATGGATTGTAAACTAATATGAGATGATAATTCGGTTGCAACTTTTGGGGTTAACTCTTAGATTTTTTGCTTAAATTAAGCTATAAAATTAGGTGCTCATGTATGCTTATAAATTATCAATGATTACCTTTCAGAAATCTTTGATCTTAAATAATGGGTGGACTCATATATCTACAGCTCATGATAATTCAGTATACTTGGTTAACAATGAAATGATATGTCAGTGATTTAGATCACACACAGGGAGGAGCATTCTGGAAGAGAAATAAAATAGAAACTAATTGTTATTTACTTGTTCCGAAATTACATCCTACTCTGAAATTATGGCAGACTTTTTCTGGAAAGAGTCTTATCGCTATCAACCCATTTCAAAGTCTTTCGGATTTATTTGATGCCCACAGGATGGAAACATACAAGTGAGTACAATTTGAGGAGTTATTTCCTCAAATATTTGCTACGGTAGATGTAGGTTACATGTGATAATTTGCTTCCCTTTGGTTCATTATGACTTGTTTTTAGAGGATAATTTGTGTGTGAATGAATTTGTTCTCAGATTTTCTTATATTTTGTTCAAATGATTGGAATAAGGGCACTATAAGCATGATCCAGAGTGATAGGCATTAGATGGAGCTTAACCAGTGAGCCTTCAGAGGGTGTAAAGATCGTATTTACTAAGGACGACCGTGACAATACATCTGACTCAGTTCGCTTCAAGAGAATTGGTGGTCTATTGAAGTTAATCAAGCAAGGAAATGCTCTTTTCATAGTACTTTGCCTTTTCTTTTCTTGAATTTCATTTGGTACAAACATGATAATTTGCTGACATTATTTATGCTGCTGATAATTCCACTATAGGGAGTTAATGTCATGCACCAAACTGTGACAAACATGTTTGGAATTGAATATGCAAATTTTATTTTTCTAATTGTTTAATCTGTTTTTTAAAAACTCTTTAAACTTAGGAAGGAAAATCTTAAACCAACATAGAAGAGAAAAATGACCTGCATATTGCATAAAAAGTTTTGGCAAGTCTTAATTCTCTATGTGAATATTTGAATCTCGAGAAACTTATGTATCTAACCCTTTTTCGTGACATTAATGTTCACTCACTAATTTCTATATATGTTTGTTATCAAGTTAAGACAAACGACACTTGGATGACACTTGGATGCGAATTGGTTGAAATAATGTGGTCACGATTGTTATAGATTTCACGAGGTGATACTCTTCGAGAGGGCTTTTATGCAATGTCGGTGCTAGTGCTGTGGCTGGTAAATCTATACGTCAAAGTTTTATTACTCATTTTTCTTGGTCGATTGACTCAATTCCTCAGTTGATTACATTGTGTTCCAATTTGAATTACTATTTGATTTCTAATTTAATTTTAGCAATAAAGAGTTAGTTGGATGAAGCATTGATAACATGATGATTTACTTTTCTTAAAAATAAAATTATTGGTGCAACAATATATTAACTTAATTGAGATTTAAAAATTTCTAAGCCAACAAGACATTCTGTTGGGGCATGGATCATTTGGTTGTTGTGTAATTATTGTTGATTAGGTTTTTTGGTCTTGATCAATTGACTCAATATTCTGACTTTGTTGAGATCGGGTGCATGATTAAAGCAAAAACATAATTTTGTTGGGACTGAGAGGTCTTAATAACATGTTGCACTGTATTATAGAGTCGAGTCTAATATGAATTGATTGTGTAAACTCTAATGCTTGAGCTTTATTTTATTGCAGGAGTGATTGCAGGTACTTTTGTTTGTTTTGTGGAATGAGGGAGTATTTTTTTTATAAAGAAATAAGCGGTCAAATTTCTGCAAGTCTGATTTTATATTTTCAACTATTAATTTTATTAACTATTTTCTTGATGTTATGGGTTTAAGAATAATCTTTAATTTTGAAATTCGGCTTCACTGTACCATTTTCCATAACCCTAAAAGAATGAAATAGTTTTGTCTTTTCATGTTTGTCGACGACATCCTTGTGGTTGTTACCTGCCAGAATTCTTTTTACGCCAGTTCTGTAATGCCCATAGTAGTTCAAAAGGAAGAAATCCTTGTTATAAGGGAAGCTAGATAAGTGGTATCAACATTGTTGTTTTCCAATTTTGCTGCCAAAGAAGATGAGCTTGTTAGAGTTGACTTGATGATCTATTTAAGTTAGAGCCCATTTAGTAAAGTTTGAGCCCATTTGTTGTCTTTTTACCTACAATAAACAATATATATGTATATATATGTGTGTGTGTGTGTATACCTTTTTTGTGTAAATGAAAATGCAAAGAAAATGAATGATAAAGGAGAATTATGAATTTAATTGAAATCTGAATTTCCGCTTGATTAATTCTCAATCTGTTTACAAGTAAATCCTCTGTTCACAAATATAAGGAAAAGGCGCACTTGATTCATGCAGAAATTGTGGCCGGGGAATATATCAGAAATTACGTATTCATTCACGCATACCATTGAGCTCAACAAATAATGAGGGTTACCCTTTTAAGTTCATTAAAAAATAATTCCCCATTCGTATTTGCTTTGCAATGACAATAAATAAGGTTCAAACAATTCAAAAGATAGGAGTGTACCTCCCAGAACACGTCTTCTATCATGGCCAACTTTATGTCGCGCTCTTAAGAGGAATTTTCAAACATAATACGTGATTGTTGATCAAATCAAGTAAAAAATATGTAACAAAAAATATTGTATACAAGGAGATTCTAATAAAAAAAAAGGGTTTAGAAAAACATGAAAGAGAACATACTTTATATATTTCATAGTAAAAGACTTATGATACACAAACAAAACTAATACACGCACAAACACAAAAAATAACAGTCGCATTACAATTTTCAATATATTATACATGAAGTAGTACTCTTTAGTAAAACAACAAACAAGATTTTTTAAAAATCAACTTTGGAAAAACACAATTAATTAAATAATTTCTAAATAACAAAATCAAACTATTTCGCCCCATCAATCTATCAATTCATGCTCTCACACAAACTTACATAACACCCATGTCCACTACACAAGCCAAGTAAACAACAACGTGCAACGCACGTTACATCAAACTAGTTAAAGACAAAAGAGAGGTTGCCGCTTCGGGTGAAGTCTGGAGTGGGCATTATTCATTGTCAAATCAATAACATGAACTCAAACCCAACATTCTCCACCTATAAAATAATATATGATATCAATTTGCAGTTAAAATATTGACTCATTTAATTTGACCTTAAATAATAAATAGACTCTTAAAGTTGCATTTAGTTAAGGTGGAATTGAAAAGGAATAAATAATATTAATTGGGATAACTCTTGTTTACATTGTACAAAAATAATTATGATATGGGAGATATATGATAACAAATTTGAGGCAAATTGGGCCGCCTGACCCAGTCCAACCCATGGGACCAAACCATGTTAATGGTCATAGCAATACCAAATAAGTTTAGAGTTACAATAAAATTCTTAGAGACGTGTATTTGTTTTGTATAATTTAATAAATTTTATATTTTAGTTTTTTTATTATTATAATGGTAAAAAAAATATGATCAGGCCAAGTGGGCTGCTCACGGCTCGTCGGGCCAAAACGGTCCGATATTTTTGGGCTTCTATATTTTAAGCCCACCAGCTCATACTGGACTTCAGGTAGACTTGGTCAGCCCATCGGGTCGAGCTCAAATTGTCAGCTCTACAAGTTTGACGTGGGTCAAGTCAAAAGAGACCTTATTGGGCCAAGTCTGGCCCAACAAGAGCACGAATAATCGAATGTGGCCGAGCTTTAGAATAAGCACGACTCTTCTCTAGAGTAAAATACAATTTAGATCCATTAGCCTTAAAATTGCACCTAAAATTTCTTGAATGCCCCCAAGTATGAGGCATATCTAATGCATTATTTTTATCTTCACAAGGTATGATATGATAATTCTTTTTACTCATCTTCTCTGTCACACTCCCTCCTTTAATAGTGAGCATGAAATAATACTCTACATTGTCAGATGAGATCAAAACTGACTTAAGCGTCAGAGCCTCTATTCAGGTGTCTTTTGCAGGTTCAATGGATCGAGTTCAAACCTGGCTTGGTGGAGAAGATGAAGACCTGAGAGCAAATATTTTCATCTGCATCAAAGGGTAATTTGTAATTACTGAAACAACTTTATTTTAAACGAATGAATTTTGTATGTTTCCTTTATTTCCTAGACAAATTCTAGCATGCACTTGGATTTTAAGCTCAATTTTAACTTCAATTTTGAATTTTTTGAAACATGCACAAACACACCGAATTGTGTATTTTTTTATAGTTGGAGTATTACTGATTACCTCTTGGGGTATTACTTACTGTTTCTTAGGGTAATACTGACTGTTTCTTGGGGTATCACTGATTAACCCTTGAGGTATTGCTAATTTCTGCTTGAATTTTTTTTTAAAATTCAAGTGCATACTATGCACTCAAGTGCACACTAAAACTACTATATTTCCTAATACTCTATTTCTTTCCTTCCGTATCCATTTTAGCAACTGCAACTTAACTATGCAGCAATAAAATAAAGATCAGAATAGGAAACTATTGTGGAAGGGGCAATATCCATTGTTACTCAGTGCAGCGATAGGCACAGGAATAACAATGTTCCAACAACTCTTTCATTTAAATCAATAAGCTACAAATCATAAGAGCAATATAAACTGCATAAATTAAATGCAAAATGACACCAAGAATTTACATTGAAAACCCTTTCACAACAGGAATAATCTACTAGTATATCAATATGAATTACACCATCTCCATTTTTTTTTTTAAAAATAGAAGAATCAACAACGACAATATCATCAAACTACTTTCAAGAGTACAACTCTTGTCATATACAATGAGATAAGGGTGAAAACATCAAACTAATACAATGAAAATAATCCTAAATTTCCATTGTACCTTCTAGAGATAATTTAACAAAATCCACTCTGATCAAATGGAAGTGCATTATTTCACGAAGCCCCCCCCCCCCCCCCCCCCCCCCCCCAAATTTGACAAAACGGTTCTTCTATTTTTTCTTTCTCTCTCTCCCTTCTCTCTTTTTGTTTTCTGTTGCTAGTTCACACGACCAACTGCTCTCTTTTAAGAAGGTTACAGTTACTTGCACTAGTCTCTTTGGTAAAGACGCTACCCGATTGAATACACTATCTATTATTTCAAAATTTTAAAATATTTTGAAAAACAAAAAAAAACATAAAGATCAATATATTTTTTCCGAAATATTATGCATTCCATTTTGTTCGGAAAAAATGTTCGAAAAACTGAAATAATTTTTTAAAAATAAAATAAAAAACATATAGTGTATTCATCCGGATAGTGCCTCTATCAAAAAGGTTAGTGCAAATAATCGTACCCTTTTATTAAACAGCCCCATATTCTTAAGGACGCGGATATTCGCCCCTCCCCCCCTTTTTAAATTTGTTCACCCCCCAATTTTTTTCTTTATTTGAAAACACATTTGAAAAGACTTAAGTACCCTTATGCATAATTTTATTTAGACAAATTCGATTAGTTCAATCCCCTTGAAATCAAGTTTACCGGAATGCAAACACTCACAACGATCTTGAGGGCTTCTAACATTGTTCTCGCGTGTTTTTTTTTTATTTTTTTATTTCGGTTCGCGTTCAGCTCTGGTTTCTCAAACATTTGTATTGTTTTCGAAAATTTGTGTCAAACATTTGTCATAATTCGTAAAAATTATTCAAACACATTGTTTGAATTTTTTTTCCAAACAATGGCCTTTTGTTCGAAAAATAATTCCAAACATTGAGCATTGTTTGACACTTTTGTTCGAACATTGGACATATGTTTGAACAACCAGTGTCAAACAAAGCCCTTCGTCTTCTTCAAATTTTTTTCGTAATTTTTGTTGTATTCCATCACAAAAATAAACATTATATGCTCCATTAAGTTTATAATCACACACATAAACCCTAATCTATACCAACAATCACACACATAAATCCTAGAATTGAACAATTGAAAAAAAAAAAACCAACATTTATCCATGGATGTTACGGCACCCCTCTTTGATGGCGGGTAACGGCTACGGGTCATGGAGGAAGGTCGCGACGGCTCACGGCGGCGCAACAACGGTCGGAATTTATTTGTGCGTACTCTTTCTATGAAATGAGGGGGGTGAATTTACAAAATTTAAACAAGAACTAAAAAATGAGAATGGTGCAATTTTGGAAAATTGTGGATGGTGAACAATTGGGGTGGGGGGTGGGGGGAGAATATCCGCGTCCTATTCTTAATTCTTGTTTAAGAAATGGGCTTCAGTTTTCTTGTTCATGGGTTTCAAAATGGGCTTTAGTTTTCTTGTTCATGGGTTTCTTTATTTATTTAATTGGGCCTAACTATTTTGGGCAAGCCCAATAGAAACCGCTCATTTTCTCCACTTGTTCATACTTTAAAGCCAAGATCATAGTTCAAGTTGGCATAAACAATTGGGTATAGATATTTTCACCTCCAAAAATTTAATTGGTCACTACCTTTTTTTTTTTTTAATTCATAAGTAGAAAAACTAAACTATCCTTTTG
Source organism: Ballota nigra (assembly GCA_947034835.1). NCBI lineage: Eukaryota > Viridiplantae > Streptophyta > Magnoliopsida > Lamiales > Lamiaceae > Ballota > Ballota nigra. The sequence continues at coordinate 54,737,469 of OX344723.1, read as the reverse complement.
CAATATTATACTAAAATAAAATCAATTAATTTACTCCCTTACTAAAAAGAAACAATGCCATCGACATTCTTCAATCAAGAAAAGGAAGTAAGTACGTTTGCATTGGTCTTGAATCATTTTTTTTTCTTTCTTGAAATTGTATAAGATATTTGATTAGGCGTGAAATTGTCATGATTCGTAGCTTGAAATACCCAATCTTGGTCGAGTTTATCGAGTATTTAGAGTCAATTGAGCATTATTTCTACACATTGATGAATTTGTCTCTTTGATGCTCATAGGTGAATAGAGGACGAAAAACGGAGTTCGTAGGACTTTGAATCGATGAGAAGATATTGAAGAAATACGATTGGTATTAGTGCGGACGAGGAAAAGTATCAGTTGGGAGGAGTTGGAAGTCACTCGAGTGACTAGGTCGAGCGCCACCGCTCGAGCGCCTAAACGTACAGAACTTTTCTTGCGCTCGAGCAGCTCGAGCGCCACCGCTCGAGTGAATTGCTCGAGCGCCCAAAACATACAGTGTGATTTCAGCGCTCGACCGGCTCGAGCGGAACCGCTCGAGCGATTGTGTCATTCGAGCTACACTGCTCGAGCGGGACCGCTCGAGCGTTTTGCTCGAGCACCCTTGGATTTTTGCCTCCGGATGCGTATTTTCGGCCCATTAACTCCCGTTTCGACCCGTGCCTATATATACCTCTTCCAAACACGTTTTGAAGGATCCCCGACTTTTAGAAATCACTTTAGACTTAATTTTTAGAGAGAGGAAGAGGAGAAGAACGAGCAAGCTTTACTTTTACGTTGTTGAGGTTTTGCATACGAATTCTTAGTTTATTTTCGTTTCTTAATTCCTTTTCATTAGTTTGATTTCTTTAAACACTTTGAAACTTCGTTTTGGTTAATTAAATTTCAGTTCTTAGTATTTATTTCTTTAAACCCTAGTTCATGTTTCATATTTTCGTTCTTCAATTCATTATGTTTATGTTCGTCGTTTCTTCTATTGCTTTTATGTTTGTTAAAACCATGTCTAGCTAAAACCCTTGCATGCTTAGGGTAGGATGAACTCGTAGAAGTAGGATGTGGGTACGTAATTAGAGTAATTCGTGACGTTAGTTTTAATTCTCTTAATTAATGAATTCTTATAATTAATCTGAACTTTACCTTTAAATTTAGTACGAAAGTGTTAGAGAGAGGACGACCGCATCACTCAATAACAATTAGTAGTCTTAACGAGAAGGTTTAGGAAAGGTTAATTCATCTACCGGTTTAGCGAAGGAGGACGACAACATCACCTAAGTTAAATTAGGGTCTCATTAATTAAGCACAATCTAGTAACTTGTTAGTAGATTCGTGAAGTCGAGTGTTAGGGTAAAGTATTAGGGTTTAGAATCTTGAGCTTTCACCTTGCATTCTTAGACTTAGGTTAATTCTTGTGTGTCACAGTTATTTTGATTATGTACCTGCTCCGTTAGTATACGTAGGGATTCCTATCCTAAGCATCACCATCTCTTATTTGAATCCAACCCTTAGTGAATTCGTCTGCTTTAGTATTTTAGTTTAATTAGTTTATTTTAGTTTTAATTAATCTTTCTAAAAAATCCAAAAACATACACTCATATTAACTACGACGCGTAGATCTTCAGGGATCTATTCGCATATACATCATCCCTTGGGTTCGATACTACTTGGTCATTATACTTACTCTTACTACAGTGAACCCGTCCGCTTGCGGGTGAGCGACTAGTAGAAGTTAGTAAAATCGCTTCAAGTCAATGGCGCCGTTGCCGGGGATGGCGTTATATGCCTTTTGAATAGGACTTGTAGATAGCTTAGTAGTTAGTAGTGGGTGATTTAATTTCTGTTTTTATTTTTATTTTTTATTCAATCGGCAGTTGAGTTTTGATCCTTCTGCTAGTGTGCCAGGTTTATGAAAACACGCTCACAAGGCAATACGAGCGAAGAGAGAATACCGTTGGACCCTGAGACAATAGCCAGAAGGAACCGAGCCTTCTTGAGAAGGATGAATGCTGCCGACTTAGGAAAGGAACCAATGGATATCAATAATGAGTTGGACGATGCTGCCAACGATTTCAATCAGGCAGTAGACCGAGTTGAAGGCACTGGAGTTAGTGGTAGCCAGAATCAAATTCCATTAGGGGATAGCCAGAGCCTAAATCGGGATACACAAAACGTAGGGAATCCAGCTCAGAACCTTATCCATAACCCTCATAACAACCCTGCTTACCCACAAAACCCAAATAACCCTTTTAATAACCCAGTATACCAACATTACCCATACCCACCTTATCCTTACCCACCATATCCATATCATCCACCTCCTGTCTACAACCAACCACCTGTTTACCAACCACCACCCCAACAAGTACCCGTACCAGCTGCTAATCCTCAACACGTTCCTCAGAACGTAGATCACAATATGGCTATTCGAGGGAGGTTTGCAGCGCAGCCACAGCGGTACTATGATGGAGTGGCTTTACCTCCTGTAGAGGCGAACAACTTCTCGATATCCCCGGGGATTTTAAAGCTGCTTACCGAGAATCAGTTCAAAGGGGTGATCGGGAAGGAGAACCCTCACACTCACTTGAGGAGCTTTCTCATGATAGCCTCAACATTTAATTATAATGGCATGCCTGAAGATGCCAAGAGGCTTAGGCTGTTCCCATTCTCATTGACGGGAATAGCCAAGGAGTGGTACGATAATACGCTCCCGCGGGGAGGTATTACCACTTGGGCCGAGCTCGAGCGTCTATTCCTCGAGCGATTCTACCCTCCATCTAGGACGATCAAGGCTAGAATTGAGATCTCGTCCTTTCGCCAGAAGTCTGGAGAAGATTTACGCCAAGCGTGGGAGAGATACTCAAACATGCTGATTGAGTGCCCGCAGCACGGGTACAATGAGGGAGACATTATGGCGTTCTTCTATAGTGGTGCCAACAAGGCGGGGCAATACCATTTAGACGCTTGTGCGGGCAGAGCATTCTTGAACCAAGGCATAGAGAGGTGTAGGGAGATCGTGGACAACATTGTCACGAATGTCGGTGCTTGGGGTGTGGATGCAGATTTTCAGAGGGTGCATCAGGTTGAAGAGGGAGAAGGAACGAGAAGGCTATTGATGGCCATGATGGAGAAGATAAACAACCTCGAGTTGGGGAAGAGTTTGGTTGGAGAGCATGCAGTAGAGAATGAGAGAGTAGACCAACCAAGTGGACAGCAAGAGGTAGCCAATTACATGGGAGGCCCATATTACAATCAGAATGGCTACCAAGGTGGAAATCAGTATGGAAGGCCTTCTTATGGCCAACCATTTGTACCTCCAGGTCCTCAGCCACTTCAAAATCAATGGAGGAACACACAAGGAGTTCAAGGAGGCCAGCAACCTCCTCAAAACACATGGCGAAAAAATGAGAATTTTTCTTATGCTAACCCAAAAGCTGGTGTTACTGTTCCTGCAGGTGTTGATCCGGGGTCTAAACCTCCTAGTGGAGAAGGCGGTGCATCAACCGAGGAGATGTTGAGAGCGATCCTTCAGAAGATGGAGGAAGGGAGCAAGCAGTTGTCATCCTTGGAGTACGATGTGAAGGAGTTGCATAAGAAGGGTGATCAACGTGATCAAGAGCTCCAGAAGATGAATGTTGAGTGGACTAGAACTCAACAAGAGAACAATCGAAGGTTCACTTCTTTAGAGTTCCAGATGAGCCAGATTGCAAAGTCAGTGAATAGAATGCCGGAGGGGAACCCGAAAGAGCATTGCAAGGCGATCCAGCTTAGAAGTGGAACCAATTATGAAGGTCCTCAGATGCCTGCTGATTCTGAGACGCCCCAAGTTGAGAAGGGGATTGAAAGTGAAGGGATTGAGAAGCATAGAGATATGGATGAGTCCCAGAAGGGCAAGGAAAGTGAGGAGGTTGAGAGAGTTCCTAAGTGGAAGAAGGCAAAGGAAGCAAGGGATAAAGTGAAAGAAACAGAAAGAGATGAATGGGGGGGTACCCAAATCTGTGATACCCGTCCCGTATACACAACGCTTTATGAAGAAAACGCTTGATGAGAAATTCGCTAAGTTCCTTGATATTTTTAAACAATTGCATATTAATATTCCTTTTTATGATGCTTTGGAACAGATGCCGCACTATGCGAAGTTTTTGAAGGACTTGATTGCGAAAAGGCGGCGAGTAGATGAGCCGAAGTTGGTGCAGCTGAACCACGAGGTGAGTGCATTAGTGCACAACGCGCTTCCACCGAAGCTGAAGGATCCCGGGAGCTTCACCATTCTTTGTGACATTGGGAACGGGATCAAGAAAGGAGCGCTATGTGATTTAGGGGCGAGCATCAATCTCATGCCGTTGTCGCTTTTCAAGAAGTTGGAAGGTGGTGAACTTCAACCCACAATGATGACGCTTCAACTAGCCGACCGGTCTATTACTCGACCTCAAGGTGTGGTTGAAGACGTCCTTGTGAGAGTTGGAGATCACATCTTTCCAGCCGACTTTGTAGTGCTAGAGATGGAGGAAGATGAGCACGTACCCCTGATCTTGGGAAGACCGTTCTTAGCTACGGCGGGGATGGTGCTAGACGTGGCAAATGGGAAGATCACGTTGAAGGTTGATGATCAAGAAGTGAAGATCTCCCTATATGAAGCCATGAAACACCCGAGGGAGGATGAGAGCTTGTATTACATGGATGCAATTGATCCTCGTGTTGAAGACACGCCTTCTCTCCCTAATCCTTCTCATATTCATGATTTTGTTAGTCCTTCACTTGATTATTTAACCCATAAGCAGTATGTTCTTGATTATTTTGATAGGGATGAAGTGAAGAAGTTGAAGGATGAAGAGGTGAAAAGTGTGGACGTGGTCCAGTTAGAAGGGAAAGGAGGAGTTAAGAAGAAAAAGTCCAAACTCAAGAAATTGTTTAGTAAGACTCCTCCAGATAAAGGTGAGAAGGAGTTGAGACCTATACCACTTGAGGTGGGGAAGGAAGCAAAAGGGCTCATGATGGTGGGGCATCAAGGAAAGGAGTTCAAACACCACTCTTATGAGAGTGAGGGAGGTAAATTTGAGTATGATGTCCCATAAGCTCCTTTGAGCTAGGTCCGGCATGAGGACCTTAAAAATAGCGCTGAATGGGAGGCAACCCATTTTTTATTTGCTTTTGAGTGTTTTTAGTTATTTTCCTTTTATGTTACTAGGATGTTGTTGAGTCGTATGTTTAACCTCGTATTTGAGTAAGTTGCTTGTAGGCTTGTCTCTAAAGGAGTAAAGGTATCAAAGAAGTGGAGATTGAAGGAACCAACTTGAGACAAGGGAATATGCAAAGCTATTGAGAGAAATTGAATTATTTGGTTGAGGTAACCCACAACCCCAAACTTAGACCTCTAGCAAGGTCGAAGTTTGGGGGGGTGGAGTTTTTTTTATGTTTCTTGTTACATTGCACATGCATGCACGCCCTTATCTTTGAGTTGAGTTTGATTGATTATTGGTTTGTTGAGATACTCCTAGGGGTGATTTTGATTTGACTCGCGATTGCATATTTCATGCCTATCAATCATCTTATGCTTGTTGATTGCTATCTTTGAGTATGATTTGATGAGTAGAGTGAGTTGTAAGGGTGAGTTAGAAATTCTTTTGTGTGAGTGTTTGAGTTTGAGCTGATTTGAGAAAGAACTTGTATGCTTGTGAATTTTTCTTTTGAGTACTTGTGTGATGAGAGTGAGAATGCACTAGGACTAGCATGGATGTGAAAGCCGTGAGCTTTTGAGCTTTACGAGATTTAAATGCATGATTTAATCTCTTCGTTTTGTGAGTGAATCATCACCTTAGAGGATGCTAGAACTTGTGTGTGCTCTTGCTTCTTGATTGTGTCTAGTTTGATATGCCGAATAGGATCTTAGGCCATCTTTGATTTTAGTGAGTCACTTAGCCAAAATTTTTCTTACCAATGACATTGATCCCTTGTTAGCCCCTTTGAGCCTAAAGCCTATTTTATTTGCTAGCACATATGAACACTATTCCAATTCATAAGCCTTTTTGTCCCAATTTGAGTGGAGAATAGGAAAGTGTGAATATGAAGGGAGTGAATTGAGTTGAAAAAGGAAAATGTTGTTTGTTGAGTGAATATGAGAAGAAGGTGTGATGAAGTTTTGAGATGTGGGAAAAAGAGAAAGAAAATTGAGAATGAGCAAAAAGAAAAAAATGAGCTCATGTGTTTGTGCGAAAACAAAAAAAAGAGAAAAAAAAGTGATTGAAAAAAAAAAGTGAAAGAGTGAGAAAGAAAAAAATTTGAAGTGTTGAGAGTATGGAGTTGAAAGGGTGTTGATTGAAAATGCTTGAAGTAGTCTGTTCCTAATCTCGAAGTGCCAAAGTTTGATTTTCTATTCTCCATTCACTTTAGTCACTTTACCTTATATTGTTATCCCACCTGTCCAAAGAGCCTACATTACAACCTTGAGAAAAGTCCTTTTTGATTCGGCATTGATTTCTAGAGTATGGCCGGAGTTGAGAGCACTTACAAGCCTATGGCTGCCAATTTGTGTGATTGATTGTTTGAGTGAGTCCCTTGATCATTGTTATACACTTGTGAGGGAGTGAAACACATCGTTGAGTGCACATCCATGCTTGATCTTGGTGTTTCTTGTCATTGTTGCATGAGTACGATAAAAGAAAGTGAGTGAGTATACGGGTGATTGACTTTTGAAGCTCGAGTTCATTTGCTTGCATGATTTGATTCGTTGACTCATTTCTAACAATTTCACTTGACTTATTATTTCATTGCTTGAGGACAAACAATATGGTAAGTTTGGGGGGGTTGATTAGGCGTGAAATTGTCATGATTCGTAGCTTGAAATACCCAATCTTGGTCGAGTTTATCGAGTATTTAGAGTCAATTGAGCATTATTTCTACACATTGATGAATTTGTCTCTTTGATGCTCATAGGTGAATAGAGGACGAAAAACGGAGTTCGTAGGACTTTGAATCGACTCAAACGGATGCCCGGATGAGAAGATATTGAAGAAATACGATTGGTATTAGTGCGGACGAGGAAAAGTATCAGTTGGGAGGAGTTGGAAGTCACTCGAGTGACTAGGTCGAGCGCCACCGCTCGAGCGCATTGCTCGAGCGCCTAAACGTACAAAACTTTTCTTGCGCTCGAGCGCCCAAAACATACAGTGTGATTTCAGCGCTCGACCGGCTCGAGCGGAACCGCTCGAGCGATTGTGTCATTCGAGCTACACTGCTCGAGCGGGACCGCTCGAGCGTTTTGCTCGAGCACCCTTGGATTTTTGCCTCCGGATGCGTATTTTCGGCCCATTAACTCCCGTTTCGACCCGTGCCTATATATACCTCTTCCAAACACGTTTTGAAGGATCCCCGACTTTTAGAAATCACTTTAGACTTAATTTTTAGAGAGAGGAAGAGGAGAAGAACGAGCAAGCTTTACTTTTACGTTGTTGAGGTTTTGCATACGAATTCTTAGTTTATTTTCGTTTCTTAATTCCTTTTCATTAGTTTGATTTCTTTAAACACTTTGAAACTTCGTTTTAGTTAATTAAATTTCAGTTCTTAGTATTTATTTCTTTAAACCCTAGTTCATGTTTCATATTTTCGTTCTTCAATTCATTATGTTTATGTTCGTCGTTTCTTCTATTGCTTTTATGTTTGTTAAAACCATGTCTAGCTAAAACCCTTGCATGCTTAGGGTAGGATGAACTCGTAGAAGTAGGATGTGGGTACGTAATTAGGGTAATTCGTGACGTTAGTTTTAATTCTCTTAATTAATGAATTCTTATAATTAATCTGAACTTTACCTTTAAATTTAGTACGAAAGTGTTAGAGAGAGGACGACCGCATCACTCAATAACAATTAGTAGTCTTAACGAGAAGGTTTAGGAAAGGTTAATTCATCTACCGGTTTAGCGAAGGAGGACGACCGCATCACCTTAGTTAAATTAGGGTCTCATTAATTAAGCACAATCTAGTAACTTGTTAGTAGATTCGTGAAGTCGAGTGTTAGGGTAAAGTATTAGGGTTTAGAATCTTGAGCTTTCACCTTGCATTCTTAGACTTAGGTTAATTCTTGTGTGTCACATTTATTTTGATTATGTACTTGCTCCGTTAGTATACGTAGGGATTCCTATCCTAAGCATCACCATCTCTTATTTGAATCCAACCCTTAGTGAATTCGTCTGCTTTAGTATTTTAGTTTAATTAGTTTATTTTAGTTTTAATTAATCTTTCTAAAAAATCCAAAAACATACACTCATATTAACTACGACGCGTAGATCTTCAGGGATCTATTCGCATATACACCATCCCTTGGGTTCGATACTACTTGGTCATTATACTTACTCTTACTACAGTGAACCCGTCCGCTTGCGGGTGAGCGACTAGTAGAAGTTAGTAAAATCGCTTCAAGTCAATATTGAAGGAACTTTTATTTTGACTATCAATGTTAAAAATGTTTGTGTTTATTTGTATTATTTTATGTATGCTAGTGTGTGTGAGTAGTTAAAATGTAATAAAGACTAATATATGTTGGTTATACATGTTTCCTGCGCTTTTTAATCGTGCCATCATTTTTCATTTGTTCATGACTGGTTTTTCGAACTTTTGAGAACTGTTCGACTGGAAATGCAAAACATTTAACTAATGTTAAAAAAAATCGAACACCTGTTCTTATATTTTTTGTCGAACAAATGCCAATTGTTCAAATATTTTTTTTTTCAAACTTTTTTGGTTTTTTCCAAAATATTTCCTAATTGTTTTGTTTAACAATTTTTGCTTTTACGGAACTTGGGGGATAATGAGAACTATTTTGATGACGACGGTGTCGAAGATGATTCATCTATGCCAACTCTATATTTAAGAGATTAAAGTTTTTTTGGTCCCATAACTTATCTTGTGTCCAATTTACGTCCCAAAAAATTTAACTATTCAATTTTGGTCCTATAACTTATTTAATTGTCCAATTTTGGTCCCAATTTCACCGGAAAAGCCAAAACAACGTCGTTTTATGTCACGCGTGACTCACGTTCCGGCCAAAATTGAGAATTTATGTTGCCCATGCTGACGTCGTGATGACTGTATTTTTTTAATTAATTATTTTTATTCAATATTTGTTTCCACCTCATTAAATAATTAATAAAATTTATTTTAAATAAGCTACCACTCAAAACCAATTCAAACTTACGGTTTTTCTAAACCAATTCAAACTCACAATTTCTAAATAAATAATACATAAAATAAGAGAAATTGAATTACCTGAACAAAGAATTAACATCGCCATTTCAAAGGAAGAATCTTAGATACCCTTCTTGAAATCCGATTTCAATCTTCCCTGTTTTTTTTTTTTTTTTGAAAATATTGATTTGAATTGGCTTAGTAAATCCGTAAGTTTGAATGGGTATTAAGTTGATATCTTATTTAAAATTAATTTTATTAATTATTTAATGAGGTGAAAACAAATATTGAATAAAAATAATTAATTAAAAAAAGAAAGAAAAAATACAGTCAGTGCCACATTAGCATGGACAATATAAATCCCCAATTTTGGCCGGCGCGTGAGCCACACGTGACATAAAATGACGTCGTTTTGGCTTTTCAGGTGAAATTGGGACCAAAATTGGACAACTAAATAAGTTATGGGACCAAAATTGAATAGTTAAATTTTTTGGGACGTAAATTGGACACAAGATAAGTTATGGGACAAAAAAACTTTTTTCTCCTATATTTAATGAGTATATTGCAATATAATTAATTGATACAATTATGTTTTAGGTGAGTAGGTGACATCAAACCAACTATTGCCAATAGTTTGCCTATGATTCACCATCAAGTGACACTAAACTTTCAATTCAAACTAGGCATCAAGAAAGTTAAACTAATTTATCTATAATATAGAATGAATTATATTTCATTTAAAAATTTAAATTTGTAAAGATGTGTAAAATTTGTGCATTTATATTAATTCCTCTAACCGGCCTTTTAGGCAGTGTTTACTTTCATGGCCAAGATTGTATTGATAAAATATAATAGTAGGGGTTGTTTAAGTTATCTTCAGCTATCAATTGTTTACTTCGTTGGTTATGCATTTGGTTTAAAATAGTGTACCCTTGTTTACTTTGGCAGATAATTAATGTATAGACTATACTATACTTTACTAAAATACCCTTTAGTTAATACCCTGCTTTCATTCGTCTGCTTTGTTTGACCAAGAAATTTAGAAAGAAAAATCAGTCGCCCACTTTGCTTATACCGTTATACGAAGAGAGAGAAAGTGGTTTGTATCAATGGTGAAGGAGAACCCATTTCATGTTATTTGAGAGAAGCACGCCATTATCATAAAATTGAAGAAAAGAATTGAAGCTGGACACCGCCGGGAATTAAAGAAGAAGGAAAGCTCCATGGCAGGAAATTCGGAGTTGCGATTCCGGAGCCTCGAAGATGCGCGTCGGAAAGCAGAGCCAGAACACCTCAAGTCCCGCCAGAGTTCGCTGCCATCGTCATCGAAGCTTCGACCGGAAACGAAAGCCTCATGCCAGAAACTTCACCGCAAAACTTCACGTCGCGCTGTTCAGCCCGTTCGATACCCCTATGCCTTCGTTCCTTCCTTCCTTCGGAGCGGCACAAAATGAGATCAGGGTTTGGTGTTGCCAGGTTTACACGTATTTTAGGGAGGATATTTTGGACATTTTGCAACGATGAAATCATGAGACTAAAATAAACCGCCCGTGAGGAAGAGATTAAAAAGTGGAAAATATGGGCAGTTTATTCCGGGTCGGGCGTATAACCCGGGAGTTTAATCTTGCAAAGTAAATGGCTGATAAAGGCATACTATTCGGCTAATAGGCCTTTATCAGCCAAAGTAAACACTGTGTTAATGGATCAGCGAGGTAAGGAACAATCTACTCTCGCCCAAAACTTTCTCACCCCGTAATGCTTCAAAATCCAGGCATACATACACCGTACACGTTTGTGGGAAACCACAATGCACACAAAGGCATCTTTCAAGCGCTCCCAATGACGGAAGAAAATCCCTCTAACTCAAATTGCTCCAACGTTGCACGTACCTCACTTCCTAAATCAAAGATATCAATTCTTTTTCAAGATTAATCACTCCACAGATTATAAATGTTCACCCTAGTTTCAAAATTTCCAGATAGGATCCCACAATCTTGTAATCATCGCTAAACTGAATCAAAATCAAATCTAAAGTTATCAATAAATATATGCGGTTTTATTTCCACAAGAAACTATTAGGCAAATATATAAATAAATTAATTTTACACCTCTCTACAAGTTCAGATGACACAAGAGTCATTCAAACCTGTTGATAGCAATTAATGTTTTATCATTAATGGCAATGCAAACATTCACCTTAACACAAGCCATGTTCTTGGAATATTTCAACATCGGATATGCAATACGAACGGCATCAGTCTAAAGCCCACACAACATGGATTCTAAAGTCCAGTTTATTCATAATAACATATTGAATAACATTACAAGCACAATCCCTAATTATATTTTGTGACCCTACTCTTCAAAATCAATCTCTCTAATTTGATCTTTTTCGGAATAGACACTGTCAGTGACTCAGTGTAAATGTTGATCAATAACATTAAGTCAGTCTTCAAATAGCTTTGATGAATATTTACTTATTTATTTTAGTAAATTAATCCTCTTAATTTGACTTAGTTATCATGAGACAGGTAAATCTTTACGCACCAATTACAATTACATTGAAACATAGGGTTGAATTAGTGAAATTTATTTGCATTGTTTTGTGTATTTTTACAAATAATTAATCATTTCATTAAAAAGTATTAATTTGACAGTAACATTATTATATAATGAGAAACAAATGTTGCATTTTGAAAAATATCACTTAACATGTTTTTTTTTCATAAAAATGCCCCTAAAAAGGGTTGTAGGGTTGCACAAAGGTTGCACAGGGCATTTTGAAAAGGAAAAAAAAAAAAGGTTGGTGATATTTTAAAAAATGCAACATCAAAATAACATTTTATCAAATTTCTTCAACAATAATTTACGAATTTTGCTGAGTCACTTAAGGAATTCCATTATAATACGACACATCAACACAATTTCAATATTATTATCTCCTAATGACATTTAAGGATCAAACTCCAACAAAAAAATCACACATCTCATGCATTAAAAAAAAAAACTCATCTTTGAATTTTGATTTTAAATGTGGAATGGGCATGGGTCCCAGGCAACCATGTCATAATCAATTATTCATCCAATTGGATTCAAGGGGGTGTGGTGTGGTGTGGGTCCATCTGTCTGAGGTTGTCAATTTTAAACCGGATACATTAATTATATAATTATGATCCTTCTTATCAAGGTAGAGGGTTATCAGCATTACGCACGTTACTCTACTCTCTTCTGTTCTGTATTACGTGGAAGACAATAACAGGGAGGGATATTCCGTGGGTCCCTCGCCTCTGTATAGGCAGTTACTATTCTACCCCTCTTTCAACCCCAAAACCTCCATTTTCACCTCTGTATCACAGCACAGGGAATGGAACCAACGACAAATGTCCTGATCGCATCACCATTTAACTCTTCTTCCCAATTTCTCAAACTCAATACATATCCATTTTTTACTATGCATCTGTGATCCACTCCTTCTTTTGCGCTTATGTTTTGGATGAGGAGCAGTATGAAGCTCCTCGATTTGATTGATGTAACTAAGTTTCACTTGATCATTTTAGTAGAATTAAATTGGAGATCAGCTCTTGTTTTTCAGTGGCCGGGAGAGTGGATTTTTGCTTTGTGTTGTTAATTTTTGCGACAATTTGAAATCGGATATTCGAATTGAATGATTCTGCAACTGATGAGTTATTTCGATCGCTCTTAATTTGTGGAGAATTCAAGTTTTTGGTTGGTTGAGCAGTTTTAAGTCGTTGTTCTATTTGTTGGCAGCTCTAAGCTGGGAAGAGGGATTAGATATCAGTGGATGGATTAGGATCGGTTGATCTTCAGGTATTTCTGCTAAATATTTATTGTTTATTACGATTTTCTTTTCTTGATGCTGTAACATGGTTTTATTTTCATATAATGTCGTTATTCCTCAGTTTTTTGAAGTATTTGCAAAAGGCTACAAGTGCTGAGGGTATTTGAAACATATTGCACTTTGTTAATTGTTTTTAGAACTTGAATAAATTATTGAATGGTTAGGATAAAATAAGTATATGAACACCCTTGGTATGCTTCCATGAAAGAGTGCTACTTTATTTCCAAATTGCTCCCCTAATACATTTGCACAAAAATAGCCAAAATTAATCATTCCATGATTTCTGCCATATTCAGCTTGTTGGTTACTTATTTAAAGTTCTAATATGTTTTAAGATGTGCTATATGTTAGTTTGTTGTTAATTTGTTGAACTTGCATGGGGTGTTTATCTGTTTCTCCTTGTAATCTGAAGGAGAAAACAAACTTGTTGTTTGACATAGTGTACTTAACCTAAATTGCTGCACAGCAATCCTAAGCAATGTCTGCTTATGGACACGAAATGGAGCGAGAATACTCCGCTCAAAGTATTTTAGCTGGAGAGGGTTCAGGTATTAATCTATGCCATCTTTCTAGTAGTCTGCCTAGTGCAAAGAGCAATTCATTATTAATCAATGACTAATCATTTTCAATGAACATAAGGCTGGATCTTAGTATTTCTTTAGCTAAATGTGTAAATGTTAAAGAATTTTAGTGAGTAAAAAGTCTCAAGAGATAGTATGCAACTCTAAAGCCAAACTGGATTGAAGCTTCTCTGAGAAAAACATATTTGTGTGACATCTTAATGGCGCAAAGTGGATGCATGTGATATAGATATATGATGGCCACTGGTCAATGAAACAGCTTTACATGGTGATCTTTTAGCCCTTTAAATTGATAAACTTCTAATTGGCACCCTTTGCTTGTCACAGAAATGGAAAGCACTTACACTAACGAGGCAGGAATTTACTTGTCATCTTTCGCTGCTACTGTCTTTATTTCGGGGCTTGTTACTGCCACAATATCTGTATTGTCATTATTGGTTGCATTGACGGTAATGTTAAATTCTTGCGAAAGTCGGAGTTCTGGAGTTCTCGAAATGTACAGAAATACAGACGGTTATGATTATTGCCGGAATTTTGCTCTGCATGCAGAGCTGAACAGCTTAAATATAGAGCTTTTCCCTGAAATTTGCAAGGATATTAATATACGATATGTCAAAGAAGGCCAATACAAAAGAGATTTGAACATTACAGTTGCCATTGTCGAGGATTTCTTTAACAGCATTAGACCGAAAGATGATGGTCGAGATGTTGTGTTGATGGATGCAGATGACTTCTTTACATCAGAAACTATGTATGCTGATCAGTTGATCAATCGGTAATTCCTTTTGTTTTATCTGCTGGTAGACCCTGTATGGTTAATGTCATCATTAGTAATATGTAGCTTCTGCTTTCAGAAAAACTCTGAATAGTATTAGTAATTGCCTGCAGTTAAATGCTGATAATGAATTGATATATTCAGCTTAAATATAAAATTTACTTATCTCATGAATCCTGAAAAAGCAGTTGATTGCAAAAATCAGTGAGCTGGGTGAAACTTTGCTTGTGCTTAGTTGAGTAGTATGAGGATGGGGAATGGAAAGGAATGGATGTTGGTGCTTGGTGTTCCCTCTTTTAGAAGAGAAGCATAAGTTGAGCTATACTAATAAAATACTCCCTCCTATTCTAATTAAGATGCCATGCTAGTCTTTCAGATTATTTGCATAGTATATATCATTCTGACTTTTTCTCCCCCCATTATCTCATATATACCCCTAATAATTATCTCTAAAAAGAATGTTTACTACAAACATGCCCTTTTTAAAGTAATTATTGTCACTAATACTTCAACTAATTAAGGTTAATTTTGGATGAAAAGAATCTCTTAAAATTTGTGTAATAAAACTCGGAATGACATCTAAAAAGAATAGGAGGGAGTATGGTTTTGGTGAATAAAAAGCCAGATGCATGTAGTCAGTTAATGTATAGAAATACCATTGCTGGAAAAAATAACTACAATACCTGTGTCTTTGATTTGCAGAACAAACAAAGATGCTCTGCGTGGTAGCAATCAAGAAGCTAATTATTTGAGACACATTTTTGCCCTTAAGTTGTACCTTAAACTTCAATGTGGTCAATGGCCATTGATTTTGTTATCAAGGAAACCTGAGAAAATGCGAAACAGAACTGTAGATTATCTTACATCTGTGGGATGTTATGGTTGGACTTCACTTATCATGAGGTAAATGCTTCTTACTTCTCTGGAAATTTTAAATTACATTATTAGCAACTTACGTTACATGAATTATCTCGTGATTCCTTATTTATTGGGAATAGCTCTATCAACATTTCTTTATTTATATATCTGTCTTTATTTGGCTAAAAGTATTATTCCCTGTAACTCTTTGTTAAGAACATGGTTAGCATTTCCCAGAGAAGTTCTCTCAGTTTAAGTACCTTCTTGTAGGATGTTCTGTTCTTTGTAATTGAAGTCCAGGTATATCTTGTAATTGAAGTCCAGGTATATCTTATACCTTGTGGACTTGATGAAGGAATAAATTAAGTTTTGTCTGATCAAAAAAAAAATGTATGTCAAGTATGTGCAAGAGCGGGCTCTGGGGTTCAAAAAGCAAATAGATAATTTTGAAGAAAATCACTTTTATGAAAGGATTATTTGCAAAGACCAAAACCCAAATATAGGAATAGATAGTTATGCTGATGGCCCCTTATAAGGACATATCAGAACAAAGGTAAAGAAATAAAGAAATGCAGCACTTCTCCCTCCATTAAGCAGCGCAACAAATCTAAGTAATAATTTATGAAGCATAATCTTAGTGTTGCAGAATTATTAAGCAAGTTATAAGGTGATTAACATTAGTTAGTTTTTGGTGTTGCAGAATGGATAATGAAACGGAAACAGATTACGAAGAATATTTATCAAGGCAAAGAAGAAGGCTGCAAAGAGACGGGCTTCGAATCAAAGGTGTGATTAGCAGCCGCATGGATGCTCTAAGGGGCCATTGTTTAGGGGATCGCATCTTCAAACTTCCATACCCTATTTTCAGATATAGTATTGAAGATCCTGGTCTAAATCGGTCTGAAGAGTGAATAATTGCAATACCAGAAAAACTATGTTGAGTATCTTCTCGGAAATGGATACTCTCCACTTTGATGTACAGTTGTAAATTTTGTGAAATTTCCTTCTTTCTTTGTTAGCTATTTATTATCATGTAGTTTAGGTGACATGTTGTGTTCTGTCGAAAATAATAAATGTTTAAAAATGGAGGAAAATTACGAAATTTATTTTTCAATTAAAAAGTAACTAAATCCTATTTGTATATATATGTTTTTTTATTTTTTTTATTTAGGGCATTTTTTTAAAATTCCGTTTAGAATACAAATCATCACAAATTCTAGCATGCATTTAGATATTAAGCTAAATTTTGACTTCAATTTTGATTTTTTCGAAACAAACACAAGCACACTGAACTATATTTTTATTTTTTTTGGTAGTTGGAGTATTACTGATTGCATCTTAGGGTATTACTGGTTGCTTCTTGGGGTATTGCTAATTTCTGTTTGGAATATTTTTTTTTTTTAAATCCAACATGCACTCAAGTAGGGGTGGCAAAATGAGCCCGGCCCGATTGGCCCGCCTTTTAGGACAGGCTGGGCCTAGAAAATAGTGGCCCGAAAAGAACCGGGCCGATTTGGCCCGGCCCGATAGGCCCGGCGGGCCGACCGGGCTTGGGCCGGGCCGGCCCGGAACTTTCGATTGGCCCGGTTTTTTTTTTTTTTTTTTTAATTTTTAATTTTTTTATATATCATCTAATATGTTAAGTATACCTATTAACATGAAAAGAATCTCATGTGATATTTAAAAGTGTTTGTTGAGTTAATATTACTATTTTCTTTTTGCAATAGCTTTTTCTAGAGATTAATACAAGTTATTTATTGGAAATGAATAATAAAATCATATCATAAACTAATATTAATTGTCATTATAATTCATATATTGATCACAAAAATAGGATTATAAGATTTGTTTAAAAATAAAATTATTTTATTGAATATAAATAATTTATTTGATAAATTTAATTTTTTTAATAGACGGGCCATTTTGGCCCGGTGCCCCGGTGGCCCGCCTAGGGCCAGGCTGGGCCTCTAAAATAGTGGCCCGGTTGCAATCGGGCCGAGCCCGGCCCGCAAAATGAAGATGGCCCGGCGGCCCAGTGTCGGGCCGGCCCGGCCCGGCCCATTTGCCACCCCTACACTCAAGTGCACACTAGAACTACTCACATATCATATGCTGCCCGTTGAGAGTGAATGTGACTCACTCAACAGTTGAGGTTGTTTACACTGAAAAATGTTAGTTGTTTTCATTAAAGTGTATTAGTTGTTTTCACTTAATGATATTAGTTGTTTAAAATTAAGACTTTTCAGTGAAAACAACTAACATCATTCAATGAAAACAACTAATATTCTTTAGTGAAAACAACTAATTTTAAACAACTAATAGCATTCAGTGAAAACAACTAATATTCTTTAGTGAAAACAACTAGTACTCTTCAATGATTCATTTATGAACAAATTTCACTATACATATACTAAAAAAAAAACTTTTACACATATATTTATACAAAGGCAAAATATAGAATGGTTCATACATGAACTACTTTGAAGTGTATTAGTTGTTTTACTAAATGATGCCATTAGTTTTTTTTTTTAAGATATTAAATTTGGTGAGAATGAGTTGTTTTCGCTATATACGAGTTGAAAATATGAAGAGTATGATTCTTTCACGAAAGAGTATTAATTGTTTTTACTAAATGATATTAGCTGTTATACTAAAAAGTGTTGTAAAGTGGTTTATATATGAACAAGTATTACACTATACATTCTTACACAAAATGTCATTATTTTTTCTTAATCCAACCAATTTCTTTCTTTTATAAATAATAATTTACCAAGTTATTTCTCAAGATTCTACTCATTACATTTTTTTTCTTAGGATAAAAACATTTTCAAGACGGATGGAATATATATATATATATATATATATATATATATATATATATATTGTACTAGAAACTATAATACTTATAGCAATCGACACAACATTATGAGTTTTGGCTAGCCGAACAATATTAATTCCTGCTTGTAGACGTTCATACACAGCTCCATCCTCGTAAATAACAAATCATGAGGACAATCTCTGAATTATGTCACATAGTCATGGTTAACTAGAATTATGATAAAATAAATTACGAAAAATCGGTGATCCAATCTAATATATTAAGAAGGTAGGTTATGTAACGTGTAATGAGGATTATATATATCTTGAAAGACGTAATTAGAATTCATAATTCATCTAATTATCCCCAATTCTAACTTATGATTTTTTTTTTTTTATAAACTTTAAACATATGTCAATCATTATAATGGAAATATTAAAATTAATATAAATACTTAATATTCAAATACTACAAATTACTATAATTAGATTAT
Organism: Ballota nigra; assembly: GCA_947034835.1. Taxonomy (NCBI): domain Eukaryota; kingdom Viridiplantae; phylum Streptophyta; class Magnoliopsida; order Lamiales; family Lamiaceae; genus Ballota; species Ballota nigra. The sequence continues at coordinate 54,718,896 of OX344723.1, read as the reverse complement.
ATAATGAGTTGTACGATGTGATAATCTATATTATATTTATATTTAAAAAGTTAGATAAAAATTGGTTTATCTAAATTATATTTTCTATTAAATTTGCAAAATCATTTAAATAAATAATAATATATTAGGACAAGTTATGATAGGAAATCCAAAATTGAATTTATTTGTCCATCTTCATTTTATTCAAAATTAAAATATGAATGAGTATTGCATAGTATTATTATTAAATTAACTATATTATTTTAATTATATATTAAACTCATCACAAATATTAAAATTTATAAATTAATTTTATATTCAATAAAAATTAAAAATGAACAATTTTTTTTTTAAATTCAACTCATATAATCAATATCAATTATAAATAAATAAAACCTTAAAATTTAATATTAAAATTTGAGAAAACTTTAAAATTCAAATAAAAAAAAAAAAGTGATGTTTATTTAACCAATGAAGTTATAAATTTATTGAATAACTTACATCATTTTGCATATTTATACTAATTTTACATTTGATAGACGGTGGAGATTTTTTTTTATTCAATAGTTCGGAGAAGTTCTTTAAAACCCTCAATTAAAACCTTCAATAATTCTCTACATACATTATCTTAAAATTTTCTGATATTATTCTAAAATATTACATCTTTATTATTCTATAAAGTTTAACATGGACACATGGTTCTATGGACCAACAAAAAATTATATCTTCAAATATATTATCAACGACATGTAACATTGTAAAATTTTATTATAATCATTAAATACGTATGTTTTTTTTATAAGAGTAACTCTCTTATGCATTTCGTGCAAGGTGCATTCACTCAACAGTTGAGATTGTTTACACTTAAAAGTATGATTTGATTACACTGAAAATCGATTTATCGGTTCACTAAGGGTATGTTCTTTTTGGGTTTTAAAAACCTGAATTTGGATTTTGAAATCTAAATCCCATTTTAGTTTGGGTTTTAAAATTAGGTTTTTGAAATCCTAATCCTACAACCCTATAAATAACCTATACAAGACTCCTTTACTTTTACCTAAAAAAGTTAAAACCTACCCTACTCAAAACCCAAAAAGAACACAAATTTTAAAAATCCCATGGATTACAAAAACCATTGATTTTCAAAAACCGATTTTTAAAAACCACTCAAAACCCAAAAAGAAGATAGCCTAACACTCGAAACATAACCCTAACCTTAGCGGCCCGCGCTAAACGGGCCACTAACGAGCTCTGATAAAAAAATAAAAAAATTAATTTTTAATATATAATATAAACTTGTAATTGTACTACGATACCATTTAAACTTAAAATTCAAATTTTTTTTTTTCAAAAAATCATGAAAATTACATGTAAACATTGTTCATATTTTGAATCCAAAAATTCTGCAATATACATTTGAATACGAATACTCGGTAAATTTTATTAAATATAAATATTTTGATTAGATTAACACACTATATAAACAAGCTAACTGAAGTAATTAATACACCATTGCAAGAGAAGCAATTTCAACTAAATATAGAATTTAATTACCACAAGGATCAGAAAAGGCTTTTTATTTGCAACGAATGGTTCTAATTGCTCTCATTTTCTCCATCACAATCCCAATTTCAATTGGTCACTGAGAAAAATTCAAAATACGAAAATGATTGGGAACCTAAGCGTGGAGGCGGCGGTGGAAATTTGTGAGCGTGAGAACGACGGCGGCGATATAAGAGCGGTGACTGCTATTTGAGTTGAGAGAATGAAAGCATTGAGTGGTGGGATGGGAAGGGTAACCACTGAAGACGTAAAGTAAAACCTAATTGGAAAGAAACTACTGAAGTTTGTACGTTCTTTTCTAAGTCTTTTACGTGAAGTTAAGGTAAGGAATTAATTAAAAAAACATTTCGGACTAAGTGGGCCAGCTCGTGGGCTAACCGGTTCGGGCAAAAAAGTTCTGATTTTAAATGGGCCACTATACGCTCAAACCTAACCCTAGAGTTTCAAAACAGACCAACCCGAAAAGCCTGGTTTTAAGGACGGGCTGAGCCTCGAAATGAGAGGCCCACCATAAATTAGGCTTTTTGACCAGGCCCAATTGGCCCACTGGGCCAATCGGGCTCGAGCTGACCCAATTATTTATTTTTTATACTTACCTAAAATTGTACATCAACTGATACATCTAGATTTAATTGAAGAAAAACCTTTTTGTCCATCGGCTTAAGATATTTGTAAAAATTTGATTACAAAATAAATGAGTGATATATAACACATTTATTGTTGTCACTAATTTTTTGCATTTGATTCTTTTATATTTACAGGGGTTGGAAAAAAAGACATAGAGATATTTTTCAAATCAATCATTAAATATTGAGTTTATTAAGTACTTATATTGTTTAGAATAGTTTTTGTGAATTTGAGTTTATTAATTTTTGTTGTATTATTGTTGTTTGAATCTAATTTAGGAATTTGAGTTTTAATTTAATTGACAAATTGTTATTGACAAATTAAATAAAAATTTATGTCTATATGAGTAATATTTTATATTAAGTTACTAATTAATTAGATCAATATAGAAATTAAATGTATATTAAGATATATATATATATATATATATATATATATATATATTCGGGCGGGGCGGTATGGCTCGGTGGCCCGGTAACATGCCTAGGGCCAGGACGGACTTTAAAATATATGGCCCAAAAACAACTGGGTCGGCCCGGCCCCGAGAAAAACTCACGATCCGGTGGCCCAGTAATAGGTCGGGCCAGCCCGATCAATTTAACAAATTCTACCTGTACGGTTCAGGGCTAAACGGACTGGTCCGCCAGCTCACGACCCGTTTATGTCCCTAGTCTAATATGACTATTTGCATTTAGAAATTGAATACTATTATTAATGTATTGTGTATTTTTGTTTTTCATTTGAATTTTACTAATCTTTAGTTTATCTACTAGAACATAACCCCGCGCAATACGCGGGTTGAATTTTTTTTTTTAATATATTAAGGTGTTGTTTGCACCAGATGCACCATACAATTTAAATATATTTTAGACAATTTGTCTATACTGAATGATAAGAGTTGTTTACACTGAACAATTAGGGTTGACCAATCATAAAACAACCATAACATTTTAAAAGTACACTTGAATTGCATATTGCACCTAATGCACAAGATACTTTTATTTATATATATATATATATATATATATATATATATATATATATATATATATATATATATATATATATATATATATAAATACTTCAAGTATAGTTAATTTTTTTTAGAATTGTATATGTTTGCCCATAATATATTTCCTTTCAAACATATTAAAGTATGTTGAATATCTCCTATTCCCTATTATATTAATATGGAGTTTTCATGCAACTTAGGTGCATCGTGTAATTCAAGGTCTAATGCTTATTAATATGATAAGATTAAATAAATAAAATAAAATTATTTTGGTTTTAAGACGATATGAATAATTTAATTAAAATATTAATATTTACATAATTAGAATTATTAAAATTTAATTAATTACTTCATCAATATAGTGAGATATATAAGTTGATAAAATATAGTGAGATATATAAGTTAAATAGTTATTCAAAACATGTAAAAACCTATAAGTTAGTCTAGTTGGCAAGTAATACTAAAAATTATGCAAGAGGTGCAAGGTTCGGACCTAGCCACATATTGAACACACACCAATAGAACACACACACATCATCTAGAAAATTTTCAAACTTTATAAAAATACGACACATCATCCAAATCAACCACAGGTCGACACATAAGCAAGTAAAACTCTCTATTAGTATAATATGAGATATATTGTTAAATCATTAATTTACCCTAGGCAATCTAAACATCACACATTACAAATCTGTTTGATTAGCAATTTCCAACACTTTAGGGGTCGTTTGATTAACAACTCTTCAATGGTAATGAAAATAGAATTTTATTTTTCATCTATGCCCCTATAATAAAAATGATATGTTGGGGGAAAAATTGTTCGAATGGTGAATCCATTGCTAGTGACATTCCCCAATGTTGGAATAGGAGTGGACAACAAATGGTTGTTGGTGAAGGAATATGAGAGTAATTGAGGAGGATGATTGTAAGTAGCGGTGAGCAAAATACGGAAAAAAATAAAAAAAGGGAACCAAATCGATTAATTTGGTTGGATTTTTAACAATGAAATTCGGTTTTCGGTAATACTTCATAAATTCGGTTTATTTGGTTCGATTTTCAGTATATGGCCTTAAATTAATTACTAATAAGTCTAGTATACAATTATCACACAGTTCACAACTGTTATATATATATATATATATATATATATATATATATATATATATATATATCATTATTAAACATGTGTTAGATGATTTTTGTTGAATTATTTGTGTTGTGATGCTTTTTGAAATTTGTAAAAATCATTTCTAAATTTTGTTTCATTTTCTATCTCAATTTAATATTTTTTTATATTGATTATATATTTTTTAAATAAACAGTACAAGTTTTTTAGTATAAAAACAATTAATTAGAGGTTGCGTTTGATTCTTACACAATTCGATTTCGATTTTTAAATATAAAATATCGATTTGTTCGTTTGGTTCAAAATCACATCAAAACCGATTGAAAATTATAGGGATAATTAAAATGGGGCACACTCCATTAGATGGTGATTCCCAACATAAACCCAGAACTAGGGTTTAAGAAATCAAAACCAGAAATCCTAAACTTAAGAAGAATTGACGATGGCTTCATCATTTTTGCGGAAGTCTAGTCTGCGTCATGTCTTCCACTCCTTCAATTCCAGAATGCATTCATCACAGTTGGGAATTCTCCCCCACGAATCATTCCCAAATTGACCTCAAAATTTCACTGCCAATCAATACAAATTGTTGTGTGCTTTTTCGACGAATCATCGATTTTTATGCACGGGTACAAATAATCCTGCTGCTAATCAATCGGCGACTTCAATTGTGGGTGTGACTGAAGGTAATTCTGGAAATGGAAATGACGGAGTTCAGAATTCTGGCGGATCGCAGAATACTCATCAGGAAGGAAAGCCTGTCTGAGGAGGGGTATTTTCTTTTTTAAGTCTCAGTGATTTTTCGTTGTTGTTCCACAACTTCGCGGTCGTTTTCCTCTGCTTTATTTCAAAATTGTTTATGTCAATTAGTTACTGAAAATATATTGTTTCCAATTTCAGGAATGTAGTTAAAAGTGTTTGAAACAATTACTCCACTGCTTCTTTTCGGCATTCATGCTGGATGCTAAGACTAGAAAGAAAGAGTGTCTTTTGATATAGGTTTTTCTTTGATAAAAGTTAATGTATGTTATGGGTGTAGCCTGTTTCATGGGTGAGCTCCTTTTTGCTTCTTTGCACTGGAGCGGGATTGGTCTAGTACTACGACCAGGAAAGAGGCGCCGTATTGAAGGTTAGATATTTGTGGTGAGTTTTGATGAAAAAGTCCAAGTATGAATACGTTTTGTTTCCTAGCTGCAGATACATGTCAAGAAATTAGAGGTGTCCTTTTCTTGTTAGCCATTCATTATATGTTCAAATGTGTGGTTCCTTGTAATCGATTGAAACTATTTTACTACTACTTATAGTCACTTGCAAATCTAGTTTTGGTACTCCATCTCCACTCTTGTTTCCAAGATACTGACAAAATAAGGGGTCATCATGCATTTAGTTGGCACCATATACGTGCTGGGCTACAAAATCTTTTACATACTTTTCATTGTTGGAGCTGGGATTGCAATATTGTTTTCTTGCATGCTGATCGAGAGAACCCTTGTCAAGCATTACTTGTTATATTCATTTATCTACGTTGTTTCAACTGAATTCTATTGCTGGACCTTTCTTTTATGCATAGTTCCGTCTTTCTCTATTGTCTCTTCCCCTCTCCATTTTACTTCCATAGTCACCGTATGAACATCTTTATCTAGACAAGTTGAGATAGAGTTTCTTGTGTGATGGCTGCAGGGATAAATAGTGCATCAAACACAGTAAAGCAGGGACCTTCTGTTGGGAAAGCAGCTATTGGGGTCCATTTAACCTCATCGATCATAATGGGAAAGCAGTCACTGATAAGGATTTTCTGGGGAATTGGAACTTGATATATTTCTGAGAAAGATCCACAAGTCAAGTTATCAAGCAAGCACATGGGCAAGTTCTAGAGCACAAAGTACCAAAATGACCACTCAATCAAAGAAAGCAAACCGTTTGCATATGAACAGTTTAAGCTCAAATCTCACAGGTTCATTTATTATTGCTTACTTCTCATTTCATGCTCATCTCTCTCTAAAATTAATTTCCAAGTTTCCACTATTGCAAGATCCATCAACAATTTTCGAAGAATTAGATTACACAACAACAGCTAAGCAAACATGACCACAATAATCAACAATCAAAATCCACAAATATCACAGTTAATCATCAAAATGAACACAAATCCAAAGATCATCATCATCCTAAAATTAGAATTTAATACACAACCAAATATAACTACGAATTTAAGAACTTCTTTTCAATGATCTAAAAGAGATGGAGTGAGAAGGCAATACCACCCACATCCACCGTGACGTTAGCACACATCACTTCATTGTGGAGGGTGATCGTACTGAAAGTGGCCCTGCTGGATGTGCCAATATAACATAGCTTGTTGCCCCCTCAGAATGCTTTGCTGGATCTGACCTTGATCTCGAAGTGTATCTTTAATTCTCCCTTGTCACGAAGTCTTTCAACGACCACATGCAACCCATCCATCCTGGTGATTAGATTCTCCATGTCATTCCTCCTCCTCTCATATACCAATAGTGGAGGTGCCGGCCTACGGGGACTGCGCCTCACATTCTCTTCATTTCTTTTTTATTCCCTCTCTTCTTCTCCTCTAGGCTCCTCAAGAATTCCAAACAAATGTCTGGATAAGTGGGTCTTCTGATATCGAGCATTCCTCTCCACCCAATTCTTTCAAAGAGCTCCTCAATCTCCTCTCGTATTCCAAGTAAATCGGCACATTCGGGATCATAGAAACGGGTTGCCCCAAATCCCATCTCCGATACCTTGATGAAGTTATCACTGAACTTGTACATCTCGTCACCAAAGTAAATCCCGTGTTGTGAAGGACTGCAACCACATTCCTTCTCGATAGCAATTTCCATCTCCTCGTACACCATTCGCCGGAGCTCATCTTCTTCGTGGATAGCCGGTACGTGACTGCTACTCTCACCTCTTTGGCGATTTCTTCCACGACAATCTCTTTTGCTCATTTTCCTAAAAGAAATTTCCACCTTTAGTTCATTCATGAAGTAAAATCAAGTATATGACCAACTCAATTCCTAAAGCAACAAATTCTCTTCTAGCAAGTTCAACTTATTCACAAGAGTCACAAGATTAAGCAAGTTGCTATCAAATTCTCAATTCAAGCTATTTTTTCAAATACAAGCATCTATCTTCTCCAAAATAAACTTCCCAACACAAATTAGACATGCCCATGCTTTACCCACAATAAGTAAGTAACAAACAAGTCAATTCATGGAAAAAAAAATAGTACTCAAGTATCACTTTTCAAATAACCCATCAATTTTCGTCACTATTCATGCCCAAAATATGGAAAATCAAATTCCATCAAGAAATCATCAAATTGACACAAATTGGACAAGAAATTGAGTTACCCATCCACTATAGACCTTAAACATCTCAAAATATGGACCAAGAAAGCAAGAAATTATCAAACCCATTCAAACCCAAATTCATGAAAAGTTCAATTCTTAACCTATTCTCATCACAATCTTTCAATCTATGCAAGAAATTAACATAATAGAGTAAGAATTAGAGAGTACATACCTTGGGTTTGAATGAGTTTGATGATTTCTTGCTTTCTTGGTCCATATTTTGAGTTGTTTAAGGTCTATAGTGGATGGGTAAATCAATTCATTGTCTAATTTGTGCCAATTTGATGATTTCTTGATGGAATTTGATTTTTCATATTTTGGGCATGAATAATGACGAAAATTGATGGGTTAATTGAAAAGTGATAATTGAGTGATATTTTCTTCCATGAATTGACTTGTTTGTTACTTACTTATTGTGGGTAAAGCATGGGCATGTCTAATTTGTGTTGAAAAGTTTATTCTGGAGAAGATGTTTGTATTTGAAGAAATAGCTTGAATTGAGAATTTGATAGCAACTTGTTTAATCTTGTGACTCTTGTGAATAAGTTGAACTTGCTAGAAGAGAATTTGTTGCTTTAGGAATTGAGTTGGTCATATACTTGATTTTACTTCATGAATGAACTAAAGATGGAAATTTCTTGTAGGAAAATGAGCAAAAGAGAATGTCGTGGAAGAAACCGCCAAAGAGGTGAGAGTAGCAGTCACGTACCGGCTATCCACGAAGAAGATGAGCTTCGACGAATGGTGTACGAGGAGATGGAAATTGCTATCGAGAAGGAATGTGGTCGTCGTCCTTCACAACACGGTATTTACTTTGGTGACGAGATGTACAAGTTCAGTGATAACTTCATCAAGGTATCGGAGATGGAATTTGGGGCAACCCCTATGATCCCGAATATGCCGATTTACTTGGAATACGAGAGGAGATTGAGGAGCTCTTTGAAAGAATTGGGTGGAGAGGAATGCTCGATATCTGAAGACCCACTTATCCAGACCTTTGTTTAGAATTCTTGAGGAGCCTAGAGGAGGAGGAGAAGAAGAGAGGGAAGAAATGAAGAGAGTGTGAGGCACAATCCCCGTAGGCCGGCACCTCCACTATTGGTATATGAAAGGAGGAGGAATGACATGGAGAATCTAATCACTAGGATGGATGGGTTGCAAGTGGTCGTTGAAAGACTTGACTCGTGACAATGGAGAATTGAAGATACACTTCGAGATCAAGGTCGGATCCAGTAAAGCATTCTGAGGGGGCAACAAGCTATGTTAGATTGACACATCCAGCAGGGCCACTTTCAGTACGATCACCCTCCACAATGAAGTGATGTGTGCTAACGTCACAGTGGATGTGGGTGATATTGCCTTCTCACTTTATCTCTTTTAGATCATTGAAAAGAAGTTCTTAAATTCGTAGTTATATTTGGTTGTGTATTAAATTCTAATTTTAGGATGATGGTGATCTTTAGATTTATGTTCATTTTGATGATTAACTGTGATATTTGTGGATTTTGATTGTATATTATTGTGGTCATGTTGGCTTAGCTGTTATTGTGTAATCTAATTCTTCGAAAATTGTTGATGGATCTTGCAATAGTGGAAACTTGGAAATTGATTTTAGAGAAAGATGAGCATGAAATGAGAAGTACGCAATAATAAATGAACCTGTGAGATTTGAGCTTAAACTGTTCATATGCAAACGGTTTGTTTTCTTTGATTGAGTGGTCATTTTGGTACTTTGTGCTCTAGAACTTGCCCATGTGCTTGCTTGATAACTTGACTTGTGGATCTTTCTCAAAATGATAAAAGACCATCTTTGTTTTAAAAGTCACTTGAACAAAAAAATAAACCACCTTGGAACATTTTACCCTAGTAGCTCATTTGTGCCTTAAAGCCTTATTTTCTTTGGATAGCCAAGCAAATCTAATTTAATCCTTTCTTGAAGCCTTCTTTTAAACCCATAACAAGTGGAGAATATGATTTAAGTGAAGTTTGTTGTGGAATGAGAAATTTACACGGGGCATATATGTTTTCTAATGGGAGGAAATTGATGAGTTGAGAGAAAGAAAGAGAATTTTTGCAAGAAATGAAATGCTTGAAATTTGAAAAAGTGAAGAAGAGAAAATAGTATAAAAACAAGAGTGTGAGTGAAAAAGAAAAGAATAGTGAGTGGAACAAATCACTCTTGTACATTGATTGGAGGGTTCTTCATACATCGTTGTGAGAGTGAGCGTGAAAACAAAGGAACAAAAGAATTTGGTGAAAGGAGGAAGTGAGTGGATTAGATGAGGAAACAATCAAATTGAGATGAAAAGTTGACTTGTTGGCAAATGGTCCTTATTCTCCACTTGAATTGAGTCACTCTTAGCCAAAATTCCCTACCTTCACCAAAGAGCTTAACGTTACAACCGAATGAAAGTCCTTTTTGATTGAGGAAGTGAATCATTGTTTGAGGTAAGAGATGGAGAACCTGGGTAAGCATATGGCAGTACTTGTATTGAAATTGACATTGAGTGTTCCTTTTATCCATATTCATTTGAGTGTTTGAGTGATACACATCTTGTGAGAATTATTGTTCTTGATCATTTCATGCTTATTCGATCTCTAATTGAGATTGAAGGGTTAATACGATTGTTTGTGAAGTTGATGGTTTGAAAAGAATGGGTTTACATTTCATGAGTTAGCCTTGGAGCACAATATGATGCAATCATTCCCCTTGTTTTTATATTTTTCGTTGCTCGGGGACGAGCAACACTCTAAGTTTGGGGGGGGGGGGGGAATTCATGAAAATTTCAATTCTTAACCTATTCTCATCACAATCTTTCAATCTATGCAAGAAATTAACATAATAGAGTAAGAATTAGAGAGTACATACCTTGGGTTTGTGGATTGAAGTACGAAATTTGAGTGAAAGTGGTGAAAAAATGAAGAATTCTTCCTTCTCTAGGGAGAAAACCGTGTGTGTATGTGTTTTGAGAGAAGAGAGAAGAGATAAGTGTGTGTGTTGGAAATGGGTCAAAAAGGGCTCAAATGGGCGGGTATTGCAAGAAAAACGGGTCAAAAATCGACCCGACCGAACTTACTTGACCTCGGACGGATCCGTACCGGTTTGGGTCTAATCGTCTCGGCCGAGATGCTTTGTTGCTGACCGAAATTCTCGAGCGGTGGCCATTATCTCGTTTTGGACCTCTCGTCTCGGCCGGTACGAAGGCAAGCTAATCGGTATTTCGATGTCGTAGTGATGGTCTCGGTTAAGACCTCTCGTCTCGGCCGGTACGGAATGGTGCTAACCGGTATTTTAGAGCCGTAGCCAACTTCTCGGTTTGGCAAGTCAGTCTCGGTTTGGACCCAAATTGTCTCGGCCGAGATGCCCTTTTTTCACCAATTTTTGCTCGTTTTTTTAACATTTCACCTCATTTTCACCTTCAACAAGCTTGACACACAAATACACTAAAAAAATAGCATCAAATAGGCCTCCAAAACTCAATATATAACCAATATTCATCAAGATCAACCTCTAAATGCACAGATTTCATTGACTTACAATCTAGGTACGTTGATGAACGTTAAAATTTTGAAAAACGACAAATCCCCCAAAAAAAATTCATTGCCAAGTAATTAAAAGTTTGGCAAAATAATGATCGAAATTGAACGTGCCAACAACATATCCTAATCAACCAAGCATAAATCAAGATCAAGAAGCTCAATGTCCAAGTTCAACCAAATTTTCATCCAAAGACTAAATATAAAGCCAATCAAGAGTAACAACAAGTAATCCGGGCACCGATGCTATGTACGAAAATGTAAAATACCCCCCCAAACTTAAGCTTTGCAAAGCAAACTTAAGTTCGAGCCCGGGGTCTTTGTACCTCACTATACACCGAGCTCCAACTTCCATAAGCTCTCCGATCATACACCCCAAGGCTAGAGAAAAGTTCTACACCTGCAAAATAAAAGGACACGAAATTAAACAAGTACAAAACAAAAACCGAAAATAAAACAATGGATTGCCTCCCATTCAGCTCTAATTTTAACGTCCTACGCCGGACGAAGTTATAACAACTCAACCATCCAAAAAGGATTCACACACGGTCCCTAATTGGGACGTGGATAGGTACGGCTTGATTCGATGACCATTCACAAGAAAATGTTCTTCTTTTGCGTTCTTCAATTCAACTTGGCCATGTGGAAAACTCTTCACAACGGTGAAAGGACCACTCCATCTTGACTTAAGCTTGCCCGGGAACAACTTCAAGTGGGAATTGAAAAGGAGCACTTGATCACCCTCTTGAAAATCCTTTGGCTTGAGTTTATTATCGTGCTACTTCTTCGTTTTTTCCTTGAAAATTCTCGAACTCTCATAGGCATTAGCTCGGAATTCTTCCAACTCATGAAGTTGGAGAATTCGATTCTCTCCCCACTTTATCACTATCCCAATTTAGACGACGAATGACCCAATATGCTTTGTGTTCCAACTCCACGGGAAGATGACAGGACTTTCCAAAGACAGGTTGATAGGGGGACATGTTCATTGGAGTTTTGTAAACGGTCCTATAAGCCCACAATGCATCATCCAAATTAACGGCCCAATCCTTCCGATTTGTTCTAACGGTTTTCTCCAATATTTGCTTGATTTGACGATTAGAGACTTCCGCCAACCCATTTGTTTGGGGATGATATGCCGTAGCAACCTTGTGTTTCACCCCATATTTCTCTAGCAATCTTTCCATGATTTTGTTGACGAAGTGTGATCTTCCATCACTAATAAGAGCTCTTGGTACCCCAAAACGAGAGAAAATATATTTCTTAAGAAATTGAATCACCACTTGTACATCATTTTTCTTGGTCGGGATGGCCTCTACCCACTTGGAAACATAGTCCACTCCCACAAGTATATAAAGAAATCCAAACGATGGAGGAAATGACCCCATGAAATCCATCCCCCACACATCAAATAACTCGACCTCCAAGAAAATGGTCAATGGCATTTCATCTCGTTTGGTAATTGTCCCCATTCGTTGACATCTATCACACCTTTGGACGAACACATGACTATCCTTGAAAAGAGTAGGCCAATAAAATCTCGATTGCAATACCTTCCTAGCTGTTTTATCACCTCCGAAATGACCTCCACTCGGCATAGAGTGACAATGCGTTAAAATAGCCTCAACCTCCTCTTGTGGCACACACCTTCTTATAATAGAGTCCACACCTCTTTTAAAAAGGATGGGATCGTCCCATATGTATCCTTTGACATCTCTCAAAAACTTTTTCTTAGCATACGAGTTCATGTCATTGGGTAGTCTTCCACAAGCTAAAAAGTTAGCAAAATCGGTAAACCAAGGAGCTTCCACTCCGACCTTCATAGTAGGATGCACGTCAACTACGTCCAACTCTTCAATCCCAAAAAGCTTTTCGTCCGGGAATTCCTCTTGTACTTCCCCCTCTAGATCAACATACTCCTCCTCCCTTTCAAGTCGTGATAAGTGATCGGCTATGACATTTTCACTCCCCTTTTTATCTCGAATCTCAATGTCGAATTCTTGAAGTAGAAGCACCCACCGAATCAACCGTGGCTTAGCCTCCTTCTTACTCATCAAGTATTTGATTGTGGCATGATCGGTGTAGACAATCGTTCGTCCACCTAGGATATAGGGGCAAAACTTATCTACGGCATAAACACGGCAAGCAATTCTTTTTCGGTTGTGGTGTAGTTCGCTTGGGCCAAATTGAACGTCTTGGAAGCATAGTAGATGACTCTAAATATCTTCTCTCGTATTTGCCCAATAACCACTCCCATGGCATGATCGCTTGCATCACACATTAGAATGAACGGCTCGGTCGAATCCGGGCTAATCAAGATAGGGGATGATACCAAAGCCTCCTTTAGAGCCCTGAAAGCAATCAAACACTCATCATTAAAATCGAACAAAACATCTTTTTCTAGCAATTGAGAAATGGGTTTAGAGAGTTTAGAAAAGTCCCTTATAAATCGACGATAAAACCCCGCGTGGTCAAGGAACAACCTTATCCCTTTCTCAGTGGTTGGTGGGGGCAATTTTTCAATCGCTACCACTTTGGCATGATCAACCTGTAAACCTTTTTCCGACACATGATGTCCTAACAAAATTCCTTCATGAACCATAAAATGACATTTTTCTCAATTCAAAACAAGGTTAGTATCTTCACATCTTTGTAAAACAACATCTAAATTATGCAAGTACGAATGAAACGAGTTTCCAAAAACGGAGAAATAATCCATAAATACTTCCATAATGTTCTCAATAAGACCATGAAAGATGGCCATCATACAACGTTGGAAGGTAGCCGGGGCATTACAAAGCCCAAATGGCATCCTCCTCCATGCAAAGATGCCATACGAAGATGTAAATATTGTCTGTTCTTGATCCTCCGGGGCAATCATGATTTGGTTGTACCCGGAGTATCCGTCTAAGAAACAATAATGAGAAAATTCACTCAATCTATCCAACATTTGATCCATAAAAGGCAAGGGAAAGTGATTTTTACATGTAGCTTTGTTTAGTTCACGATAATCCACACAAACACGCCACCCCGTAGCTATCCTAGTTGCAATTAATTCATTATTATCCCCTTTCATGACCGTCATCTCCCTTTTTTTAGATACCACATGCAACGGTGAAACCCACTCACTATCCGAGATAGGAAAAATCATATTAGCATCAAGGAATTTCAAAATTTCTTTCCTAATTACTTCTTGCATCATAGGGTTCACACGCCTTTGACTTTGCACAATAGGTTTCCTATCTTTCTCTAAACGAATATGATGCATGCAAATGGCGGGATTAATGCCTTTTATATCACCAATAGACCATCTTATGGCAGATTTGTGCTTCCTAAGTACATCAAGTAAAGCATGCAACTCATGATCATTCAAAGTAGAAGATACGATTACCGGAAAATTTTCACCTTCACCAAGGTAGGCATACTTCAAGTGTTCCGGTAATGGTTTTAAACCTTGCTTCTTCTCCTCTTGTGGTACTCCTTCCACGGGTATCCTCAATGCTAGAAATGGTTTCTTTCTTTCCCAAATTTGGCTCACATCCTCCTTTCCATCATTGCACCTATCAAGACAAATAAGAGAAGAATCATTAACATCATCATCCAAGATAGGATTAGTGAAAGTGTTAGGATAGAGAGGGTTGAGAGAATTTTCCAACACTTCTTGCACACAATGCTCAAGCACATCAATTGTTTTGCATTCATGATCATCATTGGGATGTCTCATAGCATTGTATATGTCAAAAGTGATCTCTTCTTTATCCAACTTCAAAGTGATTTTTCTGGTGAACATATCCACGACCGCTCGAGCGGTTGCAAGGAAGAGCCTCCCCAAAATCAATGGTACAAGATCATCTTCCTCCATATCCAAGACTACGAAATCTGTGGGGAAAACAAACTTGTCAACCTTTACTAGGACATCTTCAACTACCCCCTTAGGATAAGTGAACGAACGATCTGCTAATTGAAGTGTCATTGAAGTGGGTTTGATCTCTCCCATCTTCAATCGGTTGAATATCGACAACGGCATAAGGTTGATACTTGCTCCAAGATCGCATAAAGCATGCCTCTTCTCTTGGTTCCCCAATTCGCATAGAAGAGTGAAATCTCAGGATCCTTTAACTTTGGTGGCAAAAGTCTTTGCAATAGAGCACTACACTCCAAAGTTAAGTTGATTGTCTCCCTTTCCTCGGGTTTTCTATTTTTTGAAATGAGTTCCTTAAGAAATTTTGCGTACGTAGGCATCTCTTCCAAGACCTCGAGTAGAGGGACGTTTATGTTGGGTAAATAGGGGTGCCCGAAATCTATTCGGGATAAAATTTAAATACGAATTTAAATACAATTATTACTAGCATGAATTAATCCTAATTAATTCAAATAATAATTCCAACAACTAATTTTCATCATGCATGTTAAATTAATTTCACACATTAACTAGGCGGAATAAACAAGTAAATATGCGATTAACGTACCTCTTGTAGAATTGGCCTTTGGATGTACGGGACAATTATAATCTCGCTCTATCAACCCAAAGCCTTCTCAAGTATTTCCCTTTTCACCTCACTTGATCACCGGTGGGAGATGCTTTCAAGTAATTTAATAAACTAAGGAAAAAGAAAAATATCTATGCTTCTTGATTTTTTCAACACATGGAATTATGTACATGGGGATGAAATAATCATCCCCTATTTATAATATGTAGGGGCCGAAAATATCATGTGAAATATGGGCTTGGAGAAATCTTTTCTTAGACTCTAAGAAATCTTGAATATATCTCATATATTCTTTTCTCCAAAATAAAATATTTCACAAAAATCTCACCCTACATATTTAGGGGTTAAGTTTCGAAAATTTCAACAAGAAATCCAAAGATTTGGATCTTCTTGAATATATGAGATATTCTTGTATTCCTAGAATACATATCTTCCATAATATCTTTCCAAGAAAATCAACAAAATCTTATTTCTTTTTTATTCTCCTATTTTCGAAAATTACTTGAAAAATCAGCATTAATATTTTCTTTTTATTTTAATCACCTTATCATTATTGGGCTACTTAATGGGCTACTTGAGGGGCCTTAAGGAGAATTAAGATTGGACCTCCTAATGGACTTCTGAATTTCAATATTGAGCCCCAATATAATTCAATCCATTAATATTAATTATTACCACTAATAAATTAATATTGCACTATCCATCTTAATCCATATTACGATAATATGGGCTCCCGGTTATTATTTCCCGCGTTTAAGATTATCAAGTCCATTAATTAATTAAGCTTCTGAATAGCTCTAAATTAATTAACATCTTTCACCTTGGAGTAAAGACAACTCAACATTATTATTCGTACCGAAGAAACTAATTCTTCACTTGCAAGATTTGGTACAATAAAACTTCTGAGCCCACCAAGGGGACTAATCACACGAGCCGTACTCGCACGCGTTTCTCCGTATTAAATCTTAGCAACCGTCGTATGATTAATATTACTGCCCAAGACACAAAGTTCGAAGTCGCAATGATTCTCACCCAACATGAATCAAAGCAGTAACTATTAAGCACACACGGTCCTATTTAAGTGACGGAGATTAAGAAATCAACAACCACTGAGGTCTAATTCTTCACCTTTCAGAACAGAAGAATTTCTCCTCGCTGTAGGACCTCTTCAACACATACTAAATGTGCTAGTGCAATCTCTTAGTCAAGACAGACCAATCTGAGCCTTACACATCGACCTTTCACGGCGGATTGTTCAATTCCACCTAGGTCGTGAAAATGTACGTTTAGTTACAAGTAAACTGTTAATGTTGTCTTCCGTGATCGGGTATCACCACATTAACTACAATGTAACATGTACTATATATTGAACGGTTTGCAATAGAAATTCAACATTCAATCATAACTAGAGCAAATGCGATAAAAGAATTATTCTCATAAAACGAGTGTTTGATACACGAGTTATACAAAGTAAAAGCATACTTTCACGTATAACTCCAACAATCTCCCACTTATACTTAAAGTCTGCTTTTAGTATACATCACGCATGTCTTAGTGTAGTAGCTCTACGTGACATCTCATGTCAACCTACACTAACCTAATAATTCCTCCCACTTATACTTAAAGAAGATTGGCAATAGTCTTGACTCCCATTCCATCCACATGTCTCTCGAATGTACTCTGAGGCAGACCCTTTGTGAATGGATCCGCTAGGTTGTCACTCGACGCTATCTTTGCCACCTCTATATCTCCTCTCTTAACGATTTCTCGTATAAGATGGTATTTTCTTTCTATGTGTTTGCTGGCCTTGTGGGCTCTCGGTTCCTTTGAATTTGCAACTGCTCCGACATTGTCACAAAAGACAGTTATCTTGTCGGGCAAATTCGAAACAACGTCCAAGTCCACTAAGAAGTTCTTGAGCCAAACTGCCTCTTTCGCTGCTTCACAAGCAGCTACATACTCGGCTTCCATGGTCGAATCGGCGATGCATTTCTGCTTAACGCTTCTCCATGAAATGGCTCCTCCTCCCATGCAAAACACACTACCCGAGGTTGACTTTCTTGAGTCTATGTCTGATTGGAAATCCGAGTCCGTGTATCCTACGGGAACTAGACTATCTGACTGGTAAATCAGCATCTGCTCCCGAGTTCTTTTCAGATACCTCAAGATGCACTTTACGGCAGTCCAATGGTCTTTCCCGGGATTACTTTGATATCTTGCTACCATGCCCACGGCAAAGCAGATATCCGGTCTCGTACACAGCATTGCATACATAAGGCTTCCTACGGCCGAAGCGTACGGAACACCTTTCATGTTATCTATCTCCGCTTGCGTCTTAGGGCTCATTTCTTTCAATAGATGGATTCCGTGCCTAAAAGGTACAAAACCTTTCTTGGAATCTTGCATGCTGAAACGCTTCAAAACAGTGTCAATGTATGAAGCTTGCGATAAGCCCAACATCCTCTTCTTGCGATCGCGGGTTATTTTGATCCCAAGGATGTGACCGGCTTCCCCTAAGTCCTTCATATCAAATTGTTTTGACAGCCATACCTTTACGTCTGACAATACCTTTACATTGTTTCCAATGAGCAGAATATCGTCTACGTATAATACTAAGAATACCACCGCAGTTCCGTCACGCTTCTTATACACACAACTTTCGAACTCGTTTTGATCAAACCCATAAGACTTAATCACTTGATCAAAACACTGGTTCCAAGTACGCGATGCTTGCTTAAGTCCGTAAATGGATCTCTTGAGCTTGCATACGAGATTCTCTTGGCCTTTTTCAATGAAATATTTGGGCTGTTGCATATAGATATCTATCCCATCAAGACTTCCGTTAAGGAAAGCCGTCTTGTCATCCATTTGCCAGATCTCGTAATCTAGGTGCGCAGCGATCGACAAGAGAATACAGATGGACTTAAGCATAGCTACAGGCGAAAAAGTTTCCTCATAATCGATCCCTTTTTTCTGAGTATACCCTTTGGCCACAAGTCTAGCTTTGAAGGTTTCAACCCTTCCGTCCGGTCCTCTTTTCCTCTTGTACACCCACTTGCATCCAATGGGTTCTACCCCACTGGGTGGCTCGACCAACTCCCACACTTGATTATGATCCATCGAACCCATCTCGGCTTCCATTGCCGTTTGCCACGACTCCGCGTCTTTATCTTGGATTGCCTCATCGTACGTCCATGGGTCTGATTCAACACCGGGAACCAAATTCGAAGATTCTCCTATCCCCATGAATCTCTCGGGTTGCCTAGGAACCCTCCCACTACGACGGGGTTCCGGTTGTGAAGATGTGACGTGTGGTACATCATCTTGTATACTTGGTATCGAGGTTTGACCTCTCAATTCTTCTAAGGTAATTTCACTTTTAGGTTTCCGATTGTTCATATAGTCTTCCTCCAAGAATTTAAAGTGTGTACTAATCACGGTCTTTTGATCCTTGGGACTATAGAACATACACCCTTTCGTTCCCGCAGGGTATCCTATAAACAGCCTTAATTCCGAACGTGGATCCAACTTACCGGCTTCCTTGTCTAGCACGTATGCCGGACAACCCCAAATCCGCAAATGTCTTAGACTGGGCTTGCGCCCGGTCCACAATTCCATCGGGGTTTTAGGAACCGATTTGGATGGCACCAAGTTTAGAATATAAGCCGCCGTTTCCAAGGCGTTACCCCAAAACGACTTGGGTAAATCCGAATAACTCATCATGGATCTGACCATCTCTAAAAGAGTCCGGTTCCTTCGTTCCGCCACACCGTTCTGTTGAGGGGTTCCTGGTGCGGTCAACTAGGATACGATCCCTTCGTCCGATAGGTAGTTCAAGAATTCATCGCTGAGGTATTCGCCTCCACGATCTGATCGTAGAAACTTGATACTATTTTCCCTATGTTTCTCGGCTTCAGCCTTAAACTCTTTGAACTTTTCAAAAGTTTCAGACTTATGCCGCATAAGGTAAATGTACTCATATCTTGAGTAATCGTCAATGAAGGTAACGAAATACTCATACCCCATTCTCGCTTTGATCGTCATTGGACCACACACATCGGTATGAACGAGTTCTAACACTTCCGTGGCTCTATTCCCCTTGGCTCCAAATGCCCTCTTGGTCATCTTACCCTCTAAACAGGATTCACAAGTTGGAAACGGCTCGACTTGGAGCGATTCCAAGGATCCGTCTTTCACCAATCTCTCTATCCGTTTTAGATTAATATGACCTAGTCTAAGATGCCATAGAAGTGTTTCGTTCATCTCCGAAGAACGCTTTCTTTTATTGCTCGAAATGATCGACGTGTTATTAGATTCATTATTTGAGTGGTGTGCACACTTAATCGTATAGAGATTGTTTACCAACGTTCCATGACAGATAACATCATTCTTGAAAGAAACAGTAACAACTTTATTAAAAGTAACTGAATATCCATCAAAAAACAACTTAGAAACCGAAATTAAATTCTTCCTAAAGTTCGGAACGTATAAAACATCTCTTAAAATTAAAACTCTATCTTCAAAAGATAGGTGCACGACTCCCACTGCTTCGGCTGCCACTCTCGTAGCATCGCCCAAAGTGATGGTGATCTCATTCTTGCTAAGTCGCCGGGTTAGCTAAAACCCCTGAAGAGTGAAACAAATATGATCAGTTGCCCCGGTATCCACTACCCAAACGTGGGCAGCATACGCCGCAACATATGTTTCAACGACTAAAGCATGAGACTTACCTTTCTTTAACGCTTTCTTAGGCTTAGAACAGGTAGACCTCCAATGTCATCTTTCCCCGCAATTGAAGCACTTACTTTTATCGGATATCTTCACGCCGTACGGCTTGAAACCCCTTTTCTTGCCTCCCAAAGTGAGTCTACTGGTTTGGTTCCGATCAACCACCTCCTTCTCAATCTCACCTTCCATTGGCCTAGATTTCGAGAAAAAGCTCTTGATCACCAAAGCCTCGTCCCTACTCCCCAAGTATGACTCTACCGTTATCAGGGCTTTGAGCAGGGTATCCAAAGTGAACTTGTGTTCAGATAACACGTATTCCCAAAAGAACCCATCAAAACTACTCGATAGCTTTAGGAGTATGGAATCGATTTGACTTTCTTCACTTTGTCCGGCACCAAGAAACTCGAGTTTCTCAAACTCACGCCTAAAATTGAGAACATGATCCCTTACAGGTGTTCCCTTCACCATTTCCTTCGTGAGCTTCTCACGAATGGTGAACAGATTCGCCATGCGGTTCTGATGTTGAAACATCTCTTCAAGGCTATTCATGATATCAACAGCCGCTTCAATGCCTTCATGAATGCGCTTCAAATCCTCAGACATAAATGTCAAGATGATGTGCTTCATGTGCTCATTGGAATGCTTCCAATCATCGAATATCGCCTTTTCCCCATTACTTGACTTATCATTAGGTTTCTTGGGTACGTCAACGCTAAATATCCAATAATGTTCTTGCGCATGAAGGACCATGTTTATATTACGTTTCCAATCAACATAGTTCTCACCAACAAGTTTATTATCTTTAAGTATACTATACAGTGGATTAAAAGGTTGCGACATGATGAACTGAGAATAAAACATACATTCATATTAATATCTAGAAGAATACGAAATTATCACATAATTTTGATCACATCAATTATATTGAAACCTTAAAACAATATAATCATGCATCAGCCAACATCTCGAAACAATTTAAATGCGCCACGAGGGGTGGTCTATACATTTAAACACATTCAAGCGGATTACAAACTTAAGAGTTACAAATCCTTAATTCAAAATTAATAATTGGCTCCCACTTTGACCACATAGAAACTGACAGGGACTCCGAGGGGAGTAAGTTAATATCAATTCCCTATGCCTAAGTAATAACCATAATTAAATACAGGATTATTATTTCGCTTTGAGCAAGCCACTCGTGGTGAGGGTCAATACCGCCACTAGTAATAATCCACAATCATCCTTTCGGAATTTATTCATGTGAAATCCGTTCTTTTGGCCGATCCGAGGGGGAAATGTATTCCAAAAGAACTTCACAAATAAATAAATTATGGAGGCCAAAATAATCCAATTTTAATATCCGAAATAAAATTGCGATTATAAAAACATACTTAGTAATTTTCGAAAGTAAGGTTTTTCTTGGACAATTTAAATTCATGCAAACACATATTAACAAATAATAATAAGTGCACGAAATAAAACATCCATCAAAACAAAATTAAACACATTGGAGCACTCGAATCCAATTGTCACGGTTTAATTTCTTCACGTCTTGATGCGAAAAATCGTCCTTGTTGCTTTCCGACGTTCGTCTCGACGTGCTCCCACTCGAACAGCAACACTTCATCAAAAATAGCATCGTTTGGGGTTCGGGACGACGTTTAAAAACACACGGAAAAAAAACACGAACCGAAAAAATTCCACGGCCCGAGATACGGCGCGCGTCGGCCCACGAAGTGGGCCCGCGCGCCTCCCGGCCCAAAAAGCGCAGAAGCGCTGCCCGAAGCGCGCCGAGGCGCAGCCCCGAGGTGCACCCGAGGCGCTGCACGGAGGCGCGCCGAGGCACCGCCCGGAGCGCCCCGAGGCGCTGCAGTCCGCGCCCGAGGCGCGCGCACGCGTGCGCCGTGCACCCCCGTGCGCCATTTTTTTCGTTGTTCGTCCTCGTTTTCTTCACCCCTTGCATGATTTTACTTCCATACACGCGCCACACTTGTATGCGTCGTCCGGGTACGCCGTTTTTAATTCTTCGTTCTTCGTCACGATCCGGTTACAATTTATTTTTACAAAAAAAAAATACTAGATCTAGACTAGTCTATTACAATGATCGAATCAAAATAAAAACAACTAATCTACTCGTGGATTTTCTCACGAGAAAAACGAATTCGAACGAATCGAATTAAAAAACAATTAATTCACACGCATGAAATTAACAACATTAAAACCATGACAATTGGATACCTGCAAAAAAGATCTAACAATTCTACTATCCAATTTTAATTTAATGTTTAAAAATTTAAATTCCAATTTAAAATTCAGAGCCCGAAACCGTGGCTCTGATACCAGTTGTTGGGTAAATAGGGGTGCCCGGAATCTATTCGGGATAAAATTTAAATATGAATTTAAATACAATTATTACTAGCATGAATTAATCCTAATTAATTCAAATAATAATTCCAACAACTAATTTTCATCATGCATGTTAAATTAATTTCACACATTAACTAGGCGGAATAAACAAGTAAATATGTGATTAACGTACCTCTTGTAGAATTGGCCTTTGGATGTACGGGACAATTATAATCTCGCTCTATCAACCCAAAGCCTTCTCAAGTATTTCCCTTTTCACCTCACTTGATCACCGGTGGGAGATGCTTTCAAGTAATTTAATAAACTAAGGAAAAAGAAAAATATCTATGTTTCTTGATTTTTCCAACACATGAAATTATGTACTTGGGGATGAAATAATCATCCCCTATTTATAATATGTAGGGGCCGAAAATATCATGTGAAATATGGGCTTGGATAAATCTTTTCTTAGACTCTAAAAAAATCTTGAATATATCTCATATATTCTTTTCTCCAAAATAAAATATTCCACAAAAATCTCACCCTACATATTTAGGGGTTAAGTTTCGAAAATTTCAACAAGAAATCCAAAGATTTGGATCTTCTTGAATATATGAGATATTCTTGTATTCCTAGAATACATATCTTCCATAATATCTTTCCAAGAAAATCAACAAAATCTTATTTCTTTTTTATTCTCCTATTTTCGAAAATTACTTGAAAAATCAGCATTAATATTTTCTTTTTATTTTAATCACCTTATCATTATTGGGCTACTTAATGGGCTACTTGAGGGGCCTTAAGGAGAATTAAGATTGGACCTCCTAATGGACTTCTGAATTTCAATATTGAGCCCCAATATAATTCAATCCATTAATATTAATTATTACCACTAATAAATTAATATTGCACTATCCATCTTAATCCATATTACGATAATATGGGCTCCCGGTTATTATTTCCCGCATTTAAGATTATCAAGTCCATTAATTAATTAAGCTTCTGAATAGCTCTAAATTAATTAACATCTTTCACCTTGGAGTAAAGACAGCTCAACATTATTATTCGTACCGAAGAAACTAATTCTTCACTTGCAAGATTTGGTACAATAAAACTTCTGAGCCCACCAAGGGGATTAATCACACGAGCCGTACTCGCACGCGTTTCTCCGTATTAAATCTTAGCAACCGTCGTATGATTAATATTACTGCCCAAGACACAAAGTTCGAAGTCGCAATGATTCTCACCCATTATGAATCAAAGCAGTAACTATTAAGCACACACGGTCCTATTTAAGTGACGGAGATTAAGAAATCAACAACCACTGAGGTCTAATTCTTCACCTTTCAGAACAAAAGAATTTCTCCTCGCTGTAGGACCTCTTCAACACATACTAAATGTGCTAGTGCAATCTCTTAGTCAAGACAGACCAATCTGAGCCTTACACCTCGACCTTTCACGGCGGATTGTTCAATTCCACCTAGGTCGTGAAAATGTATGTTTAGTTACAAGTAAACTGTTAATGTTGTCTTCCGTGATCGGGTATCACCACATTAACTACAATGTAACATGTACTATATATTGAACGGTTTGCAATAGAAATTCAACATTCAATCATAACTAGAGCAAATGCGATAAAAGAATTATTCTCATAAAACGAGTGTTTGATACACGAGTTATACAAAGTAAAAACATACTTTCACGTATAACTCCAACAGTTTATGGTTACCTTCTTGAACACCTCTAAAAACCTGGAGAACTTCTCATCGATCTTCTTCTTCATAAACCTTTGAGGGTATGGTGGTGGAATAAGAGTTTTTGGGACTCCCTATTCATCACACTCCACTTCTTATTTTTCTCTTGCCTCTTTTGCTCTCTTCCACTTGGGCACCCACTTTTCCTTTGTTTCCTCAATCTTTTCCTCCTCTTCTTCAATTTTTTTCAATTGTGTCTTCAATTGTGTCTTGATCATCCACCAACTCATTCTCATCTTCAACCTCCTTCTCTTTCTCTACTTCCTTCACCTCCCCATCTTTTTCTTCCACTATCATGTTTGGTCCTTCATATTTCATTCCACTCCTAAGCTCTATAGTCTTGCAATGCTCCTTAGGATTAATCTCCATTGTCGATGGGAACTTGCCCTTCTCACCACTTCCACTTGAAGATGCCACTTGCCCAATTTGAAACTCTAAATTCTTCACTTGATTGGATAACGATTCTACCACATATGGTAGTTGGCTAAGTGGGCTAAGTGTGCTTAGTTGCTCTTCTATTTTTCCAAATCTTATCTCCGTCTTAGCATTTTGTTGTTGTATTTGGCCGGAAAGTACATGTTGTTAATAGAAGTATTCAATGTTGCGATGGCGGTATTTAACACATCTTCAAGAGAAGACTTCCCTTCACTATGAGGTGCTCGTGCACCCGGATCAATCCCCGGTGGAAGTGTTATAGCGGCTTTTGGGTTAGAGTAAGAAAAGTTTTCATGTTTTCGAAGGTTGGGATTATATGTGTTGGTGTTTGGGAATTGAGGTGTGGGTTGGTTTTGGTGTTGAAATGGTGGTTGTTGGGCATTATTTTGGAATGGTGGATTATTTTGGTATCGGTTTTTATATGGTTGAGGATTGTGATTAGGAAATTGTTGGTTTCCTTGAAAGTTCCCATGGTTATAAGGTGGCTTTCCCATGTAGCTCGCCTCTTCCACTTGTTCAAAACCATGTGGAATATCCACATTTCCACTCATTACGTTCTTCTTTTGACCTTCAACCAAACTATCAACCTTTGTGAGCAAGGACTTCATCACTTCGGCTAAAGACTTAACCGTTTCTCCTTCTTCTATTTGAGCAATTCTCCTTGGAAGATCCATCTCGGTTGTCCAACTAGCTGTGTTGCTAGTGATCTCATCTATCAACTCTAAGGCTTCTCTCCCCGTCTTCTTGAATAACGAACCACCCGCCGATGAATCCATCTTATCTCTAGATATTCCATTGCACCCATAATAGAAGAAGCTCACAATTTGCTCGTCCACAAAGTCATGTTGTGGACACTTAGAAGTTCATTGAATCTCTCACATGCATCATGCATATTCTCGTGGTCCTTTTGACGAAATCCACAAATGAGGGTCTTGAATTGCAAAGTCTTCGAAGGAGGAAAGAACTTTAAAAGAAACTTGTTGCAAAGTTTCTCCCACGAATCGAGACTATCCTTAGGTAAGGAAGCTATCTAATCCTTGGCTCGACCCTTCAAAGTGAATGTGAAGAGTCGAGCTCTCCAAGCGTCTTCACTTACTCCATTCATCTTAACAGTGTCGGCATACTCTAAAAATTGAGCAATATGTCGGTTAGGGTCTTCATGTGGAGAATCTCCTCCAAACTGTCTCTTGGAGAGCATATCAAGGAGGGTGGGCTTGATTTCGAAATTGTTAGCCGCCACGGGTGGTCGGGTTATTCCATCGTAATAATTTTGAACCGGAGGTTCAAAATATTCTCTAATCGGTCTCCCACACTCATTTCCTTCATTACGAACCTCTCCATTCGGGTTTTGATTAACATTAGCCATTGCTCTCGCTCTAGCTCTTCTTCTATTCTTCTAGCCGTAGCTTCGATCTCCAAGTTCAAGGGAATTAGCTAAATTCCACTTGCTCTTGTGTTCATGCACACCTAGAGAAACAATCAAAAGTGAGAACCGCAAGATCCAATAATCAAGTACAAATCAAAAGTAAAGGCACTATCAATTATGCTCAACTAAACCTAGGTTACACTCAAATCAATAAAATCCCCGGTAACGGCGCCAAAAACTTGTTTGCTAAATTTGTTAAACACGAATTCAACTACTCGCAAGTGTACGAGATCGTTGTTGTTGTAAGCTATTGACCAAGTTTAATATCGAATCCACGGGATTAAATTGATGAACATAGCCCTAGGAATATACGTCGCCACATAATTGTAATGCAATTCGACTTTTAGAAGGTTGTTTATTTTGAAATTTAACGAAACTTAGAATGAAATAAGGAAAGTAAACAAGGACAAAAACAAATAACAAGAGATTTTTAAGTTTTTGACAAACGTGAAAAAGGTGTTCGAGTGTTCTTCCTTACATGAGAATCAAGTACATGTTCAATAAGCAATCATTACTCTAGTTTTCGGTCATAAAAAAGGAGCAATCACTAAATATTACGCATTAATCGTACTTGATAAGCCTAGACAAACACGTCAATTAAAACCCTTGGATTGTATTTTTCTCACTAATTACCCGATAACTAAATCAAGCAACTAATGTAGGAATTGTGTAATTCTAATGAAAACACCCAACTCTCGTTGCGATGCCTCAACTCACATGAATTACTCACACTCATACTATTTCATGCAAGCATCCAACTCTCGTTGAGACAATCACACAATCTAATACAAATTACAAGAGCAATTCATGTAATCGAACAATCAAAACCATAATCCTATGAGGATGACCTCCAACTAGAGCAATAATCTCCAATCAAATCATGTACCTAATTACCCATGTAATCCCAAACACCCAAACACAAGGAATTTAGCTAGACATAATAGAAATAAACAAAACATTCATTGAAATAAGAGAAATAGCCATTAAAATGAAATTGAACAATTGGGTAAACATAATAAAGAGTAGAAAACACCTAAATAAAAGAATACTCAGCAACATCTTCAATCCATCCTTCAATTTCAACCATACTTGAGCTTTAATGCAATAATAATCGAAATCTAATGAAAAACTTAGCTAAAATTGGAAGTATATCTAAGAAAATGGAAAATGGGTGAAGAACTCTCTCTCTCTAACCTAATTTGGATCTAAAATCGGATGAGGAATAATTGTAATTGCATGAAAGATGGTATTTATATGTGGGTTAGAAAGCCCTTGGCCGAAATTGTATTTAAGTCCTCCGAAAGTTGAAATTTCAAATTTTTCGTGAGCAGAGAAAGTCCGTCTCGGTTTGGGCCAACCGTCTCGACCGGTACGAAAGCTCCCAAACCGGTATTTTGAAGCCGAAGCCTCCGTCTCGGTTTGGAGAATCTGTCTCGGCCGGTACGAAGGGTGCAAACCGATATTTCAGTGCCGTAGCCAAATTCTCGGTTAAGGCCTAAGTGTCTCGGCCGGTACGAAGGGTGCAAATCGGTATGGACTCATTCTTGGCTCGTTTTGCTTCCTCTTTGCTTTCCAACTTGTATTTTGACTTGATTCTTCATCCTTTGAATGTCCTTGCTCGACTCATCTTTAGTCTTTGCCATATTTCACTCATTTTCCTATACAATCACACCAAGCTCGAGGAGAGGAATTAAATGGACGATTTAGCACAAATAAACATCAATCATGCTTCAAAACACTTATAAGAACTTATAAATCAAGCACAAAAATGATGCAATAATGACACTAATCACCTGCCCCTCAGCCCGCACTAGCACGGCGCTGAGAGCTCATTCCGAAGCCGCCAAATACAGGTAGAGCTTCTCGCCCGGGACGGGCTTGGCTAATATCTGGACGTTTGAAAGATATGCCTTCAAATTGTCGAAAGCGAGCTGGTTTTGGGATGTCCAGTTTAGTTTCCCCTTCCGCATGCTATCGAACAGAGGTTTGCACCGGTCCCCCATGCAGGAGATGAAACGGCTAAGGGCGGCCAGACTGCCCGTCACCCGCTGCACCTCCTTCACCGTGCGGGGAGCGCTCATGTCGAGGATTGTCTGAACCTTGGTTGGGTTTGCCTCGATCCCTCGCTGACTGACCATGTGCCCCAAGAACTTGCCCAACTCGACGCCAAAGCTGCACTTCTTCGGGTTGAGCCTCATTCGATACTTCCTTAGAATTGCAAATGCCTCAGCTAGGTGGGTGAGGTGGTCTTCTTTCTTCTCACTCTTGATGACGATGTCGTTGATATACACCTCCATGGTTGCCCCGATTTGGTCATGGAACATGTGGTTGACCAACCTTTGATAGGTTGTCCCTGCGTTCATCAATCCGAATGAAATTCGCTTCCAGAAATACATGTTCTTCTCCGTGAGGAAGGTGGTGTGTTTCTGGTCGTCGGCGGCTATCGAGATTTGGTGATAGCCGGCAAATGCGTCCATAAAAGTGAGCATCTCGTGCCCGGCCGTGCTATCCACAAGATGGTCGATGTGTGGCATTGGGAAGTGATCTTTGGGGCATGCCTTGTTCAGGTCTGTGAAGTCAATGCATAGCCGCCAGGTGTTGTTGCTCTTCTTGACGAGTACGGCGTTGGATATCCACTGTGGTTTGTCGTCGGGGTCGACCATTCTGATAAGCTTGTTGTCGAGTAGTTTCTTGACCTCGGTAGCTATGACCGCATACTTGTCCGGGCCGAACTTCATTCTCTTCTGCGAGACCGGCTTGCGGGCTGGGTCGATGTGCAATTGGTGGGAATCAAGAAGGCCGCATGTGCTTATCGTGTGTACTATATGAAGACAGAAGAAGAAGGTTCAGACTATCTTGTTGATCACTCTATAGTCATGTAAGTTTCCTAAATTACTTCATTTATGCAAGACTGAATACATTCATTCATATTAATTGCTTGCCATCAAATCTTACTCGAGTGTGCTGTGACTGTGAAACTAGTGCATTTTTAGAGTATGGTTTGGTTGTTTTGGGGAAGATGTCTTTCACGTTTGTTTGAACTTTTCTCAACTCCTAAAGGAATATTAATTGCAAGTGCTTATTTCTGGAAGTCATTAGGTGATACCATGATAGTTTCCATTCTCTATTAAAAATCTAGAGGTCAATGAGGTATAAGTTTCGTCATCAATCGTTAATCCATAGTAAATTAAAAGTATGATGATGCATGAACGAAGTATACTTTTTTTGCTACTTTAGGAAGCGCAGCTCTCTTGGTTTTTTTAAGCTATACTAGTGCAGTTCGTTAATCTATACTTACAATACAATCAAACAAATATGTCCGCTGCCAATAAATGTACAAATGGGGGATAGATATTGCATCCAATGTTTTTCAATAGGTGTAGAAGACCATCATTTTGTTACATTCTTAGCCGGTCTAGTATCAGAGGCAGAGGCAGAGGCAGAGGCAGAGGCAGAGGCAGAGCTATCTAAGTCAACATGGATTATCTTATTCTACTTTTCAAATTGCATCATGGAATTTTGAAGAATTATAGCAATTATTATCTCATGAAGTATATATATCAGAAAGTAATGTTCCAGCAACAAAAATAATTGCGGTATGGGTTTTATAATAAAAAACCACGATCCATCCTCTCCACTCGACCGTATTCAAACTATTACGTCTCGTTGCCATCCTGGGCTGGGCTGGGCTGGTTGACATTCAGCATGCATGCGATCATTTGTATTATTACCTGCGATAAGCAATTGTTTTTACATTATGATGAGGGAAAGTATGTTGTGAGAGCCTTTTTAATTTTAACTTTTCTTATATAAGAAATGCAATAACTTCAAACCATCAAAAATTCACATTCTAATTTCAAAATTCGTTTTAAAAGTTAATATGGTGTCAAATTAAAAATAGTAAAAATGATTAGTATAGTTATGATTTATTTTTGCAGTAAAAATGATTAAAAATGTTCACTATTGGATTGTAATATTTCTATTGTACTCAACTATCTCTTTTTGGTGAAGTATAGAATGAAACTTTTTCATGTCCAAACCACTTTGAAATATATGAGTTGTTTCACTAAAAAAATATTAGTTGTTTTCATTAGAGGGTATTAATTTTGAAGGATACAAGTTTTCACTAAAAAGTATTAGTTGTTTCACTAAGGGGCAGCTGTTTTCACTAAAAGATGCTCCCTCCAACCTTTTTTAGATTGCTCAAAATTATGGAAAAATTGTTCTACCTTCTAAAATTAACTACTTACAAACATTTCTTATTTACACCTTATGTCACTCCATTTTGTAATATACTGGTACGGAAGGCAAAGTATAGAGTGAAATTGGTTCATAAATGAATCATTGAAGGATGTTAGTTGTTTTCACTAAAGAGTATTTGTTGTTTTCACTAAAGAGTATTATTTTTTTACACTGAAGAGTCTTAGTTGTTCAGTGAAAACAAACTAATACTCTTCAGTGTAAACAACTAATACTCTTTAGTGAAAACAACTAATACCCTTTAGTGATTCATGTATGAACCAGTTTCACCCTATACATGCTCGGTACGGAAATGATATAGTGTCCACCGGTGGACACAATTTTTGTGTCCACCGCTTACGTGGCAATGCCACATATTTTTTTTTTCTAAATATCTCTTATTTCCTACATATCCCTATATTTTGTGTCTATTTAATTATGCCCCAATTTTTTATGGAAGATATTCCATATAAAAATAGGAAATTTTTTTAATAAAGATTTTTTTTTTCAATTTTTTAAGATTCTTTTAGCAAAGCTTCCAAAAAAAATAAAAAATAAAAATTCTCCTAGGAAATCGCTCAACTCTGGTAAATTTTTTGCACCTCTATTTTTTTTCAATTGATTTTTATGTGTATAAAACATTGCACATGTAAACTAACGGAAATGATATAGTGTTCACCGCATATGTGGCAAGGCCACGTCATCAAATATTATAGGTATAATCTTATGAGATCTTTTAGTATTTATTTATCTCTTTCATTCCTTTTCTTATCCTATATTTAAATCATAAATTCTAGATTTTCTTTCATGATTTAGGCTACACATAAATAGGGACAATTGTTTTAATATAAAAAAATTATTTTTACAATTTTTAAATGAGTATTATAATTATGCGTATCTTTTTTTTTTTAAATGTCAAACTATTGTTATCATGTAAACTTAAAAAATGATGCATATTACTTTTAAATGCTAATCAATATTTATAAAAAAAAATAAAAAAATCTTGTTGTTTGAGCCTCACGTGAAAAGGAAATTTTTAAATAATTTTAATTGATTTAATTTTAACTATGAATATACATTTTTTAACTTAAAAAATCATTGATTAATATAATATAAAAGAAATCATATGTATCGTGTATCATGTAAAAAAGGAATTGTGACAATTTTAATTAAATAATTTAGTTTATAATATAAAAATTCCTTTGATATCACGGAGTAATTTTTTTGTTTAAATGACATCATAATTATGCATATTTAATTTCATTAAATAATTTCAATTAAATAAATTGATTAAATATTGAAACTCTCTTTCTATGAACACATTGTAATATAAATTAAATTTATCTAAAAATATTTCTATAAATTGATCTAATTAAATATTACCCTACAAGTGTGGTTTCAATTTATTTAATCAAATATATCTAGAAGTTTATTTAATGAAAAATGTCACACTTATTTAATTTTGTGAATGTTTTGGCGATGCATAATTTTTATACATTCGAAGAATCAAAGAGTTACTAAGAAATTTTAATCAACAAAAATTATTAAATAACTTTAACTAAAAAAAAACCTTTTTTTTTACGTGATGTCCAAAGTTTCAAACTAAAAGATTCTTTTTTCATGATATTGACCAACATTTATAAACAATAATGTGCAATAATATAATTTTACGTGTGTTGATGATCTTTTCTAATCAATGATGATTAGTGGCTGTTTTTCTTTGTTAAGATCACCAAACAAGATCAAGAAATCATGGAATTTGGCTAAGTAATGCTCAAAGAATAATTTTGCAAGAGTTTGGCTACTTTATTCCATTGTTCTCCCTTTTCATGTACAAGAAGGGAGTATTTATAGACATACAAAGTGGCCATGTGTCACCATCTTAGTGGCTTAGCCATTGGATCTTTGCCAAGTGTTAGGACACTTGTACAACATCTACACTATTACTCATTGGATGGGTGCCAAGTGTTAGGACACTTGGACCATATCTAAGCTAGTGACTCTTGGAATTCCCCATGTTGTACTTGGTCTTTGGCACTTCTGAGATGCTCTCGACGGTGACCGGCTGCTCGCTTGTACGTCTTCGTTAGATGTCATGGTCCTTTGCGTTCTGAGTTGTTTGCTCCTCGCTTGGGATTGTTTTACAATGTTGCTCGCTTTACTACGAACCTGTTCGCCCAAATTGGCTTTGGCTTGAGCCACTGGCACAGCTGTTCTTTGCAAGGCTGCTCGCCACAATTCTGCTTGCCGCATTAGTGCTTTTCTACAAAGCTGTTCGCCCTACGAATCTGCTAGCTCCGCTACAAAGCTGTTCGCTTCCACGAAACTGCTAGCTCCTTTGATTTGTTATCCTGTTACTAAGTCTAATAATCTCCTGTTTATTAATTACTTAATTGTTCGCCACCCAACAATTGCCCCCTAGCTTGGTCTCATGTTGGGCATGGATTGATCAATTGGGACCAAGCTATAATTTCTTTGAAAATTGGGGCGAGCAAGAATGGAACGTGGATGTTTACATGGGCGAGCATCTGAGCAGTTGGGCGAACAGTCGAGCATGAGAGCTTATGTGCGCGACCAGTAGCGAACGCCTTTTCGTGTCGCGACGGTTGGATTCCCGAGGCACGGAATGCGAGGCATCGCGTCAGTCATGCGCGTCTCCCAATTTGCCCATAGGGGCCTATAATATTTTGCAAATATTGCATTTTCGCCCCGGCCTCACCCTTATAAATAGGCGTCAGTTTCTTCTTCTTTCTTCTTTCTTCTTTCTGAATTTCTCACGCTTCCGCCATTAACAAACATTTCAAAGCTTTCCGTCTTCGTGATTCTTGCGTCCAGATTCTAGATTTCGATTTGTCGAAGGTAATTTGTTTCGTATTCTCTCTTTCTTTAAATCTCGATTCTGTATACTTTCTTTTTCTTTCGTATTTCTCGTAACCACGACTGTAACTCCGGCCGTGAACCGCCGTAGCGCCGCCGTACTGTTGACGCCGTCGACGCCACCGTAACTTCTCCGGTGGCATCTTTATCCATATATTACTCCATACTTAGCCAAATTTCTTCATCTCTTATTTCAAATGGAGTTTTCCCCCTCAAGTTCCTCCCAATCCGGACCCGGGCGAAACCCGGAAAAACGACCCGTAAATCCGGATTCTCCGCGCAGATTTGTTCGCCAAGCGTTGGCGAACAATCCGCGCACGTTGTTGGTGGACGAAGACACGGACTCCGATGCGAGCTCCGTTGTTCGCTCGGTAGAGATGTGCGCCGCTGATCGCTCTGGCGATCAAGAAGAGATTCACCATCTTGCTCGCGAACCCGAGACGTCCTCCGACCTTGGCGAGGACTCTGCAGAAGTGGCCGCGGAGATAGAGGGTTCAATCGACCTAGAGGGCGACCAGGCTGACACTGCCGGCGAGCAGCGAGGTGGCGAGCAAGGAGGTCCTACGCTTACTTGGGAGTTTCTAAGGGAAATCAATTTCCCCATCTCTCAAACTACACCAGAATCCCGGATCCCGGAAGGAGTTGTTCGTGATAACGAGTGGGCGGACTATTCTGCTCGCTACTCGAAAACTTTTGCCCCCACATCGAGGGTAATTATGAAGGCTCAAGATGGGGACTATGCAGCGAGCAAGGTTGCTAGTGTTGTTGTTGAGGACGATTTGGCGAGCATCCGTGAAACATACAAGATCCCCTACAATATTTTCATGTATGTGCCGAAGAAAGAAGAGACTGCTGATCGCCCCCCACCTGGTTGCACGGCGATCAACTTGGATGTATTAAACACGGGTTTCCCGCTCCCCGTTCATCCGCTCATCGGCCGTTTCTTATCCGACATGAACCTGGCGATTACTCAAATTACTCCAAATGGTTGGAGTAGTCTTCTAGCCTTCATGACTCTCTTTGGTCTTGAGGGCTACAAGAATAAGATAACAACCGCAGAGATCCTGTACGCCTTGACCATTTCCGAGGACGGTGCTGGCTGGTATTATGCTAAGGCGAGGACCGGGTTGAAACTTGTTGAAGGTGTCCCCAATAAGATTAAGGGTTGGCATTGTCAATTCTTCCTCATTGGTGGAGATTGGCGAGCAACTGAGGGATTCGCTGGCGGGCAGACGCGCATCATGTCGCCTGAAGGCTTTGGAAAAATCAAACGTAGGGCTAATTTTGTCTTGCCAATTCATAAGTAAGACTAATTTTAATCCTTTTCGTTGTTTTGCAGGTCCAAGGAACTTGAAGTGGGGGCATCCAGATATCAGCGACGAATTTCTCTTTACCTTAGCCATCATCTCTCTTCGCGACGTTGCTAGTCGCGATATACACCATCTCTCGAAGGCTCATTGTCGCAAACTTGCTGGTTTGGTTACGAGTCCTCACCACCTTGAAGCTCAAGCTACTGTCCCAGAAGGTAACTTTTTTATTCCTGCTCGCCAATCTCCCTAGCTCGTCCATCACTCTTGCTCGCCTAATCCTTGTCTTTTTCTTGTTAGATCAACGAGTCACCGTTGCTATCCCGGCTGTGCCCGAGTCCTACTATCTGCTCGCCAGACGAGTCAAACAAATGGCTGAGGCTTCAAGAAGGAAGATGGACCCTCCCCTTGCCATCATGCGCCTCCGGGCAGGTGAGAACCCTTCTGGTCGCCCAGCCGCCGGAGCTGGTCGCCGCAAGCCTGCAGCCAAATCTACTTCCTCTCCGCGGGATGTAAGGAAAGAGAAGGAGAGGGAGAAGGAGATGGAGAGGAAAAAGGCGTCGCGAGGCGATGACGTTCGCGGCGCTCATGGAGATGATCGCGCCTCCAAGCGGTCAAAAACTGTTGGGGAAGCGAGCAACATCGCTCCAAGATCCCCTACTCCAAAATCCACCTCACTGGAAGTAGTGGACGAACAGCAGGTGGTCGCCAGTTTGGTGGCGACCAAGACGGGGGACAATCCCAGGGACACTTCTTACTTGGGTTGGGATCCGGTAAAAATCAAGGAGTAAGTTAATCATCCCTGACTTTCTTACTGTTCGCCGCTTAATACCATGTTGCTCGCTCCCTAACATTTGTTTTTGTCCGTCAGGTATAACCCAACACTCTATCCCGGCCGAGGGACAACACTCCACCACCTTTCTGTGGTTAAAAATGCCCTCTCCTCGCTCCGTGACATCCCAGATCTTCCTGTTCGCCGGGCTACTGAGATGGTTCCAAGGGCTTGGACAAAATCGGCGAACACCCTTGTAGGTGGCCAATCTGCCAGCGACAATGTTCGCCTGGTGGCGTATAATGCTAGCCACCAGTTGGTCCAATCTCAGATGCTGCTCGATCAAGTCCTGGATCTTGAGCGAACAAACCGCGACTTGGGCCGTCGCGTGGAGAAGATGGATGAAGAGAGAGTCTCTGCCATCAAAGAGTGCAAAGCCGAGCATGCTAAGGAGCTGGCTTTGATGGAGAGGAAGATGGAGGCCTCCTTAGTCGGTTAGAAGAATGCCTTGGACAAGGCAGAGAAGATGCTGTTGGAGGTAAAGTCCTCAGATTTGAGAGCTGAGAGAGCTGAAAAGGAGCGAGCAGACTTATCTGCTCGCCTGCTCGTTGCCGAGGAGCACGTCAAGAGGTTGGAGGAGGAGCGCAAGGACATGATTGACTACGAGGTCCATGAGCAGGAAGTGTTGGATAAGACCAACTTTGGGTATATCTGTGCATTTGCTGAATGTTTGAGGTCTGTCCACTTCGCCCATAATCACAACCAAGATATTCGTGATGCGGTGAAGGCGGACTTCATTGAATATGTTAAGAATTACCCCCCTGCTCCTGGCTCTACTCTGTTCGTCTCTGATCTGGCCGATCTTGGCTTCCCCTTGGATGTCTTCGGCGAGGAGGTCGATATTGCTGCCCCCACTTATGGCGGCCAGCCTGATCCTGCTCCAGCGACGACCACCGCGGCGGCCACTGATGAGGTCTTCAAAGGGTTGGCGTCTCTTCCTTTAACGCTAATAGATGGGGCTGGCACAAGTGCCCAGGGCGAGCAGCCGAGTGTCCAGGCGACCAGAACTGCAGATGCTCCTCCACCTCCCTCTTGAAGGCTTAGCTTTTATTTACAATAGGATGTTTTTTTCTCTCTTTTTTTTTTTTTTTAGCTCATCCTCATTGTAAGCACATTTTGACTTAATGAAACGAACACTTTTGCTAATCTACAAATTTGTGCTTCTTTGTTTGTCTTACTTAATTGCTCGCCTCTTTGTTTGTCTTACTTAGTTGCTCGCCTCTTTGTTTTTTTTGCTTATGACAGTTTCTAAGTGTTCCTTTTTTCTCAAGGTAAACACTTAGTAAAATTTTAAGTTGGTCACTTGGTTCTTGTAGAACTTGACCTTTAATTGTTTGGGCCTCTTTGGTCACTTATGGACTTGGCCTTGCATTAATGTGGGCTATTGGTCCGTTATGGACTTAGCCTTATTTTTGCTTTTAATAAGCTCTTCTGTTCGCCTTATAACAGACTTGCATTTACCAAATTTTTGGGCGAGCAACTAAGTAATTTGGACTTAAGGCTCAAAGTCTAAAAGAAAGCAAGACAAAAAATAAATGCAATTCTGCTCGCCTAGTAAGATAAATTCAAAAATTACAAAAGATCTATTTACAAACTTTCTAAGACTTACAGGACTTCATTGGTAGTACTTCTTGAGTAAAGTTGTATTCCAGAAGTATTGGGACGACTTGCCTTCCATGTCTTCAAGGTCGTATATGCCGTTGTGCCACTTATTCGTCACCTTGTATGGGCCCTCCCAAGTCGGGCCGAATACTCCTGGTGGTATTAAAACTTTTCGGAGTACCAAGTCCCCAATTTCGAATTCTCTTGTTTTTACTTGAGAATTGTAGTACTTTGCTGCTCTTCTTTTGTAAATTGCATTTTTTAATTCTGCTGTTACTCTTTTTTCTTCAAGTAAGTCCAACTCTGCTGCCATTGCGGAGTTGTTTGTTTCTTCGTCGAACGCAGCTGTTCGTTTTGTTGGGACTTTTAGCTCAATCGGTATTACTGCTTCCGTCCCGAATGCCATTGTGAAAGGTGTTTCGCCTGTGCTTGTTCTGTGGGATACTCGGTATGCCCACAACACCTCTGGTAGCTCTTCCGACCATTTTCCTTGCTTGTCGACCAAACGGATCTTCAGTATATGCTTGATTATTTTATTCACTGCTTCTACTTGACCGTTCGATTGGGGGTGGTACGGTGTCGAGAAATGTTTCTTTATTCCCCATTTTTCGCAAAAATCTCTGATCTCTTTTCCTTCAAACTGTCTCCCGTTGTCCGTCACTATCGCCTGAGGGACCCCAAAACGACAAACAATGTTTTTCCATATAAAGTTGATCATTTTCTCCTGTGTGATCCGCCCGAGTGCTTCTGCTTCTGCCCATTTCGTGTAGTAGTCAACAGCCACTACCGCGAATCGAACATTTCCTTGCCCGGGGGGAAAAGGCCCAATGAGGTCAATTCCCCATTTCGCAAACGGCCACGGACTATTGACTGAAATCAGTTCGTGTGGGGGTTTGTGAATGTTTGGGGCAAACAATTGACATCTATGACAAGTTCGGGCATTCTTGATCGCATCCTGGAGGAGGGTTGGCCAGTAATATCCTTGCCTTATTGTTTTATATGCCAAGGCCCGTCCTCCGGCATGATTTCCGCATACACCCTCATGGATCTCTTTCAATACTGCTTGTCCTTGCCCCCTAGCCAAGCATTTCAGAAGTGGGAGCGAAATTCCTCTCTTGTACAACTGTCCGTCCGTCACGGTGTATCTTGCTGCTCTTTTAACCAACTTGTTAGCTTCAAATGGGTTGTCTGGCTCTTTATCGTTTTGCAAGTACTCAATGATTGGTACCCTCCAGTCGTCTTCGTCGAAATCTTCGTTGATCTGATAGATCTTGTAATCTTCGGTTGATGGTTTGGACATTTTTGTTAGCGTCACTTCCGACAATTCTGCTGGTCCGGTGCTGGTTGCTAGCCTGGCTAATGCATCTGCTTGAGCATTATTGTCTCTTGGTATTTGTTCAATGTATATTTGTTCGAACAAAGAGGCCAAGTGAGCAACAATCTTTTGATACAAAGCCATGTCTTCATCTCTTGCTTCATATTCTCCTCGGACTTGGTTGACGATCAATTGCGAATCTCCAAAGATTTGTAACCTTCGTACTCCAACTGCTAATGCTAGGCGTAACCCAACGATCACAGCTTCGTATTCTGCTTCGTTGTTCGTTGCCATGAACTCGAATCGAACAGCTGAAGTAAAAACTTGTCTATCCGGGCTAATCAAGACTATACCTGCTCCCGATGCTGTATTAGTTGACGACCCGTCAACATACATGTGCCAGGGATGGCTATGTCCTCTCGTTGGATCTTGGGGGAAAGTTAGTTCGACTATAAAGTCTGCTAAGGCTTGCCCCTTGATCGTTGTTCGAGGAGCATATGAAATCCCGAACTGACTGATTTCCAAGGACCACTTCAGGAGCCGACCAGCCGCATCGGGTCTGTGCAGTATTTGCTTGAGCGGGAACGTTGTCAACACTTCCACCTGGTGATCGAAAAAATATGGACGAAGTTTTCTGACGCTCATCACCAGTGCATATGCTAGCTTTTCTGTTGGTGAATATCTGAGTTCTGCTTCGTGCAAGGCATGACTTACATAGTAGATGGGCAGGTGGAACTTTCCTTCTGCTCGAACGAGCACTGAACTGATTGCTACCTCTGAGGCCGCCAAGTACAAATATAACTTTTCCCCTGGGATTGGCTTGGCAAGAATTTTTGTATCACTGAGGTACTCTTTCAGCTGCTTGAACGCTTGTTGACAGGCGTCTGTCCATCGAAATTTTCCTTTCTTGATGGCCTCGAAAAATGGCCTGCACTTATCTCCGGATCTTGAGACGAACCTGTTCAAAGCTGCTAGGCATCCGGTTAGTCGTTGGACCTCTTTAACCGATCTGGGTGGTTGCATCTCCATGATTGCTTTCACTTTCACCGGATTTGCTTCAATTCCACGCTGACTAACCAGATGTCCCAAGAATTTCCCAGAATGGACTCCGAAACTGCTTTTCTTGGGATTCAGCTTCATATTGTAGGTCCGAAGTATCTCAAATGTTTGAGCCAGGTGCTGTAAGTGGTCTTCCTTTTTTGAGCTCTTGACAACAATGTCATCCACATATACTTCCATCGTCTTCCCGATGTGATCATCAAACATCTTGTTAACCAGTCTCTGATATGTAGCTCCAGCGTTGATTAGCCCAAATGGCATTCTTTTCCAGCATAGCAAGTTTTTGTTGGTGTAGAACGTTGTGTGCTCTTGATCATCGGGATGCATCGCGATTTGATGGTATCCTGCGAATGCATCCATGAACGTTAGCAGCTCATGTCCGGCGGTGTTATCAACTAGCTGGTCAATATGAGGCAACGGGAAGTTGTCTTTTGGGCAAGCGGTGTTAAGATCTGTGAAGTCGATGCAGAGCCTCCACGCTCCAGTCGCTTTTCTGACCAATACTGGATTCGCCACCCATTGCGGGCATAACGCTTGTTTGATTAGGTCGTTATCCAGCAGCTTTTTAACTTCCACGTCGAGCGCCTCGTATTTGTCAGGCCCAAATTTCCTCCTTTTCTGATGGACTGGCTTTTTCCTCGGGTCGATGTTGAGTCTGTGGCAGGCATGTTCGGGACTGATGCCCACCATGTCTGCATGCGACCATGCGAACACATCGAGGTTTGCTTTAAGAAACTCAATCATGTTGGTCCTATACGGCTCTGGTAGCTCGGACCCTATGAAGAGTTCTAAGCCCTCTTGGTTCGGGTCGACTTTTACAGTTCCAACTCTTCGACCGGGGTAGCTCTTCGTTTCTGGCCTTTCCATCTGGGGTCAATAATGGGCCCTTCTGCTTTTGGCTCATCATCGGTCTCCATCGGTTCCGCCCCCAGTCGTGGCTCGATGTCTTCTGCGTCGATGTCCGTTGGGAGCTTCTCTATCTCTTGTTTGAACATTCTGCTCGTCCTCGCGTTTCTGCTCGTCTTCGCCCAACTGTGCGTTTGTGCACATTTGCTCGTCAATGCGCGTCTGTTCGTCTGCGTACAGCTGCTCGTCACTGCGCGGCTGTTCGTCTGTGCATGGCTGCTCGTCGACTTCCATTATTTCAGTATCGACGGACGTCACGGCCTCGCTATCGTCTCCGTCCTTGTCTGAGCACCTGTCCGCCATGTTGACTTGATGATCCTGCAACTGTATCTGCAGAAGACATGCATGAGCCTTCTTCTGGTCTCCTTTGACTGTACCTGCACCCTTCTTTGTTGGGAATTTTAAACAATAATAGTACGTTGAAACAGCTGCTTTAAATTCATGCAAGAAAGGACGGCCGAGGAACCCGTTATAGGTGGATTGTTGGTCTACAACCAGGAAGTCTACCATTCTATTCATTTTCCTTTCCGGGTCCTCGATTGATACAAGCTCTACTGCCAAAGTAACTATTCCTAGCGGGGTGGTCACAGCATTTCCAAATCCTACAATCTTGTGATCACAGTCTTTGATGTACTCAGCGCAATCTCCCAGTTGGTCCACCGTGCTCTTAAACAGGATGTTCGTATAAGAACCAGTGTCGACAAGTAGACGGTGCACTTTTGTCCCCATGATATTGGCACAAATTACCAACGAGTCATTGTGGGGAGTGAGTACTCCGTCTAAGTCTTTTTCTGAGAATGTCAGGTCCCCCGTTCGTTTGGTCGATGGATTTGCGCCTACTTCCATCACTTGATCCACTGCTCTCAGTTCCGCCTTCCTCTTTCTTTTTGACATAGGTGGTCTCCCATCAGAACAACCACCTACTGGTCCAGCGGGTTCCAGCATTAGGATTTCCGGGATATGCCTTGCTGGGGCTGCTGGGACCTTCCTTCCCCTCTTACCACCTTTGCTTGGTTGGTCATTACTGTCTCCGTCATCCGAACTGGACTGTACTGGTGCCCTTGGTCTTTTGCCTGGTTCCCTTTTCACGAATTCAGACAGCTTTCCTTCCTCATAGAACCTCCACAATTGCTTCAATAGATCTCGGCATTCGCTCGTGAAGTGGCCGATGTTCTGATGATAAGCACAGTATTTGTTCGGGTTCAGCTTTCCTCTCTCCTGCCTTGTCCTCTGTGGTTCTGACAACATTTCCCTGTCTTTAACGTTGTTGTACACAGCGTCCACGGACATAGTAAGGACTTGACTCAACTTTTCTTTCAACTCAGCTCCATCATTGAATGACTTCATGTTCTTCGGAGCTTTATAATCACTTCCTCCCGACTTCTTGCTAAACTTCTTTGGATCGGCTTTGTCTCCCATCTCTCGGTGTAGGGCCTCCTGCATTGAAACGTGAATTCCTGCTTTGTGTCTGAACTCTGTGTATGTTTTCGGGCAAGTCAGATGCATTTCCTTCCACAAATCAGTTCTTTTTTTTAAACCAGCCATCACTGCCACAATCTTCGTGTCCTCACTCACCATCTCACCCTCCAGTAAGACTTTATCAAATCTTTCCAAAAATTGCTTGTCAGACTCCTCGTCTCCCTGCCTAATATCTGCCAGACGGTGTATGTGGGTCAAGTAGGACCCGGCAGTTGAGAAGTGGGACAGAAACTCTTTGCTTAGTTGGGCAAAAGAGTTGATGGAGCCAGGAGCCAATGTTGAAAACCATCTGTGCGGGCCATCTCCCAGGGTGAGTGGAAAATTGCGGCATTGTGTGGCGTCGGTTGCCCCCATTGAGATCATGAAATCCGAATACTTCGTCGCATGAATGCGGGGGTCCGACGTTCCCTCGTACAAATTGATGGCTGGGAATTGTATCTTCTTCTGGATCGGTGCACTGAGGATAGACGGAGATAATGGTGAAGATGGGAGAACGGTTGATCCAACACCTCTCTGAGATTCCAACTGTCTCTGTAATTCCTTGATCGCCTTTCTCATTTCCTGCAATTCATTTGGGGGAGTTCTCCCGATGGAAGGCTGTTCATCGTGATTGGGTTCAGTGACCTCTTCACGATGCAGTCCCTTGCCAACGGGACGTTTCTCCTGAGTTGTCTTCCTAGCAGCATTGCTAGCTCCATTTGGCCCTAGTCGGCCAAAAGCTGACCTCCGGATTCGGTCATGCACTGATGGGCGAGCAGGATGGTGTGATCGATGTTGGGAAAATTGGGGTGCCCGGAATCTATTCGGGATGAACTTTAAATACGAATTTAAATACAATTATTACTAGCATGAATTAATCCTAATTAATTCAAATAATAATTCCAACAACTAATTTTCATCATGCATGTTAAATTAATTTCACATATTTAACTAGGCGGAATTAAACAAGTAAATATGCGATTAACGTACCTCTCGTAGTAATGGCCTTTGGATATACGGGACACTTGTAATCACGTTCTATCAACCCAAAGCCTTCTCAAGTATTTCCCTTTTCACCTCACTTGATCGCCGGTGGGAGACGCTTTCAAGCAATTTAATAACTAAGGAAAAAGAAAAATATTTATGCTTCTTGATTTTTCCAACACATGGAATTATGTACTTGGGGATGAAATAATCATCCCCTATTTATAGGTGGTGTTGGCCGAAATTTTGAGGTATATTGGGCCTTGGAGAAAATCTTTTCTTAGACTCTAAGAAATCTTGAATATATCTCATATATTCTTTTCTCCAAAATAAAATATTCCACAAAAATCTCACACTCCTAATTATGGGGTAAATTTCGAAAATAATAAGATGAAAAACCAAGATTTGGATCTTCTTGAATATATGAGATATTCTTGTATTTCTAGAATACATATCTTCCATAATATCTTTCCAAGAAAATCAACAAAATCTTTTTTTCTTCTTATCTTGCAATTTTCGATTTTTACTTAGAAAAATCAGCATAATATATTCTTTTTATTTTAATCACCTTATCATTATTGGGCTACTTAATGGGCTACTTGAGGGGCCTTAAGGAGAATTAAGATTGGACCTCCTAATGGACTTCTGAATTTCAATATTGAGCCCCAATATAATTCAGCCCATTAATATTAATTATTACCACTAATAAATTAATATTGCACTATCCATCTTAATCCATATTACGATAATATGGGCTCCCGGTTATTATTTCCCGCGTTTAAGATTATCAAGTCCATTAATTAATCAAGCTTCCGAATAGCTCTAAATTAATTAACATCTTTCACCTTGGAGTAAAGACAACTCAACATTATTATTCGTACCGAAGAAACTAATTCTTCACTTGCAAGATTTGGTACAATAAAACTTCTGAGCCCACCAAGGGGACTAATCACACGAGCCGTACTCGCACGCGTTTCTCCGTATTAAATCTTAGCAACCGTCGTATGATTAATATTACTGCCCAAGACACAAAGTTCGAAGTCGCAATGATTCTCACCCAACATGAATCAAAGCAGTAACTACTAAGCACACACGGTCCTATTTAAGTGACGGAGATTAAGAAATCAACAACCACTGAGGTCTAATTCTTCACCTTTCAGAACAGAAGAATTTATCCTCGCTGTAGGACCTCTTCAACACATACTAAATGTGCTAGTGCAATCTCTTGGTCAAGACAGACCAATCTGAGCCTTACACATCGACCTTTCACGGTGGATTGTTCAATTCCACCTAGGCCGTGAAAATGTATGTTTAGTTACAAGTAAACTGTTAATGTCGTCTTCCGTGATCGGGTATCACCACATCAACTACAATGTAACACGTACTGTATATTGAACGGTTTGCAATAGAAATTCAACATTCAATCATAACTAAAGCAAATGCGATAAAAGAATTATTCTCATAAAACGAGTGTTTGATACACGAGTTATACAAAGTAAAAGCATACTTTCACGTATAACTCCAACAATCGCTCCTCATGCCTTCGGGATGGTTCCCTCCTATTCACATTCCTTGTTCCTAGCCTCTCCAAAGCACTTGTTCGGGAAGTACTTTTGCTTGACTCATCTGCTCGACTTGGTGATGATTCTCCTCTGCTTCCTAGACGTTCGCTCAATGGAGCTTTTCCTTTATTTCTACGAACTTCCTCGCTGTCGGCCTCGTCCCGACGTGCATCTTCTCTCAGTTTACTTCTTTGTTCGCCCGTACGGTCCT
Source organism: Ballota nigra (assembly GCA_947034835.1). Lineage (NCBI taxonomy): Eukaryota > Viridiplantae > Streptophyta > Magnoliopsida > Lamiales > Lamiaceae > Ballota > Ballota nigra. Next base: position 54,674,147 of record OX344723.1, on the reverse strand, counting down.
GCTCGCCTGCTCGTCTGGTCGTCACAGGTGCTCTTGACGGTCCTGCTGCTTGTCGATTTTGTAATGATTGAAGGACAGCGATCGTTTTTGCTAGTTCTTCGGGGTTTTGAGCAAAAGCTTCAACTTCCGGTGGAATCGTGTCAATGGTGACTTGTATATTCCTCTGCGAAGTTGCTCTCACTGTCCGTGCATGTCCTTCAGTAGACGAAACCCTAGTCCTCGGTCTACGACTTGGAGATATACTCGAATGTCGTTCTTCTTGCGATCTAACCATTTTGACTATCAAAATATGGGTAAATGAGCAAATGGTTGAGGTAATCTTGTTCTTGCAAACACCTTTTCCAAGGGTTACTAGCCTTGTGTGTGATTATGAAGGTTTGGAAACCCTAGTTCATGCACACATGCATTAAAACCCTTAAAGTGTTGTAAATCTTTGTCCTAAGAATGTGCACTTTTGTTTTCCGGCAGCCTCTTCCCGGATTCCGGCGAGATTATGCAGATTCCGGTGGTAGTCTTCAAACTTTCTTCGAATTTTTCTACAATCGGAGGTTCGTACCCTCCTTCTAGCGCCAATTGTTGATGATCTTTTCTAATCAATGATGATTAGTGGCTGTTTTTCTTTGTTAAGATCACCAAACAAGATCAAGAAATCATGGAATTTGGCTAAGTAATGCTCAAAGAATAATTTTGCAAGAGTTTGGCTACTTTATTCCATTGTTCTCCCTTTTCATGTACAAGAAGGGAGTATTTATAGACATACAAAGTGGCCATGTGTCACCATCTTGGTGGCTTAGCCATTGGATCTTTGCCAAGTGTTAGGACACTTGTACAACATCTACACTATTACTCATTGGATGGGTGCCAAGTGTTAGGACACTTGGACCATATCTAAGCTAGTGACTCTTGGAATTCCCCATGTTGTACTTGGTCTTTGGCACTTCTGAGATGCTCTCGACGGTGACCGGCTGCTCGCTTGTACGTCTTCGTTAGATGTCATGGTCCTTTGCGTTCTGAGCTGTTCGCTCCTCGCTTGGGATTGTTTTACAATGTTGCTCGCTTTACTACGAACATGTTCGCCCAAATTGGCTTTGGCTTGAGCCACTGGCACAGCTGTTCTTTGCAAGACTGCTCGCCACAATTCTGCTTGCCGCATTAGTGCTTTTCTACAAAGCTGTTCGCCCTACGAATCTGCTAGCTCCGCTACAAAGTTGTTCGCTTCCACGAAACTGCTAGCTCCTTTGATTTGTTATCCTGTTACTAAGTCTAATAATCTCATGTTTATTAATTACTTAATTGTTCGCCACCCAACAACGTGATTATCAATAATTTAATATTATTCAGAAATTGTGAAAAATAATTTATATCATTAATTTTTTTTCTAATTATGTAAAGCTTAAATTGTGAAAGTTAATCTAAAATTTTCCTGACTTAAAAATATATGAATGAAATAAGAAAAGACAAACTCTCGTATGCACCAGGTGCACGGTGCACTTACTCAATAGTTGGTCTCAATTACACTGAAAAGTTAGTCTCAATTACACTGAAAAGTTGGTTCCAATTACACTGAAAAGGTTACACTAAAATTTAATTTCAGTGTAAACTTTTCAGTGTAATTGGAACCAACTTTTCAGTGTAATTGAGACCAACTTTTTAGTGTAAACAGTATCAACTGTTGAGTGAGTGCACCATGCACCAAGAGTACAAGAGACTTACTCATACGAAAATAGAGATAAAATGGATAAATAAGGACTAAAATATCTCATAATATTATACCTATAATATTTGATGATGTGGCGCCTTGCCACATATGCGGTGGGCACAAATAATGTGCCCACCGGTGAGCACTATATCATTTCCGTGTAAATAAAATATTTTAATTTATGATCTTTGGTAAAAATATGAGTGATATTGCTTCATGGCATGCGACAATTACTATTGTCAAAGTGTTAATGCGTTATATCCAATTTATATTACATCTCACCGTCTAATGGCGTGAGACGGTTCACATAACACCTAATCGTATTCTTTATTTGGTTAAGGTTCAGATGATATTTGGTTATTTGAATTGTTTGAAATTTTATGCTGGCAAATATTTAAAAAGTTGAATTTGGTTATGGTTATTGATCATATGAATATCATTTATTAATTTTTTTTTACTTTTTTTTTTTAATTCTATTGTTTGCTTCAATTATTGGCATAATATATGTTGAGGACTTAGCCGGTCATAGGTTGTGAATTATATTATTATCTTGTAAGCATGTAGGTTTGGCAACATGGCGGAGAATCTCTGGTAACGCCCCATTTCCCGTGGGAACTTAGTCGGTCGTAGGATTTTTTTTACACTTGCATTTTTTTTTGACGAATATTTTTCTACAATGAATATCAAAAGTAATCGTCTATGCAATCACTGTATAAATCATAGTTTTATTGTATATATTAAGATAGAAGTTTTTTGCTAGTATTGATAATGAGTTAGTCATGCAAATATATCAATTATGAAAATTTGTACGTAGTTTCAGTGAATAATTTTTTAATGTAATATTATATTTGACCCCTACCTGTCACGCCCCAATTTTTATAATATTAAATTATTACATAAAACACATGATTAATTTACAATAAGAGGCGTGAATTAAAAAATTTAAACATAGAAATTACTTTGACAACAGCGGAAGACTTAAAGATTTAATAACTTTTAAAAATAAATTTATAATACAAATTGTTACAAAATAATTATCCTAGAAGAACCTCATAAAAAGAAAACTTGATAAATAAATTAACTAAATTGCAAGATTTTTATCATGAAATAATTTAATTCAATGCCATCCATCGCCTCTCCTCGCCACCAGCTCCACAATCTGAAAAATGTTAAAATGAATAGGGTGAGCGAAACCACAGCTCAGTGGGGACAAGTTTGTCAAAACTAAATATAATAAATAATTTAAATTGATCAATCACGTAAATATGCATTTCAATGTCATCACCTCGTTTATAAAGGTCAGAAGACCTATCGTCACCTCGTTTATAAAGGTCAGAAGACCTATCATCACCTCGTTTATAAAGGTCAGAAGACCTATTGTCACCTCGTTTATAAAGGTCAGAAGACCTATCCTCATACATATTTCACATGAACATAATAAAATTATAAATCACATTTAATAGTGACAACCTTAAAAGATAGAAATCCCCACCTGAAAGTAATCTCGTGGATGTAGATACAAAATAGAAATCTTTAACTCACGTCCCTTATAGTATAAGCTTGCTTAAAAGAAATATTGAGGAGTATCTCGAATATGGCCTTCTTCTAAAAGAGCAAATATAACGAGTATTTGTTATAATATTTTTCTCAAATTTGAGTGACGTATAATAAATTTATATTGTACGCCGGTTTCAATGGAGAGGAATGAACGTGAGTGGTAATGAAAAATGAATTTTTTTCAACCATACAAGACCTTAAATACAATGAAATTTTTAATAGCTATTATGTGAATTAAATAAAAACATTAATAACAATTATAAGAATATTAATAATAATTATGAGAATTAAATAAGAATTAATAACAATAATGAGAATTAAAATTAGAGCCACTATAAAATACACTAGGTTTTTAACATGTGTGAAATATGATAAAAAAACACAACCATGAAGAAATTGTGATAATTCTTCTAATAATTAAGAGAGACTTTTGACAACATATTAATAAATTTATTCATAAATTCTATTAACTAGTTTTTGAGAGAAATGAGGCTAAATATAAGATAACTTTTAATTTACTAATTAATATTAATTAACCAAATAATAAATACATGTGTGACCTTTAAAAAAAATATACTAATATATTTATATATACATATGCAAGGATACATATGCATATATATACATTTTTAAAACCTTTTACTTTTGAAAATAATTGTAGTAGTATTAGTAATAATAATAATAATAATAATAATAATAATAATATTAATAATAATAATAATAACATCTGCATATATATCACATGAACACACTCTCTTTATTCAAAAATGAAAATTTCAAAATATTTTCAACATAAATAATAAAATTGATATTTTTAGGGGTGTTACACTACCTAATTCTCTTTGGATTCTTAAAAATATGAACAGTTTTTTACTGTCTCCATTCTCCTCTCAGTCGGAGGTTTTGTAAGAACCCCAAGTCAGCGCCACAACTCCTCAACAAGTCCACCACTGCAGCCTCAACTAACTGAAATACGAATTATGCATCACTTTGGTTTGGATCAATATTGTCTATTGCAACCAATTTCCTACAATGTGTGCCAGATTGATAACTTAAGTTGGAAGCATTTTAACAATCTCTTCTTGATCTTGAAGAGTCCTTCGATTAAAATATTATTAAACAATGGATGTTATAAATGACTTCTTTCTTTGGATATACACAGGGGTTTTCCGTGGAGGATTTCCTTATCATGTAATTTTACCCTTACACTTAGTTAAATTGAAAAATCATACAAAAATGAGGCTTCTACATTTGAGTTGAACTATTCTTCACTTTTCAGCTAAATAGGTTTTACTCTTCATTTTTCAGTTAAGCTACCATCTACCTTTCACTTAAACAAGATTACACGTTTCAATTATATCAAGTTTTACATATTCAACTATAATTATTCAAGTAAAGAAGGCAAAAACTAGTCTTCACTTTTCAATTAAACTAGTCTTTCACTTATCGATTAAATAAGTCTATACTTTTCCGTTAAGTTATCCTTAATTTTTAAATAAGTCATCATTAACTTTTAAGTTAAACTGGACTTCACTTTTCAATCAAAGAAGTCTATATTTTTCAGTTAAGTTAAATTAATCTTCACTTTTTAGTTATGTCATACTTCACTTTTCAGTTAAACTAGCCTTCACTTTTTAGTTAAACACGCCATCAATTTTCAGTAAAGTTGTCCTTAACTTTTCAGTTAAATTGGCTACCACTTTTCAATTAAATGAACCTTTACTTTTTAGTTAAACACACCTTCACTTTTTAGTTAAGTTGTCATTAACTTTTCAGTTAAATTAGCCATCACTTTTCAATTAAACTAGCCTTCACTTTTTAATTAAATTATCCTTCACTTTTTAGTTAAATAAGTCTACACATTTCAATTATAGAAAGTTTCACGTTTCATTCTTCAAGTAAAGAAGACAAAACTAGCTTTCACTTTTCAGTTAAATAAGTCTTCATTTTTTAGTTAAATTATCCGTCATTTTTTTTTCGTTATACTAACCTTTATTTTTCAGCTAAGTTATTCTTCACTTTTTAGCTAAATAAATTTGCACGTTTCAATGATAGCAAATTTCATGTTCATTATACATTTTTAACTTAGAATTTAAAATACTCCTCCGTGCCAATACTCCCTCCATTTCCAAACACTATTCACAATTGACTTTTTCTTGTGCTTTAGTAAGAAATTAGTATTTAAAATGATAAAGTAATTTTTTTAGGTAGGGTATGATAGATCTATCTCTCCTTTATAATAAAATAACTTCAAAATTATTTTATCATTTTAAATACTAATAAAAAAATTGTTCGCTAAAACACGAGAAAAAATCAACTGTGAAGAATGTCTGGGAATGGAGGTAGTAATAAAATGAAAAAAAATACTGCAGAAAAAATAAGGAGTAATAACAGCTTAGTGGCAAAAAAATAAAGGAGAATTTGGAAAAATACCACACCCAAGAATTTAAGTGTTGCACGTGGATCACACACAAGGTAAACAGGGATCGCGTGGGTGACATTTTTTCAATAGTTTTCAGAATTGATGATATTTTTTCTAATTTTATAAAAAAATAAGGAAAAAAATTGAAAAATAACGTCAATAAAAGAATGGAACCCGTGATCGTCCACACCATCAAATTACGTCAGTCACTAATCACACTGTATGTTTCGCCATAGTATATTAGAAAAAAGAAACGTGGCGACCCACATTATAAATTGGGTTAATTTTATGTCCGGTTGCAATTAGTACACAAGAGAACCACTCATTATATTTATATTTGTTTTGTGCCTTCACCATGGAAAATTTGTTATCAGCATAAAGGTAAACCTAGAAAAGGAGTAGCATTCTTCATTAGAAAATGTTGTATCCTGTTCTTCCTTACGTGGGGGTTCATCAAAAAAGACTAGGATAACGCCAATTAATCAGCACATATTCATTCAACCTTCTCTAAATGACGCATCCAAGTAGCACACTGCATAAATATGTCGATAAATGCAGAAAAGGCCGTTTTTAGTTCTTTAAGCAACAAACTTCCATGGACGGTTAGTTAACATTAATTCTATCCTATTTTTGGCTCATTTACAAAATGGGTCTAACAAAAAACTTATATATAGGATCCATAGAGTTCAAGGGTCGCGGATCAATGAACCAGGTTTGTACAAGTTTTTGTCCAACTCTTTACTCCTCTCTTTTGGCAACCAGTATCCTGTTAGATCATCAATGTCGAAGAGCAATTTTATACGAAGGATGGTAGGAAAGCTGTTAAGTTTGGATCATCCTTATGCTTTAACCAACTTGCGTCGAACTGTGGTTTTTTGCACCTATTGAATTCGACAGGTGAATAAGGATGTATGAATCAATCAATGTTATCTGTGAAAATGGTGATAAGTGAACCTGAAAACAGTTTTTGTGCATAAACGATGAATAAGATATTATGAACAGAGTTATACTCACGCCCGAATCAGGTTTAGAATTTGAAGAATATGCGATCTGATATCTTCCCGAGCAACTTTTAAGGCTGCATCCTTGTATAGAGTTACGAGTTCATCCACCAACCTGACCCAATAAAATGTCATTAAGCCGAACATGTAGGAAACTAAAGTATAATACTGACGGGCAATTAAGTGTAGCACACATAGTCTCTAAATCATCCAAGGGTCAAGATCGTACGTGTATAATTTTAGTTTCCATCTTATCGTAATCTAACATGAAGTTCCATTGGATCAAATGCATTAACATTTTCTCGAAAGACATAAGACTAGACACTTTTTTATGTAAATAATCTTGGTGTGCTCCTCATATCATATCACTGGTATGTAGAGATGGTCATAACAGTTACCTTTCGATGTACGGAGAATTCCTTATCCATGTAAGTCTCACAACAGTTGCCATTCGTTCCAGAACCTGAAGTAGTATTAGAGGAACAATTAGAATTTTTAAGGTGTGCAGGAATATATCTTATACCTAACAGAAAATTAAGCGAGATGCATAACTATTAGTTACCAGTATGTGAGAAGAAGTTGAATAAAATTCAAAGTGTTGGGAAAATAATTATGAGTTTAATCAAGCTAAGGAGTGTTAAATTCCCTTAAAACTCACATTTTTATACTACCTCCGTCCCGGATCTTTTTTCACATTTTCCTTTTTGGGACGTCCCAACTCTTTTTTCACACCCTTAAAAAGGAATAATTCATACTCACAAAAGTCAATAAAGCACATTTTATTTATTTTATTATTTAACTTCACACTCACATACTTCACTTTTCTTAAATATTGTGCCATGTACTCCTATGAAAAAAGACCCGGGACGGAGGGAGTATAAAAGGAAAAAAGATGTTTGCAAGTTATTGTAAGAAAAATACAATTATCAAGAGAGTGTTTGCGGAAAGTCAGTATTTGTAATTTCAAAATATATTAGGATTTTCCGGCATGTAGGTAGTTTTTGTTATTTAACAGCAGATATATTCTTGCACAATGAAAAATAAACTTACCAGTAAAACAGTTTGATCATCATCAGAGTGCATCCATTTAAAGAAAAGAGGGAAAAGAACTCTGAAATGGGCAAGTAGTATGAGACCAATGCCATTGAACAGAGGCTCACAGTGTGTTAGCCATGCTATTCGTCGCTGCTTGTTTCTCGGTTGCCTTTCTAAATGGTTTAAAATTTCATTAAACAGCTTCTCATACCTATATATAATTATACAAGGAGATACGTTAAAAAGATATTCAACCGGTCTGGAAATCCTTCAGTTAGATAAAACTGATGACACATATATATTATATAAGATCAATACCATGAACTACGAGGGTTATTTTGCTGAGTTAAAGTGACCAGAAGAACCGACATCTCCACCACATAGTGCCATATCTCATCATCAGAAGCAATATTTTGGCAGCAAGCATCGAGGATAGCATCTGCATATACACCAATATCTGCAGCATTTACGTTTTTTCCAAGATGTATAAAGCTTATCATGCCTTGGCCCTGAAGTGGTAAACTGGAAAGTTCAGTTCAAATTCGCAAGACTATATATGACGGGAGTCCAAAGAAGCTTTTGAAACACAATTTGGGAAAACTAAAAACTGACACACACTGACACAGGTGTTTGAACACTTGGAAAGGTAAAGATTCTGATTCCCCTTCATATTCAATTTATCACAGCATAGTGATCCCTCCTGATCATTTAGAAACATTATCGCTGCTCTACTAGCTATTTTTTATTCCCTCGAACCCTCATAGATTACTGAAAGTAAAAGAAACGACACCATTTCAACTTACTGTTTTCAGAAGAGATATATTCTCTAACTACAAGATGGTATGCAGGAGATGTGGACAATTCCTGAAGTTCCCTTTATCCCTAACACAAACTGCAGATCCTATGAAAACATTGTAACCAACGCTTCATTCACATATGGTTCAGTTCCACTATATGCATTACTAGCAAATTGATACGGTTATTCTATGTACTTAGTTTCTTATTTAGCTCATGATTAACGTAGTGGTTTAATGTCCTATTCTTGGTTATGCCTCCCATATAAGTTTTATATGGGACAGTTATGTTCCTTTATAATTATTCTGGTTTTCTATACTGGTGCTATAATAATACACAGACTCTAATTAAGGCAATCATCAATCCTCCAAAATTTCACTTAACCCCCCAAACGATATAATTCAGTGATTCCTACAAAGTTGGGAGATAAGGCCAAAAAATTATCAAGTTAAACTCTGGCAGTCATATCAACTACAAGTATTTGACATACTATATCAACAACAACGTACGAAAATCAAACAGAAAACATAGAAGGAAATATCTTACTTTGACTTGAGGAGACCAGTGATCAAGAGCCGTGAGAGAACATGGAATCACCAAAGGACACAACTTCCCTATATATGGAGCATCCACCTATTATGATAATGATAAAGAACCAACATGAGAGAGAGAGAGAAGCAACAACAACAATACTAGCTAGTAAATGCACCAAGAAGCAATGACCTGAGTAACAAACCATCTGATTTGATTGGCAGCCAAAACAGCATAGGCCACAGGAACTCTAGCGCTCGCTGCTGAAATCCCATCATTCTCATCACTAGTATCAATTGCGCTCTCCTTAATTATATCCTTGAGAGAAGGCAAAACCTCCGGCATCAACTCAATCAACAGCTTCTTTTCACTCTCCACACCACTCAAATCCAATTCCAGTTCCCCGACTTTTATCAAACACTTGGTGTGCATACAATCATCGTAATAAGCCCTAGACAATTCCTTGAAAGCGGAAGCCGCGCGAATTGCGAGTAGGCCCGGGACCCACGAGAGATGCTGGCTAGTTGAAATTGAAGCGGAGGCTAAGGCGGCGCAGCAAAGGACCAAGTCTTTGAGTTTGGTTCGAACGCCGGCGTCGGAGATAGTGGGGGATGGGAGGAGAGATTGAAGATGGGATTTGATGCTGGCGTGATTTTCCGGTGGAGTGTATTGGGCTTTCGAGAGCGACTCTTTTAGAGGCTCCGATGATCTGCAAATTCAAGAGAAGTTTTACAAACATGAAGCTCTGATGGATGACAGACAGATAGATATACACATTACATACAGATAGAAGAAGAACGCACTTAATGAGATTTTGCAGAAGAATTGATGAAGAAGGATCCGCCATTGTAGACTGGAAAATGCCTTTCTTTGTTTGTTCAATTTCAGTTTTTAGTGTAATTTTGATTTCGGAGAAGCTTAGTAATGTTTCGTAAATTGGGTTTTAATCATTTAGTGCTAGTAAATTACGTTATCAAAAAATTATAAAGTAAATTACAATTTAAACCTTGGAAATTTATGAAATTTTTAATCAAATATTGCAATTTTTTTTTAATAGGAAAGTAAAAATTACCCATTAGGGACATCTTCAAGAGCATACTCCATTGAGAGTATAAGCGAAATTTGGCTACTTTGACGTTCTTACACGTGATATTGATGAGAATTTGGAGGGGAACAATGAGTGAAGGTGGGGGAGTGTGTGGAAAATGAAGGTGATATCGAAGATACAATATTTCTTGTGGAGAATCTTGTATTACATTATTCCTAAGAGTATTAACTTGGTAATAGATTTGTTGATGTACCACATTTTTGTAAAAGGTATGAGATTTAGATTGAGTCGGTGGAGCATGCATTGCGGGATTGCCATTGGGTTCAGAGATTTTGGGTGGAGGAGTTTCCTTTTCGTTTCTCTCACTTTGATGGCTTGCTGTTGCTGGAGGAGTGGGTGGAATCAGTCATGGACAAGATGGAGGATGGGATGTGTTGTTTCTTTGTTACAACTCTTTAGTTTATTTGGTTCATTATGAACCAACTTTTGTTCTCGAGTAAGAAGTTGACTTTTTGTCAGATGCGATCCATGACAAAGAACCATTGTCGTGATATTGAGGTGGCGGCGGTCGTGGGCCGAGCTAGGGTTTGATTGGCAGGGAGATGACATAGTAGCAGAGGTCGGAAGGGGGATGGTTCAATTATGATGCGAGCTTGAGGTGTGGTACGGGAGTTGTTGTGGTTGGTGTCATCCGAGATAGTGAAGGAATGGTGTTATGGTGTTTCGACGAACAATGCTCGGAGCTCATAGACGTCGAGGTGGCGAAGTGCCTATTCTTCAAGGAATGGCTAACACGGGATAAATGGATTAACTCCATTATTGTATTAATTTTTTTCCAACAACAATATGTTGTATTAATTTTTTTAAATTTTCAATAAAATGAAAGAATTTAAATAGTTAAATATTTATGTAATAAATTTATTACTAATTTATAAAATCAACACACCCAACTTAATTAATTGATACTGATATTATTTTTTCAAAGTAATTTCATTTATTTGAAATTAAATTGCGAGGCATACAAAATATTATATGATACTAACTTACAAATAAATAAGGACGACTATAAAGGTTACAATTATAAAAAAAAAAAAATCTAAAAAATATAGCATAATAAATTATGAAATATAATACTTTGAGTAAGAAAATTATTCACATAAATGGTCGATAAGAGCATCTCGAAGTGCATAGTGAACTGACTTATCTTTAATTCAATCATGATTTGCAAAGAATTGTTGATATTGAGTGTGCTTAACACGTACTTTGCTATAATCAGTAACATGCAACATTGTGCATTATATAATGCACGATGTTATGATGTCTGCAACATTTATTTGTCCTAAACTCGTGTTGGACATGTGATTATGCCCCACTTTAATTTTAGTACACCAGATGTTTGTTCTACATTTTTTCTACAACTTTCTTATTGTGTTGCAAAATGTAGATACTTCAAAATTTTGGGATTGTGAATTGTTTGTACTATAGTTGCACACTGTGGATATATATCACCAATTAGTGTATTTGTTTCGCTGTATGAGATAGTTAGCGAGTGGAACTAAAATAATGAAATAAATAGAAGCTTTTAACGTTAAACTCTTCATTGAAACAAAATGAGATGAAATAATTAAAGACAAAAAAAAAAAAAAAAAAAAGTAAAATGACATTTAAAAAAAATTGTCATTCGTTGTTCATAAGAGTATCTCCAACAATCCTCTAAATGAAGGATCTAAATTCATCTTCATAACCAAATGATGGAAAAAGGATTAGAGGATGAATATGGAGAATGTAGTTATTTTAAAAAAAAAATGTAAATTTTCATTGTTTTTTTCAATTGTTAAATTTTGTTTCATTAATTATTTGTATTATAACATTTTTATTGTGTATTTTAAAATAATATGTATAGCTCACAATAATTTTAAATAATTCTCCATATATTTTACACCATATATTTATTTTCTTCTTCTTCTTCTTTTCCTTTTAAATAAATGATTATTTCGAAAAAATGTCTCAATATCACTTAAAGGAGTTGGATATATTAATTTTATAATTTAGAACAATATATAACATAAATTTAAATATTTAAATTCTTTAATTTAATTAAAAATTTAAAAATAGATAATATAATAATATAAAATATTTATTTTTGGAGAAGATTTGTGGTATAGAGCACTCCAAAATGGAGTATATTGTTGGAGATAACCTAAATGAAGGATGACGATTACATCCTCCATCCTTCATTCAGAGTATTGTTGGATTATAAATATCATTTATTATTTGGGACATCCTTTAACTGGACTGTTGAAGATTTCCTAAATAAGTTGGAAATAACCACCTCTGATTGACAAGGAAGTTGGGACGAGAGTCCCACAAGCTATCAATTGAAGAGTTCTTCGCATAAAAAGCAAGCTCCTAGGCGACAACATTGAAAGCACGCCTAACGCGACAAAAATTAATAGAAGGAATATATACGAAATAAAGTACACAGAAGAGGAAAAACAATATTTTGGAATCACTTTCCCCAACTGCACAAACAAAAACATCTTGAGCATCTCCAATAAACGTGAAATTCTCAATATGACGGGAGCGGGCGACCCAAAAAGCTCGACACAAGATAAGAAATTCAGTGACAACAAGATCAATATATAAAATACATTTCTGTCACTAGAATAGGACAAACTAACAAAGCATTACAGTGAAATTCTCAATATGACGGGAGCGAACAACCCAAAAAGCTCGATACAAAGCAAGAAATCCAGCGACAACAAGATCAATAATACCATCAACCCTTATGGACAATTCAAAATAAAGATCCCATCGAGCACAAAAACATCGAAGCCTGCACATGCCTGAAAATAGCTCCATCAAAATAAACTTTCACCATGCCTCGGGGATTGCGAGCTTCATATAGGAATAGCAGAATGTCACATAAACTGGAGATAAGAGAGAATACCTCAAGTTCCCAAACCTCTGTTGCAATCTAACATAATTACATTTCATCTAAAAATTCAAACTTACAGGGAAATGTTAAATTAATGAGTGGACAATTTAATGAGTGTAGTTGTTTTCAACGAAAATTAAATTGTGGACGTGAGTCTTTTAGCTTGGATATCATGAAAGAAATTCAATTAATATTCAAACTTATATAAAGATGTAAAATCAATTAATTAATTAATTAATTTCCTATCACAATTGAAAAAAAAAAAAGATATAACAACAAATGCAAATATTTGCAAAGCGTTATTATTTTTTGAATAATGCATCAAAATGTGATTAAACTAGAGCATAGGCGGCCCTGGGGTGGCGCACTCGGTGCCGTCGCACAGGGCCCCACCCCGGTGAGGGCCCATAGTATTTTTCTTGCATATGTATATGCATATATATACATATTTTATATATATATATATACACACACACACACACACATAATTACCATATATAAATATATATTGCATTCTATTTTGTTATTTTTAGCTGGTAGAGTTGATGATTTAAGTATGTGTAATTTTTTTTATTTTTCTAGGATCTCAAGTTCGAATCGCTAGTAGTCTACTAAATTATTTTATTATTTCATGATCAATGTCTTACAAATTTTGTCTGCTCCTATTTAACTTTTATGTCTTCCTTTTAAAATTAAACTGTGTTAGTTCTTTAATTTTGTAATGAATTTGTGTAGTAATTTATTTCATTTTTCTATACGTGAAACTATTTTTTAATTTTTTAAATTTGAAATATATAGTTCTACTATAACATGACATATTTTGTTGATGTATATCTCTTTTTTCTTTTTGGTAGATAAATATTCTTTTGTAATTACTTTTTCCTTTTTTTCTTAATTATTTGTACAATTTCAATATATAATTATATGTTTTAAAAACAATTTTTTAATAGGTAATTTACTTAATTTTTCCTAAATATAGAAATAACGTTTTTATTGTTTGAGTTATACTCGAATATAACATATTTTATTTTTATACATCTCATTTATTTGATTAATAACTAATGGAATTATTTTTATATTAATAATTATAATTTTTTTATTTATTTTGCCAATATGAATTGTATAAATTATTTTTTAATAGGCCCCTAAAATTATTGGACCGACTCTGAACTGGAGTATCATATTTCATTTGATAGGTCCTAAATTATTTTTTATTTTATAAAATTCCTCGAGTATTGAAATTTTTCTATTTCAGGAATGTCCTCATCAGTACAATAATTGATGGAATTTTTATAGCCACCTTAATGATTTTGTTAAGTAATATACATATCTATTGAAAGTTGAAACAAAGATGAACTTGATCGACTAGTTTGATACTATCAGAGTTCTACTACACTAGCCAATGCATAAAACGCATTAATAAACTTTTTATGGATCAATAAAAGACGCAATTTGGTAGGAATAGGACATATGTAGATTTGAAATATAAAGTATCTCATGAATATATATAACGTTAAATTGGATAGTTTTCGGTGTTGTTCATTGAGAAATTAAAATTTGATGACACATACACAATGAAAATTGTATACTCATCAGCAGGTTAAAATAAAAAAATAGAAAATATGACCAAAATTAAAATGAGTTAAGATGTACAAGTCTGTCAAAAAAAAAAAAAGAAGTATAAGTATATATATATATATATATATATATATATATATATATATATATATATATATATATATATATATATATATATATATATATAACAAGTTGTCATGGTTTTGTGAGCATATTTATGACGTTTTATCATATGATATTGTTGCTGTTAAATGAAAAGTAAAAGTCAAGCTTGCATTTAAATTTTTATGTAATGCTAAAGTCATGGAATTTCTTTAACGTACCACGTTTTATTTTTTTTATCAAATAACAAAACCTACTAAGTACACAATATTTTATATCTCGTCAACATTTAATAATGTCTACATTTTATTATTAATTGGTCCAACCTATTCGACAAGATTGAATCGCTTATAAAAAAGAAAACTAATTTTATCATGGAAAATCTATATAATTATTGCTTTGATAAAATAGAAAGAAAACTAATTATGTTGGGGCAATGATGATGAGACTTCAACTAATAAGATGAAAATGCTCCCTTAAATTAATTACCAGTAAAAGAAAAGAAAAAACAATTCCGCCGAAAACGTGCTTTCACGTAAATATGGAAATCATTATTAGGTGTCATGTTCTCCGGGCACGATGTCCTCTGCCTGCTGAAAATTCCATTTCATTTTAATTAAGAACCACGAAAAACTAAATGCAATTTTCATTTTTGAGTAATATGTGCACAGTAAAATTTAAATTTATTTTTAAATAATACCATCTTTTATTTTTAATAAATAGTTACAATTATTTTTATTGATCAATTGGTAAATCAATAATTTTCAGTAAAAACAACTGTAATTATTTAGTGAAAATAACATATATTGTTTAGTAAAAATAAATGCAACTATTTAATAATAATAATTATATATATATATATATATATATTTATACACGTGTGCGCGCTGTTGATACAACTTAACATGCATTTTTCATAGGAAATAAAAGAAATTGAGAAATTAATATAATTTTAAATTCTCAACAATTGGGAGTAGAGTTGTTATTGGAATTTAGAGCTTGATCCCAGCTCTGGTCGAGTCAAATTGAGCTCTGTTCGATAACATTGACGAGTGAAAAACGACCTCGACTCGTAAACAAGTCTAATGAGTTTAGCAAGCTTATCGAATCGAAACAAACCTAATTAATTAATGAGCCTAAGAGAATTATACGACAAAATTTATGTTATCGAGTTTAACGAGTCGAGCTTGAAACAGCTCATTGACATATCGAGTATTTAAAGAGCTTGAACTCTGCTCGTTTAGCCATACGAGTCTAACCGAACTCACAAACAACTCGATTCGCATAATCGCACTAATTTGGGGCTTTGTGTGGAAATTATATCCCCATTTTTAGGGCAATAATGGGAATGCTAGTAAATAACAAGGATAATCCCAGTCGGTAGCCAAATCTATTTTTGAGATCATATATATTTTCTTTATCGAAAAAAAAAAACTTCATTATTTGGAGTACAAGGGGTACTCCAACCCGTACAATGCTAGGAGATTACAACGAGGTTCAATACACAACTCAACGGTAAATACTACCCTAGCCAATTCATGCTCCACAAAGCTGAATTAAGCTCCAAAAAAGCAACTAAACACAAAAGAAAAAACGGCAGCAAATTAAACCCCAAAACATGGCTTGGGGCTATTCAACTGACGCAGCGCAAACGTGATTAAATGTGATAATTCATTGATTCGATATGAATACTGGAATAATACAAATTAAACATGGGAAAAGGGATAAAACTCAATATTTTCTTAATTCATAAACAACTGCATAACAATGATTCTGAGACTCCTATTTATAATGCTAAATCGACTTAAAGGACAAGAAATATAATACCTAAATATAAATAAATCAAATCTAATCTAATTAAATAAAATAATAATCTTCTTGATTCTTAAAATCTTCATATAATAATCCCAGTCTGAAGACAATTAGTGCCTGAACTTTGATATGGATCTCTATGATGATGTTGGTTTTCGCCTGCATAATAACTATAATTATTTTATTAATAATGATAGTTATTTTGTTTGTGATATTCCTAAAACTCAATTTGTCTACCGACTCAAAATTTTGGGTCATGTTCGTACTGCTGATATTTTCGAGCTCAAATATTTAGAGACATTATTTTATTCCACCGGAGACGAGATCGGTTTCGATTCGAGGACGAATCGTTTCGAAGAGGGAGAGAATGATGGAGACGAGATCGTGATAACGATCTGGGATTATTATATGAAAAGTTGGAGAATCAAGAAGATTATTATTTTATTTAATTAGATTAAATTTGATTTATGTATATTTAGGTATTATATTTCTTGTCCTTTAAGTCGATTTAGCATTATAAATAGGAGTCTCAGAATCATTGTTATGCAGTTGTTTATGAATTAAGAAAATATTGAGTTTTATTCTTTTTTCCGTGTTTATTTTGTGTTATTCCAGTATTCATATCGAATCAATGAATTATCACATTTAATCACGGAAAGCCACGACCACAACCTACCTTTTATTTCATTTATCGCCTTTTCAACATTAATATCACAAGAATCAAAGATGATCTCGTTTTTTGTTTCCAAATTATCCACGCTACACATAACCAAGCCCTAACGCGTTTTGATTTACATGTTCTAAAAATGGCGCAAAAATGAAGGAAATGGGTCAAAGGAGATCTATGGGCAAATATTTATAAATTGTTAGAGGTTAAAATAAATTAAATGTGATTTAATTATTTTCTAATCACACGGAGATTAAGAAATGGGTGCCAAAATTCTATTTCACCATCTATGCTGTGAGGTTAGAAGTTCAAATTATTATTTATCGAATAAAAATTAATTTAACGAGGCCCTACGGAATAAAGCACATGCAAAAGAATGCAAAGCAAGACAACAAAATCATTTCACCTAATCCACGTTCTTACAACATTAAAATCGATGTCCCCACTTTTTTTCAATAATTGAAACACTCGTAAAATTTCTCGAACGTATATGATGGGAAATATTAACAGAAATAGAGACAATCATATACCAATCATCTAGTATATACTGGTTATTGATATTCTAGCGTGTGTGTGTTTATTTTTACTCAATAACAATAATCAACTCCAATAAAATTGACTCTCCAAAAAACAAAACTCCAATAAAATTATAAGAAACCCTCAATTATAAATTTAGTAGTATTTCTATCAATTATTGAGGACCATCTTCTGACTTATGATGTAATAAATCTAGGCAAAGCTTTATTGCTTTGCAATTTTATATATATTTAAACTATGTAGTTTGTTTCATAGAAACACAATCAATTTAGTTGTTCTACAATAAAATAATAGTTGGGAAGCAATTGCTAAATAAAATTATAAGTAGAGCATGTTAGATTTACGAGGAATCCAATTGTTTCCTGCTTGTGTTTGGTCATACTCTCTTTACATATAATTAAGTCAAAATAAAACAAAAGTAGTGTTTGGATAAATTAATTAAAACCACATTTCTATATAAGTTCATATGAGCACATAAAATGAAATTGTTTCGTGATACTGGAGTTTTTTACTAACACCCATATTCTAAGTTCGATTTCCCCATAAAATAAATTTTCCTAAATTTTATTTTTCATTTGATGGGTCTCTTCTCCAAGATAAAGATGTTAGGAATTCGACCCACAAATAAAGAAAAATTTAAGAGAATTAATATAAATTAAATAATTTAACACTTTTATTTAAAAATACTGCATCTCAAAATAAATGTCTTTGAGTTTTGAATCTCATTCTAATTTCTCATTAAAAGGTGAAAAATATAATTTGGGGGTTTATAAAATTGTATGTTATGAATCTTTGTTAGGCAAGTGGTGTTCCAAGTCCAACGAGATTCAAAATGTTGAATGAAAAATAATTGATACTAATAATTATCTATTTAAATACTTGATGTATAATAAATTTACTCTTTTTGTTGGATAAAGTTTTGTATCATATTATGTGATTAATAAGATCATAAATTTGACCTTTTAAATATAAAAGATTCGTGCATTATTTTTCATAGATTGAACCTGCCTCACAAAGTTCCTAGAGTTAGTAAATTTTATTATACAATATTACTATCAAATTAATATATTTTAATAAAACAATTAATATTATTAAAAATATAAGTAAAATGCAAACAAATTTTACGTCGAAATTGATTCATAAATATATTTTGCCAAGTTTGTATATTATAACTTCGAATAATTTATATGATTTGCGGGCTTTTCAAAGAACAAATTTTTGACTTTCTTCATTGCGCTGTCAGGTAACGGGTGGACAGTATACTAGTAAAAATGAATTATAGGGAAGAATTAAGGGGGCGCTTGGTTAACGACTCTTCAATGGTAATGAGAATGAGATTGAAAATTAGTGTAATTAGCATGGTTCATGAGAACAAAATCACTACCTCTCCTCCTAAATAAGGTAATCAATACTCCATTTTGATTACCATATTTTCTTCCTACAATCCTCCTCCTCAATCATTCCCCCATTCCTCCACCAACAACCATTTGTTGTCAACTTCTATTCCAAACTTGGGGCATGGCACTAGCAATGGAGTCACTATTGGAACACTTCTTCCCCTAACATATCATTTTTCTTATGAGGGCATAGATGAAAATAAATTTTCATTCTCATTGCCATTGAAGAATTGCTAACCAAGCGCCCCCTAATATTGAAAAGCAAATGTTCCCTTTATCCTATACTTGTTTTCTAGATGTTAAAAAGGTTTGCTCCATACTTATTTGTTGTATCCATTTTTAACAAAAAACAAAAAAATAATAATAATAATAATATTTTTTGATATTATATTTTCTATACATTTCTAATAAAAAACATCTACTTTATCAATTTAAATACTAATAAACAATTTTTTTCTTAAAATTAGTGTAAAGAGTAAAGTAGCAAAAGTATGAGATGGATGAAGTATCACTTAACAAGTAATCGAGATCCTGGATTGCTTATTATAGTATATCTTTTAATAACTTCATTTATTTTTCCTTTGCAAATAATGATTTTGATAGAGTAACATTCCATCTAAAATATTATTTCCATAAATAAAGTTGTTTAAAATTTTAAACCACATACTTCAAAACGAGGAAAGTAAATAAGAGTTTGTATTTTCTTTATCAACATAGAATAACTAGTGTTAAACCCGCGGAGCTGTACATAAAATTTATGTAAAATTATTGATATTTTTTTTTCAAGTTTTATAAATGTTGTTACTATTATTATTTTACTTAATCAATATTTTTAATGTATTTTTAAAAATGTTAGTTAATAATTCTATTCCAAGGATAATAAACTATATATTCATGACATTTATTATTAACCAAATGTTTAGAAAGCAATACTTACAAATTACGGAAAATCTCCCTATAAACAACATTTGTTGCATATTTGGATGGATTTCCTTTAGAATCAAGTGACAAATTTTCAATCCCCTACTCGATCTAACTCTAGATACTGCAACATTAAGTTGACCATGAGTAGAAAATAGGCTTGGAAAGATACAATCCAACAGTAGAAAGTGATTGCCCTTGACTTTTATTTATTGTCATGGCAAAACACAATAGAATTGGAAATTATCCTTCTAAAATTCACCGGCATTGTAGGATCAAAATTTGTCAATGTCATTCTTGGGATAAACACTTTATTTCAATAATCCTTCCAGATATTATTTCAGCCTCGAAATTGTGGTTGCCAAATTTTGTGACAATCAATTTTGTTCCATTGCACAAACCGGATTTGTGATCAATATTTCTTAGTAACATTATAGGCATTCCTTCTTTCAAGATCAGATGGTGATTTGGTATTCCAGAACACCTAATATAATTTAAAAATTCAATTGTAACCATTTGTCCACTACCTAATTCTCGAAATTCAGAGCACAAACTCTATCTGAGCTTAAGTATACTTTAGTGTCACACCTTGAATCATAGGTAGAATCTTATCATTTATACACTCCACATCTCAATGCATAGGTGCAAGTATTGCTCTATCCTCAAAGTATTTATGTGTCCTTAAATATCAATTAGGAATGGATAAATACATTCTATTATAGATGCAATTGGATCACCGACATCATAAGTCAAATTATCTTCTGGAATCTCAATCTCAACAAAATCATCTTGTCTATTTCCAATCTTTCTATCACCAACTTTCAAAATCCACCTCGAAAAGTTAACTATATCAACATCAAATAAGGACGTATTGAGATAAGAACTTTGTATTCTCATGTTCTTTGTCAATCTTGAAACCTTAAAATTGAAAATAAATTAAATGTATTTAGTTTTTCAATAATTAATTCTTTAAAAAATATTATTATTTAATAAAAGATGCAGAAAATACCTTGCAATGATCCCACAAATATGAAGCATTTATAGTTGAATGCACAATATCCTCTCGACTTTCTTTTGGTATAACAAGAAGTATATGTTTGAAATCTCCTCCAAACACAATGATTTTACCACCAAAAGGCATATCATTCATGGTTCCATTTGGAGATCTAATAATATCCCTCGAGCCTCCAAAGCTTCAAAGTTATATCTGTTAATCATTGGTGCATCATCCCATATAATAAGTTTTCTCTTCAATAATAGTTCGGACAAATGTGTCCCGACTTTATGTTACACATGGAGGTCTCATCAATATTAAGTGGTTTTATATGCATCATACCAAAGAATCTCAATTCTTAAAAATAAGTCAACAACACATGAAATATATAAATTATAAACTTTTAATTGTAAAACATTAGTTTTCCATGATAATAAATATAGGTTGAAAGTCACGATCTACAATTTCACGTGTCATTTGATTTGTAGACCACCACATACTCCTATAAATGATTATATCTTTCAAAAGAGTTCTTTGTCATAACTATATTCAACCTAGCTTTATTATATTAGATGTATTGTATTAGTATGATACTAAGAAAAGATAATTTATTAAAAAAATTGATTATAAAAATTTCATTAAATAACTATAATAATTAAAATATTACAATATTAACAGATTGTCAAACAAAAAGGTACCACTACAATGAAAGCAAGGGGAGTCTGCCCTTAAAATTGCTATTATATACACCTTTTTCCTAAACCACTATTTCGTTAAAAAAAATAGAAATTTAATTATAAAATAACAGCTTAGACTATGACAAATTGTTCTTATGTGAGTCTTTTCTATAAAGTTTTACTCAACAGGGAAGTGAAAAATATAAATAAACACCATTATAAGTTGAAGTTCATCTAACTGAAAAATATCTAAATACAAATATTTATCTTCTTATATATGGAGAAACCTTAAAAATATTACCTTATACATTTTGATGTAAAAAAACGTCAAGCACAATTCCTATATGAAAAATATATTAAATGTATGTTAGAATTTTTTATCTACTAATTGCTAAAAATGTTCACTAAAAGGTAAAAAAAATTTCTAAATACATTCAACAATGTCACTTTAGAAAAAACTCATAGTAAAAATATCGAGAATCTAACTTAATGTTGTATATGCATCATATGAAAAGTATTCATAGCTTCATGTGAAGCTTCAAGCATTAAAAAAAATTGTTTATTGTATATGCATCTTATGAAAAATCACACGTCTTAAAAATAAGTCAATCACACATGATATATATAAATTATAATCTCTTAATTGCCAAAAAATAGTTTTCCATGATAATAAATACAGGTTGAAAATCACGATCTAAAATTTCACATGTCATTTGGTTTGTAGATTACCACATATTCATAGGAATAAATATATCTTTCAAAAGAGCTACTTGTCATAACTTTATTCAACCTATTTTCATTATATTGGATACGCTGTATTAATAAGTGTAAGAAATTAAGAAAAAATATTTTATTAAAAAATCTTAGAACATAAAAATTGAGTACAACTATATATAATAATTAAGACATTTCAACACTAAAATATTGTTAAACAAAAAAGACACCACTTCAATAAAAGCAGGTGGAGTATGTGTCTTTAAAAGTGTTCACGTTACACTTTTTTTCTAACCCACTATTTTGTAAAAAGAAGAATTTCAAAATTTTAATTAAAAAAACAACTTAAATTATGATAATACATGCCTCTTCCTACCTGAGTGTTATATAAAGAGGCTTATTCAATACGGAGGAGGAAAATACTAGAACAAATAAACACCATTAAAAGTTGAATTTTATCTGAATGAAAAGAAAAATCTAAATACAAAGATTTGTCTTCCTTAAACCTAGAGATGCCTAAAAAATATTACCTTATGCATCTTGGTGCAAACAACATCAAACACAATTTATAAATGAGAATATTATATATGCTGGAGTTTTTTTATCTACTAATTGCTATAAATGTTCACTAAGAGGTAATATTTTTTCTAAAGACTCTCAATAATTTTACTTTAGAAAAAACTCATATAGTAAGAATATTGATAACCTAACTTGATATATGTATTTGTAGCTTTGTGTGAGTCCTCAATCATTAGAACAAAGTTTAATTTTTTTTATTTTATATGCATAGTATCAAAAATCTCATGTCTTAAAAATAAGTTAACCACACATGAAATATAAATTATAAACTTTTAATTGTGTAATATTAGTTTTACATGATAATATATATATTGAAAAATATAAATGTCATTTAGTGTGTAGACCACGACATACTCATAGGAATTATATTATCTCTTAGTGAACATTTGTAGCAATTAGTCGATAAAAATTCTAGCATATATAGTATTATTGTTAAATATATAAATTATAAACTCTTAATTGTAAAATATTAGTTTTCCATGATAATGAATATAAGTTGAAACTTATGATTTTAAAATTTACATGTCATTTAGTGTGTAGACCATTATGTACTTATGGGAATCATATTACCTCTTAGTGATCATTTGTTGCAATTAGTAAATAAAAACTCTAGCAAATATAATTTTCTCATGATATATATAAATTACAAACTTTTAATTGTAAAACATTAGTTTTCATGGTAATAAATATGTGTTGAAATCATAATATAATTCATTAAGATTAGTATTAGTATTAGTATATAGAGGACTAATATAATACGATTTTTGTTTCTATTTAAAATATGATATATATATATATATATAGATACACAATATTTATATTTATTTGATCTTTTATTCTATATAGAAACATAATATTTCACTACTGATCCATTTTAATTTATATACATGATATAAAAAAACACGAAATTCTAATTAGTATATATAATATACACCCATAAAAAAGTTAAGGAATATGGGATACACATATACACATATAGAATATTAGACCATGTCAAAAAATATTTTGAAATTTCTAAATTAAAAATATCATAAGTATGAACACGTGAAAAGAATTAAAGATCCATAAATATATGGAGGACTAATATAATAAGGATTTAGTTCCTGTTTAAAATATTGTGTATGTATACAAATACAGAATATTTATTTGATCTTCTATATGGAAACTTAATATTTGTATAATAATCCATTTTAATTTATATACATGATATAGAATAAAAAAATAAAATTTATGTCATTATATGTAATATACATCCATTAAAATCAAAATTATATGAATATTATTCTAAAAAAATCATTTTTTTAAAAACCACACGACATGTTAATTAAACCACATGTTTTAAAAAGAGAGTATTTTTTCTAATAAAAAAATTATATCTTAATATAAATGATTACTTAAATTAAAAAATATTTTTTTTTTAGATTATGCATAACATTTTTTTTTGAAATATTGTAAAAGATATTCTTTAAAATTATTCTTTAAGATATATTATTACTACAATATGGGGACTCAAGATACACACCAATGGTGACTTCAA
This sequence comes from Ballota nigra, assembly GCA_947034835.1. Lineage (NCBI taxonomy): Eukaryota > Viridiplantae > Streptophyta > Magnoliopsida > Lamiales > Lamiaceae > Ballota > Ballota nigra. The sequence continues at coordinate 54,649,606 of OX344723.1, read as the reverse complement.
AATTCATTATATATTACTCAATATATAATTATGCCAATTTTTTAAAAGAGTCAATTTTTCTTAATATACTAAGATTTTTATTGAATGATATGGGATATAATAGAATATAGTCAACTATAAATTTGATTCTAATAATGATAATTATATATATAGATTGGTATATGACTTGTTAACTAAATCACATGATTTAAACACATGTCAATTTTTCCTAAATTATATAATCAGTATTGAATGTGTCATAATAAGCTACAATCAACCATATTGTTGAGTTATATAAGTCAAGTAAATATTTAGGAAAGTTATAGATAGATTGATATATGACTTATTAATTCATTCACATGTTATTAAAAAATTTCAATTTTTCTTAATATAAAAAAAATTATATCAAGAAACATTGTTTGCATGTATAACAAAAAAGCATATCAAATTTTTTTAATAAAAAATCGTGTACATATATGAATACAAAATAAACCCGTCTAACTAATAGGTTTGTTAACTATATTTTATTTTTACTAATATAATAAAAAGTATATCAAAAAATATTGTGTGCATATATACCAAAAAACCATATTGATCTTTTTAAAAAATAAAATAATCGTGTGCATATATACCAGAGATCATGTGCATATGATTTGTTAGAAATATTTTATATTAATTAATTTTATTAAAGGTAATAAAAATATCTTAGTTTTTATAATTATATAAAAGAAAAAATATACAATTCTTAGTTATTTATATAATTGTAAATAATACATTGAATTGTAAGTAATACATTACAATGTTTAAAAAAAGTCTAATTTTTAACTTATAACCAATGATTCTTCATCTTCACAATAAAATTGATCTTCCACTTCATCTTCACATTAAAAATTGATCATCCACTTCATCTTCATTGTTGACGTTGAATCCTAAAAAAAAATAAAAAAAAAATCACACAATTATCATTTTCATACGAATAAAATAAAATTAAACAATAATTAATAAAAAAATAAAGAAACAACATAATTAGTAAATAGAGTAAATACCTTTAAACATGTAGAGATTTCTATTCGTCCAAATCACAAAAAAAAAATGATTTTAAGGAAATGATCATTGGTAGAAGAGATTAGACAAAATATGAAGATTAAATTCATACAACAAAACTATAAAAAACATAAAATAAAACATAAATACCTTAAGATGAAGATCCTGCAAAATAGAAATATGAAGATTGAATATATTAAGATGAGGATCCTGCAAGAAAAAAAAATATGAAGATTTTGACGAAAGGAGAATTAATATAGAACTTCATAGCAAAATTGAAAAAAAGAAAAGAAAGAAAGAAATGAATTATATATTTGAGAGAACTGGATGATTTTTTTTGGGAGAGATTATTGTAATTGATTTTTTGTTGTATGAGATATAGATGGTATTTATAGAGGAGATGTGAAAAAATCAACGGTCAAGATTAGATTAGATATTAAGATTCAATGACTGAGAATAGTTTTTAAAGTCAATAAATTGAGTGAATGAGAGGAGAGTATTTTCAAAATAGAGGTTTAAGAGCTTGTCACATAGGCTTCTAAAACTTTGTCTTTATAGTATATTAAGATTTTACTATACACATAATAAAAATATCTATAAAAACAAATTTAAATAAGAGAATTTTATTGGGATGGTCTCACATATGATATGACCCTGAACTCCACTTTATTAATTTGACTTCACCCTGCTCTAAAATATGATTCAAGTGGAATCATAAGTTCACAAATCATATAACATGAAAATCTGTATTATATAAATTTTTGTCATTATAAATAAAAAATTCCATAAAAAATTGAAACTCCACAAATTATAGGAAAGTAGATCGCTTACCACTTTTTTTTTTTTACCTTTTTTTATAGTTAAAATAACTAATATTAACATTATTAATACTTTCTGTGTCCCAACTATACAGGTTGATTTACTTTTGCAAAAAGATTTAAAAAAATTATTGAAAAATAAATTAGACAAATAAAATTCTTACAATAACCCTATTTAATAAGAGTAGTATTTTCCAACACAATTAATGTATAGAGATATATTAGTAAATAAAAAAAATACTGTATATGAAAATTAATCTATAACTATAATTGAGACATTCATTAAAAGAAAATCAACATATTTAATTGGATGGAGAGTGCATATTTTAGGCATCCTTTAATTACATAACTAACACTAATATTATTAACTTTAATATTTGGCCCAAATTATCAGTTTTTTTCACTTTTCTCGTTCATGTGATTCATGATAAATTTGTAAAACATAAAAAGAATGCTACTATATCTGTTTAAAGAAAAAAGTTCTATATTTATAGAGTTAAAAAAAAAGTGTGGATATAATTCGAATTTAAAAAAAGTATATTCTAGATTCTTAAAAAAGTAAAAATGTAATATATAATTTGATTAAATAAATATTTAATCCAATTGATAAAAAAAATGAAAAGTATGAATTAAAATGGATGATGCAATTTAATAATCCCTTCATCCCTGTACTTTTTTCATACTACCTTGTTTTTCGTGTTTTAGTGAACAAATTATTTATTAGTGCTTAATATTATAAAGTGACCTTTAAAAAGTGGTATGATAGATATATGTCTCCTTTATTATAAAATGACTTAAAAATTATTTTATCATTTCAAACACTAATAGAAAATCTGTTCGCTAAAACACATGAAAACAGTAAATATAAAGAAAGATGTGAGATGGAGGTAGTATTATTTATGAATAGAGCATACGTGAGGTCGTCTCACAGTGAGGCAGAGCAAAAGTTGGACATTATGCATTCATTTATGTTAATTTGTAAATCATCTTAACGCAAGTTAAAAAAAGAATGGATTTTGTTAGGGGGAGGGAATAATATATAATCTCTCTCACTGTCAGGTGAGTATTCACTTTAATCCACAAAATATTAGGCTTTTTAACTTAAAAATAAAGAAAAGACAGCTTTAATGTACAAGAATATAATCCTTTGCAGGAGTCAAAGTGGAAGCTAATGCGTTTCCAGCGAAGATATTTCTCTCTCTCTCTCTCTCTCTCTCTCTCTCTCTCTCATTATTCTTCATCGTCCCGTTTTGCTGCGTCCCCCCTCTGTATATACATACACAAAAGTTGGGAGCCTTAATCTACAATTTTCCCCCATTCTTGAATCCCCCTTTTTGTTCTCATTCTTTAACTTTTGATCGACAATCTTGATTGGCTGCCTCCTTCATAGGTATGTATTTTTGTCCCCCCTATTTTGAAATCGCTTTAAGACTCCATTTTGATCCAGATTCTTACTTCAAGTTTGTAGATCGGTTGTATTAGTCGACAATCTTGGGTTTAAGTTATGAAAAATGACTCTGTTTTGCACTTGAATGTATAGGCTGTGAAATTGAAAGCTCAGATCTGCTGTTTTTTTGAAGCAAAAATGTCTTTCACTGGAACACAGCAGAAATGCAAGGCCTGTGAGAAAACTGTTTATCCTGTGGAATTGTTGTCTGCTGATGGGATTAGTTATCACAAATCTTGCTTCAAATGCTCCCATTGCAAAGGGACTCTCAAGGTCTGCATCTAATTTCCTCTCTTGTTTTTATTTATTTTTGGAATTAGATTTTGTTTTCAGCATTTCTTGGTTTTCCTGACTGGGATTTGAATTACACATTTTGGCTATATCTTTATTCTGTATCTAGATGCTCAATTCCCCTAGCCAAATGATGGGGTTTCTTGATTTTTAATGATTTAATTCATCTACTGTAAAACACATTTGTGAAATGACAAATGTGAAATAATGGTATATCTATGTTTAATTGGTGTTTTTGAGATCAGATGGGTGCATTTCTTGCACGTTTATTTCTTGTGATGAAGCACATTTAATGTAGTTGGATCTTGATTTTTGGCTATACACATAGGGTGTCTATTCTTGTGTGTCATTTGACCTATGTCTTAGTTATGGTTATAATCCACCTCAATTATATTTTTTGACACCTAAATATTGCATATGATTGAGTGTTTCACGGGGTGGATTAAATTAAAGGATTCAATTTTTTACTCAAAAATGTAAATTCATAACATGACCTGGTTACATATATGGCGTGACACCATTTTTATGGCCATAAATCAATAAGATTACAATTATAATTACATTGCATATATTCAAGATTTATGCTTTCGAAAAGGTATATACTTTACGTACATCTGCTCAACACCTGGTTTTTTCCAGCTGAGCAATTATTCATCAATGGAGGGTGTGCTCTATTGCAAGCCTCACTATGAGCAGCTTTTCAAGGAGGCTGGCAATTTCACCAAGAATTTTACTTCTCGTATGCTTTGACTACCATGAAAAACGCTCTCTCTCTCTCTCTCTCTCTCTCTCTCTCTCTCTCTCTCTCTCTCTCTACCTAATTACAATTTCTCGTTTATATGTTTAATTAGTGTAAATGTAATTTTGTGCAGCTGCAAAATCAGCTGATAAGTTAACTCCTGAGCTGGTAATTCTCCTCAATGTTGTACATAAGATCTTACTATGTTCCTAAGGTGCCCTCTGATTTTTAGTTGCCTTTTTTTTTTTGTTAAATTTCAGTCAAGATCGCCCAGCAAACACGCGGGTATGTTTTCTGGGACACAAGATAAGTGTGCTACATGTGGTAAAACAGCGTATCCGCTTGAGAAGGTATGGTCCAGAACTAACATCAGTTTGCATTATTTCAATTTCAGAATTTTGTTCGAATATACCTATTTCATGCAGTCCAGATTCAAATTTGAGGCACTAAGATTTTTTTTTTTTTTGTTTAATACCGATTTGAAAATTCATGCCACTCTTTCTAATCTTCCGCTTAAACAGCCTCCGTTGGTTGTTAAATCGGACCATCAATTAAAAACTGCCCAAAGGAAGAGACAAATATAAGCAGAAGAAAGTTGTGTTTTATATTGGATCTCTGGCTTCAAGGGGTCATTTTTGCTATTCACTAATGATTGAAGATGACCATTAAGTTGTACCCCTAGAGCAACCCCGTTCTTCCATTGAACAGTAATTAGGTCGGCTTCTCAAATTTTGCCTTCTGTGCTTTGCTCCACAATTAAACGAATTAGCAAACCTGATTGGGATGCTTATACATGTCCTATGCCTAGGTTTCACGATAAACTTAAAATGAAAGATATGATTTTTATAAAGCATAAAGATGTTTTTGAGGATGTAGAATCATTTGGGGGCATTTTGACTTTATGTGTATATTTGACCAAACGGGGTGTGTAGAGAGAGTGTTATTCTATCTCGAAGTACCCATTGACACTAAGACCATCAATGGCATCAACTGCAGATTAAATTCAATTAGGGAGTTTCTATGTCGACTTAAAATGGATGTTTTTGCATGGATACATACATAATTTTGACGATCGACTTATTTATATATGCATCTTGTTTTCACTAATTTCTTTTCAGGTGACCGTCGAGAGCCAAAGCTTTCACAAGTCATGTTTCAAGTGTTCTCATGGTGGATGCTCGTTAACTCCATCGAACTATGCTGCCCTAGACGGGATCCTCTACTGCAAGCCTCATTTTTCACAGCTCTTTAAAGAGAAAGGGAGCTACAACCATTTAATCAAGACTGCGACCTTGAAACGCACGACTGAAGCTGAAGTTCCGGAGTCTTGATCTAACACATATTTACGGTCACTATCTATATCTATCGGCATTTGAATGATGTGTGGGTGTGTTTTTTGGATATCTTTGTGTTTGATTCTTGAATACTGCAATCTTGGAAGTAATTGTTTTCTCATTTTCCCAGCTGAGTGCAGTGCAATGCAATGCTGCTGGTGTTAAAACACAATTTTTGGGATTTTCTAATTTTCCTGCAGTGTTTCTTAAGGCCATGTTTCTTCGTATTTGCTTCTTTTCTCTCTCACAAACACCCCCTGCAAGTTACCTTGATTTCTTTTCCGTAAATTGCAAAATTAGTCTGTGTTGGGGTTTTAAATCCTATATGAATAAAAAAAAAATCTCAATTAAATCTCGTAACTTTTGAAATGATGTAATTTTAGTTCTATGTAGATAAGATGCCAAGATTTTTGCATGTGTTTCACATGAGCTACTACAAGTCTAGGACTATACTGCCGCAATAGGACTAATTCTTGCGACATAATGAAACCCCAAATTTTAAAATTTCAATTAAAAAATAACGAATAGTTATTATCTAAAGTAAAAAATTGTTAATATGAGACTAGAATTGCAATATTTTGAAAGGCTTAATTGTATTAAATCCATTAAATTATTATCGTTTGCATTTAAACCACCAAATTGTATTATTTGCAACAATATATACAAACTATTAAATTTTAGCGTATAAACTATTAAACCAAATATTTGATTCGTTTTTTCTACAATAAAATAACATATGTCATGCACTTGCTTTTGAAAAAGACATTTATGTCAAAGATTTTCATCATTCCGCTCCAATTGAGATGAGAAATAAACAAAAAAATTCATCATTTCGTTTTAATTGAATTGAGAAATACAATTATTTTCGTCGTAGATCTCTTCGTGTTGCTGTATGTTGCCTCACACTTTCACCCTGAACGTCATTTTCCATACCAGGTGTCCATCTCCTCGCGTCGTTTGCCACCAATTGAATTTTTGACAGAAATACCCATATGTTAAAGTCCGAAAAAAAAAGGGTAAAAATTAAAATTTAGTAGTTTATGTGTCAAAATTTTATAATTTGTATATATTTATGTAAAAGATATAGTCTAGATGGTTTATGTGCAAAATTGGTGGTTTAATGGGTACAATTCAATTGGGCCATTTTGAAAATTATGAAATTTAATTGAGAAAGTTGATTAGTACTAAACTAATAAATTTAGCAGCATCCAATAAGTACGAGCTCAATTTGCAATTTAAAATTTACTCGTGTTATCATATATTCCCTCATTCCCTAATAATTATGTTTAACATTTTGTCAAATCGAGTGTTTCCTATCAAATTTAATATTTCTTATTTTGAAAATTTATTTCAATAACATATTATACTACTTACTACTCCTTCTCTCTACTCTTTTTACACTTTTTTTCTCCTTTTTATTTTTCTTATATTTTTCATCAATAATTTTACAATAAAATATTATATTCCTTAAAATTTATGATATCCCAAATGTTAAAATATAATAGTCACATCAAAATATTTTAATTTTACGATTTCATGATATTTCCTGGGTTTTTAATAAAAGATTGGGCCAATAGACCAAGAGTATGTATAGAGTGTAATTAGTTCATACATAAACTATTGAAGAGTATTAGTTGTTTTTACTGAAAAATATTAGTTGTTTATTGAAAATGAACTAAGACTCTTCAGTGAAAACAACTAATACTCTTCAATGAAAACAATTAATAATCTTTAGTGAAAACAACTAATACCATTTAATAATTCATGTACGAACCATTTTCACTTTATACTTTGTCTAGACCCAATACAAAGCTTTATTTAAAGATACTACTGGTCGGTTAAAAAATGATTAAGATATATGTAATTTGCGGAAATGATCCTATGTCCACCAGTGGGCACAAATTTATATATCCACCGCGAATATGATAATGACACATAAACAGGGACCCCACTATTATTTTAGTTGATTACTTAAATTTGTTTATGTGTCATTATTACATTCGCGGTAGGCATATAAGTTTGTGCCCACCGAGTGGGCATAGGATCAAATCCGATGGAACTTGAATGAGTGTATAGCGTGAAATTGGTTTGCTAGAACAATTTATATAAGTTTTTTTTAGTGAAAACAACTCGTACTTTTTAACTCACATTCTTTAATAAAAAATTGTACCATTTAGAATTAATTTATTTTAGTACAAATAATATATACTTTTTAATAACACGACTCATATCCTTCGAATTGATTTACATATGAATAAATTTCATTATATGCTTTGTCAATTTAAATTTGTTTTGCCATCTATTTTCACCATGCATCATCTCACTTAAGTCTTATTAAAAAAACCCTTAATACTAGTATGATTCTCCCACCGTAAATTAAGTTTAATATAAGGTGAATTATTATATGTTAATTACTTGAAATGTAAGTATAATAATATAGTAAATATATAATTACAAAAATAATATTTTATTTTATTTATAGAAATATCGATTAAGAGAGAGACATTTTGGGTCAGGGATGGATGATGGAGTATTATTCAAGCGAGTTTGTAATGCAAAACTTATTAAAAAAAAAATCAATTTATGCTAATTACATTAGCACAATGTCAAATTAGGCGGTACTTTTAACAGCAAATTACACGGATGATTGACTTGAAGCGATTTTACTAACTTCTACTAGTCGCTTACCCGCAAGCGGACGGGTTCACTATAGTATTGGCAAGTATAACGACCAAGTATATCGTACCCACGGGACAGTGTATATGCGAATAGATCCCTGAAGATCTACGCGTCGTAGTTAATATGAGTGTTTTGTTTTTGGATTTTTTTAAGAAAGATTAATTAAACTAAAATAAACTAACTAAACTAAAATACTAAAGTAGACGAATTAACTAAGGGTTGGATTCAAATAAGAGATGGTGATGCTTAGGATAGGAATCCCTACGTATACTAACGGAGCAGGTACATAATCAAAATAACTGTGACAAACGAGAATTAACCTAAGTCTAAGAATGCAAGGTGAAAGCTCAAGATTCTAAACCCTAATACTTTACCCTAACACTCGACTTCACAAATCTACTAACAAGTTATTAGATTGTGCTTAATTAATGAGACCCTAATTTAACTAAGGTGATGCGGTCGTCCTCCTTCGCTAAACCGGTAGATGAATTAACCTTTCCTAAACCCTCTCGTTAAGCCTACTCGTTGTTAAAGAGTGATGCGGTCGTCCTCTCTCTAACACCTTTCGAACGAAACTCAAGAGTAAAATCTAGATTAATTTTAAGCATTCATTAATTAAGAGAATTAAAACCTAACGTCACAAGTTACTCTAATTACATATCCACAACCTACTTCTACGAGTTCATCCTACCCTAAGCATGCAAGGGTTTTAGCTAGACATAATTTGAACATAAACAATAGAAATTAAACAAGTGACGAACATGAACATGATAACGAAAACGAAGAAAAGAACGAACATAAAATGAGGTTTTAATATGTAAAAGATTAAACTGAAATTAATTAACAAAAACTAGGTCTCAACGTATTTCAGAACAAAAGTTATTAAGAATCGAAGCTAAAACGTGAAATCGTAGAGTAAATTCGTAATCAAAAACCTCAAAACCGTAAATCTAAGCTCGCTCGTCTCTTCTCTTCCTCCTTGCTCTAAAAACTCTATGAAACGTGATGTGTAAAAGTTGGGGATCCTTCAAAACGTGTTTGGACGAGATATATATAGGCACGGGTCGAAACGGGAGTTAATGGGCCGAAAATACGAATCCGGAGGCAAAAGTATATGGGCGCTCGAGCAAAACGCTCGAGCGGTCCCGCTCGAGCAGTGTAGCTCGAATGATGCATTCGCTCGAGCGGTCGCGCTCGAGCTGCTCGAGCGCTGAAATGACACTGTTACTTTTGGGCGCTCGAGCAATTCGCTCGAGCGGTGGCGCTCGAGCTGCTCGAGCGCAAGAATAGTTCTGTATGTTTGCGCGCTCGAGTAAGGCGCTCGAGCGGTGGCGCTCGAGTGATGCGCTCGAGTGATCTCTAATCCTCCCAAATGATACTTTTCCTCGTCCGCACTAATACCAATCGTATTTCTTCAATATCTTCTCATCCGGGCATCCGTTTGAGTCGATTCAAAGTCCTACGAACTCCGTTTTTCGTCCTCTATTCACCTATGAGCATCAAAGAGACAAATTTATCAATGTATAGAAATAATGCTCAATTGACTCTAAATACTCTATAAACTCGACCAAAACTAGGGCGTTTCTAGCTACGAATCATGACAATTTCACGTCTAATCAATGATTACAGTGAATAAGATGAAAAATAATCACATCATACAATATCGAAGCTAAGTGTTGTTATTCGAGCCTAGCCGGGTATATGAATTTCGAGCTCGACTCGGTTCGATAATTTAACGAGCTGAAAGAAAAGTTTAGCTCGACTCGCTAACGAGTCTAATGAAATTATAAAAAAATATTTAACTATCAAGTTTAACGAGTTGAACTCGATATTTTATGAGCTCGCGCTCTGCTCATTTTTTTTTTTTTTTTTTTATCAGGGAAAAATTCATATTAATCAATAAGAACTTACTAACAAGTTTTTCACGGTGTGAGATGCACCTTGCTTTTACATTCAAAACAACACAAAATAATATCAACACTCCTAGCACTTGTACACTATTCAATTTTGGCTTTCATTTAATAGCATAAAAGGATCCACCTCCCATACCGAATATGCCCCGTCTTTTCTCCACTTGACATTTTGAAAATTCCAAGTCCATACGTATCTCTTGAGTTCTTTAAACACCTCTTCCATATCAATTTGTTCACCGTGAAAAATGTGGTCATTCCTTTTCTTCCACAATAACCAAACGCCACATATCCACACACTTAATGCCACATTTTTTCCCACATTTCCTTTCCGAAGTCCACAATATTGAGTTAAGTTTGAATACGGACATGAATGAAATGCCGTACTCACCCCTAACCACTTGGCACACTTCATCCAGAAAACATGAGAAACAAGACATTCAAAGAATAGATGTCTCACCGATTCAGTTTCTATGTTATAAAATACACACACATTATTTACCGCCGTCGAGATAATATGTCTTCTTTGTAACATGTCCTTCGTCGGCAGCCTCTCTTGTAGCACCTTTGGTCTTCAATGACGCTCCACATCTCCATAACTCCTTAAGCACTTCCTTTTGTTCCATGCTTCCCCCAAATTTATTTTTGAACAAGCACTTGTATGCTTCGTTTACATTGTATATTGCATTCTTGGCTTTGTTCCATTTCCAAGTATCCGACTCTCCTCTTCTTGTCTTGTACCTATTAACCAAAACAAAAAGATTATTAAGCAATTCTGTTTCCCTCCCATTCAGCTCCCTTCTCCAACTCCACACGCACACCCAACTTTCCTCCCTCCACTCACCCAACTCACTAATTTTCGCTTCCTTAAATTGACTCAATCTAAACAACCTATTAAACTTATCTTTTAAGAGCTCATATCCCGCCCATTTATCACCCCCAAAAGATGTTTCTCTTCCCTCTCCATTTAATAATATAAACTAGCCGAGCTCGAACCTAAATGAGCCAAGTCAAACTTACGAGCAACTCGTTTTGTTTAACCGCTCTAATTGAATTACCTTGATTGATTATGAACCAAGACGTAGTTTATTGCAATCTAATATCTCTCTCTCCGAACAGACTTGCATAATACAATTTGCAGTCTAAGAATATAAATAATTTTCTTGGACAGTAACGAGAGAGTTTAAATTGAGACGGAATTCTACCTTTTTATTTGAGCAACACTAAAAATGCGGTTCAAAATTTCATCAAATATTGTCTCATATATAATTTTGCCAAACACACTGTGTACTCCGAAATCAGTTTTTATAAATAAAAAAAAAAAAGTCCATCCGTCTTACATTAACTTTCACACAAAAAAAAAAATGTAAAAAATCTCGCAACCTTCAAAATTCTCACTTAATTATCCATTATGTCATTATTTTTTTAACACAAATAACTCACAACTATACAATTAAAACTGATTTGACATAAAGTTCCGACTTTATCACTTTAATAATATAAAAATACGACTTTTTTAAATTTTCGTGTCTAGATCAATGTGAAAACTAATTTGGAACGAAAGTACTATATATATGTTTTGAAACTCTTACAAAATCAAAAGTAATGTTAAATGTAAAATCGAAAGTGGATATTGTTTTGAAATAAATTGATTTTTAAAATGGGAGTGTTTAAAAAAAAAAATCAATAGTGTTTTTTTTTTAATTCGAGGGACAGAAAAAGTTATAAGTCTCGTAAGAATCAATTACTTTAGAATTGATTTTTCCAAAAAAAAAAAAAAAAAAAAAATTCTACTTGCAAAATAGTGTTTGCAAACACCAACTATATGAAATGAAACACATTAAATTAACGGGAATTTATTTTAAATGCAGCTATACTCTGATCTAGAAAACAAAAGAGTCAGAAATCTAGGAAAGTTTCATTGAGTCAGGTAAACAAAGTAGCAGCAAATATATATAAGGGAAAACTAATTTATGAGTAACCAAATTCATAAAATCTGTGTTCGTGTATAGTTGAATGATGTAAAAGAAAAAAATTATAATCACATGGTATGTAAACCGATTCAATCTTTGTGGAAAGAATATAAGGTAAAACTGACGTTACTTTGAGAACCCAGATTTGGGAAGAATCAAGACATTCAAGCCACTTATTCGTTTGGCCGTACAGTGTCGAAGCCTCTCTCTCCTTTGTTTCAGGGCAAAATTAGGTTTAGAGGGCCGAGATAGCAGCACCTCGTCAAATTACAACGCAGATGGATGGACGGATGATCACTTTCATTTACTACGTTTCTTGATTTCACTGTAGAGGACAACACCCAGTACAGTGAAAGTATATCCCAGCATTCCAGTAACAGAAACGGGATTCCTGAAAATCAATATGGAGACCACCACTGCTACTGCCCCTTTAGCGTTTCCAAGCACCTGAAAGAAATGGGATTCATATTCGGATCAGTGAAAACAGTTAATACTAGCCAACTAATATCATTTAAAAATGCACTTTTGTTGCACGGTCTAACTAGTGCATAGAAGTATTTGCCTAGGATATGAAATTGAGAATTCTAGTCATGAGACAGCCTTACCACTGATTTTTATGCGAAAACACAAATTAAATGACTCGAAGTATTAACATGTAAAGCATGGGAGAACAATCTGAACCACAAAATTAGACTACGTACTTATATAGTTCTGGATAAAGATAGCACGGATAAGCTATTGAGTAAAAAGAGAATCTACAAATAAAAGCGGAAGAAACTATGTGTTCCATATTTGGTGTTCCACTTTATGTTAGTGTAGATGAATGACACGTGGAGGGTGAAAAATAATCAATAGATGGTACACCACATCGAAATGTGTTAGTAGAGGAATCAAACTGGAATTAAATGCATCCAACTGGTAAAGAGAAGCAGAATTATGTATGCTCCGCTCCAGTTTCAAAAAGTTTAAACGTAATAGTATCAAACTTCATCGGGAAAATGCGCGAGTGTGAGATGCATTTATTTCTCAACCAAACACTGGGTGAAGATACAAAACTAGTCTTCTTTGTATCTAATTCAAGGTGAAATTATCCCTAACCTTCAATCTCCACCCAAGGGCAGAGTCTATACCCCACAAACATTAAGAAAAAAGCAAACTATTATTTTAACATTTAAATTATGATTTTTTTTTTATTGATGAAGCCCCCTCAATTTAATTTATCTAGCACCACTCTTGGCTCCATGATCCATCAACATACTCTACTTAAATAAGAACAAGTAAAGAAAGCTGCTAATTTCTACCAATTTAACAAACAATAATGGCACTGAGAAAAAAGAGAGATCGGGAAAAAGGAAATGTATAAGCATGGAACAGCAACCAAGAAATACCTGAAGAGTTAGGGCGCTGGTGTGCTTTGTGACCAAAAAATTTGTCAAATTTACAAAATATGCAAGCGCAGAATTGAACAGCAGTAACCAAACAATTCTGAAATCTTCTCTTGCCAATGCTAATGTTATACCAACAACATTTTCCTCCATCATAAGTGTTGCCGGAAGTAGCAATACGACAGCTATAGGAGCCATGTATAGCAGCAGATTCATAGAATTCAGTTTTTCCCTTCAATGACAAATAAATTTTCAGAATCCATATTTAATTTCTCTACAAGATATGAACTACTTTCCTAGCTCTAGAATAAAGGAGACATAGAAACATAGTAATCTTACCCTTCAGAAGAAAGCAAAATTCCCTGAACCACTGATTTGAGTGCCCTTGCAGCTGTTGCACCAACACACATGAGAAAACCAAACAAATGGAAACTCGGCTCACTCTGAAGGCAAGAAGAAAAACAATTTCAGATACAGATTATGAATCCCTGAACCAAAAATAGTACACTGCAGCACAAAAATAACATGAAATGATCCATTCCTCAGTGTTGTTCAATTGAAAATGAATCCCATCTTCTAAAGATAAAACCCACAAAACCATCTTCGTTACAATAAACCCCCAATTCTCCAACTCCTTGCTGAAAACGTACTAGTAGCCACCAACAAAAGAAACTAACTCTTGGCCAATCAAAGTATTCCATATCAACAAAAAAATTAAAACTAAAATGAAATAATCCATTCCTCATTGTTGTTCAATTGTGACTAAAGCCAACCCTCTAAAGAGAAATCCCGCAAAACAATTCGTTATATTAAACCCTCAATTCTCTAACCCCTTACACAAAGTTTACCAATACCCACTTACAAAGGATCAAGCCTATGCCAATCTAAACAATCCATATCAGCAAAAAAACTGATACTAACATGATATAATCCATTCCTCATTCTTGTACAATTGTGAACAAACCCCATCTTTTAAACCCACAATCTTCTAACCCCTTACACAAACCTTAACAATAGTCACCAATAAAAGAAACTGGGACAAGTCCAACCAAAACAATCCATATCAACCAAAAATACACATCATAGCTGATAAAAGGGCACTCTTTTAACAGCAAGGCCTAAACCCAAATCAAAATATCCAAGAAAAAAAACAAATACAAGTAGCATCTGAGAGAATTCAAACATACCCCACTGGCAATGATGACTCCTGTAACCACGGGAACCAAAGTGGCGTAAGTCAACCACGACTCTCTTTTTAAGGTCATTATGTATGCGAATACGGCAGTGAAGAAAGGCGTGGTGGCGCCGATAGCCTGGTTGAAGCTAACAGGCAAATACTTAAGCGAAATATTGCCGCTAACAACTGATGCGCAGAAAATAGCGCTGAGAGCCGAGATCTTCAGGAACTGAACCCTAGATCTTATAGTTTGCATCGGCACAATCTTCATCCACGCAATGGCGATGTAGCTAAACAAGGCACACGCCGTCATGTGGCACATGGTCAGGAAAATCGGGTACTTGAACCCGTAATTGCTCAACAAATACTTGTTCAATAGCAAGACCCCAATGTTGGATGAATACCACGAGGTTACAAGCCCGATCGTGAAGAACCGCCCCGACGATTTCATCGCCGACATCTTTGAATCGAACGAATTCATCATAAACACAAATTTAAAGGGGAAAACTGTGGCTAAGCTCTATAATCTATAAATAAATTGTCGCAGTGAGGTTATTGATTCCTGCGGGATCTGAATTGCATTTGCGAAATTCAACGGATCTAAATTAGTATATACTCATCAAAAATCAAATTTTGTATGAGGCAGATGAGAAATTGGTGATATACAGTATATAGACAGTGGTGATGAACCAAAAAGTCGTTTATATGGCGGTGAGAGGGGGAGGGAGGGTGGGTGGGCGTGAGAGAGAATTTTGCTGCCGACGGGAAATTTGCAGAGAGAACGCGTAGAGAGGTCGTGATTGATAGGTTAAAATTAAGAATTTTGATTTTAATTTTAATATAAAAAAAATTAATAAAACGACTTTTAGAAGAATTCTAATTTACTCTATTAAATTTTAGCTATGTACCTTACAAATTGGGTATATACATACTCCTCTCCGTCGTTACTACTTGTACACATTTCTTTCAAAATTATTTCCATGCTTTAATAAAAATTATTGATTTGCGTGCATACTCACAATAATATATACATTTATTTATATATCATTATCTTACTAAAAAACACATAATTTTTTTAATATGTGTCCTCTTTAATATGAAAAAAAATGAGGACAAAGAGAATATATATTATGAATCGAATATAAAAATTAAAACTAGCATTTCAAAAACTAAATCATATTAATATTGCATTATATAATTATGTATACTCATTTAGGGTTGAGATTAGGTTTTATCATATATAACTTAAAGTATTTATAAGATTTATGCAATTATATATATAATTTTTAAAAGAGTAGGTTTAGGGTGTAACCATTTCATGTCATGAGACGGTGTAATGTGATATAAATTGAACGTGACACATTAATACTTTAATAATAATAAATGTTAATTTGTGTTTTTTTATGCCATGACATGATCTCACATAATTTTTTACCTATGTTTAAAATGTAGGGTGTAAAATTGAGACTAAGTTTTAAAATTAGAAGTAATGAGATTCGAAGAATTTTCAATTAGGAAATTTAAAATGTAAGGTTGGGAATAAATTTTATAATTAGAATTAATGAGATTAGAGGAGTTTTGAATTAGAAGAATGTATTCTTTGTCACATAATCTTACATATTAATGTTTTGTATGCATTATGTATACCATATAGTTTAAGTGTGTTTTTAAACAATTAAAGTTGTTTTCTCTGAACAGTTAAAGTTACAGTTGTCCAACTATAATTGTTAAGTACAAACAACGATAACTGTTCAGTAAAAATAACTTTAATTGTTTAAAAATATATTTGAGTTGCATGATATAACAAATATATTAGTGATATTCTTATCTTACATAAGTTTTGGCCAAGTTTGTATAAGATTTAGATTAAGTTAAAGATATCTAACTGTCGAGTAATATAATATTATTTCAATTTTATTTTTTTCATATTTATATAGATGATCGTTTTGTGATTTTACACTACTTTTTTAGTTACACGATTTTCTTTTTATCGTTTAGGAGGTATACAGTAATTAATTATTCAAAATTGCAGGATTTTCTGATAATTTGAACAAACAATGAATTATTTGTTTTATAAATTTAAGTTAAATATGTGTAAGTAAATTCAATTTAAATCTATTCCACTATCCTTCTGGTACAAAAAAATTGTCATTAAATTTTAGATTATATATGTTAGCTCAATGTTGATTCCATTTTTGATTGAAAATGGTAGGTTGATATTTCAACGTTTAATTATGTTTTCATGACTGGTTCAATTTATTGTTCCGATTATTTTCGTAACTTTGCTCCTAATCTAACACGTTAGGTGATTACACAGTTCTAACCTAACTAATAAAAAAATATTAAAAGAGTAACTATTTTGTGCACTTGGTGTATGATACACTAACTTAACAGTTCAGTTGAGATTGTTTATATTGAAAAGTATGATTTGATTACACCGAAAATGTGGTTATATTGTACTGAAAAATTTACACTAAAAATCAGTTTTTAGTATAAACTTTTCAGTGTAATCTAACCATATTTTTCAGTGTAATATGTCTACATTTTTCAATGTAAACAACATCAACCGTTGAATAAGTGCAACATGTGCATATGAGAGTGTGCCATATTAAAAAGTAATGCATCAGTCCTCTACTAATTTTCACACTTTTCTTTTTGGAATATACCGCAATAACTAAAAAAATGGAAACAAAATACTCTCAAATTACTTACTTTATTTAAAATATTTTTCATTTATTAATTCAAAATGTTAATAAATTTTTTTTTTTAATTGTGTTACACATATGAAAATTAACCGGACGGGGACAGGTGGAGTAGTTAAATGGGGTTTTCTTGGTGGTAATGTTCAAACTCCATTCTAGTAATATCGATACAATAACCTTATTATACTTAATTAAATCGGATCTTTTAATTTTGCCATGTGTGGATATCACCTGTTTTAATAAAAAAACATGGAAATAATGAAAAATGTCTCTTACACGTTTTCATTTAAAGTGTCACCAAACATTTTGTTACAAAAATACCACAAAAAAAGATCGCACGAGGTCGCACAAGGGCCGTGCTGCGCAAGGTATTTTCGTAAAAAGTTATATATATATATATATATATATATATATATATATATATATATATATATATATATATATATATTGGATGATGTTTTTTAAAATGAAAACTTGAAAGTGTCATTTTTCTATATTTTCAAAAAAAAAAAATCAATTGATTGTGTATTAATAATTAGGACAAAAATGATGTCATGTTCAAAAAATTTAGAAATATGAGTGATTCTTGTGTAGACTCAATTGCATAACATACACTTGAATTTTGAGTCCAATTTCAAATTAATTTTAACTTTTCAAAGTCCAATTTAATTAATAACATTTCAAAAATTAGAATTAATTTAAAATTAAACTTAAAATTCAAGTACATATTATGCACTTGAGTGCATATAAGGGTTTAGGTTGAAACAAATATTTTAAATATCAAATGCAAAGACTGCATTTAATGAAAAATACGGTGAACTTAAAAGGCAGCCTTTAAATCAATGAAGTAAAGACATTTTCATTAAATCATTCAAATTTAGGTCATACCTATGTATGACGGAGGACTTAACGATTTTATGAAGAGTAATTTGAGTAACTTCTAAATTTATTAGACTGACTTGACGACCTTGTAAACCGGCCTTTAATTCGAATATTATTAATTTTTATTTAGAATTTTTTTTTCAAAATTTAAATATATATGTATTCAAGTGTATACTAATCACTAGAACTATTCTTTAAATAAAACTCAACTCAAAATAAAATTTATAATCATGTTTGGTTTGGGAGTTTAAAGGCAAGCAATTGGAAATTTGGTAAATTGAGCATCGTTCCATTGATAGTGTATTCATATTTTAAATGGAATAGATAATTTCTCTCCATTTCGAGTAGTTGGGCTTTGATTCCCTTAAAATAAAATATCAAAACTTAACATCTCTCGTATTTCGATAAAATAACACATCACAATCAGAATGATAGCCAAACATTACAATTATTTATCCTATGATCGTTATCTACTACATTTCGGCCCCAAAATAGTTATATTATTATTTGCATGATTATTAAAAAAATTAATATAATATATAAAAAAATAAAAATATTGTGTTATATCATGTACAAAATAAATTATTTTAAAAATATTATGTGTATATTAAAAAGTGCAGATAAAATTTATTATTTTTATTTTAGGCAACATGATTATTTTTTTTAAACAATTTAATAAGACACACAAAATTATTTTTCCCAAGAATAATAAATTACTCCAGTAAAGGACTCCTCAGAACGTACATGGGAAGGAAGTACAGATCTGTTCATGTGTGTATAAAAAGTAAAGTGGGGGTTTGACTTGAACCTTGCAATTATATTGTGATAATTTTGATTTGAATTATAAGTATAGAGGGAAATGTTAATCTTACTCACAAAACATGAAAATAAGTAAAAAAATGTTCTTTAAAAAAAAAAAACACGAGAGTATGAAACTTATTTATCGTATAAAATGAAACTGATATCATAACATTTATTTATTAATATCATTATTCTTATAAACTAATATATATAACATTTTACATTGTGATATTATTAATTCATAAGTGTGATGATATCGCTAAATAAATATTATGGTATTATTGAATAAATGTAATGATATAAATTTTATATTACGAAAACTTTGTGAAAAATAAAGATTATGGATCCTCTCCATAATTCTTTTTGCAAATATGTCATCTTCTATCCCAAAAATGAATAAAAAAAAATTGTACATATAATTATTATATATTTAAAGAAATGAACAAAATATTTGTGGATTATAGGCGAATCAGGTCAAAAAAATTGTGTGAAGGTAAAACATAAAAACTTGCTTCCAGACACGCTGCTATAAAGTTAAGTACTCCCTCCGTTCATCAAAATTGTACTCACTTTTTTTATCTAGTTGTCCATCAAAAGTGTGTTCATTCCTATTATGTCAATAAATATTTTATCTTTTTCTTTACAAATAATCACTTTATTTATAGAATACTCTTATTTTATTTATTTTTTCTTAAAACATGTGCCCAAATAAATGAGCATGGTTTTCATGGACAATGTATTACTAATTCTTATAGAAACAAATTTGATTAATTGCACGAAATCCCCTCGTGGTTTTGAAATGTTGCATGTAGTTCCGTCGTGGTTTGAAAATTGTGTGAAACCCTCATATACTTCATAGTGAAAAATTCTCCTTATTTTTTTTCAAAAATGTGTTAATGATTTTATCGGTTTCTTATTATTTCCTTCCTATTATAATTTTAAGATTTTAATATTTAAAAAATAAAATACAAAAAATATAGAAAATAGGTAAAAAAAAAAAAAAGAGTTAATGATTTTATCGGTTTCTTATTATTTCCTTCCTATTATAATCTTAAGATTTTAATATTTGGAAAAATAAAATACAAAAAATAGAGGAAATATGTAAAATCGTAAGTATATTTTTCTAAAAATGGGATAATTCGCTATATTTGGTAAATCATAAAAAGGTTTCATGCAATTTTCAAACAACGGGGAGATTTCATGTAACATTTAGAAACTATGAGGGGGGTTCATGCAATTAACCCTATGTACATATACTAACTACAAGGACAATATGTGTTCATAAGGGTAAAAAATTATGTATCTCTCAGTGATGTAAATGGCGGCCGCCGAGGCCGTCTAGGTGGCCGCCTAGGCGCTTGTCAGCATCTACTGCCGACAATTAATGCAAAGCGGTCGTATTTGGCGGCGCCTAGGCGGTTTCGGCGGTGCCTAGGCGGTCTCGCCGGCGCCTAGGTGGCCTCAGCGGTAGGCAATGCCTAGGTTTTTTTTTTTTTTTTTAATAACTTTAAAATGTTATATAATTAAAAAGAAAAATTAAAAGGAAAATAACAAGTTGCACATATGTGGATTGTGAATTGTGGTAGTTTAATAATTTGGACATTTTGTTGGAGATGTGTTTAATTTTACTTAATTACTTTAATTATTAAATTGGATAATAAACAAATTAAGTTGGAAACATGGAACTTTATTACTTTGATAAATATTAAACAAAATATATTTAATAATAAAAAAAGAAGAAAAAAAATAAAAAAAAATAAAAACCTTGGCGGCAATATACCGCCTGCCGAGCGCCAAACGCCATGTGCACCCTATCTCTTAATCAGTTCTCCAATAATTTAAATTTAGGAATTTTTTTTTTGCGTCTTATTTTACTGATTTTGGTTCATGTAGTAACACATCTTCCTTCATATAGTAACAAATTGGCAACACATTTTTTAATATCTTTCACATGTTATTATAAGGATAAATATTTATTTGTGTAAGAACACATGTTATACTGTAGCATATATTTGCTCTTATAGTTACACAATTTGTGAGCGAGTTTTTATGTTTTGCTTTTGCGTAATATTTTTTTTTAAAATATATCTGTCTCAGGCAGATTAGGATTAGCAAATTATTCTATTTGGGTAGTAATTTCATGAATCCTTGATTTGATTTTTTTAAAAATGAGTATTTGTCTTAAATTATATATCTGGGGGTTATTAAATTACATCACTTTGAAAGTTTATGTGATGGTAAAGAGAGGTTTCACAAAGTAAAAAAGTGGAATTTTTGCATAGACAAATGTATTATGTACACCACTTTTTGTATTAGTTAATTTAAATGAGATACCTTTTAATATCATGACTAATATCCTTTATACGGGAGTAATTTACACAAAATCAACTCTTTTTGCAAGAAATTATTGAGGGAAAAAATCAATTTTTTTTTATTAATACTTAGAAGTGACAATTTCACAAATTTCCCTTGTCCTTATTACTTTGATAGAAGTAATATTTTTATCACTTTATTTTTGGTAAAATTCCAGAAAAGATCGCATGGCAAAGCTGCGGGCGTAGTCAAGACATCGGTTGCATCATTTCAATTTCAAATTTTTAATTGGAGTATTTCTTGAAGTCCAGATTCAAAATTGAGGATGGAAGAAAAAATTAGATAACTAGATCATCATTGGTATCACCTTCACAGATATACATATCATTGACAAATGACAACAGATTTATATATGTATATCTTGTATCGCATAGGTCGTCTGCAAAATTATAGCAGCACCTCCTCAAATTACAAAACAGATGGATGGATGGATGGATGAATGAATGAATGAATGGATGATCAGTTTCCTTTACTACGTTTCTTGACGTCGCTATAGAGGACAACACCAAGTACGGTAAGAGTATATCCGAGCATACCCGTTACTGAGACAGGATTCCTGAATATTAATATGGAGACCACCACTGCTACTGCCCCTTTTGCGTTTCCAAGGACCTGGAAGAAATGGGATACGTGTTAGAATCAAGAAACAGGATATGATGAATCAAGGAAACAACCTGTTTCTATGCAAAAAGACACGATTTTAAATGAGTAACAATAAAATGCATCCGACTAGTAGCAAGAACCAAAATTGCACATGCTCAGCCCCAGTTTCAAAATGATAAAACTGAGTAACAAACATATCTTCATCAAGAAAATGCTTGAGTATGAGATGCATTTATTTCTCAACCAAATGCTCTAAACATAAGTGAAGATACCAAATAACTCCTTATTTATTAACCACTCAAATAATTTTTTTTTTAAATTGATGTAGGCTCCTCAAAGACAAATCAATATCTTAATTTAATTTAACTAGCTCCATCTACATCTTCTGCCTTAAATAGATAAAAAGTAAGGCTTGCTAATTTCTACCAATAAACGAAAAAAGAAAAATTATAAACTATCATAAAAGAAGAGATGTGAGTTGGTCTTATGTAGAGCAGTTTTACTGCGCAACTATCACTTTCTAGTTAAATAACTAATACGTTGCAGACCAATTGTATGGTATAACTAGTTTACATAAAACTTTGTCAATAAATGTATAAGCATGGAACAGGAATCAAGAAATACCTGAAGAGTTAGAGCGCTGGTGTGCTTTGTGACCAAAAAATTTGTCAAATTTACAAAATATGCAAGCGCAGAATTGAATAGCAGTAACCAAACAATTCTGATATCTTCTCTCGACAATGCTAATGTTATACCAACAACATTTTCCTCCATAACAAGTGTTGCCGGAAGTAGTAATACGACAGCTACAGGAGCCATATATAGAAGCAGATTCATAGAATTCAGTTTCTCCCTTCAATGACAAAAGGAAAAAAAAGAAAAAAGGTTCAGAATCCATATTTAGTTTTTATACAAGAGAAGCCTTAAAACATCTTTCCCATCACTAGAATAAACGGGCATAGGATCATAGGAATCTTACCCTTCAGAAGAAAGCAAAATTCCCTGAACCACTGATTTGAGTGCCCTTGCAGCTGTTGCACCAACACACATGAGAAAACCAAACAAATGGAAACTCGGCTCACTCTGACAGAAACAAGAAGGATTTTAGATACAGAACATAAATCCCTGTCTGTTGTATAAAGGAGCAGGTTACAACATAAGAATAACATGGAATAATTTATTCCTCATTGTTTTCAATTGAGAAAAATCCATCTTCTAAAGATAAATCCCGCAAAACCATCTTATATTAAACCCACAATTTATCATCCCCACAACTCTTCAACCCCTTATACAAAGCTTTCCAATAGCGCCAGCAAAAGACACTAAGTCTAGGCCAATCAAAACAATCCATATCAACAAAACTAAAACTAAGATGAATTAAAAAATTCCTCATTGATGTTGTATTGTGAATAAAGACCATCCTACCAAGATAAATCTTGCAAAACCATCTTCATTATATTAAACCCACAATCCACCATCCCCACAACTCTCCAATCCCTTACACAAAGGTTATCAATAGCCACCAACAAAAGAAACAGAGCCTAGGCCAATCAAAACAATCCATACAAACCAATAACATGAAATGACATATTCCTCATTGTTGCTCAACTGTCAATTGAGAATAAAGTCCAGCTTCTAATGATAAATTCCACAAAACATTTTTCGTTATATTAAGCCCACAATTTACCATCCCCAATTCTCCAAACCCTTAAATGCTAACCAATAGCCACCGCAATAGAAACCGAGTTTAAATCAAAACAGTCCATATCAGGCAAAAATACACATCATCATCGATAAAAAGAAAGTCTTTAACAACAAGAGCTTAAAGCAAACAAAACAACCAAGAAGAAAGCACAGACAAGTAGCAGCTGAGAGAAAGATAAAAAAAACGAGAGAACTCAAACATACCCCACTGGCAATGATGACACCGGTAACGACGGGAATCAAAGTCGCGTAAGTCAACCACGACTCTCTCTTTAAGGTCATTATGTAGGCAAATACGGCGGTGAAGAAGGGCGTGGTGGCGCCGATAGCCTGGTTGAAGCTAACGGGCAAATACTTGAGCGAAATATTGCCGCTAACAACTGATGCGCAGAAAATAGCGCTGAGAGCCGAGATCTTCATGAACTGAACCCTAGATCTTACAGTCTGCATCGGCACCATCTTCATCCACGCAATTGCGATATAGCTAAGCAGCGAACAGGCCGTCATGTGGCACATAGTTAAGAAAATCGGGTACTTGAATCCGTAATTGCTCAACAAATACTTGTTCAATAGCAAAACCCCAATGTTGGATGAGTACCACGCTGTTACCAGCCCGATCGTGAAGAACCGGCCCGAAGATTTCATCGCGAACATCTTTGAATCAAACGAAGTCATGAAATTGAACACAAAATTGAAGGGGGAAACTGAGTGAGCTGTATAATTAATAAATAAATAAATAGTCGAGGTGAGGTTATGGCGGAACTTTAATTGGATCAATTAGGGTTGAAATGGGGTTGATGGAGAGCCAATAGCCGAAGGGATCGGAGTTGCATTAACGAAATTCAACGGATCTAAAATAGTATATACTCATAAAATAATCAAATTTTGAATGAGGCCGGGGCGTGGATTTGGTGATTTTATAAGGTCATAAGGAATCAGAGGATAGTCGTAATATATGAGGAAAGAGAGAGGGGGGCCGAGCACAGAGAAGGCGAAGAGGGGTAGTGTCGTAGTGATGTGATGGGTTAAAATTTAAAATTAAGAATATTAATTTCACCAATTTTTAAATATTTGTCAGCGCAATTGTGATTTATTTTTTTTTTATCAGATTAATACTACCTCCGTCCATGAAATATAGTCCTGTTTTTTTGCACGTGGTTTAATGCGATATGTCATAGGGTATTACGCAATTTTCTGAAGTCCGTTTTTTAATAAAATGATCGTTAATAGAAAGTATGCGAAACAAACTTTCCATAAACGATAATATTATTAAAAAACGAATCTCAGAAAATCCCGTAACACCCTCCGATATTTTGCATTAAACCACGTGCAAATAAACAGGACTATATTTCATGAACGGAGGGAGTACTATTCAAACGTTTTTCCTGTTTTTGTCGGTCTTTCTTGTTGTTATCCGATTGATTTTCGGTAATTTAAACAAAAGAAATACGGAGTATTGTTTTTACACTTGCAAGTTATGTGATTTCACAATGGAAACGTGATGAAATGAAATATTGAAAAAGTAGAATCTTGTTCAGACTAGTAATAATATAGAAATTATGCTCTTATTATGCTTAAAATCAGACCGGATCGGTTACCGTATTTGGGATGAATATCGAAACAAATTATTTGATACTCAATTGATAAAAGCTTATTGACAAACACTAAAACAGTGAAATATAGTCAAAATAGAAAACTTTGTAAATTCTAATCGAATCAGACAATTTAAAAAAAAAAAAATCATTCATAGACAAAACAACGTAAAAACCCCCTCATAAGTCTATAAAATCAAACGTGTATTATGTTAAGGATATATATATTTACCGTAAGTACAAATAATACGTATTTGCTTTACATAAATAAATAATTATTCTTATAGTAACATATATAGAGTGTTGAAAAATGCGTGTTAGTGTATGAAGAAATATGTACTATGACAAAACAAGTAAAAATGCGGGGAAAAAGAAAACAAGGGTTGACCTAGTGGTGGGGCTTGGGATTTAAGAGTGTAAAACTCTATCGGTCTCAAATTTGAAATTCACAAGGTGCAGTCAATTCATGAGATGACTTTGTCCATACTCTGACTTGAAATGAGACCTCTCACTAATAAATGGTGGATTATAGGTCCCTCAAATTAGTCGATACTTGGGTCGGATATCAAATACTAAAAAACAAACGAAAGAAAAATAGATTTAAAAAGATAAACTATTAAATAAGAAAGACATACGTATCCTTATAATAATTATAAAAGACACATTTTTGTTTCTGCAAGGGCCAATGTGTATTTTTGTTCACAACTACGTGAAGTGCCGCAATCATGTCATTTAATTGCTGACGAAAAGTTATCAAATGTTTCAAATTGCAAAATTTAAAAAAGTTGTGCATCAAATTGCAAAGAAAAAAAGTATATGTTGTAATTGATAAAAAAATCCACAAAATTTGTGATTTTTTTATATTTTTCTTGCAATTAACCCAAAAAATAAAATGAAAGAAGTATGGAAAACTACTCAAGCTTGATTTTTGTTCAATTAAATAAAAGATCAATGCAGCTAAGAAAGGTTTTGTGTGAGACTGTTTCATATCACGAGATGGTGGGATGTGGTATAAATTAGACATGATGCATTAACACTTTAACATGTGTAAATATTAATTTGTGTTCTCTCATGCCATAAAATAATCTCACATAAAAATTTGTCTTAAGTTAATCAACAAACAACGTCAAACATAAATTTCAAAGCTTAATGATATTTCAAAGTAACATTGAAACACACAAATAATTAAATCTGGGCACTCTCTATATTTGACAAAATTGATTACATTGGATCCGGGATACGAGTTTTCAAAAAACATAGATAGATAAAATTATTTAAATTGAACTCGTATTTAACTCAATTAAATATATAAATATATTGATTCATATCAAATAAGATTTCTTGAAAACTATAATTAATCAAAGAGAAAATCTATGTAAAATTCAAATTATTTTTAAACAGTCATCAATTTGTTAGGAAAAAATGCATATACGCAATCACAAAAGACATAAGAATACGAAATTTGTTTACCCAATTCGTCTTACGACTACGTCTGGGGACGATGTCAGGCCAGAGTTTTTCACTATATTTTTTTGATATCGGATACAAGGAGAAAACATTTATTTATATGGAAACGAGCCCTAACCCTAAAATTAGGATCGACTGGGCCGAAAACATGGGCCAAAAAATTCAGCTCGGGGGCTACCAGTATCAGGCCTTAGTGTAAAGTTCATTCAACATCCACACCCCAATACATTTTTTTAAACTGAACAATCACAATTATTTTTATTGAATATTTACTTTTTTTAATTGAAAATCTATTGTTGTTTAACTATAATTGATCGTAACTGTTAATAAAAATTGTGACGGTTAAGTAAAAATAGAGATGAGTTATTGAAAATTATTTAAATTTTATGATACATCTGACAAACATATTTGATCATATAAGTTGAAATGCAATTTTGAAAGTCTGCTAACAATTCCAACTCAAAATGAAACAATAATCAAGTAAAGCCGTAAAGGGTTCCATGAAACGGATTTGGCTGTACATGTGTGTATAAAATGTAAAGTGGAGGTTTGACTTCACCTTCGAAGTTATTTAATAATTTGATTTGATTCGGGAAATTTGATTTGGATTATTATAAGTATCGAGGGAAATGTATATCTTATTCATTGCATACACTTTTTTTTTTTTTAATTGGTAAAATGAAATATACTCGTGACATTTGGATACTGATGTGCTCCAACCCTCATAATAATATTATAATTTGAACTTTTGCTCCTCTATTCTTTCAAACTTTACTACAAACTTTACTACTGTACAATAATTTCTAGGGTCTTATTTATTAACAAAATCTCCTTTTAAGACTAACCACGACCACAAATTTTTCTTGATCTTGGAGAATAAATTATTGTCACTCGGCTCCTTTTCTTCAATGATTAATTCATTGCATACACTCGACTTAGTTAACAAAAATAAAGTCAATTTTTTGCACATCACTTGTACCATCCAATTAGGTAGAGTGAAGTATGACACTAATTTTGATTGAAACGTAACATTAACTTTGACGGAAATATATAATTTAATATTATTGAAACGTGATATTAAATTTGATTGAAAATGTAAAATGAAACATGACACTAAATTTAGCTAAAATATGATACTAATTTTAGTTAAAACATGATGAATATACAAATTTAAAATATGTGCATCATATGTTTTGCAGTTTTTTTTTCCTTTTAAATAACATTTATATTATGTTACTAAAATGAGGAGCAAAACACTTTTTCAGATTCAATTGTTTCCTTGTACCTGCAAAAGGCAACGCAAACCCATATGTTTTGTTTTTTTAATAGAATTTCCAAAGATCTTATCCAATCAATAACTAGTGCCTAGAAATAGAGGTATAGTTTTTTTTTTTAAATCAAGTTAATTGATAATTGATTGTGTAATATAAACTCTATGACTACAATACTTAAATGTCAAAAGTGTTTTAATAACTTAAAACCAAGTACCAGTGTCCTTTTTATTAAGAAAGTTTTGTGTGAAATTGTTCTATTATAAGATTGGTATCACTTCTTAATAAAAATATTATTACTTTTAAGGTAAATTGTGAACATTACTTTTCAAAAAGTATATGTAAAGTGTATTATTTTAAGACAAAAATTTAAAAAATGATACACTTTATATTAAAAAGTGATAATGATCTCATAGTGGTCTCACATAAGTTTTGTTCTTAAAAGCGAAATACATTAATTTATGCACTGTACAATTTAAGTGCATATTTAAAAAATAATAATTGATTAATATTAACTATTTTAGGTAACAATATTAATTATTTTTATGTTACAATATTAATTTTGCACCAATACCCCTGTTGATGGGCGAACAACATTTGGCTCAAGGCGAACAGGTTTTAGAGCATAAGCAAGGATTATGGCATTAATTAATGAAGTCATGGATGACGAACAAGTATGACGAAAGGGTGGTGTATCAATTAATCGGGAGAGTGTATGTAGTATACACCAATATACTCGGCGAAAAGCTTCAATGCGAACAGCTCCTACTAAAGATGAAGATCCAGATTGTCTAATTCATGATGAAATGATAGGCGAACAACTTCACACCCATCTCATTCAAGAGGCGAACAACTTACAATGCAAAGCACGTAATGGAGATCAACAAACAAAGCACGAGCGAACAGCTCTGAGGACGTGATACGACCCAAATGAAGACTTTGTAACTAAATTTAAACTTAGATAAGGTCAAACTAGGTCAAAGGGACACATATCAAGCATGCAGGCTTGAAAGTCCAAAAGATTAGCCCACCACCTACTTGGTGACTTGTATAAATAAGCTGCTCTCCATTAATGAAAAACAAGGTTCAAATGCACAAAATTCCCCCTACATACACTCATACACCACAAAACGCACACATATGATATAAAACGTAATAAATACACGTATTTATCATTTTCTAATTCGATCTATCGTATTTACTATAAACGGTAGTAATCAATCACACGATATTATTTGGTGATCTTAAGTTAAGTTAAAAACAACCACTAATACTCGTGATTAGAACCGATCATCAACAACCCCCACATATTACTCAATAGAAAATGACTTGCACCTCTCGTTCTCTCAACTTCATTGTTGGAATAAGCGAAACCTATATGCCAGATCAACTAATGATGTTTTGAAACATATTAGTTATAAAAAAGTATTTTAATATCAGATAAAATCCAAAATAAAGAGTAGGTTTTATATGCAAATGGTTCATGACAAGCTTATCATAAAACTGTTTTTAAATATTAAATATTTGATTAGGAGTATCATTAATCTCATTTGGAGTATCATTAATTTGGGTTCAATAAAATTTACAGCAATTATAATATAATACCACTGACCCAAATTACTGATACCTCTGATGAGATAAATGATACTTTAAAATTGTTTCATGTTTAATCATGAACAATTTTATATAATACTTTGCCAAAAATAAATCCTCAAAAAATAAATCAAACTTTTATCTTGACAATTTATATGTTTTTTTTATCAGGACTTTCTATGTAAAAAATACAATGGAAATAAGAGTGCACTTGTTTTGAGTTATTCAATAAGAATATTGAGAATCTAATTTTATTTCCACTCTTCGTCCTTAGATACGTTGCATGAATTGTTGTCTTTGTTGTGATTACTTCATCAGTGTTATGCTCTAAACTTGAAAAAAATAGACATAAAAAAATTATTGGTTGTGGTATGAGAGAATGATTGAAGACTGTGATAATAAGAAGTGAGAAATGTACAACCTTAATTATTTAGGAGAAAAAATAGTATTGTGCATCATTTTTATTCTCATTAACCACTATAATTACCATATATTTATTCTCATTTTTTTTGTGGATTTTTCAAAACAAGCACCACCTAAATCCTCTCGATAAATTAAGGTCATGTTGTTGGGGTTCAAGGTCGTCGAAGCCACAACGAGATTAGATTAAGCACGAGTTCATATCTCCTCTTTTCAACAATGGCACAAGCAAACAAACCAAATCTCTCCACTCTCTTTCACACGGTTCACAAAATAACGGAATTCTTTCAAAATGATTTAATTTGAACTCTACACCACAATAATAGCCTTCTTCATTTATTCTCATCAGTTAAGCAAGACAAATTACGGCAACAATTCAGGAATAAAATGTATATCACTTAAAATAAATGGATATTACGAGAAGAAAAGTCAACAACGAAATGATTTATATCAAGTAGTTAGAAAAGCATTACATATGTGGTAAGATCAAAAGTGTGAATTATCATTTTGCCTAATATGAGTCATCTACCAAGAGGCTGCCCCACCAATAGACAACACTCGCGATAGAGCTAAGGGCATCCATAATGGGGGTAGAGATCCCATGTGAAATACTACCTCTACCTAGAAAATGAAAAAAAAATTGCATTGTAAAAGTGATGATGTGACAGAGAAAGAAGTTTGGGGGAGGGTTGCACATACCTGGGTAGAGAGAAAAAAAGGGAGAGAAGAGGGGAGAGTGGGTTTAGGTGTGTGAGAAACAAAACAACAAAAATGGATTGATTTCTTGAGTGTGGACCCTCGCGCAAGTGGGCTGCTGCTTTGTGGGTCCCGCCACAATTTTTTTTTATGTTTTTCGACCGTTCCAATATTGACAATATGGGTTTGAATACTTGCTACCTATACACAATGGGGTAGTTTCTAACGACATGATTCTTTTTTTTTATATATAAATTCATTTGATAGAATTAATGTAAGGTAATAGTAATAAATTATAATTCAACGGATATATACTTTCAACTCCCCCTATCTTCTATAAATAGGAACCTGTAAATCCTTTTTACACAGAAAAAAAGTTTCCATCTCAATCAAACTTTTATTTTATATTGTGTAGTTTTCGCAATCAATTTTTCAATATGGATCAAAATAATTGGGAGAATTTTTACAATTCTAAAATTTTGGGAGAAAATTCATCTTCTCAAAATCCCAATATTCGTTTGCAAAATTCCAATGTTAGTCCAAAAAATTCCAATATTCGTCCACAAAATCTTCCCAACTATCCAAATTTTCCAATTTCTTCCAATTTTCTAATTATCTTGGATTTATCAATGAATTCTTCAGGATTTTCAACTTATTTGGTTTATTCCATGCCTCCTCCTCATTCAACGGAATATCTCCTTCAAACTCATTGAGAAGAAACAACAGCGATAGAGGGAGCAGTGACAAAGAGTGTGGAACACTGTCTTCTGGGAGGTCAACTCAATTTTCTCCTCCAGTAGTAGGTGACATTAATTTGGCAGTGCTTTGGAATCCGACGAGAAGTTGTCAACATGATACACTAATGAAGAGTTAGAATTGCTAACAAAATGTTGGATCAATGTTAGCCTAGATTCAGTGATTGAAAGTGATCAGAAGATGGAGCAAATGTGGCAGAGGATTGCGGCGGAGTATAACAACACTCGTCCGACAGATAAGCCTAAGAGATCGTCAACAACATTAAAATCAAAGTATTATGATATTCAGAAAAAATAAAACAATTTGCTGCAATCTATAATCAGCAGTTGGACGTGTGGAAGAGTGGTTGCAGTGATGCAGATATTTACGAAAAGACACAAAATGTGTATAGGGAAGAGTGTGCGAAGAACGGATTTAAACTTCACAATTGTTGGCTACGTTTGATGAGGTGTCCTAAATTCGAAAAATGTGATATGGATGCTCATCCAACAGAGATGATGAAGACTAATGAGTTTGGAGGAAACTACTCTTCCAATCCAAATACGAGTGGAAACGAGGATGTCAGTGCACAGCGTACTCGTCCAATTGGACAAAAAACGGCAAAGAGAAAAGTTAAGGAAAAAGCCAACCTGGAAGAAGCCGAAAAGTTGAATAAGAGATTGAATGAAATCGAAGAAACGACAATCGAATTGACAAAGAAAAATAAAAATGCATTGGAACGATTGGCAAAGAAAGGTGGGTGGAAAGCCCTCATGAAGGATACCACCAACATGACACCAGAAGTACTTCATGCACATAACTTCTATTGTGATGAAATCAGGATGAATTGGGGGAGTTAAAAAAAGCAGTATTTTATGTTTACTTATTTATTACTTGTATTTACTATTTCTTACTTTGCTTAACATTGTTATCCACTACCGTAGTTTTATTCAGTAATCTATTTAATTTTCTGATGTTATTTAATATAATGTAATTTTAGATATGTATGTTTTAA
Organism: Ballota nigra; assembly: GCA_947034835.1. NCBI lineage: Eukaryota > Viridiplantae > Streptophyta > Magnoliopsida > Lamiales > Lamiaceae > Ballota > Ballota nigra. Next base: position 54,616,976 of record OX344723.1, on the reverse strand, counting down.
ATATAGTCGTTGCAAAAACTAGTCATTTGAAAACTAGCCGTTGAAAACTAGACGTTTGAAAAACTCGCCGTTGGAAACACTACTATATATCTATTAGTTGACTTCTCATCTCTTCACTACACAAATTTCTTAATCATCATAATTTAGGAATAAAATGAATTATATCACTTAAAATAAATGGATATTACGAGAAGAAAAGTCAACAACGAAATGATTTATCTCAAGTAGTTAGAAAAGCATTACATATGTGGTAAGATCAAAAGTGTGAATTATCATTTTGCCTAATATGAGTCATCTACCAAGAGGCTGCTCCACCAATAGACAACACCCGCGATAGAGCTAAGGGCATCAATAAAGGGGGGTAGAGATCTCATGTGGAATACTACCTCTACCTAGGAAATGAAAAAAAAAATTGCATTGTAAAAGTGATGATGTGACAGAGAAAGAAGTTTGGGGGAGGGTTGCACATACCTGGGTAAAGTGAAAAAAGGGAGAGAAGATGGGAGAGTGGGTTTAGGTGCGTGAGAAACAAAACAACAAAAATGGATTGATTTCTTGAGCATGGACCCTCGCGCAAGTGGGTTGCTGCTTTGTGGTTCCCGCCACAATTTTTTTATGTTTTTCGATCGTTTCCAATATTGACAATATGGGTTTGAATAATTGCTACTATACACAATGGGGTAATTTCTAACGACATGATTCTTTTTTTATATATAAATTCATTTGATAGAATTAATGTAAGGTAACAGTAATAAATTATAATTCAACGGATATATACTTTCAACTCCCCTTATCTTCTATAAATAGGAACCAATAAATCCTTTTTACACAAAAAAAAAAGTTTCCATCTCAATCAAAATTTTATTTTTTATTGTGTAATTATCTCAATCAATTTTTCAATATGGATCAAAATAATTGGGAGAATTTTTACAATTCTAAAATTTTGGGAGAAAATTCATCTTCTCAAATTCCCAATATTCGTCTGCAAAATTCCAATGTTCGTCCACAAAATTCCAACATTCGTCCACAAAATCTCCCCAACTATCCAAATTTTCTAATTTCTCCTAATTTTCTAATTAGCTTGGATTTATCGATGAATTCTTCCGGATTTTCAACTTATTTGGTTTATTCCATGCCTTCTCCTCATTCATACGGAATATCTCCTTCAAACTCATCAAGAATAAACAACAGCGATAGAGGGAGCAGTGACAAAGAGTGCAGAACACCGTCTTCTGGGAGGTCAACTCAATTTTCTCCTCTAGTAGTGGGTGGCATTAATATTGGCAGTGCTTCGGAATCTAACGAGAAGTTGTCAACAGGATACACTAATGAAGATTTAGAATTGCTAACAAAATGTTGGATCAATGTTAGCCTAGATTCAGTGATTGAAAGTGATCATAAAATGGAGCAAATGTGGCAGAGGATTGCGGCGGAGTATAACAACACTCGTCCGGCAGATAGGCCAAAGAGATCGTCAACAACATTAAAATCAAAGTATTACGATATTCAGAAAAATCAAAATAATTTGCTGCAATCTATAATCAGCAGTCGGACGTGTGGAAGAGTGGGTGCAGTGATGCAGATATTTACGAAAAGACACAAAATGTGTATAGGGAAGAGTGTGCGAAGAACGGATTTAAACTTCACAATTGTTGGCTACGTTTGATGAGGTGTCCTAAATTCGAAAAATGTGATATGGATGTTCGTCCAACAAAGATGATGAAGGCTAATGAGTTTGGAGGAAACTACCCTTCCAATCCAGATACGAGTGGAAACGAGGATGTCAGTGCACAGCGTACTCGTCCAATTGGACAAAAAGTGGCAAAGAGAAAAGTTAAGGGAAAAGCCAACCTGGAAGAAGCCGAAAAGTTAAATAAGAGATTGAATGAAATCGAAGAAACGACAATCGAATTGGCAAAGAAAAATAAAAGTGCATTAGAACGATTGGCAAAGAAAGGTGGGTGGAAAGCCCTCATGAAGGATACCATCAACATGACACCAGAAGTACTTGAGGCACATAACTTCTATTGTGGTGAAATCAGGATGAATTGGGGGATTTAAAAAAAAGCAGTATTTTATGTTTACTTATTTATTACTTGTATTTGCTATTTCTAATGTTTGCTTAACATTGTTATCCACTTTCGTAGTTTTATTCAGTAATCTATGTAATTTTCTGATGTCATTTAATATAATGTAATTTTAGATATGTATGTTTTAAATATAGTCATTGCAAAAACTAGTCATTTGAAAACTAGCCGTTTGAAAGCTAGCCGTTGAAAACTAGACGTTTGAAAAACTAGCCGTTGGAAACACTACTATATATCTAGTAGTTGACTTCTCATCTCTTCATTACACAAATTTCTTAATCATCATAATTCAGGAATAGAATGTTTATCACTTAAAATAAATGGATATTACGAGAAGAAAAGTCAACAACGAAATGATTTATCTCAAGTAGTTAGAAAAGCATTACATATGTGGTAAGATCAAAAGTGTGAATTATCATTTTGCCTAATATGAGTCATCTACCAAGAGGCTGCCCCACCAATAGACAACACCCGCGATAGAGCTAAGGGCATCGATAAAGGGGGGGTAGAGATCCCATGTGGAATACTACCTCTACCTAAGAAATGAAAAAAAAAATTGCATTGTAAAAGTGATGATGTGACAGAGAAAGAAGTTTGGGGAAGGGCTGCACATACCTGGGTTGAGTGAAAAAAGGGAGAGAAGAGGGGAGAGTGGGTTTAGGTGCGTGAGAAACAAAACAACAAAAATGGATTGATTTTTTAGTGTGGACCCTCGCGCAAGTGGGCTGCTGCTTTGTGGGTCCCGCCACAATTTTTTTTTATGTTTTTCGACCGTTTCCAATATTGACAATATAGGTTTGAATAATTGCTACCTATACACAATGGGCTAGTTTCTAACGCCATGATTCTTTTTTTTTATATATAAATTCATTTGATAGAATTAATGTAAGGTAACAGTAATAAATTATAATTCAACAGATATATACTTTCAACTCCCTCTATCTTCTATAAATAGGAACCATTAAATCCTTTTTACACAAAAAAAAAAAGTTTCCATCTCAATAAAAATTTTATTTTTTATTGTGTAATTTTCTCAATCAATTTTTCAATATGGATCAAAATAATTGGGAGAATTTTTACAATTCTAAAATTTTGGGAGAAAATTCATCTTCTCAAAATCCCAATATTCGTCTGCAAAATTCCAATGTTCGTCCACAAAATTCCAACATTCGTCCACAAAATTTCCCCAACTATCCAAATTTTCTAATTTCTCCCAATTTTCCAATTAGCTTGGATTTATCGATGAATTCTTCCGAATTTTCAACTTATTTGGTTTATTCCATGCCTTCTCCTCATTCATACGGAATATCTCTTTCAAACTCATCGAGAAGAAACAACAGCGATAGAGGGAGCAGTGACAAAGAGTGCAGACCGTCTTCTGGGAGGTCAACTCAATTTTCTCCTCCAGTAGTGGGTGGTATTAATATTGGCAGTGCTTCGGAATCCGACAAGAAGTTATCAACAGGATACACTAATGAAGAGTTAGAATTGCTAACAAAATGTTGGATCAATGTTAGCCTATATTCAGTGATTGAAAATGACCAGAAGATGGAGCAAATGTGGCAGAGGATTGCGGCGGAGTATAACAACACTCGTCCGGCAGATAGGCCAAAGAGATCGTCAACAACATTAAAATCAAAGTATTACGATATTCAGAAAAAATAAAACAATTTGCTGCAATCTATAATCAGCAGTTGGACGTGTGAAAGAGTGGGTGCAGTGATGCAGATATTTACGAAAAGACACAAAATGTGTATAGGGAAGAGTGTGCGAAGAACGGATTTAAACTTCACAATTGTTGGCTACGTTTGATGAGGTGTCCTAAATTCGAAAAATGTGATATGGATGTTCGTCCAACAAAGATGATGAAGACTAATGAGTTTGGAGGAAACTACTCTTCTAATCCAGATACGAGTAGAAACGAGGATGTCAGTGCACAGCGTACTCGTCCAATTGGACAAAAAGTGGCAAAGAGAAAAGTTAAGGGAAAAGCCAATCCGGAAGAAGCCGAAAAGTTGAATAAGAGGTTGAATGAAATCGAAGAAACGACAATCGAATTGACAAAGAAAAATAAAAGTGCATTGGAACGATTGGCAAAGAAAGGTGGGTGGAAAGCCCTCATGAAGGATACCACTAACATGACACCAGAAGTACTTGAGGCACATAACTTCTATTGTGATGAAATCAGGATGAATTGGGGGATTTAAAAAAAAGCAGTATTTTATGTTTACTTATTTATTACTTGTATTTGCTATTTCTTAGTTTGCTTAACATTGTTATCTACTTCCGTAGTTTTATTCAGTAATCTATGTAATTTTCTGATGTTATTTAAAATAATGTAATTTTAGATATGTATGTTTTAAATATAGTCGTTGCAAAAACTAGTCATCTGAAAACTAGCCGTTTGAAAGCTAGCCGTTGAAAACTAGACGTTTGAAAAACTAGCCGTTGGAAACACTACTATATATCTAGTATTTGACTTCTCATCTCTTCACTACACAAATTTCTTAATCATCATAATATTTTCAACTATATCAAACATGTCTTCATCTTATAATCATTCAAGCACCAGTGAGAATGACGACGGTGAGCTAAATGAGCTACTTAATCAATCACCGATGGAGCAATTGGTGTGTGAGGTACAGGAGCAACGAAGATTTCTCAATGAGATGTTGAGTGCTTCTTCTAACACTCCTAAGAAAAGAAAGTACATCAATCAAGATCATGAGGGTGCACACACTCGCCCAGTGAATGACTAGTTCGCTGAAAATTCAACATATGGAGGTAATATTTTCCCACAATGTTTTCAAATGGGTAAAGTCTTATTTCTTCGTATTGTAGAAGCGTTGGAATATCATGATCCATATTTTCAGTGGAGAGTCGATGCGGTGGGGCGACAAGGTTTCTCACCACTATAGAAGTGTTCGGTAGCAGTTCGCCAATTAACATATGGAGGTCCTGCCGATCATTATGATGAATACCTGCTGGTTGCGAAAACAACGGCTATTGACTGCTTGTTTAAATTCTATCAAAGCGTGATTGACGTGTTTGGTCCGCACTACTTGAGGGCTCATACTACTGCTGAAGTCCAACGCTTGTATCGGATGCATGAGCAGAGGTACGACTTTCCCGGGATGTTGGAGAGTCTTGATTGCATACATTGGGAATGAAAAAATTGTCTAGTAGCTTGGAAATGTCAATACACTCGAGGTGATAATGGAGTCCCAACAATTATGCTTGAAGCGGCACCGTCACAAGACTTATGGATTTGACACGCTTGTTTTGGAGTCGCGGGGTCGAATAATGATATCAATGTTCTTAATCAATCTCCTTTATTCAATGATGTTGTGTTAGATCGTGCGCCAAATATGCATTTTATCTTAAACGGTCGATAATATACACAAGGATATTACCAAGCAGATAGGATCTATCCGGAATGGCCATCCTTTGTCAAGAGCTTTCAATGTCCTCATGATCCGAAGAAAATTAAGTTCAAGGAACTGCAGGAAGCTGTCAGGAAGGATGTTGAACGAGCATTTGTGGTGCTTCAATCTCGTTGGCCAATGATTAGGGGTCCGTCATTTTTGGTACAAAAATAATTTGAAAGAAATCATGATTGCTTGCATTATTTTACATAACATGATAGTCGAGCATGAATGAGATTCAACGATGGATTGGTCGGATGAAGCCAACACGAGCAACATCAACAACATCAATAATTCATCTATAATTCAAGGATCTACCGAAGCATTCAATCGCTACCTCAAAGCAAGAGCTGAGCTTTGTGATAAACGCAAACATCAACAACTCCAAATGGACTTGGTTGAGCACGTATGGGCACGATACAAAGAAAACTAGCAAAATTTATGAAACATTTATTTTTCTTTTAAATTGGTGTTTAAATTTATGTTTGCAATTTTTTTTATGTTGTACTTATTTTAATTTTTATTCGCAATTATTGTATTTTTTTTATGTTGTACTCCTTGATTGTATTGTTTAAATAAAATTTTAACTATATATTTTTTAAAATATCATGTTACAACAAGAATTTTTTTTATTATTTTATTTGTATTAATTTATAACATATATTTAATTAATTAAATAAATAAATAATAATAAAAATAATTAATAGATAAAGATAATAAATATATATGATTTGATAGTGGGACACATGAATAGTTACTTTTGAGGTATAAATGATTGAAAGAGGAAAAAATGTTTTGAGGTAGAAGTATAAAAGTTTTGAAGTGACACACATGTGACACATACGTGGTAAACCCAAACCCCAAATTTTCTACCTAGCAGCGGAGATGTTCTAATGGAGGGAAAAAAAATGGCATAGGAATTCAATTAGTTGGCCCAATAAGTCACATCATTTCTTCACCCAACATGTCTTTTTAAGGCAACTCTTTCTAGATCATATAATTTTTTTTCTTTTTTTATTTACAAGCTCTTGAACCCGCGTATTACGCGGGTTTATAAATATTATGTTATTAATTTTAAATTAGATATTTCAAAATTTTAATTCAGTTAGAATTATGTTTATCCTCTTAATAAATTAATTATTTTATCTTAATTTTAATTTGTGACTTTTAATTGATTATTATTTTAATTAAATTTATGATTGTAATTTTAAGGAATATATTAATTAAAAAATATAGATAATATATTTAGAGTGAACGACCAAAATTGATCATTTTTTATATTATGATATAGAGACACAACCATTTAATAGATGATTCCATTGTAATTTATCTCAAATAAGACACAATTCATTAATTAATTGTAATTTAAAAAAAATAAAAAATCATTTCGTTATAGATTAGAAGAAGTTATAAATCGAACTAATACAAAAATAGAGATTTTAGAAAAGTAAGGAGTAATTTAGAAATAGATTAAAATTAGAGAATATAAATAGTTGAGATTATAAATTAATATAAATATAATATAATGTACCATATATAGTACAAATGCATGAAATCAATTTTTTTTTTAAAATAGAGGCTTTTAAAAGGTGAAAGTAATTCACAAATAGATATATAGATCGGATGAATTATGAAGTATAGAACATTTAGCTCATATTTCATACATAGTAGTAATATAAAATTTCTCCGCACGCGCGTTTCACATCCTCATTTTTTCTACAGCTTGACCTATATCTATATGGGCTACCTAGTTGGAAATTACATATACTTTTCTTTGATTAACGCCACCTACTTAGAAATTTGGAACTTCTTTATTGCTAATAAATAAGCGCATGAAAAGTGTATTTATTGCATTCCAATCTATTCCATTTCATATCATACTCCCTTTATTTCGGTATTATTTGCGATACACTTTTTAAAAAAAATCATTTTTTAAGCAGAATAGTAATATATGAATAAATATGTATATATTATTGGAAATATGCACATAATATATTTTTCTTTTTCAATTTGCCTCATTTTAATATGGATCTACAAAAAATGGAATAACAATATCCCTCGACACTTAATCTCCACCTTCTAAATATCTCTTTAAATTGCCACTAGCTTTATGCATAAACACTTACTTTAATGTCACGGATAAACGAACCCCCGATTCTCCTATACATACCCCATTAAAAATATGATAATTTTAAAAGATTACTAAACATACCCCAATTTAGACAATTATGCCCTTTTAAAAAATTAACCTTATATTAAAACACTAAAAAGAAAATTAAATTATTATAAACTCATAATTTTATTCACTTAAATGTATACATTACCAAAACAAAAGTGAAGATTTCCCAAATTTTAAAGGAAGAACAAAAAATTTGTCCTCCGAAATCATTCAAACACAATAAGAAAAAAAAAGGCGATCTTCTTAATCTAAAAAAAAAAAGAGAAAAAAAATAATTTGCAAGAAAAAAAAATCTGCAAAAAAAAAAAAAAAACACACGTAGGCTAACAAAGTGTGTTTAAATTTTATTCCAAGTACGCTGAATTTTTTGCCTTTACAAAGCGAACTATAATTTAACTTCTATTAATTTTACTCAGTGGTTCTACAAAAAAAAAAAAAAAAAAAAAAAAAAACTCAAACAGAATCTCACACAAAATAATACTGTTGCACTACAGATACATATTAACTTGTCATTTACCGTAAGAAAAAAAAATACTTACATTAATGTGATCTTTTGTATCGTTTGAATCCATTATAGACACTATAAACTTGGATTATCTTGTGTTAATTTGAATGAAAATAATTCAGAAATTTGGGATCTAGGGATTTGACGAAAATAATCCAAACACTTGATTTTTCGAAATTTCAAAATGTTAATTTTGCGATATTGAGAATGAGAAAAGTGAGTGGAAAACTAAGGAAAAATTTAGTTCATAATTAAAATAATATTTATGTATGGGTAATCTTAACTTATAATTTAAAATTATTTTTGGCAAAAATAAATCGGGGTATATATAGGAGAATTGAGAGTTGTCTAGCCGGGATCTTACTTTAATTATAAATGAATACCACAATATCCTTCAATATACTATTTTCACGCACTCTCATGTGCATCAGATGCACGATACTCTCACTCAACAATTATGGTTGTATAACTAAAAAGTATAGGCTAATTATAATATTGAAAAGTATGGTTAGATTACACTGAAAAGTTTTCAATGTAATCTAATCATACTTTTCAGTGTAATCAAATCATACTTTTCAGAATAAACAATCTAAATTTTTGATTGAGTGCACCATGCACCAAGTGCACAAGAAAGTTACTCATCTATTTTATGCATAAACTATCAATATTCATTAAAATAGTGTAAAATACGCATATACTAATATTTGACGGAAGGAGTACATTTTAGCTCAAGAAGTATGTCGTTTTAAAAAATATTTAATTTCATAAATTATTGATCCCAAAATATAAAGAAATGTAGTAATATTTTGCATGATTAAATATCGAATTTACCGTAAACATTTTCATTTTGTGCTAATTCAAAGAAGTTGTATCTTTAATTTATGCGCGAGTGTGCCATTATTACTATCTATAATTTGTGTAGTAGATAGGTTTTGACCTGACAGCAATGTGACTGTGTGAACAAAACTTGTCATAATTTCTCCGATCAAGACCAAGTCCAAAATCTAAAATCTTCTTACATTGGTCCATTAATTTCACACGTTTTATGGTCCCATGAAATCTTTATAAAGCCTCTACTCTAAAATCATCATCAATTAAAATTAATATGAAAGTGGGATTAATTTGTATCTTCTTCCTTGCATTCTTGATAATGCATGGAATCGCTCTTCCAATGCAAAATCATAATCGTAGATGGCTTAAAACTCCGTCTAAGTCCAAGTTGCCACCGACGCCACAGTCTGGTATTTCGCATAGGCAAGTCTCGCCGCCGATGTATAGGCTGAGACCACCACCGCCACCATCGCCTCCGCCGCCGCCACCGGCATATTTGTCCTAATTTTATGGGATAACATGTGATATATATATATATTTTTTTTTTTGCTGTATCTTGGTGATTTAAGTAATTTGTTGATTGTAATCTATTAATTTAAGTTTATTGTAATAAATTAATTTAACATGTGTTTGTTTATGCCAGTTGATTTCTAATGGTTCAAAGTTTGATTATTATTTACTTCTGTGTTTCGTTTATAGATGACGAATTTTATTTAATTCTTTAACTTGTGTTTTGATTAAGCTTATTGTGCAATGTGCACTAAATGCTCCGTTTCAATTTAAATGTATTTTAAATATTTTGATTGTTTTCACTTAAATAGTTACAATTGAATATCTGTAACAGTTCTGTAAAATCAACTATAAGTATTAAGAAATACACATAAAACTCTATTACATAGTGCATTTAACCTTAATATATAAGATCACAAAACTCTCACACGAGGTGCTTTTGAACAAAAAATACATGGTAAAAATTTCAAGATGTTAGTGATGGGAATTTTGTAATTAAAATGACCAAATTATACAAATAATCTCTGAATATGCACACAAAACTATATTAGCTAGGGTAATTTTTTTACACATGCATTTTTTTGATGTTTTTTAAACCTAAGTTTCTATAATTTTTTTAAATATATTGTCATATATATATGATACTATCTCTTAAACTTGCTGTGGTTACCTACCTTAAAAAACAAATAACTTATAAGCATTTAACATCCTATAACTTTTTGAGCAAAAATATTCTTTTAAAAGATAAAAGAAAACTCAATACTCATGAACACCACTACATAGTTAATCCAAGATGTTTTTAAAGAGTTTTTTAAACTCAGCACGACAAATGTAGTATCCTAGTTTTGAAGTTAATACTCCATCCGTCCATAAAATATAGTCCTGTTGCTTTATGCACGGTTATTAAGAAAATTGATATAGTATGTAAAAAGTAAGAATATTGTGTATCAAGTACAAAATAAATTATTTTTAAAATGTTATGTGTGTATGTTGAAAAATATAGATAAAGTTTATTATTTTCATTTTAGACAACGTCACTATTTTTCTTGGACATCCAAATAAGGCAACCAGGACTATATTTCATGGACGGAGGGAATACTAGTTTTTGCATTATCCAAAATTGATAATTCTTTTTTCGACAACGGGATTTTATTACTACATTTTCACAAACTCGAAACGAAGAATAAATAACAGTTGATATATTGTTTTGAACCAGCTGATTCTTTTCTCTTATTTTAAAGCTAATAAATAACCTAGCTGAGTTCTCACACGATGCCAGGGCCCAGAAAGCCTAGATCCAATCCAAGAAGCTTATAGCCCAAAGATGGTCCTTGCCCTCCTGGGGTATAAGGTCCAACTTGCACCGACATGCACAAATATTTTGGGTCACAATGCATCTTGAGCCTGGTTCAGTTTAGGCCCATAAAATTCACAAATTGTGCTCCCCCGGTCCTAGAATTATTGACATACTTAAAACGACACACTTTAAAAAAAAAAAAAACACTTTTTTTAGTAAAATAATAACACATGTCTAAAGAATAATTTTCTTGCGCACTTGGTGTATGGTGCACTCACTCAACAGTCGAGTCTTTTGACTCTAAAAGATATGATTTGATTACACTAGAAAGTATGGTTAGATCGATTTTCAGTGTAAACTCGATTTTATACTGAAAAATGATTTCCAGTGTAAACTCGATTTTCAGTGTAAACTTTTTAGTGTAATCTAACCACACTTTTCACTGTAATCAGCCTACACTTTTCAGTGTAAACAACCTCAACTATTGAGTGAGTGCAGCGTGCACCAAGTGCATATGAGTGTGTGTCATGTCTAATTGTTTATTTTATTGTGAGCATGCACACAAATCGATGTTTCTTTTTTTGAAGTGTGTAAATAATTTTGGAATTGACGAATAAAACAAGTGTGGAAATAATATAAGGTAGTAACATTCAAATTTCTTCCATCCTTTCTTTGAAAGACATCACGAAATAAAATTACTCCAATTTATTTGCAAACAATTAAAATTGAAAAACGACTAAAAAGAACCAAAGGCTCTTTATTCTAGTTGTTCATACTAATGTTTTAGCTGGCATCACCTATAATTTAACCTCCCCCGTTAAGCTTCACTTTTGGTTATTACATTTATGATTTATTTATAATTACAAAAAAAATGACGTAATTAAAACTCCCCTGTTAAGCTTCAATTTTTGTGAGGAGAACATGTATAATAATTAATTCATTAAGTAAAGACAATTTATACTTTTAATAAAAATAATTAATATTTTTCAAATAGTTGATTTATGAAATTTTATACACTTTGCCTTGTCAAAATATGTGTTCCAAAGTTGTGTTTCCTTTTTCTTTATCTTAAAAGGGTTTATTCTCACATCTCTATCTACCCCCTCTAGGCGAACGAAACACTATTGATCGATCGTACTCCTAATTTCATAAACTTGTCCACAGTGGAAGAGAGTATATGTTTGTCATATATCAGTTGGTATTATATTATGAAATTTGGTGGTTAGAACTCCACTACCTATAATCGAAAAATCATGAATTTGAGTCACCCTTTGCCAATCAAAAAATAATGTTATAAAATCGGGTGTTAATTAATTATGCAAGCTTTGAATACACCAGATAATCTAATTTCTCCACATATAAAAAAAAGGGAAAAATTGCAGAAATAGTCCCATAAGAATTGATCATTTTTTAGCGCAAAGTCTCATACGATTTTTCCATAAAAAAGTAACGGATTAACGAGCATGAGACCCACACGCCCATTAGTTTTCTGCCAAAAACTCACGCACATATTCCCAAGTTTAAAATAATTAATTTTCCAACTTTTTAAAACTCTACAAACTAGAGAAAACCCAAAATTTTCTAAACCCCACACCATAAAACCATTGTTCCAAATTTTCCTCATAATTGTCATGTTAATCAAAGAGAAATCAAATTCAATTCACTCAAAAATCATCCCCAAATAGTGGGTCCCTAGAAAGTACACGCATATGGTGCAAAGAGGAAACCTGGCGGAGAGAAAATCATCCCCAATCGACCAAGTTTGCCGGAAGATTAGAGGAAATGCAGCGGAGAGGAAATACTAAAGTTGCAGAATCGCCTCCATACTTGCATTTTACATTGAAATGATTGTTAATAGCAAAAGCTGGACCATTTCCCTCAAAAAATCAAGTTGAAAAGGTTTTTACATCCAGTTTTTCATAGGAAACTGTTAAATATTTAACGGATGAGACCTTTTCTGCTAAAAGTTGGACAAAAAAAAAAAAACATGAGACCAAATCTATCAAGTACGAATTTTCATGGGACCATCCTTGCAATTTATCCTATAAAAAACGAATGAAACGTCACAGTGTTTTCTTAAAGATCACTTAGTTGTTGGATTTAATTTTAAAACTAGGTGGGAAAGATTATTATTTATCTGTTTCATCAAATTAATATAAATATATGTATTCTCCCACCCAAAAAGACAGTCATATATTAATATAAACATTACTTCCAACCCCATCCTCCCACCTAACCACGTTCCATTCCAAAAAAACAGGCACCACTCACATATTATTAAATATTAATGCTTAATTACCTAATTGAAACCAATTATTGATTATAATCAATAAAATAATTACATAAATTTCCAACAACATAAATTATAATCAATAACCCCTTTTCAGGAAGAACCTCTCAAAGTTATATACTCCCTCCGATTCATTTTTGACTATCCAATATTAACATAAAATGAAGATTTTTTTTTCCACTTACCCAAAATAGCAAAAAACAAACACCACCCCTTTTAACTTACCCCTTAAAAATATCATTTATTTACATTTATGCCACTACTTTATCAACTTTATACTCATAAATACTACTCCCTCCGTCCCCTATTAAACTTCACAGGTTGGGTGGCACAGATTTTAAGAAAAAACTGCTTTATTGACTTTTTCAACCAATGAGAGAAGAGTATTTTGAATTAAAGTAGGTATTGTGAGTGCGTTTTATTTCCTTATTTGGGGTGTGAAATTTATTGTGGGACGTCCCAAATAGGAAAGTGTGAAGTTTAATAGGGGACGGAGGGAGTAATAAACAACTCTTATCCTTTTTAAAAATCTATTTTATATCCATAAATACTAATAAACAACTTCTTTATTAAAACTCGTGTCACTTTGAAAGTGGAAATCAAAATCGAATCGGAGGGAGTATTTTCTATTAGCTTTATAATAATTGGTGCCTTTGTTGGTAGAGAGTAGAGACAATATTATTTTTCTTTAATTTTCACAATTTTTTAATTCTCATTTCTTTCTTTAATTGCTAGTAGTCTAGTAGGTAGGTTTTTGGAATAAAAGTGGTAACCACAGTGTGAAAAATCCATAATTTCTCCAAGACCAAAGTTCAATTTCAGATGTACACACCATTGAAGATTTTTTTTCGTCTCTCCAGGTTAATAATCTATACGATAAATGTTTCAAGAGAGTAAGGTCAGATAACTTATTACTCCCTCCGATTCAAAATAAGTGTCGTTTTAACTATTTTTTCACGTGTTTTCCCGATTTATCCCGAATTCAAATTCAAAATATAAGAGATATTTTAGGGATTATATTAAAATATAACAGATCTGTTAGATATTATCAAAATATAATAGATATTTTAGAGATTTAGGTGGGGTATATATGTCAAAATTTATAATTCTTAATTTATCCTAAAATCTCTAGAACGACACTTATTTTGAATCAGAGGGAGTATTAAATTGTGCTTCCTAGTGTATACTAAGTTATACTATATTCGATTGGAGATCGTTCAAATATATTTTGCTTAAACTTTATTCGATATAAATATCAAACACTTTTGAATATACTTTAGGGTTCTTTACATATAGGTGCTAAATGGTATACAATATTAGTCTTTAGTTCAAAATTGTATAGAAAATACATTTTGAGTCAAAATGTGGTCCCCTCCTCCTCTTCTTGACCTGCTGTGACAGGCCACCCCAAACCCACCCCCGTATTGCTGACTTTGATGCGACAGATTGCTATTGCTGTCCCCCATCCCTTGTGCACTTTCCTATTATATTTGCACATATACTTTGATCCATTTTTTCATCTAATTTTTTGTTTTAATAATTTGTTCAATTTTATCCTGTAACCTTTTTAATTCAATTTGAATTCAGAAAACCTATGCAAAAATATAAAAAAAATGCACACGTGTTATTTTGTCAGATTCAAACACTCAACAAAAAATTAAAAATAATTTGCACATATCAAATTTCAAAAAACAATTGGATTGCTAATATATAAACCTTCTCAAATTACATATTTAAATATAAAATTCACAAATTTATAACAAATATTACAAGTTTATGTCTATGTGCATAAAATTAAAAAAAATGCACGCATCCTATTTGGCTACATCTTCAAAGCTTCACGGCTACATCTTCAAATCTTCATCTTCTCATCCTCTCCCAATTCAACCTGAACATAACATATAGATTCAAATATTACACTTTATAAGCATAATAATAATTTTATTAATAATCTACAATCAACTCAACCAAAAAAACCACAAATAAACACACACAACAGCGCACCAGTGCACACACCACCGCACACATTAACACACACGCACACACCACCGCACACATTAACACACACACACCACATCAGACACATAAAACATGCACAACACAAATTACAAACACATCCTGAACAAAACTAGATGTATCAACATTTCAAATCAAGACACAAAAGAAGGTTTCGTATCATACCTTGGATCGACGGATTTGTGCAAAAATTTTGCAGATCGAGGCGCGGTCAAAGCTCGGTGGCAAGTGTGGGATGGACCGATCAAGGTGGGGATCGAACAGATCCGAACAGATTTGGACCGTGCGCGGTGGCGGTGGACGGCGCCGTTGGATGGAACGCGGTGGCGTGTGGATCTACGCCCTTTGAATCGACGGGCAAACTGAGGCGGCGCTGCTACTCTGGATCTACAGATTGTTCGTGTAGACAGAGAGAACGAGAAACAGTGCGTGTGTGTGGGAGGATAGAGAGGGAGAGATTGCCGTGTTCCACAAACACGGCCATCCTTGCCGCGGTGTTGAGAGAGAGAGAGAGAGAGAGAGAGAGAGAGAGAGAGAGAGAGAGAGAGAGAGAGAGAGAGAGAGAGAGAGAGAGAGAGAGAGAGAGAGAGAGAGAGAGAGAGAGAGTCGGGGTGGGGGTGGGGGGTGGGGAGGTTGGGGGAGAGAGAGAGTGTATGTACGTGTGGGAAGAGGAGAGAGTAGAGATATTTGTTTTGGGTGGGTGGGTGGGTGGGGGGTTTGGGGAATTGACCGATTTTTAGTGTGGGTGGGGTTTGGGGGTACCAACTTTTGGTAGTGGTGGGAGATTTTAAAATTGCAATTTATTTTTAGTGGGTCCCAATTTTGAACCATTATGTGAATTTAAAAAGATTTAGAACCAAACCTTAATATAAAGGCTAAAGTTGAACCACTTTGTAATAAATCCTATACTTTATGCTTAGTAAAATTTTAAGCTTGATCCAATAAGTAAAAACAATACAAAAACAAGTGCAAAATTATATCAAACTACTTGTGTTTGGCTCGATTAATGCTTGTTTGAACTCGATTCGATTAATTATCAAACAAATTCATATATAAATTTCAAAATTCAACAACATTTCAAACAAATTTGAACAATCGTACATTTGGTTCACTCATAGGGTCCTTATTTGTGTTTTTTGTTAGAGAATTACGGTAAATTAATTAATTTCACCACTCTACAAGTTTTTTTTTTTAATTCTCAATTTTTTCTTTTAAGGAGGAGGGTCAATAGATGAACAACTTAATTTGGGTCAAGTTGCTATCTGCGAGATTTGAATTCAGGAGTGGGCAAACCTAAGCTAAATTTCTGATATCATGAAAGAATTATATTTTCTTTTTTGTCGTTCAAATGATAACTCGAACCCATACCCTCACTAAAAAATGTGGAATATATCTAAAAATTCGAATTTATAGAGAGATGTGAAATCAATCAATTTACTTAATTCACCGGCAATTTCCTACCAACACATTTTTCAACCCATTGACTTATGCTCTCGAGACAACCAAGTCAAAATCTAACATGAAAGATTGGTCTATCTTACACGTTTTATAGGCACATGAAATCTTTATAAATTAAGCCTCAATCCTTGAAATTGAATGACCATTAATATTAATCATATCACCAAAGATATGAAAGCAAGATTATTATGTGTCTTCTTCCTAGCATTCTTGGTAATGCATGGAATGGCTATCCCAAAGCAAAATCACAATCGTAGAATGCTTAGGACTCAGCCAAAGCAGCCGCCGCCGCCACGGTCCAATACTTCGCCTAGGTTCAATCCGCCAATTCGTCTGCAACCGCCACTAATCTCATGAGATGATCAGAATTAATATTCGTTGATGCACTTTGGTTATTTAATTTGTTGTTTGTAACAACGCAATTAGGATGTAATATTAATTATAAGTATATTGTGATGAATAAAGATGTTCTTACTTTTTTTATATGAATAATATACTATGTGTCAAGTGCTTATCAAGTGTTGTGTTGATTAGTGCAATGGTTCAATTCCTGTCGGGCCAGGGGGTGGGGGCCCTGGGGGCGAGGGCTTCGCCTTTTGCTACAAAGTGCAATGGTTCAACGGTGTGATTAACATGTGTATACAATTTATATAAGCTCTTGACATCTAAGAAGATGCTTTTACAAGAATTTTAAAAAGGCCCAAATTATTTAGACTCCAATATTTGAGAAGTATACATTTCAGATTATAACACCCAGCTATAGATTAGTACACTCCAAATGAATTTTGTAATCTACCCTTTTTCCTTTATCTGGAAAAAATCAAAATTTCAAAAAAAGAATTTTGGAATATAATTTCGATTTTTTTCCAAATTCATGTCGATTTCTAAAAAAATAAAGAACTATAATTTTTTCAAAAGACGATAACAAAATACAAACAGTACGAAACAATTTACACTACATCATTATCCTTCCTAGACCATTCCATTCACCCAAAATACATCAATATTCATAAGAAACAACAAACATTATCCTAAAGAGTGTACTCTAACCTAGGTCTTTCAAGAAATGTAAAATAACTTACATATGTATTCTCTTCATCCTACTTACGCCCAGTCCTTGCAATACCGATCAATGAAGCAAATTAGGAACAAACATATGAGTTAATTCTTTAGTGTACGACTTTTCAAAAAAAAAAAAAAAAAAAAAATTTAAAGCATGCATGATCTGATAGTGTGAAGTCATCGAATTTGTGATATTATTGTAGTGGGGTATACTTAATTTAACGAGCTACTGAAAAAAGAAAGACACTTTGAATATTTTACGCGAATAATAAAAAAAAAAAAAAAAAATTGGTGGGATGTACTTCTCGCAAAACGGGTCTAAATAATCCGGGCCAAGTAAAATTTTTGTACACTTTTAGATCTAATCCACAAAGCTTTATTGCCCAAAGCTAGTACTGATGGATAAAGCCCAACTTGCACCGACATCCACAAAGCATCTTGAGCCTGGTCCATTTTAGGCCCATAAATTTCATTACTGTATTCACCCTGTCCCGTGATTATTCACACACTTGTCTTATTCGTTCGTCACAATATTATTTGCACACTTAAAAAAAAGTAAACATCGATTTATATACACACTCACAATTCATATGCTACTACTTTACTAATTTTTTTAAATATATCATTTTAAGTATGCGAATAATTTCACAATGGAGAGAGTACTAACATTCAAATTTCTTTATGCAACTCTTTGCAAGATATCATCATGAAATAAAATTATTTCAATATATTTGCAAAGTCTTGGTCTTTTATGTATCTGGTGCATTGTGCAATTAATTTAAATGTAATTTTAAACAATATTAATTATTTTATTAAGGTAATTACAATTATTTTTATTGAAAAAAATATGATAAACTATAAAATATAATGTTGTATGTGCTTGAATTTAATTTTAAAATTTAGTAGGAAAGATTATTTGTTTCATTTAATTAGTTTAACCCTAAGACAGTTCCATGGACTTTGATCCGGACCCCACCCTCCCACCTACCCACGAGCCAGGAAATCAGCAGGTTCCATTCCCAAACAATCGGACAACAATCACATATTATTATTAAAATAAATATATAAGAAAATTCTTAATTACCTAATCAATACCCCCTTTTAGAGAGAATCTCTCTTAACTTTTATATTTTCTATTTGCTTTAAAAATAAGTTTCGACTTTGTTTGGATTTTTTTTTATAGAAAAAAGAAAGTTTCATTAAGAAAAAACAAGGGAATTCTCCATTCTGCCAGAAATAATACAATAGCTCTACAGTTTACATAATCAAGCAATTACAAGTCTAACACTTTAAACGGGGTTAATAATCAATTCTTAAAGCTAAAATTAAGCAGAAACAATTCTTTTGTTGTTACCTAACTCCAAAATCTTCCATTTATCCCGTCCACAATTTTTTCGATCTCACAACTAATTATTTTAAAATTTGATTTATTTCTCTATTACCATAACACCCATACCACACATAAACACAAACCAATAGCAATTCGTGAACATTTCTTTCCCCCAAAAATACCAGAATGCATAAAGAAGTGCTCCAAAATTCTATTGTTCATGGCCAGAAGAATATTTAACCACTTATAACATTCATGCTACACTACACATACCTCTTTGCAATTAAAGAAAAAGTGATATGCCGTCTCTAGACTATCTCCACACCTCGAATACTTGACCTCATCTCTTGAATTAATAATGTTCCTACGGAAGAGGTTTGCTCTTGGAGGACATAAGAGTCCCCACGCCATAGCTGAGGCTTTGAAAGGTGAAATCTTGCTCCAAATCAACTTAAACTTTCTCCTTGGTATTGAGTCATCATGTTCCGAGCTCGAAAACACAATTAGCGCATCATAAGCATCTTTAGTGTTGAAGGCCCCTCACCTTGAAAGTCTCCATTTCCATTCTTCGCACATTCGGATAATGGGTACCTATTCAACAAATTTATCGAAATATTATTTTTTCCCTATCAAACAGATTCATTCTCCAAAATCAAGACCAAACACTCCTCCATGGAAGACACCAGCCCCACTATTCTCGTGCTTAGATTATATAATTTAGGAAATTGATTCCTAAGACTGCTCTCTCTAGCCCAAACCCCACCCTTGCAATTTTTTTTTTTTTTTTTTTGAGACAATCTTTTTCTTTATTTTTAACAATATTTTTTGTCTTGAATTTACAAAAAGACAAATTTGAAAGTGGTAACTTACTCGTTTTTGAGTAATTTTCTTCTTCTTTTGAGTTATTACTATTACTAAAACCTTTACAATCTATAAATAAAAGGATCTTACATGGGCCTATAGAATGCACCTTTTTATGAATCGGATAGCTCATTTGGCCACATCTTCTAAATTTTTTTATTTTTATACATGTAGAATTTTTTTAAATTTATATCTTTGTTTTTTTAATTGAAAATATATGATATTACAATATAAAGATTTTTGTCTCCCCGGTAAAATCCTGGATCCATCTTTAAATAAAAAATGGACATATTTAATCATTTTCACATAATAAATACTACACAAATTAAGATTTCTAACTTTATTAATTGTCTACAATTTAATCATGAATAAAGGGAGGAGACTTTTGTTAGTAGTGCCATCACATTGCCAGCGTATATCTACCAACTTCAGTTTTTAAATGCACGCAAGTACTTAAAAAGTCTCACATTTGACTTTAATATTTCACACTTATCACAATGTGTATATATTAATTCATTTTGTCGTTAACTTCAAAATTATTCGTACACTCTAAAAGAACATCGATTTGTATGCACTTTTATAATAATATACACTAGTATTTCACCCGAGCGTTGCACGGTCTACACAAATATAAGTAATTTAATTTATTATATTAATGTATACATATAAATTTTAAAATTTGCTATATTCAGCTTTTAACTTTAATATAATATTTTGTATACTATTTTTTTTAATGAAAGTGTAACATATATTAAAATCATATTAATAATATATTTTGAAGAAGTAATTAAATTAAGTGATAAAAACATAAATCAATAATTTTGAATTTGAGTCATCTATTGGGAGGAGACCTTTTGTTCTTAATTGACTAATTTTTTTTAATATATTTAATAATAATACACACAAAATTAAAAATATACCATATTATATTTAATTGTTTCAATAATTAAATAGTATCATTATTTACTTTTTACCGGAATAATATCATTAATTATGAATTTAGTATGTAAATAAAAAAATTATACTCCTTCTATACAAAAATTATTTTTAAAAAAATTAATATCATTGATTCAAAACCATCTATAGGCTACTTTATATGATTGAAAAATATTTTAAAGACTAAAATGACATTTATTTTACAAAAAATACAAAATGCTAAAATGACATGCTAAAATGCACGAGAGATATTCTAGTTTATCATAACATTACTCATATAATATATGTGTGCGCACATCATTATTTATAATTTCCAGTAAATGGAGATGTAATTAACTATAAATCTAAAATTTTATTTTTTGATTTAGCATTTCACTTTTTTCTTGATGGCATTGGGTTGAAAAAAAATTGTCTCTCAATTCGAGACATGAAAAATAGAACCTTTCAGTTACTAAAAAAATATTAAAATTATGTTTGACATCTTATATATTTTTGTTTTATTATTACTTTATTTTCTTATTATTTTCAAATAAGTGATTTTTTTAATTGTAATTTTAAAAATATAATTTTCATACAATTATACTCCTTATACAATAAAATTAAGTTACACATATATTAATTATTTTAATGTTATTTTATATAAGATAACAATTTAAAAGTAAAGTAAAAAATTAATCCCAAAGTAAAAAAAAAAAAAAGAAAAAGTTCCAAAACAATCACTCCCCACCCATAAAGTAAAATGAATCCAACAGCGCTCGTCACAATTCACAGTTTCCAAAAATTGGGCCTTTTTTTTCCCTTCTCATTTTACCGCTCACGCATATATTTATTGCGTGCGCTTCACGGTTGCTCTTCCTAGCAAGTCCACGCGCCGGTTTGAAGTTTGCCTCCTACTGCTATATTTATATATATATATAGATATTTAATCATGTGTCACTATTTTAATCAATTTTTTTTTTGAAATGTGTGTCAGTTTAAGTGTGAATAATTCTTGAATGGAGGGAATATAATAAAGTATTGTATGCATTAAGTGCATTATACAATTCAAGTACTCACTCTGTCCAATATTAGTAGGCCTACTCTTTGGACTATTATTTTTTGTCATAAGTTGGAGGGTATTATGAGGTATTGTGAGGTTCATTTATCAATAAATTTATTGCTTATGAAAAATATGGTACTTATATTTTCCATAAACAATAACTTTATTGATAAATTAACCTCACAATACCTCATAATACCCTTCAACTTATGATAAAAAATAACTGCAAAAAAAGTAGGCCTACTAATATTGGACGGGGGGAGTATATTTTTTAATATGATCCGTCGTTTTCACTGGAAAAACGTACTCCCTCCTCCGACCACCAAAAGTGCGCTGACTTTTCTTATTTGTTTGTCCACCAAAAGTGTGTCATTTTCTTAATTCAACAATCATTTTAACTTTACACTCACAAATAATTATTTTATCTATTATTTTAAAAATATGTGCCCAAAAAATAGGACACAGTTTTGATGGACGGAGAGAATAGTTATTTTCACTAAAAAAAAAAATTGCATTTCTTTTGAGAAAAAACAATTGATACATTTTTCAATAAAAAAACAGTTAACACTGATAAAAAATACGCGCTTAAATTACATGGGCACTCAATGCACATGACTTAATCTCTCTCTATATATATTATATTGGATGAGTGATCAAACATTAAATTCAAGTAAATCGATCATACTCATAAACAGTCTCTGTGAATTAAATTAAACATGAAACTAACATTCATGTTTTATGTATTCTTCCTAGGGTTGTTGCTAATGCATCATCTCCCTCTCTCGATGCAGAATCATGTGGGTAAGCCTAGAAACGACAGAAGCCTTAGAAGTAAACGACCATCCCCGCCGCCGCCAAAACCCGGCCGATCCAACCGCCAAGATGCACCGGCGGCGCCTCCGCATATGATCTATGATACGCCGCCGCCCCGGCTGTCTTTGTCATCTCCGCCACCGCCGTGTAAGGGTTGACCTTATGGGATCTTGAGTTTTGGTTGCATGTTTGACTTTGATGTATCAAATCCAGTCAACTTTGATTGGTATGTTTTGACTCACTTGAAGTTAACTTGTTCTAGTGTAAATGTTTTTTTTTTGTTTTGTCAGTCTAGTATGTCAATTTTATCATCATTTTTTATGTAAGTGTACAAACGAAATAAATCCTCTCATTTTTTCTTGCCTTCAGATAAAACAATTCGGGGCCAATTTTTTATTTATTTTTAATTAATCATGTTTGCACCAATTGCAATATTTGGTGCATAATTAATGTTATTTAATAAAATAATTATTAATATTCAGTGAAAATTACAATTAATATTGATCAACATAAATTACAAGAGAAAATATTTTTAGCATTATAATTTTTTTATAACAAAAATAAAATATTAAGTTTATTTTTGATACATATTTATATGATACTTGTACCCTTGATTCTAAATATCTCTATTAGAATGGATTTCTGATACTAAATGATTCAACCCTTTAGTATTCGAAAGAGATTTAATATTGGGATGATGATATTACTTTTACTTATACAACACAGTATCTATAATATTCAGAAATTTAAGGATACTAAACATATGTTTTCTCGATTCCAAAAAGAAAAGAAAAAGAAAAACATATGTTTTCTGATTGTAAGGGCCAAGATGGATAATGCTCAACTTCCACAAATATTTTGGGCTACGTAGAAAGCATCTTGAACCTGGTCTGTTTAGGCCCATAAACTTGTAACGTTCAAGTTTCTTTTTGCCTTTCTTTGCAGGGCATCTTGAAATAAAATTACTTCAATATATTTGCAAACAATTGAAATAAAAAAGGACTAACGTGACGGTTGATAAGAATGAGAATAAAAGATGACCCAGAACAATAATTTTTCTCCTAAATAATAGATTTTTTAAGGGTTAATTGCAAATAAAATCACAATTTTTTTGCAAATTATAATTTAATCATTTTTGCAAACAAAACCTCAACTCAATATTTGGTTGCAATTCTAACCAAAATACAAATTTCAATCTGCTCGAAAACGATGATTTATTATGTATTGTCACCCGAACCAATATAAATATATTAATACAATTAATTATTCATTAGCAAATAAATGAAACATCATTTTCGGACAATAAAAAATGTGTTTGTTGGTTTGAATTGCAACCATTAAGTTGAAATTTTATTTGCAAAGATTAAAATATTTAGATTAGATTGCAAATTGCGAAAGGTTGTGATCTTTATATGATTACCCCCTTTTTTTTATAATCATCATTTTCTTATGCTATAATCAACAAAATCCTTTTTTGATCTAATTATTTCAAAATTAGAGTAATATTGTAACCATCACGAAGATAAAACAAGCGCCCAAAATAATTTAGCCCCAATCCCTTATAATTGATACTTCATTTTGTTATTACACTAATAAAGACAGTCTTTGTTTTTTTCATTATTTTTAGATATATATTTTTTCATTTCGAAAAAAAAAATGAAAGTGGAGTTGTAGATAGTTATGTAGCTTAACCAGTAGCTTACTCATTTTAGAGTAAAATTATAGTTTGAATTATTACTGAAACCTTTACAATCTATAAATAGAAGGATCATGGCCTATAGAATGCATTTGTTCATGAATGGGGATATTAAGTATGAACTATTTCAAGGATAATTGTATGTTACTAGTTCTTACACTAATAATTATTTTTCTTTATACTAACTATAAGACAAATATGTATTTTTGTAAAGATAAATATGTGTTTTTTAATCTATTCTTCGTCTTTTTAAATCTGATTTTTTAATTTTATTTTAATACTACTTTTATTCATATAGTAACACATCTTTCTCCATACAATAGCACATTTTTGTTCAAATACTAATACACTTTTCAATATTTTACACGTGTATAAGAAAAATATTATTTCTGTAAAAACAAATAAATATTTGTCCGTATAGTAACACACATTTATTGTTACAGTAACACATGTTTGGCCTTATAACAACACAACCTGAGAGAAAACTTTTATATTTTTATGTGAGCACATCTTTATCCATATAGTAACACATTTATATTCTTAAAGTAACACATTTTTCAATACCTTGCACGTGTTATTGTACGAAAAATATTTATATATGTAAAAAAATAAATAAATATTTGTGAGAAAATCAATATTTGTTCTAACAATACATAACACATATTTTGTCCATATAGTAACACACACGTTTGTTCATACAATAACACAAATTGAAAGTGAATTCCTGAATTTTAACTTTGCACGATTTTTTTTGTAAAGTACCATCCAATCTGGTTTGATCCGATCAAGATCGCCGAAATTTAAAATTTAAAATTATATTCTACGAATCCTTAGTATAGTATATATACAATATTTTTTGTCATATTGCAGATACTTAATCTCAAACTCTCTTCCAATATAAGTAATTACATGGATTTTATGTACATATCGAATTCATTATAATTAATTAACTAACCTGAAAAAAAAAATCAAATCATGCTAATTTAAATTTATGAATTAAGTAGAACAAAATATGGAAGTATATCACTGATGAAAAACAGACATATTTAATAATTTTCACATAAGAAATACAAAAATTAAAATTTCTAACCTTTTCAATGGTACATATATGACTCCTGATTAAAGGGAGGAAAGCTGAGACTTTGGTTCGTGCCATCACATTGCCAGCGTATATTTTACCAATTAATTTCATTTTTTTAATGCACCTAATTACTTAAAAACTCTCACATTTGACTTTAATATTTCACACGTATGTTTATATAAAAATATAGATCACAACGCAAACATTAAAAACAAGTAATCATACTCATAATTAAACATGAAATTAGCATTCATGTTTTATGTGTTCTTCCTAGGGTTTTTGCTAATGCATCATCTCCCTCTCTCGATGCAGAATAATATTGATAATGTGGGTAAGCCTAGAAGCCTCCGAACTAAACCACCATCGCCGCCGTCGCCAAAATCCGGCAGATCCTACCGCCTGGTCGCGCCGGAGGCGCCTCCAAGTTTATGATCTATCATTCATATATCCACCCCCGTCGCCCCCGTGTAAGAGTTGACCTTATGGGGTCATGAGTTTTGGTTGCATGTTTGACTTTTATTTATCAAGTCAACTATGATTGGTATGCTTTCATTCTAATTGAATTTAACTTGTTCTACATGTTTTTGAATATTCAAATATTGTATGTGAATTTATAAATTTGGGTGTTTCTGGTGCACCCCCGGTGCACATGTGCACCTGTTGACCGGGTGACAAAAAAAAAAAAAGACGTGTCAATGTGGTCTGCACGGTGTCGGGCCAATATTTCTTGCCGCTTAATGTATACTCATGTTCCAAACCAACTGATCTTATGAGCCGAGCGTTCGGAATTTTAAAGACATGTCGGGCTCTTATTTGGGTCTTTTCTTTATTTTCTTTTGTGGGTATTAATTTTTAGGTAGACCCGAGTGTATTTATGTATGTAGTTGTATATGATATAATTAAATTTAATTAAATAATTGTATTTTTTTAAAAATAATATTTATGTCGTTTTGTTTTTTTATTTTTCCCTTTGTAAAATTTTATTTATTAAAATTTCGTTTGTTTTTTGGGAGTAACATTATGTGTAATATTTTTATCACTTGTGTCACGAGAAGAAATCAAATTGAACAAATACGAAAATCTAAGGTACAATGATACATTCTAGCACCCAACTATTTGTCATTTCAAACCTCCAAAATATAAACAAAACGAACTGAAAATACAATACGATTAATATTGTATAAAATGTTTTATTTTCGAATTAATTAGTTAAACATGTATCGGTAAAAATAAAATCAACATTTTGCTCTTTTTGAAGAATGATATTTTTTACGATAATCACTTCCACATAAGCACAAGTTTTGAAGTTGCATAAAAAATAAGTCTCATTCTAACTAAAGCCATAGTCTTTATGTAAAATTGGTCACCCCCAAATAAAAATAAATCAAATCCTATTATGCAACAAACACAAATATTAGCCTAAACGTATTTATGGTGAAACTAGTTTGCAACTAATACTCTTTAATAGAACAACTAATATTCTTTAGTGAAAATAATTATATCAATTCATATAATAAAAGTAACTCACATCGTTATGTATTGTACCCTGAATCTGTCTTGCAAGAGACTTATACAATAAAAGATTAGTTGTGTCTCTATATCCAAACAAACTATACTTTGTAACGACAAGGTATGTTGTCCACTAATATTGTCGAGTAATACCATATAGTGAAATGAGTAATATAATTTAGTAAATTCGATAATATCTTTAAGGTAAATTAGCAATACTAATTAGTGAAACAATTAATAATTTAAAAGGAGTGTATGGTATTAAATATTAATGGTGTATGGTACTAATATTGTTTAAGTATTTTATTTTACAAATTAGTGAAACAACTAATCCGATACGGTATGGATATTATATTTTTCGGTACGGAACGAAGCGGAGAAACGAAATTCTACCCCTTTTTTGTCATTCCCTCATTTTTAATCAGTTTTAGTGTTTGTATTCTGAAAGAGGGAGAAATTATGATATTGTATAGTTGTATATGAATTCAACCATTAATATTATTTAGTTCAACCATTAGAACATTAATATTATTTTGCATTATAAATAGTTTCTCACTAAAATGAATTAAAATATTTCACAATTTTCAAGTAATACTATTAGTGCAACCATTAGTAAATACTACATTAGAACATTGGTATTATCTTGCATAATACATAATTTCTCACTAAAATGATATATTTAATGTGTCACAATTGCAAGTAATACTATTTAGTGCAACCATTAGTACAAAATACATCGGAACATTGAAATTATCTTGCATATACACTATTCTTCACTAAAATGAATTATAATGTTTCACAATTGCAAGTAATACTATTTATTGCAACCATTAATACATATTCCATTATAACATTGATATTATCTTGCATAATACACTATGTCTCAATACAATGAGTAAAAATATTTAACTATTGCAAGTTATACTATTTAGTGCAACCATTATCCCATATTACATTAGAACAATGATATTTATTGCATATTACATTATTTTTCACAAAAATGAATTAAAACACTTCACAATCACAAGTAATACTATTTAGATTAACCATTAGTACAAAGTACAAACTATATTAGGACATTGTTATTATTTTCCATAATGCACTATTGATCACTAAAATGAATTAAATTATTTCATAATCGCAAGTAATATTATTTAGTTCAACCATTAGTATATACTACATTATAACATTGATATTATTTCGCATTATAGACAGTTTCTCACTAAAATGAATTAAAAAATCACAAATAATACTATTTAGTGCCACCATTAGTACTACTACATTAGAACATTGATATTATCTTGCATAATACACCATTTATCACTAAAATGATACGATTAATGTTTCACAATTACAAGTAGTACTATTTAGTGCAATCATTAATACAAAATACATTGAAACATTGATATTATCTTGCATAATACACCATTTATCACTAAAATAAATTAAAATATTTCACAATTACAAGTAACGCTATTTAATGCAACCATTAATACATACTTCATTTTGACATTGATATTGTCTTGCATAATATACTATTTCTCACTAAAATGAATTAAAATATTTCACAATTGCAAGTAACTATTTTATCATGGAAATAATTTTGAAAATATCTTAACTGATTTGTGAGTTTATTATATATAATGAAAAATAATATCATCAATTATCTTGGGTTAGATCTAAATTTGAAAAATATATTTTTCAAGAATTTTTTGTTTCATATTTAATTATTAATTAGATCTTATATATTATAAAAAAGTATGTATCTTATATATTTTGAATTTGAATTTGGGGTAAATCGAGAAAACACGTGAAAAAATAGTTAAAACGACACTTATTTTGAAACAAATTGTAACCTCTAAAACGACACTTATTTTGCATCGGAGGGAGTATATAATAACGCTAACCATTGATTTTTCCCGCTAAAATTATTGCTAAATTGGATAATATTTGTTTTAATTTCTTTAATCTTTGGTGTATATCTTTAAAATATACTTTATTACAAATATTGACAAATAATTGATTACAAAATCTATTGGATATATTTTTATAATATAATTTATAATAAATATTGAGAAATAATATAAAATACGTTGAATATATTTGAGAAATGATATCCATTATTTTTATAATATGGTATTATTTGTTAATGGTACTAGTTGTTTCATTGAAAGGTATTAATTAAATGGTATTACTTATTGTACTAAATAATATTACTCGTTTCACTGAATGATATTACTTGAAAACCAGTTGCTCAGTGCCACTAGTTCATGCAAGTGGATTTTTTTTTTTTTGGCAAATTCTTGCATATACCATTTGACCATACACTCATTTTAAATGATATTATTCGTTTCACTAAATAATACTCTCTTCATCAACGAAAAATGATCCTGATTGCCTTATTTGTCTGTCCACAAAAAATGATCATGTTTCATAAAATGGAAATAATAAAGTTTATCTACATTCTTTAACATACACACATAAAATATTTTAAAATAATTTATTTTGAACTTGATTTAACACAATATTCTTACTTTTTATCCATTATATCAACTTTCTTAATAACCGTGCAAAAAGTAACTGATCAAATTTTAATGGATTGAGGGAGTATTACATAATTCACTTAATGATATTATCCAAAATCAATTGTACCATGCACACCAATTAAATGTTATCGCTCGATTACAATAATACACATTTAACTGAATATGGTATCACTCAAAATCAATTGCACCATTCACACCAATTGAATAATAATACTCATTTCACTAAAAAAAATTCATTGAAGGATATTATTTGGAAACCTATTGCACGATGTAACTGATTCACATAAGTGTAATTTTAAATTCTATCTTCTCTCAATCAAATTTTACAAGTTCTTATCTCTTCAAGAGTATGCATAGAGTGAAATTGGTTTATACATGAATCATTAAAGTGTATTAGTTGTTTTCACTGAAGGGTATTAGTTGTTTTCAATGAAGGATATTAGTAGTTTTCACTGAAAAAAATATGTTTGACGCTTCTTATTTAAATTTTTTGAATATAATTACTAAATTTATACCCTTTTTTTTTGTTGTCCACCAAATGTTTACCTCTTCCCTTTTTGAAAATAAACACCACTCATAAACAAATAAATGAGTCTCATGATACCTCCTACAATACCCTTACTTTATCTATTTTATCTACTTTTCAATAAAATACTAATTTTCATAAAATTTTCTGCCCAAGGGTATAAATTTGGTGGAGGAAATGAGTAATAATTTAAATTAAAAAAAATGTTATTTTTAATTGTTAATTTGTTTTCTATTGTATAAGCACTACTTATAAATTTAATTAATTTTTAGTATAATTAATTTTTTCTATCTTAACTATATCTTAAAATAAAGGAATAATGATTGAAAGATAATTTAAAATAATAAAAATGACATAAAACACATAATTTAATTTATTTTCAAATTCTTGTGTACGATTTTGCTTTTTGTTTCATATTTATTAAAATCATTTTAATTTATTTTCAATATATTTAAAAATTTATAGAGATTAACTTAAGCAAATTAACATGGGTTAAACAAAATTCCTTTTTTATCTCTTTCAAAATTTATCAAATATTCACTCTCATAAATAAATATAATTATGCTTCATTCTTACTATACAATTATTTATTATTAAATAAAAATATTAATATAACCCTCCAAATCCAAATTGATTAATAAAATTTAATATATAAAACATATTATATATACATTTAGATTTTGGTCTATATTATTTATAAAAATAATTATTCCTATGAAATATTTTGTCAATACGCACCATTCCAATGAGTATCTCTTATTTATATTTTTTTAA
The DNA here is from genome assembly GCA_947034835.1 of Ballota nigra. Lineage (NCBI taxonomy): Eukaryota > Viridiplantae > Streptophyta > Magnoliopsida > Lamiales > Lamiaceae > Ballota > Ballota nigra. Next base: position 54,586,205 of record OX344723.1, on the reverse strand, counting down.
CTAATACACAACACATATATATTTACTGTAAAATTGGTTTATACATGAATCATTAAAGAATATTAATTATTTAATTAAAGAGTATTAGTTGATTCCACTGAACAGTCTTAGTTTGCTTTCAATAAAAACTAATACTCTTTAGTAAAAACAACTAGTACCCTTCAGTGAAAACAATTAATACTCTTTAGTGAAAACAACTAATACCCTTCATGTATGAACCATTTCCACTCTATATTTTGTCTTTAATTTATATTCAACTAGATGAGACCCCGTGTATTACTCGGAATTTTCTATTAAATTTAACACTACAATAATATTATATATATATATATATATATTAATTTTCCCATCAAATAATAATATAATTATATTGTTTAATTTAAATAATGGTAATTAGAAGTTTAGAATCATAAATACACGACTTTTTCAAATATAGTGATAATAAAACAATCAAATAAGAAAATATGAATAAGTTAATCAAATATTAAATTTTTAAATAATTAGAATTGTTAAAATAAATTATCAATTCATCAATATAATAATTATATTTAATTCTCGAGAGTTTTTGAAGCTAAATAGTTTAAAACGCATAAAAGCGCCTTTAAACGCTACTTTTAAGGTCCTCATGATGTAAACCATTACAAGGTCTTACGTATGCAGTCATCGAGTACTCAAAGCCGTTGCCAGAGAAGAATTTTGATCTCAGTCTACCGCAAATAAATGCTAAAGTCGATTAGTCGGTTTTCGGTTGGCTTACGTCCTATCCGTAGGTCTTCGACTCTCCCATGATCTGAGACAACCTCTTCTTCGTAATCAAGCCAGGGCAGGGGTATCTATTCTTAGATTTGTTTGAAATATTCACAAATTGACAATCCTTGAAGTATGATTTTTTTTTTTCTTTTTAAATATAGTGAGATACATTATTTGATAGATTTATAGACTTAACTTAAGTAGTTGTCTAAAATATGTAACGATTTACAAATTGGTTTAGTGTCAATATAACATTGTAGTTATAAGAAAGGTCCAAGTTTCGATCCTATGTTAGTATATTTTTTTTTAATTGGACTTACATTAAGATGCCACATGTATGCCACAATCCAATAAGAGAATAACATGTCATTTAGAAAAATTTCAAACTTCATGAGAAGACGACACATCATCCAAATTAATATAAAATCGACACATCATCTTCTCAAACTCCCTATTAGTATAAGAGGGGATAACTATCTAATATATAGCATAAAATTACGAGTATATAGTACTGAGTTAAAAAAAAATTAAATTATCAAAAAATGGAGATTTATCTAATGTAAAAATCCATTAATTTTTTTCCCGTGCTATTTATTTGCTGACAGAAAATATCTTCATATATTTACTTTGGAAGAGGGGGATTTAAAAATATATTTAATATATTATTAATGTTTATATTTTAGTGATATGTTGTGGTCAATAATTGTATTTATTTGATGTATAAAATTTGAATATGCCGTTAATATATATAGTCTAATTAATTATAACTCTAATAAATACTATATAACTTTTATATTCATTTGGCATTTCACCAAAAACTGTTTTTATTTGGTATATATATATATATATATATATATATATATATATATATATATATATATATATATATATATATATATATATATATATATATATATGAAAAAAATGTGACGTTTTACTTCAATTTTATTATTCAACACCAATATCTTTTAATATTAATTAAAAATATACACATCAATGAATTAACATTTATAGGCATTGTATATATTTAATTGGGAGTGAATATTTGATAAATTTGAGAGAGATAAAAAAAGGAATTTTATTTAACTCATAGTTAATTTGCTAAAGTTAATCTCTATAAATTATGCCATTTAACAATCATACAACATTGTTACAGAAGATGTTACACGTAACAGGAGATCCCCTCCGCTACACACTATATCATAAAAATTATTATATTTATATTTTTGTTGATAAAATTTTAACGCAGTGGGAGATTTTAAAGAAAGAATAACGTAATTTTTTAAAAGTTATAATAGTTAACTTGAATTAATTATTAGTGAGATTTGATAGGGAGAAAAATAAGACTTTTTCCTAAGTTATAGTTGATTTAGTTAAATTACTTTCCACCAATTGATGACATCCACAAAACAAACGTTAATTTTTTTTATATAATATTTTTATTTATCATTATAATCATTATGATTTTTAAGATAAAATTTAAATATTACTATTATCATTGTCCTTAATTACTCCAATTATATTAATGTTTTAGTGACTTTTTATGCAGAGTTGGTTGAGATTAATCGGACCATATCATAATTTTGAATTTTTAAATTGTTTTTATAAATTCCAAATTAATTAAATTATAATATAGATTATATTTATTATATTTTATATTTTAAATGAGAAAATTATCTTCCTTTTTCTCTGGCTTCCACGTTTCCATCTTCTCCTCCACGATTTTCTCTGCTTTTTCATTAATCTCCACATTTTTCTCCAAAATTATTTGATTAGACATTTCTCTCTTTCCATCTCCTTTATTTTTCTCCATAGATTGGTTATGGACACCGCCGGAAAAGAAGAATATACAGACTATCAGAAACACCTACAAAGAACCTAAAAACAACCACACTCAAACTCAGGCTAAGAAATGAGATGAAAATTTGAATCACTCAGGAGTAAAAAAAAAAAAAAAAAAAAACCTCGAGAGCATATCCAACCAACGAAAATGAAAATTCTGAAATCTGAAGATGAACAGTAATGCCGTCGTCGCCATTAACGCCGAAAGCTGAAAATTTTGAAATCTGAAATTTTTAAAAGGAAAATCTTGATGGAAGGCTCCGTCGCCATTAATGGCTTTCATTGTCAGAAATGCCAAATAGAGTTCGAACACCGCCACCGGAAAATGAAAGCTTCTACACCATTGCATAGTCGGAAAAACAGAGACACACCGAAATTGTCGGAAATCAAAAGCTCCTGAAAGTTTACGCCATGGCCGCCGAAGAGAGCTGATGCTTGGAACATGTGTCGCCGGAATGCACCTCAGGAATTGCAGAGCGCCATAAATGGTGAAAATGGAAGCCTCCCGCCTGAATTCACTGCGGGGATGCAAAAAATATTGCCGTAACAACATCGGAAAAACGTCTGTACTAACATTTAAAATTGCTGTGAAGAGAGGGGGAATAAAAATATGGCATCGTTGGGGAGGATGAAATGGAAGGATCATATGATCAAAAGCCGATCGCCAATTGAAGACGTGAAGACAGCGAACAGACACTAAAAAAAGCTGTCGGTTTATGTTTGTTTGACCATTATTTCTGGACTTAAAAATGGACGGTAGTGATCAAAATTGAACGGCCAAGATGAACCGGGTACACATACCCGGGGGCGCAGTAGTAAGTCTATAAATTTTTTACAACTATCGACCTTTCATTGCTTGCATTAATTACATACATGATTGTGAAATATTTGATACTTAGAACTCAACTATTTAAACAATTAAAGTCGCAGTCCAAGTATATTTCTATTTAAGTGATTGGTTTTTTTTTTTTTTTACTGTTACATAATAGATACTATGTTTAAAAAAATTGAGTAGGATTATTGTGAAATCGAGTTCACATGAACTTTTTTATAAGTATAATTGACACTATTAATTATTGTTACCCATATTAACTATCACTGTTTAAAAATATTTTGATTTTTAAACAATGATAGTACACATATATAATAGCGATAATGAATATATATATATAACAACGATAGTGTATACACGTAGTAATAGTGATATTTAAACATAAATATTTTTATGTGAAGATTCTAAGTTAAAGAGCCATCCATACATTTTACCCAATTGTTAGTAACCACCCGTTCCTGATTCCAGTTTCAAAGGAACTGAAAACGAACCATGTAATTATGTTGGACGATTCCAAAAGCATTTCCCCCTCTTTTTTGAAGTGAACTTAAGCAACTTTTTCAAGTCCTAACATGTAATTTTTGTTAATGTACGTAATTTGTCAAATGTCTAAGTAAAAAATAAGTAGAAAGTGAATTTAAATTAATAAAATTTATTATATTCAACTTTTAACATACAGTATAAAATTACAATACAAATAAATTAAATTAAACCAAGATTTAAAATATAAAATACAAAGTTTATAAATTACAACTCAAAAAAGTTAAATGAAAACAACTTACAAAAATTACAAGTTACAAACAACTTACAACCTACATTAATATTAAAGAAATTACAAAAATATGAAAAAGGAGTAATTTTTCTTTTAAAAAATACTCAATTCGTCGAGAATTATTTGCACACTTGGAAGGACACACATATTAAGAAAAATGCACATTTTGAGTAAAACAGTGACATATAGATAAATATATATGTAAATTTTTGTGAGTGTGGACACTAATCAATGTTTCTCTTATTGGAGTATGAAAATAATTTTGGGATGGATAAACAAGACTAGGGTGCAGCCTGCAGTTATGGTTCCCAAATTAATGGAATTGAAACCAAATCTTGTAATACATGATTTTGATTCTGGTTTAGAGACAGTTCTGAAACCAACGGTTCCAGTTTCAATTAGAACCGGCGGTTCCAGCTAGAATGGACAAGTATACACCCATATATATGAGGACAAGTGATCCTCCATATTGCATAAATTGAGGTTCTACATAAAAATTTAGACAAACTTTTGTAAATTCAAGTTTACATGAATTTTTTTTCTATAAGTATCACATCTAGAGACGGATTTAGGGGTGGGGGCTTGGAATTTAAATTTTTTGTATTACATATATGTAGAATTTTATTTATTTTTATATGTCTTGAATTTATGAAATTTGTCATTTCGTTTCTTTAGGATTTTTTTTTTACCCTATTCCCTATATATATTTCGCCCTCCTTAGAATGAAATTTTGGATCCGTCACAGCTATACATGCATGCGATCATTGTATGCATATGCACTATGTTTGTTATGCATTATCGTAATATATAATATGTATATAATATTGATTTTTTTTTATAACTTTAAATTTACAAGAGACCTGTTCTTAAAAAAATTGTTATTTCCTTGTCAATTATTTATATAAAGTGGAATTCATGTAATATCATTACTTAAGACATGCTTGGTTGGAAGGTTTGGATGAGTGTGGAATGGAATTAAAGTCATAGTGTTTGTTTGGAATTACACTACTATGACTTTGATTCCTTAAAAGTGAGGAATCCACCGTACCTCTCAAATATGTGAGGTATGGGCAGTGACGGACGCAGGAATATTGTTCAGGGGGTTCCAATTAAAATATTATTTTTAGTTCGCTCCCTTATTATAACACTCGCTAAACAATAAGGGTTGTTATTATGCACTCGCTAAAACCTCGTTTTTTTAAAAGGGTCTCCCTTTGCCAATACCTTGCCATCAGTAAAGGTTCAAATGACACTCGTTGTTGCCCTCGCTAAAATACCTTTTTTGGTAGTGAAACTATAAATTCTAAAAATAAAATTAATTTACAACAATATATTTGTATACCTAAAGTATTTTGTATAGGAGGTCCAGTTAATAAAATTATAAAATCAACATTTCATAAAATTAATGTGTTATACATAGTGATAAATTATAATGGGCTGTAGGTAAATATCTTTAAAAAAAAATAAAAAAAAAATTGGAAGAAATGGCCATGGACAAGGGTTGATCCTTTGACCTCACCATGGAGAAAACGGTGCAGCTTAACCATTTTGCCAAGACACTAAATAAATCTTATGATGAATACTTATATAGGTAATAAAACAATTCCAAATTTCAGGGGCCTAATGCCCCCTTGGCCGTATAGTGTGTCCGTTCCTGGGTATGAGTATGATTCCATATTCATTTCATTCCTATACACATTTCATTCCTTATAATTTTACCAAGCATACCTTAGTACTGTTAAATAATAATGAAAATTTCACATCTACATTTACTTTTTGGGATTTCTAATTGAATTATGTTAACTGATTATTAAAATAGCACATGATATTTGTTTATATCCACATATATTTATTACAGATTTAATTATGATACAAAGTGTTAATTTGTTTATTCAATATTTATTATACTGTACTATCTTAAATATTTTTTAATTTATTATTATTTTATATTGATATTTGCCGTAAATCCTAATCCATAAAAAAAATTATATTAAAAGAACATATTTGGATGATATGAAGCAATTGTAAAGGGATCATTATATGATAATACATTCGATTTGAAATTAGAAACCATATAGATTTGTTGATTACATCAATATTCCATTAGATATAACTGATTGTAAAAAAAATATTTATAGGTATATAAAATTATTTAAGCTAATGATATTATTTATCTTCCAATTGATGATTATCATTAAACAAGTTTATCTATCTTCCATTAATGATTTAATAATATTAGAATTAAGTTAAAATTTAATTTAATATATTAAAGCGACTTTTAAATGAATACAAGGACCAATTATACTTCAACACAGTGTAACTAAAATAACAAAGCAACAACAGTACAGAAAGTAAATGCAGAGAACAAACTTTTTACATTGACACTAAAGGAAACTACATTTGTAAACTTAAAAGAGGGTGGTGTTCAGAAAATTAACATTGCACCCCAAAACATATATATATATATATATAAATAAATCATATGACATATAATTATGCTCTAAAGCTACTGAAACTTTTTTTTTCTTTTCCATTTTTTTCCCTAAACAATCTAAAGCTACTGAGCTTACTGATTTAGTCCTTAAATGAGACATGGATAACACATCTTGAAAATAATATATAGAGGGATCACAACCCTTCATCAAACAATCACATATCAGCAAAAACATGGTAAAAGCTCGAATCCACAATAATGAGCCTAACTGCAGCAACTGCAGCCACAAGCGCGACGATTGAAAAGAAGACCACGTTTAGCCAATGCCAGTTTTTCTGTAGGGACGAGATCTTGTGCTTCTTTGCGACGAGATACATGTGGTTCGCAAGAATAAAGGTGAGAGGGAACGTGCTGATTGCCCCCGTTAGGCTCATGAAATCGCCCAAGAATGGTAGCAGGGCGGAAATGAAGGTGGTTATGCCCAAGTAACCGCCTCTTACTAGGGTTCTGAACGACAAGTTACGTATTGATAGAGCGCTTCCCGTAATACCGTACTTTGTATCTAAAAACTCGTACATTGGACTCGCAAAGATCTGAAACGGGACGAAGGTATGTTAGGAAGAAGACAAAAGTTCTATGCCCCGTGCATCTGTTGCAATTTTGATCAAAATTTTTACTCATTCGCATAAAAAATTGAAATATATAATGAGCTACATATGAAGAAGAATATTAGTTTTCATATAAAAGAAAATATGTTAGTTTGTAGACAGAACAATATCAAATTTAACCCTTGTTATTTTGAGGTCATATCTAGCATTCAGAGTTTGGCTCGATTTGGTACCGCTTTCACGGCTCGCACCAAAACAGAGATCACATGAACGAACTCTTTTTAATGATCTAAAAACCAATTTGTTTGAATTTTTTTAGTCAAAATTGTATGCCGAAGGATTTATGGAAAGAGAAGATTAACAGAGTAGTAGGTATGGCGGTTACGTGGAGAGCAATGACGGTTTGCAAGAAAGCTGAAATGTTAGCAGCGGCCTTCACCCAAACGGGGCCGCTGACATTGTTCAATAAGTAGGCCGAGGCTTCCGTTCCGTATGCCCAGTATCCGATAAAGGTGACGAGATACAAGGGGGCAACACCAACTGTGAACTGAAAGTACAGAGCCTTCATCATGTTCTTAACGACGGGCTGTCTCACTGTCGCCTGTCGACAAGATGAACGGATTAATATGCAAATATGAATAATAAAGGGTTATGTAAATAGGTTAAAAAGAGTTGAGATTTGTTTTTACCTGGATTTCTGGGAGCATTCCAGTATTATAGGCAAATACAAGATTTGCTGATGCCCCAATTGTTGTAAAAATCTTTTGTGATAATGTTCCATGAATTGTATAATCTCTTGGCGGTGCTTCCATTCCTGCAAAATGCATTACTTGCTCAGAAAAATCGGCAGCTGCTAAACAGTATCACTTCATCTGTTAAACAGTATTAGTTCGTATGCTAAGCAGTATACTTGAAATACAAGATTTGACGTTTATATAACAAGGAGAAAAGAAGAGGATACCATCTTTAAGAGACAAAACAATGGCGATAACGATGTACACCAGACTAAAGACAGTCGAGAATCCCAGCCAAAACCCCAGTGCAGATAAATGGGGTACGGAAATGGCAAAAAGAATACAAACAATTCCAGATACCGCAATGGCATATGGAAGCTTCAAGGCCCCGTCATCACGGAAAAGCACATACAAAGCCTGCATATAATATCAACACAATAAAAAAAAAAAAAAAAATCAAGAGTGATACGTGAATAATGAATATATAAGTTAACCAAAGTTGGCTACCTTAAGAGAACTTCCAGCAAGAATGATAAACCCCACGTTGATCATAAACAGATTCGCATACTGCAGCGCCCATGTAAGGTTATACGCGTTTTTACCTAAAGAAAAGCCCGCCTCAGTAGTAAACACAAAATTTGACTTTTTTTTTTAATCAATGGAATTCATATTTACCATATATATATCCAGCAAGGTCTCTATATCTGATATGCCTCTTTCCTCCATGTTCATGAAGCTTAGCAACCAAAATATTCGCATAGAGTGAGATTGCCGTTGCTAAAATTATTCCAACCACACCGCCAATCCAACCCAACGGGACCATGATCGTGGCGGAATAACCGAGCACATAGGCACTGTTTATCCCAGTTGTAAGGACGAACCCCGCTTGAAACCATGAGTCTGAATTCGAAGAACAAGTTACATACTTGGAATGATAGAAATAACGTAATGGATTATATATATCTTGAACAAGTGTTAACCAATTATGATAATCAAGGTCTAACATAATTACATAAAAATAAAGCAGTTCATCTATATATATCACTTTTTTACCATTGAATGTGTTGAGGTTATCAGATGATTCAAGTCATCCCCTCACCAAACTGCTAAGATGCATACAGTATAAACTAGTTAGATATAATCACGGAAAAATTAAAAAAAATCACAAACTGATCCTACACATAATTGGATACATAAATATCAAACACCGTAAATACAAGCATTCAAAGGAACATATATAGGTAAGAACTCCCAAATCAATCAAGACAACAGATAAAAGATTAGCCATGGATGACTTATATCTCTACAAAAGTTACACATAAATAAGCATTTATGACAGAAGTGTTCTATGATAAAACAAGAGGCTGAAAACATAAATGTCAAAAACATGTAGGAAAAGTCAACTTTTTGACCCCATAAAGTAAATAAAAAGATTAAAAAACTACACACGCATGATATTGATATGCCATATCAAAAATCAGATTAAAAATAGGGGAAAAAAGAAAACCTTGGCTAATTTGATGAGCAGTGTCTGCAATCTCAACGGCGGAATGATCGCCGGAGCGGCCCTCAACGACGTCGTCTGCCACCATATCTGCTACCACAAATTGAACCTCTTCTTCCAAAAAACCCAAAATTAAATCTCCTTCCGCCGCTCCCCCTGTATTTCCAACCCTGCATTCACACAAATCCCACAATGAAATCAACATTAAATCAATCAATCAAGAAAAACACACACTACACATGTGTGAGTGTGTGTGGGGATTTTGCTTACAGACTACAGAGAGAGGAGAAGGGTTAACGGGCGCCCTTTCTCTTGATGCGATAATACAAGTTTTGGCGCTGTTTCCCAAAAAGATTTTTATGAATATAAATAAGAAATTCGGAATTTATAATTCAAGCGAAGGCCGTTGATTTTGGGGGGTGGTAAAGGATTTGGGGGATATTCGGATTCAACACTCCCTTGGACTTAATACTGAAATTAGATTTAGATGATGAGATGATGATATTTTGGTATTCCATAGAATTAATGGAGACCCAAAATAGAATTTTTTGACCTAAATTTGTGGGAATACATTGCACCATTCAATATCTGCGTGAATCACTCTGTATCAAATATATCAATTCAAATATCATTATTACCTTTGGTATTTGTTGCTCACAAAAAGTATTTGCATTTTTGGAGCCCAGATTTAGTTTATCCCCACGTTCAAAGTAGTTATATTATTCCTAAATGGTTTATTGAATGAAATCGAATTTGTTCTACTTCTAATTTAGAAGTGGGTTGAGTGCAGAATCCTTATTTTTAAAATATTTATTTAATTTTATACTATTACAAGAATAATAATCGTGCACTTAATATAATGATACATTTACTGGTTTTTGTTCTTATTCGTGTATTTAATATAATTATAGTAACGATGACGATATCAATATTAAATTTGTCTCTGTTCTTCCACTTTTTTGTGAGTAATTAAAGAAGTTTTTCATTTTTTGCAATGTGTGGACCATAAAGATATTTATAATATCTTTGATCACCACATATTGTTCCTTATTAGGTTTAAATTTTCCAGAAGTTGAAGTAGTGAGTCTTTGTTACGTTAATTATTGCACTGGAATTGGCTATTTCTCTATTAATAATTTTATAAGGGTGCGTTTCATTAACGCTAAATATAATTATAATTTTTGTTTCTCAATATCTAAGTAAAAAAATCGATTAATTTAGGGGATCAATCTCACTTTTTACCAGCGGGCCCTATTGATCATACTTTGTAGGTTTTGAATTTGGTCTCAATGTTGCATCCGCAACGTTTTGTTCAACATCCCACGCCTAAATACTGTGAGTATTTGTTGCACTTAATTCTATTTTGTCATTATTTCCAATGGGTGCTTTCGTATTATATTCGTGAAGTCTGGATTTTTTGGTCGATTTTAAAAGTTGGTAACTTAATTTGGTCGAATTTTGTTGTATTTGCTATAATGTGATCGATTTCCAGTCAATCAGTTGCACGATTTCTTTAATTCACTAGTTTTCTAGTATTTGCTTCAATGTTTTGAATGGTATGCTCGATTGCTGGTAGATTCTATTGGATCCGCCTCACAGAACCAAATACATGGTAGACTCAATTGAATTTACTATGTACGTGTGCTGCACAAGACGATCTTGCACAACACATAATCCAAATCTGAATATGATATACATATTTGTATTTTTTGATGGAAAAGTTTGTTACGACAAAGGCTTACTATTTGATTTACTTATATTATACAATTCATGAATTAAATGAACTCTAACTCAATTATGTTTTAAAAATGAATATGATTTGACGAAATAGAAAATAACAACAAAAGAACATGAATAAGATATTTTATAACAAGAGAGCTGAATCACTCTGAAGGAAGACCCTTTTTGTTAATTCCCAAAATATCATAATCAAGTCGGATTCTCTTGAAAACAAAGTTTGCAATGGTTTCCACCAAGGTGAAAATCCCTTTAAAAACAATTTTGGTCAAGGTTAAAAATATGAATTCTAATTGGATTAATTTAATGATTCTTGCTAAGTATCGATTCAATGTTCTTGATTAGATATTGTTTGATAGATGAGATTATACACTTAGTAGGGTTTCTGTAATCTTGTTATGAATATTTGGTTTGTATTTATCGATACACTTTATATTTTACTTACTCAGGGTAAATTCAAGTTCTTTCTATATTTGGTACAAACTACAAAGGTACATAATTGCCATTGAGACTTTTACCCAGTATACATTTAATACTCACTCGTCCCGGTGAAACTTGCACACTTTTTTTGACACAATTTTTTAATAAAGTAGTGACATATGAATAAATATTGTATAATTTTTGGAGTGTGTACGCAAACCAATGTTTTCTTTTATGGGGTGTGCAAGTTCTTTTGGGATGGACAAAAGAAAACGTGCAAGTTCCTTCGAGACAGATGAAGTAAATTTTATTTTACCTGATAAAAAAAATAAAAATATCATCTTGAGATTTGCTTGGAATTGGTGACACATCATGCTTGTGAAAGTCCAATGTGTAGACATGTAATTGTATCATTGTATTGTTGTCTTCAATTTTTCTATCAAATTTGTACTCTTATTGATATTAATTAAAATTAGGGGGCGCTTGGTTAGGAGCACTTTAATGATAATGAAAATGAAAATTTATTTTTTTATCTATGCCCCCATAATAAAAATGATATATTGGGGGAAGGATTGTTCCAATGGTGGTTGCACTGGTAGTGTCATGCTTAATTTTGGAATTGAAGTAGATATCAAATGTTTGTTGGTAGTTGTTGGTAGAGGAATAAGAGAGTGATTGGGGAGGATGATTGTAGGAGGAAAATATGATAATCAAAATGAAATATTGATTACCCTATTTAGGAGGGGAGATGATGATTTTGTTCTATGAATCTTCATAATTATACTAATTTTTAAACTCATTCACATTTCATTGAAGAGTTTCTAACCAAGCGCCCTTAATTGTTAAATATTAAACTATTATAGAATATATATTATTAATAAAAATCAAACTAAATATCATACATTATTTTCAAAAAATTTAAATTTCAAATCTCAATTCCGAGTATATCACAAATTAATTTTCATATGCGTTGTTGCACAGATATAAGACTTGTGAAATATTGTTCATTACATAATATCTAATATATGGATCCAATATCTCTTTCTCCCTGCATTCGTCCATTACTATTTCTTGCGGTTTTGCGGGCACTTCCAAAGCGATGGCAAAATCATATTTACTAATTTTTTTTGTTTGTTTGATTTTTTCGCCCTTCAATATACCTTTTTGTCCTCACTTTTTTAAAGTATCGTCAAATTTGATCTTCTCTTTCCTAAACTTGTGTTGGTTTTTAGCGACATTATTGGTTTTTAGTTTTCTCTATTTTCTACGTGTGCATTAGGTGAGACTATAGATTGTATAAATAACTCTTCTACCATTCATCTGGTTGACTTTCTTAGTTGAGATTGCATAAGCGAGATTTTATTTCATTTCATAAATAATACGTATTGCATGTGTAATATTACATGTAAGACCAACTTTAATTTGAATATATTTATATTATTAAAAATGAAAATATCGCAAGTAATGTCATAACTTTAAATTTACAGAAATATTATTGATATATTGTATATCGATATCGCAAAAAAAAAAAAATTGAAAAATGGCGAAAACTTTACTAAAATTTTGAAAATTTAACATGGAATGTTAGGGATAATATATCATGCTGTTATGCATGTGTTCCATTTAAAATCACAATAAAATGACATGTTTAAAGCAAACATATATATAATAGACTATATAAACACTGTCTGACGTAAAACAATTGACAATATAATACTCCCCTTGTGTCACGAAGATAGACTTACTTTCAATTTTATTTATCTCACAAAAATAAACTTGTTACTATATGTAAGATATCATTAAATTTGTATATTCATCTTTGACATTATTTATAGTATCTTGTTACTAAATGAGAAAACAAAGCAAAATTTTAATGTTCAAATTATAATAACTCTCATCTTTGTTTAAACAATATTAGTATCAACTTATCATATTATAGTAATCATATGGGTGATCATAATAAATGGGTGATTTGATTATAAGAGATTATAAATTCTCATGAGAAACTTACAATTACTACCAACCAAAAAAAAAAAAAAAAGGAAAAGAAAATATATTTATAAAATTTGATGAAAAAAATTTGCAATTTTTATATGGCCAAGGTTATATACAATCCTATCTTTTGTTAATACCACCCCACCAAAAAGTGTTCGGAATTACTACCAACCAAAAATAAAAAAAAGGAAAAGAAAATATATTTATAAAATTTGATGAAAAAAATTTGCAATTTTTATATGGCCAAGGTTATATACAGTCCTATCTTTTGTTAATACCACCCCACCAAAAAGTGTTCGGAAAAAAAATCCGAAAATTTTGACAATTTTCGGAAAAAATTTCCGAAAATACAAAAAAAAAAAAAAACACTGAACATATGAATTTTCGGAAATTTTTTCCGAAAATTGTTACTTTTTTCGGAAAAAATTTCCGAACATTTTTTTGAGTAAAGTTGTATTCACCATATTTAACCTTGGCCTTTTTATATATCCTTTCAAATTCCCATCGAAAATCCTGTTAAAAAAAAAAAAAAGGTTCCCATCGAAAATGGTGACTCATTTCTTGTAAATCTGGGCTGGGCCTAATTTGGGACAGGCATGAATTATTTAATAATTACATATGTATATTGGGTCCGACTATATACCCCTCCATACTTATTAGATACCCCCACCTAATTTATGTATTATTATAATATTATTATTAAATGACTCTCATACCCTTATTATTCAAAAAACAAAATACTCTAAACCCTAATACACCCACCAAGAAATCCAAGAGTCACGACCAAACACAAGAAGCTACAGAAGAGTCGGAGTCGGCGCCGGCACTGCAATACCGGAGTTGAAAACCACCATTTTATCTTTCTTACGGTGGTGCTGCAACCTTACAAGTTCGATGATAAGTCTATTAATATTATTCCTACACTTTTTGGAAAAAATTCCCGACATTGATTTTTCGAACCTGGTTTTTCGAAAAATAGTTGAGGTTTCGGCAAAAACTTGTCGAAATGTGGTTAGGGTTTCGGCAAAATCTTGTCGAAACTGAGATTTTCGAAAATATTTTGCCGAAATATTTGTCATTTTTCAACAAGTTCTTTTCGAAACTCTAACAGTTTTTCGAAAAACTAGGTTCGAAAATTTTAAGCAACAATTTTTTTTAACCATTGTTCTTCGAAATCTCAGCGATAAAATCTACTACTTTGTCCAAATTGAAATATTAGGGCATCAGACTCACATAAATCAACAACACATTCATCTTCTTCATGAAGAAAAAATTGTCACAAAGGCTCTTGTCCTCTTCCCAAGATGGAAATTCGACACACAACGTCGGGTTTCATCGAGACACAGAGCAAAGAGAGTAGACTGTAAGATAATTAGTTGGGCGGATAGGAGTGGCACCGAAAAAGCTTCTGGCGTGTGCGGCGCCTTCTGGTAGGGAAGAATGAAGTGAGAAAAGAGCAATGAAAAATGTAGAACGTGGGGAATGGGAAGGGGTTTTGTGGGTGTATCAAAACTCTAAATTTATATTAAAGGTAAGGGTAATGTAGGTATATTATAGGGGGTGTATCTAATAATTATTTAAAATATGGTGGGTATATTAAGTGGGTGGGGGTATCAAATAAATATGGAGGGGTATATAGTCGGACCCATGTATATTTTGTTATTTGGCACTCAATCTCTTATTGCACATATTTTTGTTATTTGGCACGCAATCTCTTATTACAGGCAAAATAAACCAAAACCCCACCCCACCCCCACCCACCAAAGTTTTCACGAATATTTGAACCTAGTGAGTCAAAACTAGTCTAACGTAAAAACAAAAGAAATTCTTAACTATCAAACTTAAAAGAGTCAGAGCTTGAGTCGGCTCATTAGTAAATTGAGCATGAGATTACTAATGAGCCTTTCATGAGATCAAGCTCAACTAGTTTACCAAAATAAAAAAATCGAGACAAAAACTTGTATGAGACCGTCTCATTAACCAAAGTGTTAATGAGTCAATGTTCTAGTTACTCATTCTCATTGTCTCATGCCATGAGACGGTCTCATACAAGACCTACCCAAATATCAATTTTGAATATTAATGAGCCATGTTACTCTTTTCTTTTTTTCTTTTCTGTTAACAGCTTTACCTTCACCCCCACACACATATTTATTTATATATGTTTAGGGGAAATGACTGTTACTATTTTTTTTGGTGTTGATTATAGTATTTATACTCACGGAGCATGACTAGTTCAACAAAAATGACTTTGGGTTGTTGCATGAAAACCCCAACATTTCAGCATATAAAACTTCCAGTAAAAAAAAACAATAGTAGTAAAGTACATTCAACCTATACCCTTTTTGTCATTCCCTTGAATAAGTTGAGTAGTACCAACACTTTACAAATTAATATTTTATTTAAAGCGCAAATAAATTTAAACTGAACACAAGAACACAGAGATCAGATCTCCATAATCAAACAAGGGAAGAACGAGTGAACTAAGTTATGAATGCCTTGCAACTCAAAACTGAAATTCGAGTTCAATACAAATCAAGAATGTCATTTCTTGCACCAATGCAATACGAGAGCGATCAAGTTTGAACGAAAACAAGTCTTGGCAGCAGAAAAATATCCCATGTTTAATAAAATTTGATCACACAATATAGTGATCAAACTTTAACTGCAATAATTCCTAACACATAACATGCAATATTTTGAGTCCTAGAATCACAGAATAAGTACGACTCATACTGATGCATGTCCTTTTTGCTAAATGCATGTCTGTATCTGTTAATTTCAGCCTTAATGAGATATATTATGCATCTTGAACATTAATATAGCATTCACGTGCCAAGATAAGGGCTTCGGACTTAAGAGTATATCAGGTTCAAAACCCATTCTTGAACCAGAGCTTTGTTCTGGCTTGAAATGGGTCTTCCCGCTAAAGGACAGGGGGTTATGAGTCCCCAGGTTAGTCGGTCTCGGTCCTTAAGCCAAATAACGAGTATTTAAAAAAAAAAAAAACAGCATACACTTGTGGATTCAATTAATGGGTCCTGAATCTCATAATCCCAATTTACTTAGTTTTCATGTATCTGATTATAAAATAATTGACAATATATTATTAAAAAACTTGATAACTAGAAGAAATTATTCAAGCATATTCAAAAGAGAGATACTCTTGTATATCCAGTTGTACGGACCAACTGTAGTCAATTATTTCTTTTTAGTGAAAACAACTTGTACTTTTAGAGTAAAACAACTAATAGCATATCCACATTTCTTCTTCCTTTCAAAATTTGGATGCACCAAGCCATATCAATATGTATTCCGAGTAGGGAAATAACATGAAGTAATGAAACTACCACAAATGCAGGATTCTAATAGTTCATGAAAAAACCGCACGAGCTTAAAGAACCACAATAATATTACTGCTACTGCAAGATTACTCCACAAGCACCGAGTTTATGCAGGAACATCCAAGAATGCATCAACTAATTTAACATAGTTGAAGTTTACCTCTATCAATAAAAACAGGAACATTTCAAAAGGCCATCATATGTTCTCAGTTCTCAAAGGCACAACTACCATCTATGTGAACACTTAACAGGGCAACTTTATATATTATCAAAGAAGACTCATTCCTAAAGGGGTTCTCAAGCAAAGAAAACAATAAGTTTTGTGAGCAAACACTGGAATTAACATTCCTAATAATACACAAATTCAAACTGCTTCCATCCATGGTTCAAAACAGCCGGAACTACACCTTATATTACAAAAGCATTAAATGCATAAGTAGATAGCAAACTCAAGAGAAGACTAATTCTTAGCATCAGCTGGGGTACTATCCCCCACAACTACATTGATCTTTTCATACCTGAAATCCCCTGAATGCACAGTGCACTTTCCCGGGATTGTCAGGACAGTCTCTGATCCATTTTCGAACATCGCCCACAAAAAGATCACGATCAACGCCAGCAACGCGCCACAACCTGTCATGAAAACCAATCCAGAAAGAACACCCAAAACACAAATCCTTTTCTTTTGTGCTAACTTCTCATCACTACGATCCTTGGCAAATGCACGTGGATCCAACGGCTGAGAATGCAGCCAGTGTGGGACGTTCCTTGTTCTGAAATTCCAAGTGTATATGTTGCTAATCTGCATTGAATTCCCCGTGGACGAACTCAATCCGATCAACACATCTTCGTTCCTCCACATTTCGCCTAAATCAACCTGATACACTAACAGGGGATTGTAAGGCCTAGGCCTACCAGATTTAGTTAACCTAACCTCGATTCTCTTCGAGCTAGAATCGTAATCAACCCAAGAATGCAGCTTCATCCCACTGTTCAAAACTAAATTGATCAAAGAAACATTGCTCGTTTTCACAGAGACAAGACTACCAACGTCGATACCGACATGATTCGCATTCACATCCCCCACATTCTCATCGACCGACGTGTCAAATTCCACCCCCAGAAATCGATTTTCTTTCAAAACCCCAAAATTTCCCTTGGAAAACTTTGAAGGGAAGTTCTTGGGCACGATCAGAAAGGATAAGCCGTCGCCATTGTGTGGCGAAATTGAGAACGTGAAATCAGCGGAAAATGAAAGGGACTTTCTAGACTTCGAGGTCGAGAGCCTAATAGGCTTTTTCTGGGCGAGGAAGCCGGCGCTTGGGGAGGAAATTCCGGGGTTGGAGAGCTGAATGCAAGAGCTGTTGTTAGTGAACTTGGCGTCGCCAATGAGGACAAGATTTGAACTCAAATTGGGAAGAGAACACGATGAATGTAGAGCACTGAAAAGGGCGGAAAGGAAAATTAGAGAGCGGATTGGGTCATTGGAGCGGGGAGCGAAGGTGATAGCGTAAGATTTGGGCATTTTCTTGAGAGTGGAAAAAATTAGGGTTTGTGTGATATTTTTGCCGCTGCGGGTATTGGGGAAAATCAGATTTGGTTTTACCCTGTAATCAGATAATAGAGCTACGTCACCTTTGCTTTTTCTAAAACTGTAATCAGTCAAATGACATATATGACCTTGGTTTTACTTTAATACGATTAATTTCATTCTAATTTAAAATGCTATTAATGGAGTCTTTTAATAATACAATATTCTTATCAAATTAAATGAAACAATTACTACGGTTAAAACACATATAAAAATTGCAAACAAGAACTAATACACAATATGCCAAGGTTTTATGTACATCATCTATACCGTGCAACTCAAGTGCATTTTAAAACAATTATAATAGTTTTTACTGAATATTTAGGGTTGATTAAATTGAACAATTATATTGTCAAGTGAAATTGTCCAGTGTAAACCGTTCTAACTATTAAGTGAAAATTACCCTAACTGCCCAAAACTTAAAATGTATTTTGCCCCAAAACTACTCTCTCTGTCCAAACTTAAAAAAAAAAAAAAAAAAAAAAAAAAAAAAAAAAATATATATATATATATATATATATATATATATATTTTGTCTAGTAATCTAATCTTAAAATTTATATACCATAAATAGAAAAACAATACAAATCTTGAAACATTTTTATAATTACTTAAAATTTCATTTAACTTTATTCATAAATAGGTTTCATTTTTCAACAACACCCTTTCTTATTACTCACCTATTTTATATATAAACAATCAATATTACTTAAAATTCTTGTAAAAAGAATCGTACTCCCTCCATTTTTTAATGCATGTCATTTTAGTTTATTACACTAATTTATTAATATATGTCATTTTGATTATTTTTTCTCAAATATTTCAATTTTAATCCTATTAATTTTCAACTAAAAAAATTAATCTTCTACAAATCTTTCCTCTTTCCCCTAATTCAAGGAAGTCTAATTATATAGGACAATTTTGGTAAAAAAAAATTATCCTAATTTGTTATTTAAATTTAAAATGATATGTATTAAAAAAAATGGGCGGGGTACATTCTAAAATTGGACAGGGGTATGATCTTTTTACACTAATCATTGTGCAGAAGTTGCATTCCATACGATTAGTTTCTTTGTTTGCAATTTACAATATTTTATCATTTATCAAATAATATTCATATGTTTATGAAGTAGTACCCTCAATATTTTTATGCACATAACATCTTGAATTATGTGTAAAGATGATATTGTCACTTTATAACCCCTAGGATATTGTTTAATAAATAAGTAATAAAGTATTGCAGATTAAAAAAATTATGGATAGCAACTGATGCGTACAAAACTATAGTATGTTTTTTTTTTTCATTCACATTATACTTTTGACATTTTCTTCCTTTTCTGATGGTAGGGTATGTAAATTTTTGTAGTTTTTAACATCAGACCACATACCAACCACTTTCCTGTTCGAATTTCATAGCAAATCAAAACTTGGAAATTAGTACACGCCATAAAAATCAAATCACCAATATTATAATAAATGATATCAACATTTCTACTATGTATTGTAACGATCGGCTGATAATAACAATTTTTTTTTTTTAAATTTACAATCCTAATAAACTAAATATGAAATATCTACCAATCGTTACAATACAAACACCCACATATCTAACTAGGACAATTTGAAAATTAATTAGTACACGCCTTTAAAAAATCAAATCATGCAGGAATTGATACGTATGACGCTGATTTATAATTAATATTTTATAGTAAAACAATTAATACCTTTGTTAAAAAAAAAAAATTAATACTCCCTCCGTCCCCTATTAAACTTCACACTTTTCTATTCGGTCCGTCCCATAATAAATTTCACACCCCAAAAAAGGAAAGCTTTTAACATCTAACTATCCTCTAAATTTCAGGGTGGCCCACATTTTCCACACTTAATCCATCATATTTAAACCCAAATTAAATACCCAATCAATACATACCATAATTTATACCCAACCCAAATACATACTCAAATTAATACCCAACCCAATATATACTCAAATTAATACTCAACCCAACCCAATTCATAATCAATTTAATTACCCAACCCAACCCAATACATATTCTTCTCATATACACTCATTATCTAACCCTATGATCCAAAATACACGAGTGTATTCCGGATCCTTCTACCATATCCCTCTCTCTCTCTATCTGTTCATCTCCCTCTCTCTCATACGAAAACCCTAGCTGCGTTCATCTCCCTCTCCCTCTCTCTCGTACTCAAACCCTAGCCGCTACTATCATCTCACTCTCTCTCTCGTACACAACCCCATGTCCACCTACTCTATACCCTCCGATTTGTCGGAGCTGGAGTGTATGGTAGTGGCGGATACCGACTCCGACGATGACTACACCGTCGTCCCGGAAAGCTTTATGTCTGATTTGTCCTTTTGCGATTCTGTGCCGGTGAAAAAATCCGTCACAATGTTCGATTTGCTTATTTCTGAGGCCGATTCTGGGCCTCCCATGGCGTCGGAGGCCGTTTATGAGCCACCCACCATGTTCGATGGCCCCTTGTTCGATTATGAGGCTCCGATGGTCCACTCTCAGGCCGATGATGTCCGATCTGAGGCTCCGATGGTCTATGATGCCCGATCTGAGGCTCCGATGGTCGATGATGTCGAATCTGAGACCTGCATATTCGATTTGCCATGTTATAAGAAGTGCAAGTTTGTTTTTCCCGATCCCTCTGAGATGCCTTCGTTCGATGCCCCACCATCCAAAATTATTTGGCTAGATGTGGCCGGTTCTGACTTCCAGATGCCTTACTATGGCCCTTTGTATGAAGGTCCTGAAGAAAAAAGTGAGGATTATAAGGCTTTTGTCTGATCTATGATTCAAATATACTGTCCCAGGGCTGAGGTATATTTCTGTAAACCCTAGTTTGAATATTTCTGATAATACGAGTCATATGTATGCCCTGTGAGTCTATAAATGTGAAATTACTTGGTTGATAGTCATATTTATCTCATATGTATGCCCTGTGAGTCTATAAATGCGAAATTATTTGGTTGATAGTCAAATTTATCTCATATGTATGCCCTGTGAGTCTGTACATCTTGATTGTGAGTCTATAAATGTGAAATTACTTGGTTGATAGTCATATTTATCTCATATGTATGCCCTGTGAGTCTATAAATGCGAAATTATTTGGTTGATAGTCAAATTTATCTCATATGTATGCCCTGTGAGTCTGTACATCTTGATTGTGAGTCTATAAATGTGAAATTACTTGGTTGATAGTCATATTTATCTCATATGTATGCCCTGTGAGTCTATAAATGCGAAATTATTTGGTTGATAGTCAAATTTATCTCATATGTATGCCCTGTAAGTCTGTACATCTTGATTTCTATGGTTGACAGTCATATTTATGCAATCTTTGAACTCTTATGAGTCTATACATGATGATTTCTTTGGTTGACAGTCATAATTATGCCAATTTGAACCCTTATGAGTCTATACATGATGAATTCTTTGGTTGACAGTCATATTTATCCAATCTTTGAACCCTTATGAGTCTATACATGATGAATTCTTTGGTTGACAGTCATATTTATGCAATCTTTGAACCTTTATGAGTCTATACATGATGATTTCTTTGGTTGACAGTCATATTTATGCAATCTTTGAACCCTTATGAGTCTATACATGATGAATTCTTTGGTTGACAGTCATATTTATGCAATCTTTGAACCCTTATGAGTCTATACATGATGAATTGTTTGGTTGACAATCATATTTATGCAATCTTTGAACCCTTATGAGTCTATACATGATGGTTTCTTTGGTTGACAGTCATATTTATGCAATCTTTGAACCCTTATGAGTCTATACATGATGAATTCTTTGGTTGACAGTCATATTTATGTAATCTTTGAACCTTTATGAGTCTATACATGATGGTTTCTATGGTTGACAGTCATATTTGTGCCAATTTGAACCCTTATGAGTCTATACATGATGATTTCTTTGGTTGACAGTCATACTTATGCCAATTTGAACCCTTATGAGTCTATACATGATGATTTCTATGGTTGACAGTCGTACTTATGCAATCTTTGAACCCTTATGAGTCTATACATGATGATTTCCTTGGTTGATATGTGGAATTGATGCAGGAATTGGTACTTACCAGTCATATTTAAACCCTGTGAGTCTGTACATGTGGAATTACTTGGTTGACAGTCATATTTATACCATAATTGAACCTTGTGAGTCTGTACATGTGAAATTAGACTCAACTAGGTATTGTTCCTAGATTAGGAGACCATATGCATTTGTACTTATGCATTAGAGTCACCACTAGGCATTGTTCCTAGATTAGGAGACCATATGCATTTCGATTTATGCATTAGAGTCACCACTAGGTTAACAAACTAGTTTAGGAGTCTCTTGGCCCTGTGATGAAATTATTCTGAGGGCAAATGGGGTTAAACAAACTATCAATCTATTAATATGATTGATCTTGTACACAAAAGGTTTGTTTACAGCATAAACACCTCCTATTTGGTCAAAAAGACTTACAAATCTAAATGTGTTTAAGCTTTAAACTTCAAAAAGTGAGCAAAAATCTATGTTGCTTAATCCATCTTCAATATCCTAGAGCTGTCATTAGACCTCCTACTGCATTTGTCAGTCCATCCACCTCCCCAGCTTCAATCAAGAACTGTATACAACCCCTTACAACATCTTCATCCACTTCTAGGCTTATTGGCAGTCTATCTTCCCTTATGAGCCTCTCGTTGTTCATATGTGGCACATTGTATTTGTTGTGTGTAGAGTAAGAAAAACATTGTTAAGTGTAACTGCAGTCATTCTCTCAAATGACTGCAACACATTTGTAACCAATTCATCAATTGTGTAACTAGCAGTGTCCACTTGTAGTGACTGAATTGCCCTAAAAAAGCCCAAGTCTAGAATATTTGTATCTGGTGAGTTTGGGGGTTGGAATGCAAGTATGATGTTAAATCCATCTGAACTTGCAGCTGCCCTAAATTCTGGATCATTGTTGCTTATATGTGGTTTGGCATTGTCTTGCTGAATGATGATGTTCTTGCTTGCATTAGGAGGTCATTTAGCCTTAATAGCTGGTATAACCCGAAGAAGTATTTAAAAAAAGCATGTTAATGTCACCAATAGGCCTATTCAACCTATTATGGAGACTTAAGTATGCTTCCTTACTGTATGATGACTTTTTTCAATCCAGCAGTCCCTTTTGGTCCTTATATGATGAAATGTGAAATGTATGCAAACAATAAGCATGTTACTGTATGATGACAATAAGTCTGAACCAAATGCATGTTAATGTCACCAATAGGCCTACTCAACCTATTATGGAGACTTAACTATGCTTCCTTAAATAAGCATGTTAATGTATGATGACAATAAGTCTGACATTTAAATACCTGATTCAATAGGCATGCTTTTGTGACTTCTTTTGTGATTGAATCAATTGGTTTAATAACCAATGTCCCCCTAACTATGTTCTTAGAGTTCCTTTGTGCTGGTTCTAGCTTTGTGAATGGCCAAATGCCTATCTTCCCATCAAATGCCTGCTGTCCAGTAGTTGCATTTTGTGGCCTAGCTACAGCACACATGAACATAACCTTGGGGATGTACCTTTTTGACTTGCATGATCTATAGGGTTCTTCCTCTCCTTCTGCTAAGTAATAAACCTCAGTTGTTCTTGACATGTAGAACCATTTTTCATCTATGTGTACTACATGGAACATGCCATTAAATTTGATTGTATTGACAAGACTATCAAGAACCAATTCATTTAAACTGAAATTGATCCTGTCTACCTTGTTACTATCTGTGAGAGTTGGTTTAACTGCATTTGAATGTTTCCTAATCAGCCCTGACTCAATCCATCTGGCAACTTGTGTTTTGCTTACCCCCAACTCCCTGCCAATACTCCTTAATGTGCCTTTTTTGTTTAATGGAATTTCCTTGAACCTTTCAACATCAAAATGTAAGTGCTTCTTCTTTGTTTACCCCACCTTGTTGTTTTTGAGTTGGACTGGAACATTTTCTGACATTTGTGTTCTTGCAACTCTCCATATGTAATGCACTGTCCTTCTTGAAACCCCAAACATGGTAGCTGCTTCCCTAATCTTTCCATTGAAGGCAATCCCATTTTTGCAGTTTGCAATGAGGAATTGTGCAAGTCGATTTTTCTCATCTAAGGTTAGATTTTTTTTGGTGGGTGGCATTTTGTGTTGGTTGGTGTAGATGTATTGAATGTTGCATTCAATACACTAATGGGGGTATTTATTGTGTTTAAACATGCAGGAAACTGAAGATGAGCCTTAGCTTGTGTTGGGAAAATAGGGGTGCCCGGAATCTATTCGGGATGAATTTTAAATACGAATTTAAATACAATTATTACTAGCATGAATTAATCCTAATTAATTCAAATAATAATTCCAACAACTAATTATCATCATGCATGTTAAATTAATTTCACATATTTAACTAGGCGGAATTAAACAAGTAAATATGCGATTAACGTACCTCTCGTAGTAATGGCCTTTGGATATACGGGACACTTGTAATCTCGTTCTATCAACCCAAAGCCTTCTCAAGTATTTCCCTTTTCACCTCACTTGATCGCCGGTGGGAGACGCTTTCAAGTAATTTAATAACTAAGGAAAAAGAAAAATATCTATGCTTCTTGATTTTTCCAACACATGGAATTATGTCCTTGGAGATGAAATAATCATCTCCTATTTATAAAGGGGGTTGGCCGAAATTTAGTGAAGATATGGGCTTGGAGAAAATCTTTTCTTAGACTCTAAAAAATCTTGAATATATCCCATATATTCTTTTCTCCATAAAAAAATATTCCACAAAAATCTCACACCCCTAAATAAATATGAGGTCTTCGAAAATTCCATAGAGAAAATCCAAGATTTGGATCTTCTTGAATATATGAGATATTCTTGTATTCCTAGAATACATATCTTGCATAATATCTTTCCAAGAAAATCAACAAAATCTTTTTTTCTCCTTATCATGCAATTTTCGAATTTTTCATAGAAAAATCAGCAATATAATTTTCTTTTTAATTTAATCACCTTATCATTATTGGGCTACTTAATGGGCTACTTGAGGGGCCTTAAGGAGAATTAAGATTGGACCTCCTAATGGACTTCTGAATTTCAATATTGAGCCCCAATATAATTCAGGCCATTAATATTAATTATTACCACTAATAAATTAATATTGCACTATCCATCTTAATCCATATTACGATAATATGGGCTCCCGATTATTATTTCCCGCGTTTAAGATTATCAAGTCCATTAATTAATTAAGCTTTTGAATAGCTCTAAATTAATTAATATATTTCACCTTGGAGTAAAGACAGCTCAACATTATTATTCGTACCGAAGAAACTAATTCTTCACTTGCAAGATTTGGTACAATAAAACCTCTGAGCCCACCAAGGGAACTAATCACACGAGCCGTACTCGCACGCGTTTCTCCGTATTAAATCTTAGCAACCGTCGTATGATTAATATTACTGCCCAAGACACAAAGTTCGAAGTCGCAATGATTCTCACCCAACATGAATCAAAGCAGTAACTATTAAGCACACACGGTCCTATTTAAGTGACGGAGATTAAGAAATCAACAACCACTGAGGTCTAATTCTTCACCTTTCAGAACAGAAGAATTTATCCTCGCTGTAGGACCTCTTCAACACATACTAAATGTGCTAGTGCAATCTCTTGGTCAAGACAGACCAATCTGAGCCTTACACATCGACCTTTCACGGCGGATTGTTCAATTCCACCTAGGTCGTGAAAATGTACGTTTAGTTACAAGTAAACTGTTAATGTCGTCTTCCGTGATTGGGTATCACCACATTAACTACTATGTAACACGTACTATATATTGAACAGTTTGCAATAGAAATTCAACATTCAATCATAACTAAAGCAAATGCGATAAAAGAATTATTCTCATAAAACGAGTGTTTGATACACGAGTTATACAAAGTAAAAGCATACTTTCACGTATAACTCCAACAATCTCCCACTTATACTTAAAGTCTGCTTTTAGTATACATCACGCATGTCTTAGTGTAGTAGCTCTACGTGACATCTCATGTCAACCTACACTAACCTAATAATTCCTCCCACTTATACTTAAAGCAGATTGGCAATCGTCTTGACTCCCATTCCATCCACATGTCTCTCGAATGTACTCTGAGGCAGACCCTTTGTGAATGGATCAGCTAGATTGTCACCCGACGCTATCTTTGCCACCTCTATATCTCCTCTCTTAACGATTTCTCGTATCAGATGGTATTTTCTTTCTATGTGTTTGCTGGCCTTGTGGGCTCTCGGTTCCTTTGAATTTGCAACTGCTCCGGCATTGTCACAAAAGACAGTTATCTTGTCGGGCAAATTCGGAACAACGTCCAAGTCCACTAAGAAGTTCTTGAGCCAAACTGCCTCTTTCGCTGCTTCACAAGCAGCTACATACTCGGCTTCCATGGTCGAATCGGCGATGCATTTCTGCTTAACGCTTCTCCATGAAATGGCTCCTCCTCCCATGCAAAACACACTACCCGAGGTTGACTTTCTTGAGTCTATGTCTGATTGGAAATCTGAGTCCGTGTATCCTACGGGAACTAGACTATCCGACTGGTAAATCAGCATCCGCTCCCGAGTTCTTTTCAGATACCTCAAGATGCACTTTACGGCAGTCCAATGGTCTTTCCAGGGATTACTTTGATATCTTGCCACCATGCCCACGACAAAGCAGATATCCGGTCTCGTACACAGCATTGCATACATAAGGCTTCCTACGGCCGAAGCGTACGGAACACCTTTCATGTCATCTATCGCCGCTTGCGTCTTAGGGCTCATTTCTTTCGATAGATGGATTCCGTGCCTAAAAGGTACAAAACCTTTCTTGGAATCTTGCATGCTGAAACGCTTCAAAACAGTGTCAATGTATGAAGCTTGCGATAAGCCCAACATCCTCTTCTTGCGATCGCGAGTGATTTTGATCCCAAGGATGTGACCGGCTTCCCCTAAGTCCTTCATATCAAATTGTTTTGACAGCCATACCTTTACGTCTGACAATACCTTTACATTGTTTCCAATGAGCAGAATATCGTCTACGTATAATACTAAGAATACCACCGCAGTTCCGTCACGCTTCTTATACACACAACTTTCGAACTCGTTTTGATCAAACCCATAAGACTTTATCACTTGATCAAAACACTGGTTCCAAGTACGCGATGCTTGCTTAAGTCCGTAAATGGATCTCTTGAGCTTGCATACGAGATTCTCTTGGCCTTTTTCAATGAAACCTTTGGGCTGTTGCATATAGATATCTATGCCGTCAAGACTTCCGTTAAGGAAAGCCGTCTTGACATCCATTTGCCAGATCTCGTAATCTAGGTGCGCAGCGATCGACAAGAGAATACGGATGGACTTAAGCATAGCTACAGGCGAAAAGGTTTCCTCATAATCGATCCCTTCTTTCTGAGTATACCCTTTGGCCACAAGCCTTGCTTTGAAGGTTTCAACCCTTCTGTCCGGTCCTCTTTTCCTCTTGTACACCCACTTGCATCCAATGGGTTCTACCCCACTGGGTGGCTCGACCAACTCCCACACTTGATTATGATCCATCGAACCCATCTCGGCTTCCATTGCCGTTTGCCATGACTCCGCATCTTTGTCTTGGATTGCCTCATCGTACGTCCATGGGTCTGATTCAACACCGGGAACCAAATCCGAAGATTCTCCTATCCCCATGAATCTCTCGGGTTGCCTGGGAACCCTCCCACTACGACGGGGTTCCGGTTGTGAAGATGTGACATGTGGTACATCATCTTGTATACTTGGTATCGAGGTTTGACCTCTCAATTCTTCTAAGGTAATTTCACTTTTAGGTTTCCGATTGTTCATATAGTCTTCCTCCAAGAATTTAAAGTGTGTACTAATCACGGTCTTTTGATCCTTGGGACTATAGAACATGCACCCTTTCGTTCCGGCCGGGTATCCTATAAACAGCCTTAATTCCGAACGTGGATCCAACTTACCGGCTTCCTTGTCTAGCACGTATGCCGGACAACCCCAAATCCGCAAATGTCTTAGACTGGGCTTGCGCCCGGTCCACAATTCCATTGGGGTTTTAGGAACCGATTTGGATGGCACCAAGTTTAGAATATAAGCCGCCGTTTCCAAGGCATTACCCCAAAACGACTTGGGTAAATCCGAATAACTCATCATGGATCTGACCATCTCTAAAAGAGTCCGGTTCCTTCGTTCCACCACACCGTTCTGTTGAGGGGTTCCCGGTGCGGTCAACTGGGATACAATCCCTTCGTCCGATAGGTAGTTCAAGAATTCATCGCTGAGGTATTTGCCTCCACGATCTGATCGTAGAAACTTGATACTCTTTTCCCTATGTTTCTCGGCTTCGGCCTTAAACTCTTTAAACTTTTCAAAAGTTTCAGACTTATGCCGCATAAGGTAAATGTACCCATATCTTGAGTAATCGTCAATGAAGGTAACGAAATACTCATACCCCATTCTCGCTTTGATCGTCATTGGACCACATACATCGGTATGAACGAGTTCTAACACTTCCGTGGCTCTATTCCCCTTGGCTCCAAATGCCCTCTTGGTCATCTTACCCTCTAAACAGGATTCACAAGTTGGAAACGGCTCGACTTGGAGCGATTCCAAGGATCCGTCTTTCACCAATCTCTCTATCCGCTTTAGATTAATATGACCTAGTCTAAGATGCCATAGAAGTGTTTCGTTCATCTCCGAAGAACGCTTTCTTTTATTGCTCGAAATGATCGATGTGTTATTAGATTCATTATTTGAGTGGTGTGCACACTTAATCGTATAGAGATTGTTTACCAACGTTCCATGACAGATAATATCATTCTTAAAAGAAACAGTAACAACTTTATTAAAAGTAACTGAATATCCATAAAAAAACAACTTATAAACCGAAATTAAATTCTTTCTAAAGTTCGGAACGTATAAAACATCTCTTAAAATTAAAACTCTATCTTCAAAAGATAGGTGCACGACTCCCACTGCTTCGGCTGCCACTCTCGTAGCATCGCCCAAAGTGATGGTGATCTCATTCTTGCTAAGTCGCCGGGTTAGCTGGAACCCCTGAAGAGTGAAACAAATATGATCAGTTGCCCCGGTATCCACTACCCAAACGTGGGCAGCATACGCCGCAACATATGTTTCAATGACTAAAGCATGAGACTTACCTTTCTTTACCGCCTTCTTAGGCTTAGAACAGGTAGACCTCCAATGTCCTCTTTCCCCGCAATTGAAGCACTTACTCTTACCGGGTATCTTCACGCCGTACGGCTTGAAAGCTTTTTTCTTGCCTCCCAAAGTGAGTCTACTGGTTTGGTTCCGATCAACTACCTCCTTCTCAATCTCACCTTCCATTGGCCTAGATTTCGAGAAAAGGCTCTTGATCACCAAAGCCTCGTCCCTACTCCCCAAGTATGACTCTACCGTTATCAGGGCTTTGAGCAGGGTATCCAAAGTGAACTTGTGTTCAGATAACACGTATTCCCAAAAGAACCCATCAAAACTACTCGATAGCTTTAGGAGTATGGAATCGATTTGACTTTCTTCACTTTGTCCGGCACCAAGAAACTCGAGTTTCTCAAACTCGCGCCTAAAATTGAGAACATGATCCCTTACGGGTGTTCCCTTCACCATTTCCTTCGTGAGCTTCTCACGAATGGTGAACAGATTCGCCATGGGGTTCTGATGTTGAAACATCTCTTCAAGGCTATTCATGATATCAACAGCCGCTTCAATGCCTTCATGAATGCGCCTCAAATCCTCAGACATAAATGTCAAGATGATGTGCTTCATGTGCTCATTGGAATGCTTCCAATCATCGAATATCGCCTTTTCCCCATTACTTGACTTATCATTAGGTTTCTTGGGTACGTCAACGCTAAATATCCAATAGTGTTCTTGCGCAGGAAGGACCATGTTTATATTACGTTTCCAATCAACATAGTTTTCACCAACAAGTTTGTTATCTTTAAGTATACTAAACAGTGGATTAAAAGGTTGCGACATGATGAACTGAGAATAAAACATACATTCATATCAATATCTAGAAAAATACGAAATTATCACATAAATTTGATCACATCAATTATATTGAAACCTTAAAACAATATAATCATGCATCAGCCAACATCTCGAAACAATTTAAATGCGCCACGAGGGGTGGTCTATACATTTAAACACATTCAAGCAGATTACAAACTTAAAAGTTACAAATCCTTAATTCAAAATTAATAGTTGGCTCCCACTTTGACCACATAGAAACTGACAGGGACTCCGAGGGGAGTAAGTTAATATCAATTTCCTATGCCTAAGTAATAACCATAATTAAATACAGGATTATTATTTCGCTTTGAGCAAGCCACTCGTGGTGAGGGTCAATACCGCCACTGGTAATAATCCACAATCATCCTTTCGGAATTTATTCATGTGAAATCTGTTCTTTTGGCCGATCCGAGGGGGAAATGTATTCCAAAAGAACTTCACAAATAAATAAATTATGGAGGTTAAATTAATCCAATTTTAATATCCGGAATAAAATTGCGATTATAAAACATACTTAGTAATTTTTTAAAGTAAGGTTTTTCTTGGACAATTAAATTCATGCAAACACATATTAACAAATAATAATAAGTGCACGAAATAAAACATCCATCAAAACAAAATTAAACACATTGGAGCACTCGAATCCAATTGTCACGGTTTAATTTCTTCACATCTTGATGCGAAAAATCGTCCTTGTTGCTTTCCGACGTTCGTCTCGACGTGCTCCCACTCGAACAACAACACTTCTTCAAAACAGCATCGTTTGGGGTTCGGGACGACGTTTAAAATCACACGGAAAAAAAACACGAACCGAAAAAATTCCACGGCCTGAGATACAGCGCGCGTCGGCCCACGAAGTGGGCCCGCGCGCTTCCCGGCCCGAGAAGCGCTGGAAAAGCGCCCGAGGCGCGCCGAAGCGCAGCCCCGAGGCGCGCCCGAGGCGCGCCCGAGGCGCAGCACAGAAGCGCGCCGAGGCGCTGCCCGGGGCGCCCGAGGCGCTGCAGCTGCCTGCCGAGGTGCGCGCGCGGCGCCGTGCGCCCGTTGCGCACGGTGTGCGCCGTGCACCCCCGTGCGCCGTTTTTTCGCCGTTCGTCCTTGTTTTCTTCACCCCTTGCATGATTTTACCTCCATACACGCTCCACGCTTGTATGCGTCGTCCGGGTACGCCATTTTTAATTCTTCGTTCTTCGTCACGATCCGGTTACAATTTATTTTTACAAAAAAAATAAATACTAGATCTAGACTAGTCTATTACAATGATCGAATCAAAATAAAAACAACTAATCTACTCGTGGATTTTCTCACGAGAAAAACGAATTCGAACGAATCGAATTAAAAAACAAATTAATTCACACGCATGAAATTAACAACATTAAAAACCATGACAATTGGATACCTGCAAAAAAGATCTAGCAATTCTACTATCCAATTTCAAATTTAATGTTCAACAATTTAAATTCCAATTTAAAATTCAGAGCCCGAAACCGTGGCTCTGATACCAGTTGTTGGGAAAATAGGGGTGCCCGGAATCTATTCGGGATGAATTTTAAATACGAATTTAAATACAATTATTACTAGCATGAATTAATCCTAATTAATTCAAATAATAATTCCAACAACTAATTATCATCATGCATGTTAAATTAATTTCACATATTTAACTAGGCGGAATTAAACAAGTAAATATGCGATTAACGTACCTCTCGTAGTAATGGCCTTTGGATATACGGGACACTTGTAATCTCGTTCTATCAACCCAAAGCCTTCTCAAGTATTTCCCTTTTCACCTCACTTGATCGCCGGTGGGAGACGCTTTCAAGTAATTTAATAACTAAGGAAAAAGAAAAATATCTATGCTTCTTGATTTTTCCAACACATGGAATTATGTCCTTGGAGATGAAATAATCATCTCCTATTTATAACGGGGGTTGGCCGAAATTTAGTGAAGATATGGGCTTGGAGAAAATCTTTTCTTAGACTCTAAGAAATCTTGAATATATCCCATATATTCTTTTCTCCATAAAAAAATATTCCACAAAAATCTCACACCCCTAAATAAATATGAGGTCTTCGAAAATTCCATAGAGAAAATCCAAGATTTGGATCTTCTTGAATATATGAGATATTCTTGTATTCCTAGAATACATATCTTGCATAATATCTTTCCAAGAAAATCAACAAAATCTTTTTTTCTCCTTATCATGCAATTTTTGAATTTTTCATAGAAAAATCAGCAATATAATTTTCTTTTTATTTTAATCACCTTATCATTATTGGGCTACTTAATGGGCTACTTGAGGGGCCTTAAGGAGAATTAAGATTGGACCTCCTAATGGACTTCTGAATTTCAATATTGAGTCCCAATATAATTCAGGCCATTAATATTAATTATTACCACTAATAAATTAATATTGCACTATCCATCTTAATCCATATTACGATAATATGGGCTCCCGATTATTATTTCCCGCGTTTAAGATTATCAAGTCCATTAATTAATTAAGCTTCTGAATAGCTCTAAATTAATTAATATATTTCACCTTGGAGTAAAGACAGCTCAACATTATTATTCGTACCGAAGAAACTAATTCTTCATTTGCAAGATTTGGTACAATAAAACTTCTGAGCCCACCAAGGGAACTAATCACACGAGCCGTACTCGCACGCGTTTCTCCGTATTAAATCTTAGCAACCGTCGTATGATTAATATTACTACCCAAGACACAAAGTTCGAAGTCGCAATGATTCTCACCCAACATGAATCAAAGCAGTAACTATTAAGCACACACGGTCCTATTTAAGTGACGGGGATTAAGAAATCAACAACCACTGAGGTCTAATTCTTCACCTTTCAGAACAGAAGAATTTATCCTCGCTGTAGGACCTCTTCAACACATACTAAATGTGCTAGTGCAATCTCTTGGTCAAGACAGACCAATCTGAGCCTTACACATCGACCTTTCACGGCGGATTGTTCAATTCCACCTAGGTCGTGAAAATGTACGTTTAGTTACAAGTAAACTGTTAATGTCGTCTTCTGTGATCGGGTATCACCACATTAACTACTATGTAACACGTACTATATATTGAACAGTTTGCAATAGAAATTCAACATTCAATCATAACTAAAGCAAATGCGATAAAAGAATTATTCTCATAAAACGAGTGTTTGATACACGAGTTATACAAAGTAAAAGCATACTTTCACGTATAACTCCAACAGCTTGGTGTAGTAAGTGTTGATGTGACACTTGATTTGGCCAAAAAAAATTGGTGGGAACTTTGAAAATTTAAATTTTTAAGCAGCAGACTTGAATTTCTGGTTGAATGTAGGCAGGAGGGACTTTCTTTGAAAAGTTTTTTATTTTTGGGTTATGTATTTTGAACCCCTTATTGTATTTGGACTGGATATTTATGATTTTGGGAGTATTTTCTGTATGAACAGTATTTTCTGTATGTATGAACAGTTTATTTTAAGTTTTTAAAATCCAGTATGAACAGTGCTTCGTATTTTGCAACAGTGGTTCTTGTATCTGGTAGCAGTGATTAACTTAAACATAAAGTTAATCCACCAGATTTTAAACACTTAATTTGGTCAACAAGTCAATAAAACAACATTTTCTTAAAATGTGTGCCCCTTCACCTGTGAAGTTTAATGAGGGACGGAGGGAGTACCTTGTAATGAAACAACTGATATTCTTCAACTAATATCTTTTAATGAAACAATTAATATCATCAAAACTAATATCTTATAGTATAAATAATTAATATCCTTCAAAACAATTTCATCGTGAAACTGGTTCGCACAAAAATTTGTCATCACAAATATTATAGTCTGCAAAATTTCAAACCATGTCCACC
Source organism: Ballota nigra (assembly GCA_947034835.1). Classification (NCBI taxonomy): domain Eukaryota; kingdom Viridiplantae; phylum Streptophyta; class Magnoliopsida; order Lamiales; family Lamiaceae; genus Ballota; species Ballota nigra. The sequence goes on along the minus strand of OX344723.1, from coordinate 54,551,645 downwards.
AGAATAGGGGAATATCGGGAGTAGCAATTCATGTCTCATGTTATTAATTGTTTTCACAATTTAATTATGCTTCATTTTGCCAAAATTTTAAAATTCACCGCACCATTTTCCAGTGAAAAGAAAGATAAGTAATATATGAAATTGTACGCCTCTCTAAACTCGTCAATTTGACAACTCCAATTGCTCAATCCATATATATATATATATATATTACAACTCCATGAAGGTCAATTATGTATTTACGAATACATGCACATATATATAATGGAGAGTATATATAGGTCCATTGCGGTACAAATTTCTAATTACTTGTACTGTCTTTTTAAGTAAAAATCTATATATGATATTATATATTGTACCTTGCATATTGAGGATAATTCTGATAAGTAACATTCAAGGTAGCCTTTCATCAACAACAATATAAATGAATTTCTCTTGATATATATTGGCAAACCGATGCAGCGAGAGCACTTAGTGAATATAATAAATTTGAAGAACACACGACTATATTAATTGATTCTAAGAATAACAATTTTTTTTTTCAAATAAATTAATTCATGAAGAATACCGTAAAAAAGTGAATGAGATTAAACTCTCGCTTTCAATTTTCATTAATCAAATTTATGCCCCTAATAACAATATAGAACATCTCCATGCGTAATTAGGACTAACTTAGGGACAAGAAACATAAATAAATCCTAGATATAATAAAATCAAATAAAATCTAATTTTAATCATAAGTATCTAAATCAATCTAAAGATATAATATTAATACAAAAGTAGGGTTTTTCTATGGTTAGTAAGACTTTCGCCCTTCCTGACGTCAGTAAACCAATAAGAACTTGACACGTCATTTAATTTCGCCATTTGCGATCTAGCTTCGCCTAAAGTAAAATTATTATTTTTAATAGAAAAAATTATAAAATTACAAAAATATCCTTATAGTGTTTTTATTTTAAAAATAATTATTTTAATCTTTTATCTTTTTTATAATAATTAAAAAAATTAAATTAGAGTTTTTAAAAATCATTTAAATATTGAAATTAAATTAAAACACAATTTTCATCCTAATTCCTTTAATATGTTACGAACCTCCCTCCTCTTCTTCATCTTATTCTCCTCCTCTTCTTCTTCTTGTTTTTTTTTAATCAAATCTTCTTCCTTTAAACGTGAGTTTCATCCGTCGATTAAACGTATCGGTGCTGGGCTCCGTTGCTGCGTACCTGCAGAACCACCTCGGCGGCCGGAGCACCGGCCGGAACAAACTTGCATTAACTTTTGCAACTTTCTGCAAGGCCATGATTTTATACAGAGGGCGGTTACTTATTTTGTTGAATCATAAACCTATGTCAGCGCTACTCATAACCTTAGTTAAATGTTGTACTCTTGCTCTATTGTTTTCACCTCTCAATTCCATGAATAAGATTTCTGCTAACGCTAATTGAATAAACATGAACGGGAATTTCTGTTGGAATTCTAATTTTAGTAGCTATTGATCTCTGGACTGGATATGGCGAAAACTTAAAAAGATGAATGATTGGAAAACAAAGCAGAGATTCTTTTAAAAGAAAATTAAAAGAAAAATGGGGGACTTGTATCGAGAACATGGAGAGTAAGAAATTGAAATTAGTTGTGCAAGAAGATTTGATTGGTTAGAATATGATATTTGGTAATTTTATTGAAATATTAATTGTTAATTAATATAATAAATTATTTTAAAGTAAAACAGGGTATCTTTGTAATTTTATATTTATTAATTTAACTTATTAATAGGGCGATATAGTGCGATTGCAATATGCAGAGTGCAAATGCTTTAATGCAAAATGTAATCCCTTAAAAAAAATATTATACGTTGGATCTAAGATTCAACGGTAATCAAAGGGTTTACTGACGTCAGGAAGGGCGAAAGCCTTACTGACTATAGAGAAATCCTACAAAGTATTATATGAAAATAGTTTATGATAAGCTTATCATGAAACTATATTAAAGTATCGAATATTTGACCAGGAGTATCGATAATCGCACCAGAAGTATTATTATTCTGGGTCAGTGATATTATATTGTAATTGTTGTAAATTTATATGAACTCAGTTTAGTGATACTTCTGGTGTGATTATCGATACTTTTGGTCAAATATTCGATACTTTAAAATAGTTTCATGATAAGTTTATCAAGAACCATTTTCATATAAAACTGACTCTAATATTAATATTTGTCCATATCTTGATATCAACATCGTCTTTGATTCTCATGATCTCGTCTCCAAGGCCAGAAAAACCATTAGTTCAAAATTATTTACCCTATAAGAACTGATCATTGCCAATAATTGTTAAGTAATTTAGTATATTAAGGAGTGCAAAGTATAGAGAGGAACTTGTTCATGCATAAACCACTTTGAAGGTATGAGTTGTTTTTATTAAAAAGTATAAGTTGTTTTTACTAAAAGATATTAGTTCTGAAGGGTACAAAGTTGTTTTCACTAAACCAATATGAGTTGAAGGGTGTTGGGAAATTTATTGTTTTGATGATTGTGCCAAAATACCATTAATAGGACAAACTAGGAGCCCATTTGGCTAAGTTTATTTGCAACATCTAATGTCTTGTAAGTTGTTTTAAGAGCTTATAAGATGTAACTTTTAAGTAGCGCATAAGTTGTTAAAGTGTTTGGCTAATACAACTTATAAGATCTTTGAGAGTTTATAATAAATATTTTTTAAAAATTTATTTTAATATAAATTAATTTTAATTTTATTTTTTTATGTTGAGGTAGAGGTGGGTGGGGGAGGGGGAAGGTTGAGGTGGTTCCAGGGTGGTTAGGGTGGAGATGGTTAGGAAAATAAGTTGGGAAGTCCCAACTTATTTTTCTACAACTTATAAGTTGTTAAGAACTTATTTTATTATCTTATAAGATGTTAAATTATTATTTTGCCCAACATATTGATATAAGCTTTTAAACAACTTTTTAGCTGTTTTCAAGAGCTTATAAGTTCAGTCAAACATCCTCTAAGTTGAATTAGGTAGTAGATGTGTCTACACATAGTTTTAATTTACATGTAATAAGTTAAGGGAGATCACATCTTATAAGCTGAGTCTAAAGAGGAGAAATCATGTTGGAAGAGAAGTTGAGATGAAGTCTTCTTAAGAAAAGTCAATGTGAAGTCTTTTTAGAAAAGTTGAGGTGAAGTCTTCTTAAGAAGAATTGAGCTGAAGTAAGCTAACAAAATCAGCTTAGACGAAGTCATCTAATGAAATGAGGTGAGCTGAAGTCTTTTTAAGAGAAGGTAAGCTGAAGTCTACTTAAGAATAGATGAGTCGAAGTCTTCTTAAGAGGAGTTGCGTTGAAGCCACCAAATAGATCTGTTAGAGAGCTACCCAACAAACCTACGTGGACCAATTACAACTCGAAAGCTAATGTATTACCCTAACATAAATCTGATTGCAGTAGTGCAAAAAGACAATGAAAAGCTAGGAGCTAATCTATATGATTAATAGTGCAGATTTGAATTTTACTCTCCAATGGTAACATTCAAATCTATATTATAAATACAATTTCTAACTTCCTAACAAGTGTGGGGAAATGCTACCAAATGAACAAACTAGTAAGATCTTCAAGCATTTTCATCCAAGAACAGTAAACTTATAGGCATAAATATGCAAGAGTGTTCTAGACAACATCTAAGCATATATTGTTATATCTTAAGTTTAGAGAGATTTTCCAACCTTAGCTTCAGGGTGAACACATTGTAAGAGAAATCTCACCTAGTTGAAATCCACATCAAACCCTTTCTTTGAGAGTGAGGTAGTTTGAGCCTATTTAGTAGGTTGAGTTAGACTTAAAAGAAAGATTGTTGTAGAGAACTGGAACTCATCTAAATTCCAGATAGATGAATCCCACGAAGGGAGAAATGTCTAGCAAAGTATCTTTTGACCCTCTAAATCAAGATTCTTAAGGAATTGAAACTACCCCTACTTTGTATGGGAAGAGTGAATGTAGAAGTTGGATTTTCGAACCAATATAAATCATTATGTGCTCTTACAACTTTATATTTAGTTGTCATACTAATAAATTTCATAAAGCTAGCATACAAACTTACATAAGATGAGTCTGCCAAGATTCATCTAGTCAGTTTTAGACTAAGTAAGTTGATCTTGTTTCATATAGTTTTAAGTAAAAGATTTTCAATCACACGAGTATAAATTAAGGGCCTACGCTATGCTGAACCAAGCTTTAGTAGAAGCTGACTTTGTAAGGTAAGCTTATGAACGGAAGATGGCCTTACAAGGTCAGCTTACCCATCTCTTTTTGTATAAATTATCTTATCATAATACGAGTCTTTAAAAAATATTTTTTCCCCCTTAAAAGTTTCTTCTTCTCGAGATTTTAATTCACATTAAAACTTATTTTTCAAGATCAACAAAAGGTATGAAGGATATAAAGGCTATGCATTATTTTTACTTAAATGATATGAGTTGTTCATGACATGTCTGATGTGACGCACTGATGGAGATACTTGAAGTTATATGTTAATACATGTTTTGTTTATTGTCTTCAACTCTAAGATATTAATTGATTTGTTATCTTTTTAAATAAGTCTATCACCAGGTAGACATTATATTATTTTTAGGATTTTAGTTTAGCATTTACTATTATATATAGTATTTTTTAGGAATAAATTTAATTCAGAATCTGAACGATGGTAAAACTATCAATTTAGAACTTGAAAAAAAAAATTCTATAAAATCAAGACTTAAAAGATAAAAACCCTTGAAAGATAGAAATCCAAAAAACCTGAAAGATATAATCTATCAATTTTGGGCTAAAAAATATTAAAACCATTTTTGGCATATACTCCCCACGTCCACCAAAAGTGTATCTACCTCATAAATGACAATAATATTTTTATCCACATCCTCTACTTTATTCATATGGATCCTACAATACCCTTATTTTATCTACTTTCTTCATCTTATTTATTCATTTTCCCTTAAAATTTGCGCCCAAACAATTAGACACATTGGTGGGCGGATGAGTAATCGTTTATATTCTTATTTGTGGGTGTGTGTGTATATACAATTTTTTTTCGTTATCACTTTATTGTCTTACTTTTTCCAATTATGTGAAATTAATATATCTTTTATTTTTTAAATTATGATTTATAAAAACATAATTGGATAACTTGAAATTATAAGTTGTCAAGTATGATTTTTAAATGAGTGAGTCCTAAATTAATAGTTTCTATCTTTCAAGTCTTGAATTGATAGTATTCCATTTTTCAAACAATTAATCGAAAGAAAAATCTTTTAGGCACTAAATTGATAGTTTTACTATCTTTTAGACCTTGAATTTATAAAATTTCTTATTTTTACATAGTTGAATTTGTTTTGTTGTAAATAAGTGCGTAAAATAAAAGACGGAATTTGTTCACCCAGTTCGTCGAGAACGACTACGTCTGGGGGCGAGCCAAGCCAGGAGTTTTCACTAATGATCTTGTGTATGAGTATTTACAATCATGAATACAATAATCTATTTATAAGAATAAAACCCTAGTCTAAGATATAAAGCCCATTGGGTTATTGGTCCATTAGTAATGTCCACATCAAATCTTCTAGATTTGGAATAATAAATCTTCTAGATTTACAACACTCCCCCTTGGACATTACGACATAACATATATGCCTTGTCATAAAAACTCCACGTGCTATGTATCTGTCAAAAAATAAGTTAGGGAGGAATGTAATCGATCTTCTATATTTATTTCGGGATTACCGCTCCCCCTTCCTGAAGACAATAACACTTTGAGTCTTTGCATCCCAATACCACGAACGTACTTTTCAAAAGTAGATATAGGTAAGGACTTAGTAAACAGATCTGCTAGATTGTTACTAGATTGCACCTTTTGAATGGTAATCACGTCACTCTTCTGAAGCTCGTATGGGTAGAAAAACTTAGGTGAAATATATTTCGTCAGGTTTCTCTTTACGTACCCATTACTCATTTGTGCGATGCAAGCTGCGTTGTCTTCAAATATAACGGTGGGAGATGTATCACCTTTAACGATACCACACGAGTCACCAATGTGTTTTACCAAGGACCTTAACCAAACACATTCTCATGCGGCTTCAAATAAAGCTATTATCTCTGAGTGGTTTGAAGACGTGGCAAGCATGGTTTGTTTAACCGATCTCCATGAGATCGCGGTACCACCACAGAGAAAAATGTAACTAGACTGGGATATGGCGTTGTGGGGATCAGACAAATAGCCAGCATCCGCATAACCTACTAAGGTTTTGTCTTAGTTCTTACGGTAAAACAGTCCAAGATCTTGAGATCCTTGGAGGTACCGTAGAACATGCTTAACACCATTCCAATGTCTCATTGTAGGAGAAACGCTATGTCTCGCAAGCAAATTGGCCCCAGAATTTCTTCTGAATCTTCTTTTGGTCTAAATGGGTCATTATCCACTTCGAGGGATCGAACAACCATAGGGGTGCTAAGTGGATGAGATTTATCCATGTGAAATCTCCCCAATACCTTATTTACGTAGGTCGACTGATGTATAAGGATTCCTTCTGGGAGATGCTCGATCTGTAAGCCGAGGCAGCACTTGGTTTTACCCAAGGCTTTCATTTCGTATTCGGCTTTCAAAATTGAATTGGCTTCTTCAATCTCTTTGCATGTTCTGATTATGTTCAGGTCATCAACATAGACAGATATGATGCAAAAACCATTTTGCATTTTCTTCATGAATACGCATGGGAAAGCTTTATCGAATGTGTATCCCCTCTTCTGAAGGAATTCACTAAGTCGGTTGTACCACATGAGGCCCGATTGCTTCAGGCCATACAACGACTTCTGCAGTTTTATGCTATACATACTGCGGTTTTCACCATCCCTCATTTGAGGAATGTCAAATCTATCTGGGATTTTCATATAAATGTCGGCATCAAGTGATCCGTATAAGTACGCGGTTACTACATCCATTAATCTCATTTGGAGATTCATTTTAACTGCCAAAGATACCAAGTAACAGAACGTTATTGAGTACATGACGGGAGAATAGGTTTGATCGAAATCAATCCCAGGCCTCTGCGAAAACCCTTGAGCTACAAGCCTCGCTTTATATCTCTCCACAGTATTATTCTCGTTTCGTTTTCATACAAATACCCATTTATATCCTACGGGGATAGCGTGTGTGGGTGTACGAACGATAGAGTCAGATACTAAACATCACGAATTATCCTAATTATATACCAACATCCTACTTCTACGAGTTCATCCTACCCTAAGCATGCAAGAGTTCTAGCCTAACATGATAATTGAAGTAAAGAAAACAATCACAAGAATGATGAACATTTGTATAATTGAATAATTAATAGAATTGGAAAGCATAAACAAAAAAATATCTCAAAAATCTCAATAAATCTGGTAAAGTAGGGCTTAGAAGTCTCAAAGGTTCAAGAACGAAAGGATTAAACGAAAAGATTAAAAAGAAGTATCTAAACTAAGAATTCGTAAATTAAAATCTCGTTTACAAGTGTGAAACTCTCCAAAATCTCTCTACCAAGCTCTAAGTATGCAAAATATGAATCGAGATCAAAAGATATCCAAAAACGAGCTTGGGACCGGGTATTTATAAGCAACGGGCCGAAAACAGGTAAAAAGGCCGAAATCGCGCATATTTGGGGTCTGGTCGAGCGCTCGCGCTTGACCCCCCTTGTGGTCGAATGGCCTCTCTTCCAGAGCACTTCGGGTGCTCGACCCCTCTTTGGTCGAGCGGGGGCGCTCAACCCCCACTGGTCGAATGAATCTCATGGTCGAGCACGGGCGCTCGAGGGGTGGTGCTTGAATGGATCTTGCGGTCGAGCGGTGGCGCTCAACCTCAGCCTGGTCGAGCGGTGGTGCTCAACCTCAGCCTGGTCAAGCGCCTCTTCTTCCAGAGCTAAAAATGCGCTCGACCCCCTCTTGCTCGAGCGGTGGTTCTCGAGTACCCTCCTTTTGAGCGTAGTGATACTTTTCTTTGCACGAACTAATATCTTTCGTATTTCTTCAATATCTTCTCATCCGGACATCCGTTTGAGTCGATTCAAAGTCCTACAAACTCCATTTTTCACCCTTTATCCATCTATGAGCATCAAAGAGGCAAATTCACCAGTTTATAAAAATTGTACTAAATTAACTCTAAATACTCATCGAATTTACTCAAAACACGGGCAAAACAAGCTAAAAATATAACAATTTCATGCCTAATCATGGGGCTATACACTGAACTCCCCTCCGACCCTCTTGTTTGCGAACTAAGAAATTGTTCTTGGAGCATGAATTAATTTCAAACATCATTGAGCACCCAACGAATTTATTGCTAGGTGAGTACATTAACCTAAGTTTTAAAAAGCGGTTGGACCGGCTGATTTGACTTCTACTTGGTAAGGCTAACGAGCCACTTTGAGATGTTGGAATGCTCGATGTTGACTCGGCCAGGAAGCATTCAAAAATAAGAAAAGTGGCATGAAGTGTTAACCAGTTGGGCAGGTCAACTTGACGGTCCAACTTGCTTTGTATAAAAAAATGAATTATTTTAGCAATATGTCATAGGAAAATTACATATGCAATTTTCACACCACATATGTTATATTTGAGAATGTTGGGGAACTCTCTCCTCATTCACGCCAAGGGAAAAACAAGACAAATGAGAAATAATCGAAGAATAAAAACAATAATCAACAACACAAGTATTTAACGTGGAAAACTCCAAAACTAGATAAAATCCTGAGCAGCAAAAAAAAAAAAAAAAAACCACTATATGAAAAATTCATACAATCACACTAATTATATCTCTGTCTCTCTCTCTCTCTCCCTCCCTCCCTCGTAATCACTCTTAGGCCATGTTTATCAATGCCACCACCACAATCCAACTTTTTAAAATAATATTTATTTCTCACTCATCCACATATATAATTTTTTTTAAATGAAACAGAGTCTATTACATGAATAAATGATACAAATTACAGATCTTAACGGAAGGCTAAGTCTTCAATTAAAGGCAGCACTACTCCAAACCAATCGTGAGGAAATGAAGAGTTATCCCAAGAGCTAGACGCGAGTAACTTTAAAGCTCTTTTGATGAAATGAACACCCCACACTAATATGTCATTCACCAAGTTAATCTTCATCACGGCTATCTCTTATAAAAAAACACATAACCCGGTAGACTGAAGTGCAAATAAGCGCATCTGGCACACTCCAGAACTAAAAAAAACAACAATCTACCAAGCTAAAATGACAAAAGAAAAAAAAACAAGAAATAAAAAAAAAATAAACATAATAAAAGTAGAGATAGTATAATCCAACGGGTCAACCTACCAGACGGACGCCAAAACCATAGCGCCGTTGGAGAAGATTGACTCGTTAGATCTAAACAAACAACAAGAGAAAAACTCTAAAATAGATTAAAAAAGACAGTGATGGCGCTACAGTGACGGTGAGAGATGGCGGTGCGGTAGATCTAGATTCTCTTGGATTTATTCAAAAGGAGATGAGATCGGAGATAGAAAGTGACGGTGAATTTACGTGAATATGAGTATGAGAAAACCACAAGAAAGTAGAAGTCAATAGGTTGTAATTAAAAATCTCATTGAAAAGGGCAGATCTAACCAATAGATGGTTGAAGATTCACACACCCAAAGGGAGGTGCAAAAGAACTCACTAGAAACCCTAATAGATGATTCTAGGAGCAGTGATTTTTTAGAGAGAGAAAATTTAGAGAGTGAGGAAATAAATCGTGTGTTCGCACATTAACTAGGTATCCATATATACAATCTTCAACTTAACTTAATTTTAATTTTTTTATACTTTATCAATGACACTAACCCAACCTACAATAATTTTTTTATCTATTATTTTTTAAATATATATTATGAATAATTAATTTTTATTATATTTTAATGTGTCAAAGAGTATATAAAAATTATTTGATATTCTAAATTCTTAAATATATAGAAAAAATTAACATACACTTAGAATAAATTACTAACTCAATAACAAATTTAAAATTACAAGATATAAAAATACGAACTTGAAAATAAACAAACTACATAGAAATGCATGAAATATTAAATTACAAACACAAACAATTGAGAGTTTGAAGAATAATTGAGATTATTTGGATCCATATAATAGAAACGATAGAACTTAAGCTAGAAATGTTAGAACAGAAGAAAAAAAAATTGTTTTTGTTTGAAAATATTTGGATATTGGACTCTATTTGTAGAGAATTTTATATTACAAATTTTAATATTTTTTTAATACACATTGTTAGGATAAAAATTGTTAGTTTTGATGAGTTAAAACAAATCAGAAGATGTAATAGGACCATCTGGACCTGTTAGCCAGATGATGATCTAGATTAGGACTTAGTCTAGGGGGAACTGCCAGACCAGAAGACTTCACCAGAAGAGTCACCAGAAGACCCCACCAGAGGACTCCATCAGAAGACTTCACCAGATGAGACAGACCAGAGGCAGAGGACCTTCCCCAGACCAGACGAGTCCGGACCAGACGAGTCTGGTGGAACAAAAGATGCTCAGTTTGATCCCCTGATTCTACTGAGTATTCTGGTTGTTCACCAGATGAGGACCAGAAGACACCGAGGTTGCCTGGTGTCTGGTCTTGCCTTCTCTGGAGAGAATCAGAGTAAGGCAGAGGAAGCTATTGACCATTGGTGATTCAAATCAAGTCAACATGATCAGGATTGGAAAGTATTTGAAGATAATCAATCCAAGGATCCCACCAACCCAATCAATCAATTAGGGAATTGATTGATTGAGGCTTCCTTATATAGAGGATCTGATTGGATTAGCCCTCCAACGGCTAGCCCTAATCCCCTCTATATATACAAGAGTGCAGTTCAAGAAAAAGCTCTAGAGACTCTACACGCGCATAAGTGATCCAAGCTTTTGATATTCATACCAAGCACTCTTACTGTTCATAATATTTATCTACTCTAAAGGAGTTATTGAAACCACAACCTGTTCCTCTATTAGACAAGGTTGTTGGCTGGTTGATCTTTAGATTGAAGTTAAATCTAAAGAGGTTGTAAGAAGGAACTGGTACTTCCCAATTCCAGTAAGTAAGTTTGTGAGTTGGTTGTTAGTGAGACCCCTTGGTTATAAGGGAGAGTGGACGTAGGATATTCAATCCGAACCACTATACATCTTGTGTTCTTTATCGTTTTATTTTACTTATTGTTTGTTGATTATTGTTCTCTTGTAAAAGACTTTGAAAGACATTTAACTTAAGCTTCCGCAATTAATCTAACTAGTGGGACCAACAAGTGGTATCAGAGCAGTGTGTCCAACGACCACTGCTTTGTAAAGCTTTTGGTGGTCACCGGGCAGATCCATTGCTCTTTAGTGCTTTTGTTCAAGTTCTTGTTATTTCCCTAAATTTCTTATCAAAATGTCTGCAAAATCTTCTTACAAGAGCCGTAAGCTCCCAGAATTCTCTTTTGAGGATTACAGCCACTGGAGTTTCATGATGAGCAATCATCTTGGAGCTATTCACCACCGCATGTTAGATGTGGTTGAAAGTGGCCCCATTCAATTTTACTGGACTCCTATTGATAGTGGCAGGTCTGAGTCCATGGAAGAAACTAGTGAAGCTGCCCAAAAAGCTGCAGAGGATAGAGTCCCCAGGCAACGAATCCTCAAAAAGAAAGATGAGCTTGACAATGATGAAAAAAAGCTCTACAACTTGGACCAGGTGGCAAGAACGGAGATCATCAACATACTTACCAAAGAGGTGATTGAAAAGGTCAGAACGTGTGCCACTGCCAAGGAGATGTGGGACAAACTGGCATTGCTCTGTGAGGGAACAGAGAAGATCAAAGATAACAAACTCCAAGCTGTTCAACACTCGTTTGATACCTTCAAGATGAAACCAGACGAGACCATTGACCAGCTGGACATGCGTCTCACAAACCTCCTGAACAAGGCTAGTGCCTTAGGTAAGACCTACTCTGAAAAAGAAATTAATAGTAAAATCTTGCGTTCACTAACAAGCAGGTGGAGAATTAAAGTCACTGTGATCAAGGACAACAAGGATCTCAATACTCTGGATCATCATCTTCTGTTGTCTGATCTCAAAGCATATGAGTATGATCTTCAAGAGGAGGATCAAACAGAAGAGGTTTCCTCTTCTGGCCAGAAAGGTGTTGCATTCTCTTCAACTATCAAGCCTGATGTCAAGCCAAAGGAGTCTACTACAGATGACTTGAGCCTCAAGGAGTAGGTAGCACTTCTAACCCGTAAATTAGATAAAATGAGTTCAAAATATGGCAGGTACAAAAGGCATTGGAAGGAATCTTCCAGAGACAGAAAGAGTTCCTTCAAGCCTGCAGAGAAGGAGAAGACATCTGGAGACTCAAGGGAGACCAGATTCAGAACTCCAGAGAGGAGGAGAGATGACAACCCTGGCAACTCTGGGAGATCAGATTATCAGATGAGGGATGGTAGCTCTGGCAGACCTGACTACCAGAGGAGAGAGAGTAGTCCTGCCAGATCAGACTACAACCAGAGAAGGAGAGAGTCAAGTCCTAGTCCCAGAGGAGACAATGCCTGCTACACATGCAACAAGACTGGTCACTATAGTTATGATTGTCCTCAACTCACTCCTAGGGAAAGAGAAGAGAAAAGAATCAAGAGAGATAGGAGATATGCAGATAAGAGAGCATTGCTGGCAGAAGCAGAGGAGGAGGATACTAGTTCCAGTTCTTCTTCTTCTTCTGACTTTGGATCAGATGATGATGTGTGTCTTATGGCAGACATCACTGAGGTAAATGAAACTACTCTAGTTTTATCAAATTCCAAATGTACTGAATCCTCTAATTCATCTGGTAACTCCAGAGAGTCTGATATGCAACAAATGCTATCAGATCTCCAAAATTGTGTCCAACTTTGTCAAAAACTTGAGAAAGAGAATGGTAGGCTCAGAGCTGAAGTTCAATCTCTCTCTCATGAGCATAAATCCACCAGAGAACTCATGAAAGATCATTCTAAAGAAGTCTCTGAACTTCAGGATAAGATCAAAGAAAGAGATACTCTGGTAGATCAACTCATGAAAGAAAAGGATTCTCAAGAAGATGAGATCAATGAACTCAGAGCTAAATACCAGACTCTTATCAAGGGAAAACAAGTTGATCACAACATAGAGGAGATACCTATGCCCAGAGAAGCTCTTAAGATACCATCTGTTGTATCTATCATATCAGAGTCTTCTCAGCGCATTTGTGATAAGAGTGGTTTAGGATATTCTGGAATTACCACTAAAACTCATAAATACTTTTATAATAAAGACAAGTCTGTAAGAGCTGGTAAATTGATAGAAATCTGGGATGATAAAGACTTGACTGGTAATGGTTACAAGGTGGTTCACAATCCTGATTGGAAAAAGAATCACTCTGTTAATCACATAACATATGGTCCAGAAGAGTTGACTGTTCTGGAAGAGAAGATTCTAGAGAATAAAAGTCAACAAGGGGAACCATTAAAGATTAATAGTCCTGTGAACAATGAGTCCCAAGGAGTAGAACTTACTAAAGTTGGAGGACCCCAGAGTAATCCTCGAAGGGAACCTAACCAGATTAGGGGACCTCAAGGGAAACACTCAAGAAAGGGGAATACCAATCAGAGTAATAACTACCAGAGAAGGAACAATGATCAACAGCACCAGGTACCCCAGAGACAGTTTTCTCAGAGGAATCAGTTCCAGAATAGGTATACTCAAAGGAACTATAATCACCAGAGCAAGTCTAATTATCAGAACCAGAGGAGGTCTTCCAGACCCATCTGTAGAAAACCAACTGATCTGGGTAGTTATGACACTAGAGATGGTTCTTCTAGGATGTACCCTTACAACCAGACCTTTAAGACCATGTCTTTGAGGCAGGCCATTCCAAAGGCCAGATTTGAGAAAAGGTACACCAGACCTATTTATAGGAAAGGTGTCCTTATCAGACCAGTAGCTCAATATGTCATTGTAAGAGGACATGTGCTGGTAGATAGATTTGGAAGGAAGATAAGATCTCCTCATCCATCAAGGGATGATCTTTATCTATGGATTCCTACAAAACCTGCAACTAACCAATCAGGACCCATCACTAGTAGGGGACCTAATTGATTTCTCTGCAGGTAGATAAGAGTCCATTGGAGAAAGGATTTTCAAGCAACCATGTCTGGTACATTGATAGTGGATGTTCCAAGCACATGACCTTCCAGAAGGATAATCTCCAAGATTTCAAGCCATTGAATGGACCAAGAGTGATGTTTGGTGACAACAACTATGGAGTCACCAGAGGAGTTGGAAAGTTGACCTTTAATGGAGTTTCTGTAGATGAAGTCTACTATGTAGAAGGACTCAAGCATAATCTGCTTTCAGTATCCCAATTCTGTGACAAGGGATACTCAGTGAAGTTTTCTAGTGATTCATGCACTGTTTTCTCTTCTGATTATAATGATATTTTGCTAATAGGCTTGAGGAAGGGTAACATTTATCTTGCAGATTTTAACAGTTGCCCAAGAAATGCTTGCCTAGTTGCAAAAGGATCTGCAGAGAATAGCTGGATTTGGCACAAGAGACTGTGTCATCTTAACTTCAAAACACTGAATAAGATTGCCAGAAAAGGTCTCATTCGAGGTCTTCCTAATGAAGTGTTTAAGAAGAATCAAGTTTGTGGTTCATGCCAGAAGGGTAAACAACCCAAGACTTCCTTTAAGGATGTCCAGAGCACAACCACAACCAGAGTACTTCAACTACTTCACATGAACCTGTTTGGACCTGTTTCTCCTCTTAGTTTCAGTGGAAGGAAGTACACCTTGGTGATAGTAGATGACTTTTCAAGATACACTTGGGTAGTGTTCTTGTTTAAGAAAAATGAAACTATGACTAAGCTGCCAGAGTTCTTCAAGCAGATTCAGAATGAGCAGAGCCAGAGCATAGTCAGAATTAGAAGTGACAAAGGAACATAGTTTTTGAATTCACACATTGCAGATTACTGCAAGGACCATGGGATTTTTCATGAGACATCTGCTGCCAGAACACCCCAACAAAATGGAGTAGCAGAAAGGAGGAATAGGACCCTCAAAGAAGCTGCAAGAACACTTCTGGCAGAATACAACACTCCACAGAGATTTTGGGCAGAGGCCATTAATACAGCTTGCTACACTCAGAACAGGTGCCTGATTGCCCAGAGACATAATAAGACTCCATATGAGGTATGGAAAGGTAAAACCCCATCTGTTTCATATTTTCATGTTTTTGGATGTAAGTGTTTCATCCATGACAATGGGAAATCTAAATTAAGAACCTTTGATACCAAAGTGGCTGATGGAATATTTTTAGGATATTCCAGCACCAGTAAGGCTTTTAGAGTTTTTAATAAGAATTCACTTTGTGTGGAGGAAACACCTCATGTTGTTTTTGATGAATCTGTTATTGAGTGCAAGGTGGACTCTCAGTCTTCAGATGAGACCCAGAATCAGACTACACCCAGAGTTATCAAAGTCAATCCACCTGTTCTTGATTCAGATTCAGATTCAGATGATGACCCATCTCCTGGTTCTCTGAAGCAGCAGCCTTCACAAGGAGCAGAACCAGAAGAGGTTGGAACTCATGTAGGGGGAAGCTCTTCTGCAGGTGGTGATAATCACCAAGGTACTGCAGAAGATGATCAACCAGGCAAGACCACGGGTAGGAGGACCCTGGTTGATTACCCCAATGACCTGATCTTAGGAGATCCAACTAAGGGTGTCCAGACTAGGAGAACTCTTAACTTAGCTGCCTTATTCAGTTGCTATGTGTCCTTGATTGAGCCCAAGAACATCAAGGAAGCACTGAAAGATTCAAATTGGATTGTTGCAATGCAGGAGGAATTGAATCAATTCACCAGACAGGATGTTTGGGAGCTGGTAGACAGACCAAGACATCGAAAGGTGATAGGCACTAAGTGGGTTTTCAAGAATAAGAAAGATGAGAATGATGTCATTACTAGGAACAAGGCAAGGCTAGTGGCCCAGGGCTATTCTCAATCTGAAGGAATAGACTATGATGAGACATTTGCTCCTGTTGCCAGACTAGAAGCCATCAGATTGTTCTTAGCATATGCTGCTCACATGAAGTTCAAAGTATACCAGATGGATGTGAAATCTGCCTTTCTTAATGGGATTCTCATTGAGGAAGTGTATGTGGAACAACCGCCTGGTTTTGAACAAGGTGACAAGGTGTTTAAGCTTAAGAAAGCTCTTTATGGGCTGAAGCAGGCACCCAGAGCATGGTATGACACTCTATCTCAATTTCTTCTGGACAATGGTTTTACTAAGGGTAAGATTGATAGAACCTTGTTTAGGAAAGAAGAAGGAAAGGACATCCTTCTGGTCCAAATATATGTTGATGACATTATATTTGGATCCCCTAACAAGAAGTTGTGTGAGAAGTTTGGTGAGCTCATGCAGGGTCAGTTTGAGATGTCCATGATGGGAGAAATGAATTACTTTATGGGTTTGCAGGTTAAGCAATCAGAGAAAGGAATTTTTATTAATCAAGCAAAGTACACCAGAAACATGTTAGAGAAATTTGGAGTAGGATCTAGCAAAGCAGCCAAGATACCTATGATGACAAATTTCAACATGGATCCAGATGAGTCTGGAGAGAGTGTGGACCAGACTCAGTACAGAGCACTTATTGGTTCTCTTCTGTACCTGACTGCAAGCAGACCAGATATTACTTTTGCCGTAGGTGTTTGTGCCAGATTTCAAGCTAATCCCAAGAAGAGTCACTTGGAAGCAGCTAGGAAGATATTGAAATATCTTAAGTGAACAGTGAATTTAGGATTGTGGTATCCTGCAGATGATAACTTAGAATTGAGTGGTTATTCAGATTCAGACTATGGTGGATGCAGAATAGATAGGAAATCTACAAGTGGAACATGCCAATTTTTAGGGAATAAATTGGTATCCTGGTTTTCCAAGAAGCAGACTTCAGTTGCTACATCAACAACAGAAGCAGAATACATGGCTGCAGGGAGTTGTTGTTCTCAACTTCTCTGGATAAGTCAACAGCTTAGGGATTACCAGATTAGAGCTAAGGATACTCCTATTTTCTGTGATAGTAATAGTGCCATAGCAATTACCCAGAATCCAGTTCTTCATACCAGGTGCAAACATGTTGATATAAGGCATCATTTTATCAGAGATCATGTTGAGAAGGGAGATATAAGGATGGAAAAGATTGCAACAGAGAAGCAGAGAGCAGATATCTTAACCAAGCCTTTGGCTGAGACCAGATTCAGAGAGTTAGCTTTTGAGTTAGGTTTGTTGGATCCAGAGACAGATTTGTTTTAGGGGGAACGCCAGAGAAGTATCCTTTGTTTTATTACTTTACTTCATACATTTATTTTCTTAAACTAACATACCTGCAGATTAGACATATCAGAGAAGGTATATCTCCAGATGAGGTATACACCAGGTGACACTTGTCCCAGATGAAGTGCTGAGCCAGATTCTACAATATCCAAAGTCTTCTCTGACCAAAACCGGATGAGTTCCATCAGAGGAGATGTAGCACCAGACTGGCTGTGGTATCATCTGGTTACAATATCAGGTGACAGGTATGTCTTTACTTCTCTTGCCTCTGATCATTGGGATACACCTTTCAAATTAGTAAGTACACTCAAAACGTTTCAACTTCGGAGTGTATTTAAGACTAGGGTATAGGGCCTAGGCAATCATTTTGCTTTTTCTCTTGACTGCCACACAACCCCTTTATGCCCAGTCCCAATGATTATGCCAACGCACCAGATTAAATCTGTGTCTTGCCTTTCATCGTGGCCATCGAATTTAATCACTGTGCAAAATGTCAATCAATGCTAAATTGATTTTGTTTCCTCGATTAAATTTTGAAATTACACGCGTTCACACTTCATTTAATATTCAAGCCACGCGTATTACCCTATTTAAATCAATTTTCCTTTCAATCTGTCCTTTCACGTTTCTATACTTTCAAACCCTAACCTCTCTCTGCGAAGCATTTTTTTTTCTCTCTCTCTCTCTTTCACAGTTATGGCCCCTCCGTGCAATTTTGACCATGTCCTGATGATGAAGAAGCTAAAGACGGAGATGGTGGTGGACTTTTATACCACCAAGAACCCAGTTGTGCTGTCGATTCTGGAGATGTTCCAGAATGCAGGGGTGGAGAAGTTGATCTCCACTGTTCCTAAGGATTTTCGTACTCTTGACGGATATGCGGCCCAGTTATTGGTTCGTATGAAGATTCATGAGGATTACATTTCGTCCAAAATTGATGAAGATGATTTGGTGTTTTCTAAGCACGACTTCTGCGCTCTTTTCGAGAACATTTCTGCGGTGGGAGTGGATCCTTTGACGTACAAGGAGGATGACATTATTGGTTCTTTCAAGATCTTTGCTCGATCTTCCTGCCAGAATATCACAAAGGGCTTTTTGGACAATCATTTAAGGCAGAAGTACAAGGTGTTGTTCGATATTGTGGTAAAGGTGCTTATGTGTGAGAATCACAGCACAGATGCCATTTTCAATGGCCGGATGTGTGTGATGAGGGCATTGTATGACGGCGTTCAATGCAATTGGGCGGAGTTCTTCTGGGATGTGTTGAGGAAGAACAGATTGAAGGTGAAGAAGGAGCCTTGTCCTTCCAAGCCAGGGGAGTTGCAGTTCTTCTTCACTGCAAATGTCTCTTTGGGGACTAAGTTAACTCTTATTCTGGATTCTCTCCTTCCAGAGAAGAAGTGGAAATCATCTTGGTGCCACAGTTATCACAAATCCAAGATCCTCTTCTCTAAGGATGGCCCTCTTCATGGCCATGCCGACTCTGATGGAGAACAGGCTATCCCTGCCCCTCCTATTCAATCTATTCCCTCACCTCCGTAGGGGCAGAGAAAGCAGCAGAAGCAGAAGACCCATAAGAAAGCTTCTGAAGCAACTGGTTCTTCAACCGTTGCCTTTTCTGGTTCCTCAGAGGAGGACCAGATTCCCCTTCTTGATGTTCTTAAGAAGAAGGGTGATGATGATAAAGCTGTTAAGAAGGCTGGAGCAGCCAAGAGGAAGCGGCCAGAGGAGGCCAGGAGAGGCTCTGCTAAGAAGTCAAAGACTAGCAGGAAGGCCAAGAAAACCCTTCTGGTGGATGAGCCATCAGAAGAGGAAGATGAAGACGAGGATGTGCCTCTTGTGAGGAAATCCAAGGCCAAGAGAGCCCTTCTTCAGGATCCTGACTCTGGATCTGATCTTGGAGAGGCCTTGGAAAAGGCAATTGAGGATGCTTCTCAGATGATGGAGGATGCTCCAGAGTCTGCTGTACCTGCTGGTGTTGACCCAGCAGAGGTAAACCCTTCCCTTCCATCTTCTTCCCCCATTAATCTTGTCTCCCCTTCTACCTCTCCCCCAAATAATATTCCCCAAAACCCATCTGCCTCTGGTAACCCTGTTGGAACACCAGAGCAGACCCTTCCAGATACCCCTGTATATACTCCCTCTACCATTCCTACCCAAACACCTTCTCCCCCACATTTCCAAACACATCTTCCCACAAACCCCTCTCACCCACCTTCTGTACCAGAGGTACCCTCAACCTCTTCTGGTGCAGAAATCCCCCCTCCAAACACTTCCACATCTCAAATCCCACCTATACCTTCTGTACCAGATATTCCATCATCTTCTGGTGCAGAGCAACCCATTCCTTCCACCTCTACTTCACAAAATCCTAACCCTCCCCAAACCCATACAGACCAGGACCCATCCATTTCTATGGCTCTGGGATTCGTTGGCCCTCCCCCTTCTCCTACCTGTTTAACCAGCGATGATAGTGAAGATGAGGAAGCTTCACTTGAGCCTGCTGACTTAGCACCTTCCTCCTCTGCCTCTGGGCCCAAACCCTTCACTTTCTCATCTGCAGAAATGGGTCCCATTAGGCAGAGTATGAGTGTAAGTGCTCAGCTCTGGCTAAGAGAGCATTTCCCAGTTCTTCTGGAGCACTTACCACTCCTGGCAGAGCTTACTGATGCCAAGGTCTGGAGCAAGGTCAGACTTGAAGATGTGGAGGACCTAATGCTGTTGCTTGAGGAAATGGGTCCCTCCAACTTCACTGCTTGGGAGATTGAGCTAAAGCAGAGGGTGAATATTCAGAACCCAGTAGAGCTGGAGACTCCTGGTGCTGCTAAAATCTTGATTCGCACCCTGCTCATCCAAAGAGGAGTAATGCTCACTCCAGAGGGCCCCACTTACAAGTTTGGTCCTCATTTTGTCTTCCCTCCAGAGCTATATTCAGATGAGGAAGATTTTGAGATGTCTCCTGCCGTGCTCCAGAAGATGAAAGCTTTCTTCAATGAGCAAATCATGCAGATTGGGCGCTTTTCAAAAGCTATTCAACATATGGCCCCTGCTATGATAGAGCACCAGATCAGGCATGAGAGGAGAATCTTCCTGAAGCAGTTAAAGTCTTCTCTGGCAGAGGTAAAAGCTTCCTTCAAGGCTAATGGCTTATTTGTCAAGCTGGATGTCATGCACAGTCAGAAGCAGCTACAGGAGCACGTACTAGAGCAGTTGAGACCTGTATCTGTACTTAAAGTGGAGATGGCCAGCCAGATGATTCAAACGGCCAAGATGAAAGACTCCCTCCAGGAGATGTTGGAGAAGCAAGAGAGACTTGTTGCATAGTCTAAAGCTTACCTGGAGGAGGCCAAGCAGCTGCGTGATCTTCACTCTTCCTCCAACACTGCCTTGCCGGATCTTATAAGGCAGGTAGTGGAACCCCTCCTTGATGAAGTTAAAAAGAGGGAAGAGAAGGCCAGAACTGATCTGGCGAAGACCACAAATGAAACACTCTTCAGCCATGGAGCTCGTCTGGACCTGCTGGAGAATACATTGGCCCAGGCTGAGTTGCAGAAGAAGAAGAAGGAAGAGCTCAAATCTCTTTCCATGGCTAAGCAGCTTGCTGCAGAAGAGGAGTCCAAAGCAGAGCAGGATCCAATCTCCATCTCTGGACCTGCAAAGAGGAAGATAAGGAAAGTGAAGAAGAGCTTCCTTGAATCTGTGGTTGAAGAAGCAGAGAAGAGATTCAAGGAAGAGTCGCCTGAAGAGAGGCAAGCAAGGATAAGGAAAAACATAGATGAAGAGCAGAGGCTCAGATATGTTAGGAGGCAAAATAAGAAGAACAGAGAAGCTGGTGTTTCTTCTGGTGCCAGTGGTTCAAGCCAGAAGAGGAAAGGGCCTGTTGAAGTCATGAACATCCTCCCTCTCAGGACAGAAGGGTCTTTTGACTCAACTGTTCCTGTGCCTTTAATAGAAAAATGGAGAGAAGCCAAGACTCTCTGGTTTATTCAACATTACATCCAGAGACCTCCACCAGAGGATGATGCTCTCATCAACAGGACTTTCCATTCTTGGATGCAGGCTTATGATGCAGATTTGTACAAGCAGTTGATGGATTCAACTATTGAATTCAACCTGGAAGTCACTGCTCCTGAGTTCCATTTTCTCAACACTCCAATGGCAGGAGACCAGGTTGATTGGGCTGAGCTGAAGAAATTGTACAAGACCAAGGTGTTGGTGAACTTCACTCCAACATCTTCTGCAGAGTTGAAGGCCGTCCAGGATAGGTTTCTGGATTGGTTTCTGGTGCCTAAAGACAACAGAAGATATGCGTAGAATAAGACCTGATCTTCAATGTAATTTGTAATCATCTTTGTCCTCTTTATCAATGAAATTCATATCTTCTCTGTTCAAAAGACAACCTCTTGTTGTCTTAATTGTTTGCCTGATAAGATCTATTCTAAGGTCTTATCCTAAAATGTTTTTTGCTTAAGTTTATTATTCTTGATCAGTTCCGGTATGTTTTAACTCCATCAAAAAGGGGGAAATTGTTAGGATAAAAATTGTTAGTTTTGATGAGTTAAAACAAACCAGAAGATGTAATAGGACCATCTGGACCTGTTAGCCAGATGATGATCTAGATTAGGACTTAGTCTAGGGGGAACTGCCAGACCAGAAGACTTCACCAGAAGAGTCACCAGAAGACCCCACCAGAGGACTCCATCAGAAGACTTCACCAGATGAGACAGACCAGAGGCAGAGGACCTTCCCCAGACCAGACGAGTCCGGACCAGACGAGTCTGGTGGAACAAAAGATGCTCAGTTTGATCCCCTGATTCTACTGAGTATTCTGGTTGTTCACCAGATGAGGACCAGAAGACACCGAGGTTGCCTGGTGTCTGGTCTTGCCTTCTCTGGAGAGAATCAGAGTAAGGCAGAGGAAGCTATTGACCATTGGTGATTCAAATCAAGTCAACATGATCAGGATTGGAAAGTATTTGAAGATAATCAATCCAAGGATCCCACCAACCCAATCAATCAATTAGGGAATTGATTGATTGAGGCTTCCTTATATAGAGGATCTGATTGGATTAGCCCTCCAACGGCTAGCCCTAATCCCCTCTATATATACAAGAGTGCAGTTCAAGAAAAAGCTCTAGAGACTCTACACGCGCATAAGTGATCCAAGCTTTTGATATTCATACCAAGCACTCTTATTGTTCATAATATTTATCTACTCTAAAGGAGTTATTGAAACCACAACCTGTTCCTCTATTAGACAAGGTTGTTGGCTGGTTGATCTTTAGATTGAAGTTAAATCTAAAGAGGTTGTAAGAAGGAACTGGTACTTCCCAATTCCAGTAAGTAAGTTTGTGAGTTGGTTGTTAGTGAGACCCCTTGGTTATAAGGGAGAGTGGACGTAGGATATTCAATCCGAACCACTATACATCTTGTGTTCTTTATCGTTTTATTTTACTTATTGTTTGTTGATTATTGTTCTCTTGTAAAAGACTTTGAAAGACATTTAACTTAAGCTTCCGCAATTAATCTAACTAGTGGGACCAACACACATTATGTTTAGTCTAATTATATCAAAAAAAAAAAAACTCAATCTATAGAATAGTGACAAGTGACAAATTTGAGGGATGAAAAAACCATGCCACCAAATTGGCTAAACACCCTAGTGGCATGGGACCTCTTGCCACTCCCATTACTTTATTATTTTTTTTTTTTTGTTATCTAACTATGACACCAAAGGAATGACACCAATAATTATAACCGTGCACTATTACAAATCTGCATGATTCTCACTATTCTCACACCAAAGGAATCTACCTAGAATCAAATTCAAGACTAAAGTGTATTGATCGATGCACTTATAACAAAGATACTTAGACTTCTTATATAGCATTAGAAAATCCCTTCCCCCTTTGTTCACTTTTATTTTAACACAAACCCAACATAGAAATGATGAAAGAAGAACATAAGTAAATTTAACTGTGTTAATATATATTAGCACACTTGCAATTTCACAACACTACAATATATAATTTGTCATATGGGATATTCTATTAAAATACAAAAATATAACCTTTTAAAAAAAATGTCAGGTTATGATCCATGATTTATACATAAACATAGCATTTAGGTCATTTTCTATTACTAATATTTAGAGTGGGCTTCCGATCCGTCAGCCCACATCACTACTATATGTTTGACCAACTAAAAGAAGACCTCTTGGGTAGACTCCAGGTTTCCTGGATCATGTATAGGTTGGTAGGAAAGATAAAATTATACTAGTTGTGAAGGGTCAAATGTGAAGTATGTAGTCTGCTGAGCTTAATTCAATAGGAGGCTAAGTTGATAAAGTGTTAGCCGTGGGAGTTAGTGAATTTGGGGTACCAGAGGAGGTGGACCAGATGAGGTTGACCAGAGAAGCCTGACCAGATAAGTCTAGCAGGAGAGCTATCTGAGGAGGTCCATCAGGTGAGGTCTGGTCAGACGAGTCTAGTAGATGAGACATCAGAGGAGGTCTATCAGAGGAGGTCTGGGACCAGAGGTCATCTGGTGTAAGTGACCAGAGCCAGAGGAGGTCTTGTCATCTGATCCTGAAGTCCGTTATTCGCGAAGTACACCAAATTGGAGCTAATTCGATGACGGTTCTAACTGAATCAACCATGGCGGTTATTGAAGTTGTTAGCCAGCTGGATAACTACCTTTACTTTGAGTTTGTTACAATTGAATCGAATCTAGGGTTTGTTTCCAATCTCTGTACCTATAAAAGGGGGTTCTTAGCTGAGAGAACTGAATAACTTCATCATCTGTGAGCGCAAACACGAGAGATTGTGAGATTGTAACTTGTAACTTCCAATTCTTTTCTTAGTGGAATACTCTATCCTCTCGGATCCCGTGGACGTAGGAGCTTTATCTCCGAACCACGTAAACTGGTGTTCTTGGTGATTTTCAATTTCGTTCTTATTGCTTTCATATTCCGATTCCCGGAAACAAGTTTTCTTGTGAATCCAAAACGATTAACAAGTGGCGCCGTCTGTGGGAAGAAGGAAATGATGGCTGCAACCAAGTTCGACATTGAGAAGTTCACGGGGAAGAATGATTTCAGCTTATGGAAGATCAAGATGAAGGCTCTCCTGGTACACAATGGTTTGTACGAAGCCTTGTTGCCACCGGCTCAGGTGGCTTCTGGATCTAATCAGGCGAAGGCGAAGGAGAACAAGAGGAAGGCACACAGTGCGCTTATCTTGTGTCTTGGGGACAAGCCATTGAGGGAAGTATCGAAGGAGGAAACCGCTCTTGGGATCTGGAATAAGCTGGAGCAGTTATACCAGACCAAGTCTGTGACGAACAAGTTATACATGAAACAGAAGCTTCAAGTCTTCAAAATGAGTGAAGATAAGAATCTTGGTGATCAGTTGGACGAGTTCAACAGACTGGTGGATGATCTGGAGAGTTTGGATGTTACAATTGATGATGAAGACAAGTCACTGATGTTGTTAAATGCTCTACCTAAGTCTCTGGAAAATTTCAAAGATGCCTTGTTATTTGGAAGATAGGATCAGGTGATGTTTGATGATGTTCAAACTGCCCTGAAAACCAAGTTTCTACAGATCCAAACTGATGGGAAGAAGCCTGCTGAAGGATTGAATGTTCAATCCAAGAAGAAGAAGGGGTTTCAGTCCAAGAAGAAGGATGGTGGAAAAGGGAATAAGGGTGGGAAGAAGTCTGATTTTGTTGAGAAGAGGAAGTGTTTCACTTGTCATAAGGAAGGTCATCTGAGAAAGAATTGCCCTGAGAGAAAGAAGAAAGACAATCAAGGTGATCAAGATGGAGATGCAGCTGTTGTGGAGGTTGAAGGATATGATAATGCAGAGGTCTTGATGGTTAGTAATGAGAGACTAAGTCAAGAGTGGGTCCTGGACTCAGGTTGTACCTTTCATATGTGTCCACATGAAGACTGGTTTCTGGATCTTGAGAAGATTGATGGGGGTCTTGTTCTTTTGGGTAATGATGAGAGCTGTAGAGTGCAAGGATCTGGTTCTATCAAGATCAAGATGTTTGATGGAGTTGATAGGATCTTATCTGATGTCAGGTTTGTTACTGAGTTGAAGAGAAATCTTATTTCTCTTGGTACATTGAATTCAAAAGGCTTTGAATTCAAGACAGAAAAGGGAGTTCTGTCAATAACCAAGTCTGGAAGGATTGTTATGAAAGGGACTATAAAGAATGGTTTGTATACTTTGATTGGAAAAACTGTAACAGGGTCAGCTGATGTTACCATGGAGTCTTCTGATGTTAACTTGTGGCACCAGAGATTGGCACATGTTGGTGAGAAGGGTCTGGTGGAGTTATCCAAGAAGGGAGCAATCCCTGGGAAGAGGATATGTAAGCTGAAATTCTGTGAGAGATGTGTTCTTGGGAAATCAAAGAAGCAAGCATACCAGAAAGGAAAGCATACCACCAAGGAGGTTATGGATTACATACATTCTGATGTGTGGGGACCAGCAAGGGTATCCACTCATGGTGGAGGCAGGTATTTCCTTACCCTTATTGATGATTATTCCAGAAAGGTTTGGGTTTACATTCTTAAACAGAAGAGTGATGCCTTCTCTAAGTTCAAAGAATAGTTGATTGAACTTGAGAATAAGAGGGGCAGGACTATCAAACACTTAAGGACTGATAATGGGCTTGAATTCCTATCAGAGGAGTTTCAACAATTTTGTAGGGAGAAGGGTATTACTAGGCATAAAAATGTTCCTTCAAACCCCCAGCAGAATGGTCTAGCAGAGAGGATGAATAGAACTATTCTGGAAAGGGTTAGATGTATGTTATCTGATGCTCATTTACCTAAGAGTTTTTGGGGTGAAGCTGTTAACACAGCTGTGTTTCTCATTAATAAAGTGACATCATCTGCTATTGAGTTTAAAACCCCAGATGAGGTCTGGTATGGAAAGATATCAGATTACTCAAAGTTGAAAGTTTTTGGGTGCCTAGCTTATGTTCATGTGAGGCAAGACAAACTTGAACCTAGAGCTTTAAAATGTGTTTTCATTGGGTATCCAAAGGGTGTTAAAGGGTACAAGCTGTGGTGTCTAGAGCCTGGGAACCAGAAGTGTATTACCAGCAGAGATGTTGTGTTTAATGAATCACAGATGGGATACAAGTCAGGTGGAGGTGATAGAGAGCCATCAACTGAAGAGATGGATGGTGTTATTTCTGAGCCAATTACTCAAGTTGAGGTGGAGCCTGATCATGACAATCATGAAAGTGCATCTGGTTCTGAACCAGAGCAGGAAACAGGAGAGAATGTGTCATTAGATGAGGATAGTGCACCTGCAGAAGAGGAGGAAGAAGTGCCAGAAGCAGACTTGAGAAATTATAGTCTGACAAGAGACAGATCCAGAAGACAAATACATCCTCTAGCAAGGTTTGTCCGTGTGGATCTGGTCTCCTATGCACTTGTTACAGCAGAAGCTATAGAGTACCAAGAACCTAAGAGCTACAAGAAAGCCCTTGAGTGTGGTGATAGGGAGTCATGGATTACAGCCATGACAGAAGAGATGGAGTCTCTTAAGAAGAATCATACTTGGATTCTTGTTGATAAGCCACCTAGGCAGAAGCTAATCAGTTGTAAATAGCTGTTTAAAAGGAAGCTTGAATCTGGTGTGAAAGATCAGGTGAGGTTTAAAGCCAGGATAGTTGCCAGAGGATTTACTCAGAGGGAAGGAATTGATTACAATGAGGTTTTCTCACCTGTTGTTAAGCATTGTTCAATCAGGCTACTTCTCAGTAGAGTTGTACAAGAGGATCTGGAGCTACAACAACTTGATGTAAAGACAGCTTTTCTGCATGGTGATCTTATTGAGGATCTGTACATGCACCAGCCAGAAGGGTTTGTTGAACCAGGGAGTGAAGGGAAGGTGTGCCTGCTCAAGAAATCATTGTATGGCCTCAAGCAAAGTCCAAGACAGTGGCACAAGAAGTTCAATGAAGTTATGCTATCCATTGGGTTTGTGAGAAGCAAGTATGATACTTGTGTATACCTGGAAAGGCAAGGTAGTGATGTGATAGCCTATCTTCTGATTTATGTGGATGACATGCTTATTGCCAGTAAAAGTCTTCTGAAGATTCAGAGTATCAAAAGGAAGCTAAGTGCTAGATTTGATATGAAGGACTTGGGAAATGCTAAAAGGATTCTTGGAATGGATATTCTGAGGGACAGAAAAGCTGGAAGACTATTCTTATCCTAGAAGAGTTACATTGAGAAGGTCCTGAAGAGGTTTAACATGCATGAGAGTAGAGTTGTGGCAACTCCTCTGGGACAACAGTTCAAATTATCTAAGGAAATGGAATCAAAGTCTGATGAAGAGAAGAAGACTATGATGAAAGTACCTTATGCAAGTGGGGTTGGAAGCCTGATGTATGCTCTGGTGTGCAGCAGACCGGACTTAGCTTATTCATTGAGTATGGTGAGCAGGTACATGGCTAATCCTGGAAGATTACATTGGGAAGCTTTGAAATGGATATTCAGATACCTTAAAGGGTCATCTGATCTGGGTTTGATGTTTGAGAGGATGACTGACCAGAAGAGTCCACTGGAAGGATTTGTAGATTCTGATTTTGCTGCTAATCTGGATACCAGAAGATCTTTAACAGGGTATATCTTTACACTTTACAATACTGCTGTAAGCTGGAGATCTGTTCTGCAGAGTGGAGTTGCTTTATCTACTACAGAAGCAGGGTTTGTTGCAGTGTCTGAGGCTGTTAAGGAGGCTTTGTGGTTGAAAGGCATTATCAAGGATTTTGGGATAAGTCAAAGGGCTGTGGTCATTCATTGTGATAATCAGAGTGCAGTTCATCAGGTGAAACATCAAGTGTTCCATGAGAGGTCAAAGCATATTGATGTAAGGTTGCATTTTGTAAGGGAAATCATTGACAAATGAGTAGTTCTCATCCATAAGATATCTACAGAGGACAATGCTGCAGATATGTGTACAAAGTCTTTACCAGGTACTAAATTCAAGTTTTGTGTTGAATTGGTAAAGATGAGTGTATGTGATGTTCCTTAGGCCCAAGCTGGAGCATGGTGGAGAGGGGGAGAGGATTGATACTTCTCATCTGAGGTGGAGAATTGTGAAGGGTCAAATGTGGAGTATGTAGTCTGCTGAGCTTAATTCAATAGGAGGCTAAGTTGATAAAGTGTTAGCCGTGGGAGTTAGTGAATTTGGGGTACCAGAGGAGGTGGACCAGATGAGGTTGACCAGAGAAGCCTGACCAGATAAGTCTGGCAGGAGAGCTATCAGAGGAGGTCCATCAGGTGAGGTCTGGTCAGACGAGTCTGGTAGATGAGACATCAGAGGAGGTCTATCAGAGGAGGTCTGGGACCAGAGGTCATCTGGTGTAAGTGACCAGAGCCAGAGGAGGTCTTGTCATCTGATCCTGAAGTCCGTTATTCGCGAAGTACACCAAATTGGAGCTAATTCGATGACGGTTCTAACTGAATCAACCATGTCGGTTATTGAAGTTGTTAGCCAGCTGGATAACTACCTTTACTTTGAGTTTGTTACAATTGAATCGAATTTAGGGTTCGTTTCCAATCTCTGTACCTATAAAAGGGGGTTCTTAGCTGAGAGAACTGAATAACTTCATCATCTGTGAGCGCAAACACGAGATATTGTAACTTGTAACTTCCAATTCTTTTCTTAGTGGAATACTCCATCCTCTCGGATCTCGTGGACGTAGGAGCTTTATCTGCGAACCACGTAAACTGGTGTTCTTGGTGATTTTCAATTTCGTTCTTATTGCTTTCATATTCCGATTCCCGGAAACAAGTTTTCTTTTGAATCCAAAACGATTAACACTAGTAAGAGTACACCATTGCGTTGAAAGAGGAGTTATTTGTCGTACGATTGCTCAAGATCAATCTCAACCATCTGATTAATATCAAATGTTACATGATATAAATTATCTTGGGCTAATTTAATTAATTAATTTTTTATGCTTTTCTAAGCTAGAAATTATGCAAACTGGCTGGGCTGGTCTCTCTCGTCGATGTTTGAGAATTTGTCCGCGGATTGGTTCCTTTATTATATACTCCAGGGAATTAGAACTACACTTTTTAAAGTTGAAGTGCTGGTCTGGTAATTCAAAAGTACCAAACTTGTTTTAATTTTAAATTTCCATAGAGGGTGAGTGTCCTTGGGAAATGGGGAAGGCTAGCTTCTGATTCAAAATGACAACATTAATTATTTGGTGTCTGGTGAAACTGCATGCCTGGTATTAATATCTACTTCACTAAATTAATTCAGGTCGCAGTCCCTCCACATTTTTGGATTATATGTATTTCAGAATATACCTATGCC
This sequence comes from Ballota nigra, assembly GCA_947034835.1. Taxonomy (NCBI): domain Eukaryota; kingdom Viridiplantae; phylum Streptophyta; class Magnoliopsida; order Lamiales; family Lamiaceae; genus Ballota; species Ballota nigra. Next base: position 54,521,877 of record OX344723.1, on the reverse strand, counting down.
ATTATAACTTGATATTATACGCATTAGTAGTTTCAATCGAGTTTAATGTACTCGATCAACTATAATTTGGTTTCAATTACAGCACCAAAATAAAAATTTATGTGTATCCATATTTACAGTGAATTTTTTTCTTCGAAATATTTATATTGACTATACAAAGTGACATCACTGTTTAATAAATAAAGTGTCACTGTTAGTGTGAGAATAATACATATCTAAACATGACACTTAGTACTCCATCCCTCCAAGTTTAATAGTCTTATTTTCTTCTGTACGGATTTTATAAAAAAATAGTATACTGTGTGTAAAAATAAATTAATAAAATTGTAAGTTGATAGTGTAAAATATTATCTTTTTAAGAAAGAGATCTAATTTTACTGAACATAAAAAAATGGAAAGGAGTAAATTAGATGGAGGGAGTAAAAAATTTGTGTGAGACAGTTCACAAACTAGTACAAATTATTACATATCTCTTTCAAATTGTTAATGCGTCACGTCCAATTTATACCTCATCTCACCGTGAGAAGTCCTGCTCAAAGAACTTATAAGTCGTTTGATAAAGTTTTATGATTTCAAAACTACCATTTTCTTAGTGAAATCAAATCTTTTAATTAGTAGATATCAATTAGGATAATGTTATATATAGTGTCCATCACTAATTCAATTAGGTAGATATACACATGGTTTATTAAGTCAACATATAGATTATAATTTTGGGATAAAGCTGGAAGCAGTGGGACTTCCATTGCAAGAAAATGGGGTCGACATAATTTGAATTTTGCTGGCTAGAATATATATGTATATGTACGTATGTATTCATGCTTATATATGTTTCTACTGTAACATTATTTGGCAGTTCCATATGTCCTATACTAAAAATAAAGTGTAGTCTAACAAGGAGACATTTTGGCCTACATATTTTCCAATTTTGAAGAAATTGTTTTTTGTCCAAATTTATTTTCATTGACAACACACACTTTGCACCCCACTGGTCAGAATTACATCAATTATTCTAACACTTTTGTCCTAAATTAATGATCATAAACATCTACACTCATCGATCACTATACAAGATCGATCATAGATATATGGATGAAAGGATTTATATACGCTGCGTGATTAAATTTTAAGAATTTAAGTATGAATCGATCAACATCGTACATACAACATTTTTTAAGGTTGTTCTTGGGTCTTCCTTTCTCATATGGAATGTCACTAGCCTATATAAATTACTTTTGCAATAAAAATTGATGTAATCAATAGTTGTATGTTGTTAATTAATTGGAGAGTTAGTCTTGTGTCAGATAGTCTCACTGTGAGACGGAACATAAGTTGGATGTGACACATTAATACTTAAAAAAAAATGTATGCTAATTTGTGTTAGTCTGTGAACCGTTTCACCGTGAGGGCGTCTCACCCAAAATTTTGCATTAATTGGAATATGGTTGTCCTAAAGACATATTCAAATTTAATTTATTAATTCAATGTGAATTTTTCATTTCAAGCTAACTGAATATTTTTTATCCGTCCACATGAAATAATTTCACAAAATTAATAGTGTATAGTTTAATTTAATTGTGTGAAACGATTGCTCAAGAGGGTTTATAAATGCATTTAATTGTGTATACATAAAAGGGAGCTTTATTTGAACACAAAGGGATGTATTTAAAAGGACATCTCTTTTATAAGGTTTCACCACATGCAGTATGATTCCCTTTCCTTTGGGACACTCAAAGTTAGGAAATAAAGACCCTTAATATTATTTTCTTTTGCCTGCCTTGGATTCTAAATAAAGTCCTCTTAACCATGTGATTTGGTCTTTGTGACAACCTTTATCAATAAGGGAAGGCAACTAAGGGTTCTAATTAACTTAATGCATGCCAATCATAAAAATTCATTTAGTTATATATTAATTTTTAATTCGACAATTTTCTTCCTTTCAAAAAAATAAAAAAAATTGAACAGTTTTCTTAATAAGCTCCTATGCATGTGTATGAGTTTGTTGCATCAAGACAAATAATTATTGAAAAACAAGAAGTACCCCAATTCAATTCTGCAATATAATTTTTATTTACAGCTAGGCAGCTATGTTCTATTTTTATTTTTTTAATGATTAATCCATCATAATATTTTTTGCAATCAATCATTTATATATACAAATGTGTATAGCTGCCAGTGCCAATCAAAATTAATTAGATAAACAATTCTTCCTCCCTTTCTTATTATTCGATGTTTTAGGGTAGCATTTATTTTAAATTATTTGATGTTTTAAATATTTTCTACATTTTCTCGACCCTATTTCAATTCAAAAAGTCTCTCGTAGCCTGGGAAGAACTTTAGTTTTGTATGCACTAACACCACGTGTATAGTACAATTCAAATATATATTTAGAGAGACTGCTATATTTTTATTGAAAAATCACCCTTGTTTTCACTAAATAGTTAATTAAGGTCATTTACAGTTTAACAACTCTAATTTTTCAATGAAAATAAGAGTGAGTTTTCGATGAAAATAAAAGCAACTCTTTAAAAATGCATTTGAATTGTACGGTGCACCTGGTGCACGAAAGACTTATTCATAGGAAGATGGGGAAAAATTAACTTATGGAAAAACGAATATGGGAGGAAAGAGGGACCGATACGAGGGTAAGAGAAAAAATACTGTAGTCTAAAATTAAGAAAAACTAATCCATGAAGGATATTTTTTTATTGCTCATCAATATATTCTTAATTTCACCAGCAAATTCTAAAACATTAATAATAAATAACAGAGGATGTAGTAATTCCTTCTTTCTCTTCTTTAATTTATCTAAAGTGTTTAACTTATTAATTCAATTAAACACTGTTTCATTCCCAATTATTGGCTTAAGTTAAATAAAAAGATACATCCAAGAATGTCTAGTTTTGCAGAAATGGAGGAAGCATGCCAAGATATATTTTGCAATCATTCTATGCACTCTTTCCGATATACCAACTCAAAATATATGTACACACATCACACATGACTGTTGAATACAGCCACACCCACACATTTAATATTTACATACATCCAAGGCATCATTTCCAATACAAAATCTAAGAAAATGTCTTCTTCAAATTAACCTCTCAATAATTTGCTTCATTTTAAAGCTCCCAAAGTATTCCACTTCAATTTCAACGAGGATTATGATTTCATATGGTTCAAAGATACTATTTGAACAAATTACTTGTAACAGTTATATATATATATTATTCTTTCATCTCATCTAAAAATTTGAATTTTAAAAAAGATGTAAAATTAATTAATTTATATTATTTTCCGTTACAGTGGGATTTCAACTAGCTAGTACTATAAATCAAGAAAATAAGACCCCTTTTTTAAAAGGACTGGAAAAAAAAATCATCAAGAAATTGGAATCAATTTGAAAACAATCAATCAATCGCCAACCTTAGAAGTGAAGTTGAACTTACCTGGGGTATTTTGAACGGCCATGATTTGATCAAGTGGTTCACGATCTCTATCTATTTCCATGTTGGAATTAAGCTACCAAAGGATGAATCCAAAGGGATAGCATGATCCAATTAAAAAAAAAAAGAAGGGTATATATGAGAAAAGAGAGTTGGGATCAATGCGATCCCTTTGGACGCCTCCATTAGTGGCTGTAAATGCAGTAGCAGAAATTGAAGTTGTGTGAGGGAAGAGACAGAAGAAAGTGGCTCAAGACTTTGTCAATATAAAAGAGACTGCTCGCTCTAACCAAATTTGGGACTCAGCTTTCACATGGAAAAGTATTTCTTTTTCAATGTTTTTTTATTGTCGCTTTTTCTAACAATCAACACTGTGTTTCTATATTTATGTCTGTCTACCCATTTCTATTAATTCTTTTAAATACATAAAATTACGAGTCATTCTCCAGCGCAAAACTTATACCATTAAATTCATTCAATAATACTATTACAATACTTATATTAATTGATTCGTTATAACTTATCCACACAGTTCGGCAAATGTGTACAAATGTTGTATTTTTGTTTATAAAAGTAGTGATATTATTGAATCAATTTAGTAATATTATTGAATAAATGTAATAATATTAATGAATGAATCGTAGTTTTATTATATGTGGAACAAGTTTTACTAGTGAGGTTGTCAAAAAATTTATATTGGTCTGATGTATTTTTTATTTATTTACACTGGGACCGGTTCTTTAATATTATTATAACTGAAAGTGATTTATGAAATTACCAGTGATGCATATATTGGTGAGACATGGAATAAAAATGTACTCCCAAAATGTCACTTTTTCATATTATTACACATGCCTATATTTTGCAATTTTTTTACTATTTTAAAGTTCAAAAAACGTTTTTCTTGAAAACAGACAAATTTAGCTCTAATTCTCCAACAACTAATGACGCGCAACATATATAAAAAAAATTGTGTGAGATGGTATGATTCTCATACTTGTACAAATTAACACATTTTTTTTAAAGTGTTAATTCATCATGTTTAACTTATTCTACGTCTCACCATCATGTTTTGGTTTTAATCTCTTTCAATTATAATGTGTGACAATCATTATAAAAAAATTGACATTTAATAACAACAATATTGTCATTATATTCTCTCTAAATAAATATTGTAGCTCATAAGTTTGCTTTTTATGCTCAACGAAACTCCTTGTATGAAAGCTCGTGGGACACTCCGTCTAACTTTCTCATGTCAATCAGTGCTGATTGATTCTAACTTATTTATTGTCTTTTTTTTTCATTTCAAGGAAAAAAACCTCTAGTAATAGAAAAACGTTTTAATGACGTGATCATATTTGTTCAATTAAAATGCTTCTTGAAGCCTGCATTATTATGGAAGTGAACTGTTTGCTTGATTTTTCTTTTAATCTTCACATTCTTCTGTTTGAATTGAGAGTGATTTTATTTATTTCTCAATACTATCATTTTATTATAATTTTACGAGCAATTTTTTATTAATTGTCAAATAATTGTATAAGTTTGGGATCAAATTTGCAATTCAAATCTCATTTTCAGGGTTGGAAAGCGCGCATTATCCTTTATTATCTTTATGATATTGAGTGTATTGAGACATTGTACAAACTATATAAACTCACGACCTTCGAACATAAAATTGGTAGAATAAATTCTTCAAGAAAATAAATCAGAGATAGATACAAATTAGTAACAAAGGAATTTTTATTATGAGTTGTGGGTCAGGCATTCCTTCTTAGAAATTCCCAACTAGTTGGGTGGAAATATTATTATCATAATTAATTATGAAGGTAAATGATTGTTCTTACATAAACTGATTTATTTAATTTAATGATGGCCATATATGGTCCCATCCACGTTTATGTTCCTGATCCCCACAATTCAAAGCCACACCAAACTTTTATTTTCCCCTTTCTTTTAAATGCTTATTTCACAAGAAATATAAATTATAGTCTTTGTCCATGTGTTTGTGTGGTGGTTTGTAAGATACCAATTAAATTACAAAATAATTTGTTGTTTTCTTGATGATGATGATGATATCATATAATTGACCATGTAAAACATACAAAATGAGATCTCAAGATATTGGCCTTGCATGTTTTCTCTCTCTCTCTCTCTCGAAAAGAAAAAAGAAAAAAAAGGGGGAAGAGCTATAGAGATACATATAGAGATAAGAGAAAAGGAAAGGGATACGACCTGTTGATCTAGGGTTTACATATATTAATCCCTTTTTTATGGTCAAAGATACTTGAAATAATGTGGCTATATCTTGTTTCCATGTGATGATTTGGCCGGCACTATTGCATAGCTACCTATTTTATTAGGGGATGTTTTGTGGAAGACTATTTTGTAAAATGAAATTTCAATTTGTATCTTTGATTAAATTTCACTTTAAAAATATCAATTCATTTAATTTGATCTTACAAAATAATCTTTAGTATAATAATCTAGAGATTGTTTGGTTAGTTACTATTTAGTGATCTTAATCTTATAGGGTAATATATATATATATATATATATATATATATATATATATATATATATATATATATATATATATCCTGTGGATCTTTTCCAAACCAGATAGGACTGACTGAGAAATTCCATAGTCTATGAGTTAACCTGAAAAAAGCTTTACGCCCACAAACGCCTGCGCCTATCCATTGGCAAAACGGCAAAAGGGCACGCCCACATAGTTAACTCATAGATATCACTAGAAAACTCAAACCTATCGGTTAAACCAACGCTACCTTTGATATAGTAACATACAGATACAATAGGAAAAAGTTAACAAATGCATCTGAAAGTAGAGTTTAGCTATGCTAGGCCATGATTCAATACAAGAAGATTTAGCCGACCATTAAGGCGGCGATAATATAAAGAAATTCAAAATATACAAAAAGAAAGTAAACAGTATACCTTAATGAGCCACCAGGGCCAACAGTTTATTTCACAAAAAAGGAGAACAGAAAAAGAGATACAAGGGGGTTGTAGAGAGGGAAAGAGAGAGCGAGCAAACTCAAGCGTGCTCTAAAACAGAAAAGAAAATCCCTATATATAGAGAGGGAAGAGCCGGACATGAAACCCCGGATTCCAAAATAAAAAATGAATAGTAAGAACTATTCATGAACAGAACTTGGTCTGTTGGTGACGCATGTGGTGACGACATTTAATTCGCCTCTTCCTCAGAAAGATCTTTGGTTTAGATTGCCATCAAAGAAGCTTGCCTTTGTAGAAGAATAAGAGTCTTCTCGAACCTCTTCAATTGTTGAGGATTAAGCGAGCACTTTTAAGAATTGGGATACAAATTTTTAGGACCCTGATCTTCTTACTGAGTCCTTTAAGATAATTATTATCCTTAATCTTATTGTTAACTTCATCAAAATGAATATGAACAGGGATCTGCCAGATTTCGTGATGCAGCCCTTGTCCAACTCTGAAGAGCCTCCAGTCTTCTTGGTTAATCTCTTCCATAAAGAAATTATTCTTTCATCTTCCCTTTAAGGGATTCTTTGAGAAGATCGAAGCTCTCCTGGACAGAGAAATTCAGATAATCTTCATTTGGATCTTGGGAGTCCTGTATGTCTGACCCGGAGGCCATAGAGGAATCAGATTTTAGATCTGAAAAATCGATATCTTTAAAAAGATTTTTTTTAAGATGATCCATATAAAGATCAACAATTTTTTCTTTATTGATGATTCCCTGGTATCTTTTGGTGAATTCTAAAAGAGTAGGGAGATCTTCAGAGATTATCTCTGTCTTGAAATCATCGATCTTAGATCGAATTCTGTCAATATTATCTTGAATGGGGGGTTCCTTAGAACCTTCCTGGACAACATTTAGGTTGCCCCAAAACCTTGTGGAACTTACTCTCCATAGGCAAGGTAAATTGAATTCAGTATAACCGAATTCTGGTCTCCATTTCCAAATCCAAGGTATACCTGAGTCAACAAAGAATAAAAAAGTGGCTTTACCACTTGTATTATGAGTTTTTCTTGAAGAAAAAGTAATAGAATATTCTTCAAGGAGACCCTTTAAATGGTCAGGTAGAATATCTACCGAAGCCCCGTAGGTGTTCCACCAAGAGGTGAACCAATTAGGAATTTGATTCCTTCCAACATTCTCACAAATTTTAATCAACCAGGTGTGAGTATGTTTAGCATTCTGATGGAGGAGAGTTTTATAAAAACTTTCAACATAGTCCCAGTAATTATACTGGAAAGTAGCCTGACTATTTTTATTAATCACTTTCCTCTCAGCCATAGGTGAGATTCCCCATTCCTGGATAGAAAAAATCTTTTTGATCACAAACTTTGAATAATTTATATTATTCTTGATCTGAAAGTGTGAAATATCAACACTGCCTAGCTCAATGAGAATGTTCTCATAAAAACCTCTAGGCTTATAAGTCTGACTTGCCCAAGAAATATTTGGGATGTATTTTTCCATAAGAGTCCATGGGGATTCTTGGAATTTCTCGTCGCCATCTTCAATAAGAAGAATCAAACTCTTGTGAGGAGAATCAAAATATTTGGTCTCCGTCTGAACAGTGGAAGCATAAGAAACTTCCTCTTCATTAAGAGAATTATTCTCTGTTGAAGTAGAGGCTTTAGCCTTTTGTCTGAGAAATTCTTGGAACTCCTTTTGCTCTTTTAAAGAGCCAGCACCAGAAATATTCTGATGGTAGAGGGATCTTTGCCCCATCTGAATGAGAGGATGTCTTCCTCCTCTGCCTCCTCTTCCTCTATAAGAGGTTTGGGAACTTCTGCCAGAAAGACTCATATCTGACATTCAAGAAATATATTCTCTGGTTAGAAAATCAGGAATATGATTATCATTTCCTTTAAGATGGACAATATTAAAATCAAAATAGGCAAGATGAGATTGCCATCTAGCAAACATTTGCTTGGAAACATTATGTTCCACATCCTTAGTAAGCATGAAAGTAGCAGCTTTACAATCAGTTTTTATAGTAAACTTCTGATTGTATAAGTCATCCTGGAATTTAAGGACACTTTTAAAAATAGCTAAAATTTCTTTAGCAACAGTAGAATAATTTTTCTGTGAATTATTCCATTTTCCAGAGTAGAATCTGACAATATACTCTTGTTTATTAATGGGGTTAATCTGTTTTAAAATACTACCATAACCTAAATCAGAGGCATCAGTTTCAACGGTTTTTTCCCAAAGAGGATTAGCAATAGAAAGGCAAGGAATATTCTTCACCTTTTCTTTAATCTTTAAAATGGCTTTAGTATGATTATCATTCCAAGGTGGAGGATTCTTTTTAAGTCTATCATAGAGAATAGCAGAGTCTTCTGCAAGATTCTTGATGTAAGGGAAAACATAATTAAGGCTTCCCAAAAATCTCTGTAACTGAGTTTTATCAATAATTGTGTCTGGAAATTTATTTCCAAAATCAATGCTTCTTTGAATAGGGATAATATTTCCCTTTTCAATAAAATGACCCAAAAATTTAATTTTTGTCTGGAATAAAACCATTTTAGGCTTTGAAATGACTAAACCATTTTTTATGACGATCTCTTTAAAGATGTCAAGATGCTTAAAATGTACGTCAATGTCTTTGGAGAAAACGAGAATATCATCAATATAGACAATAATAAAGTCACTAAAGGGATTAAAAATATCATTCATAATTTGTTGGAACTCAGAGGGAGCACTCTTCAAACCAAAAGGCATGACAGTCCACTCATAATGCCCAGAGGGGACATTGAAGGCAGTTTTATACCTATCAGCAGGGTTAATCTGTATCTGCCAAAATCCAGATTTTAAATCAAATTTGGAAAAGACAAGAGCATTGACTAACCTATCTAAGAGATCCTTTTTATTAGGAATAGGGTGTCTAACCCATTTTAAAGCTTTATTAAGAGGTTTATAATTAATAACTAATCTTGGAACACCACGTTCCTGTTCAGAATGCTTATTAACATAGAAAGCAGTGCAAGACCAGGGGGACTTAGAAGGTGTAATAAGCTTCTTATGTAATAAAGAATCAATTTCTTTTTTACAAAGGTCTAAATAATTAGACTTCATCTGGCAAGGCCTAGATTTAGTAGGAATATCAGTATCTTTAAAATTTTCTTCATAAGGAAGAGAAACTATATGTTTCTTTCTGTTCCAAAAAGCATTTGGGAAATCATTGCAAATATCAATGGAAAGCTTATTAAATAAAAGCCGGACTCTATCCTGGAGTTTAGGATTTTTAATTCTGTCTTCAATAGTGAAAGAATTAATCCCTTCTTTGAGAAAATTGATTTGACATTTCTCGTATTTAATTTGATTTTGGATAATATCAAAAATATTATTAAAAGGTTTAGTAATGAAGTTAAAGGAAATAGGTGTTTCTTTATAAATACCAGAAATTCCTTCTTCACTTACTCTTATAGGATAAATTTTTTGAATAAAAGGAAGGCCCACAATCTTTTGGCTAGTAAGGTTTTTGACAATTAAAAAGTCATTAGGGATGCAGCAATTATTAATGCAAACCGAGGCATTTCTAAGTTTATACTCAATTTTTAAAGGACCTCCTCCAGCATGTGAAAGAGATTGAGTAGTTTTTTCAAAAAACTTAGTGGGAATAATGCCTTCCTGGATAACATTTTGGTCGGCTCCACTATCAATCATAGCAATAAAATCCTTTTTAAAAGAATTATTGATAAGAAGAGAAATCTTAGTATACCATTTACGGGACATAACAATATCAATAGCTGAAAGATGGCTTTTATCAAGATTGAGATCACCACTAGGTAAATAATGAGAAGTAGTGCAAGTATCAAAATCATTATTTTTTTCTTTTCCTTTTTCGACAAGAGAAAGTCGAAAGGACAGATCAATATTCTGCTTTTGAAGTATTTTAACATTAGTTTTGATCTTTTCAATTTCTTGAGTCAGATCATTTATAGTAACAGGATTTTGTTTAATATTTTTGCTTTTAAGAATTTTTTCTAATTCTCCCATATTATAATAATTATTATTACTGACTTTATTAGAAAGGCTAGTATTACCTTTAAAAGAAGAATCATCAAACTGTTCAATAATTTTATCCCTTAGACTGGGATCTTTGATCTGTTTAAGAAAATCAATAATATTATTATTATTATCTAAGACACTTATATTCATGTCTTGAAATTGACTTATAAGTCTATAATAGTCATCATCTTTATTGTTATTGATACAATTAAGATTGAGACAAGGTTCACCATTTAAGCAATTATCACATTCTTTTTCATCATTAGAGTTTGACTCTTTAGAAAAATCAGTGTAAGAATTTTCAGAAATATTTTCTTCTTCAGACGCATTATTATCAGAATCCATAATAATCTCAGAAAGAGTTTTCTTTAATTCATCATCAATATCAAGGCTATTGATTTTATCTTTAGCATAACATTGGTTAGCATAATGGTCATTTCTGCCACACTTTCTACAAATAATTTTGTCAGAATAATTTTTATTTTTGAAAGAATTTCTTTTACCCTTTCCACGCCTATAGGCATGTTTTCTTTCTCGATCATCACCTTGTTTATTTTCATTAACAGGATAATTCTTGTGCCTTTTATTTTTTCTTTTAAAATTAGAATCTTTCCGATTTCTTTTATTCATACTGTTTTTAAGTTTAGAATTATCTAAACCAAATTGGTCACAGAAATGACCCAACTGCTTCTTTTCTAAAAGATTATCTTTTTTCATCTGATTTCTTAATTTAAGCTCGTTACAAAGATTTAATCCCTCTTGCACACAAATACTGATAATTTTTCCAAAAGAATGTAATTCATAATGGATAGAGTCAGAGTCTTTCCTTAAAATTTTCTTGACTCTTTCAGCAAAAAGATAAGGAAGACCATCAATAAATTTATTCTTCCATATATCCTGATTACAGTCAGGAATATCATAAATTCTGGATAAAAAGGTATCTTTGTACCACCTAAAATCAGTAAGAGTTTTACACTTCATATTTAAAAGAAGAGTTTTTGTATTTTCAGATCTATTAGTAAATCTGCCAGTGAAGTGTTCTAATATAGTACACACAAGAGAATAAACAGCATCAGTTTTAACTTCATTATTCTCAGTTTTAACAGAAGAAAGAATTTCGTTTCTATTATTAGGGTTTAAATAGTTATCCCAACAACCTTTGAGTTGGCCAGTAAAACCAACTGTTATTGCTTGAGCAGTTTGCAGATCATTATTACCGCAAATTCTACAAGCAGAACTATACATAAGCATTCTATGGCACTGAGCGAAAATATGTTTATCACTAACACCATCAATATTCCATTCATAAATACTTTTTCCTGAATAAGAGGTAGTAAAAAAGTTTTCCTGTTCTTCATGGAGAACGTCAAGAGGAGTAGGCCTTTGATAATAGTATTTAGTTAAGTTGGGTTTATCGGCCCATTTAATTTTATTAATACTTGGATTATCAAGCTCATAGGAACTAGAAGGGTTATCTTTAAGATCATTATTTAAAACTGAAATATTAATGTTCATTTTTTCAAGTTTTTCATTAAGAATTTTTTCAATTTCAGAAACAGAAGCTTCAGTTTTGAAATCCTTAATTTCAATAGGTGATTGAATAGAAGAGGCAGTTTTGATAACTGTGTCAATATGACTGTCTTTTTCTTCAGACTTTGTCTGAGAGACAATTTTATTTTGTAAGGAAATAATTTTGTCAATTTTTCCATGCAAAGAAATAATTTCTTCTCCGAGAATGGAGAGATAAATATTGCAGAAATTATTTTGCTCAATCATATAATTGATATGCTTAGCGGTAATTTGAAGAGTATCATTTTCAATAATTTTAGAGAATGGAAGAAAATTAAAAGTTCTGCCATTCTTTTCCATTTGGAAAGGGGTGTGTGGAGGAAAGATAGATTTCTGAATTCCTCCGGCAACGATTTTGTAATCCCGCTCAATAACAGATATATAATCAATATAAAAGGTCTTTATGAACCAAGGAACATAAAAGGTAATTTCATTGTGTTCCTCACAAAATTCATAAAAGCTTTTGATAAAATAATCAAAATCATCTTTAGAAAAGGTTTTAAAATACCAAATTCTAAAATTATCCCATTTAGGATTGTTGAATTCATTATTAATATAGGCCCTTGTAGAAGAACCTTTTGCAAAATCAAGGATAGGTTTAAAATCCATAAATCAAAGTTTGAAATTGCATTCCGAAATTGTTTCGGGTTCTTTTTCAGCATTGTGAATAATATTATTTTTATTAATAATAACATCGTTTTCATCAAAACCATTGTTTTTAGAAAACACGTTTTCTCTATAATAAGAAGTAGAAGCTCTAGACGTAGAGGGAATGTTAACCTCATAATCTAAAGGAGAAATATAAGAGTGTCCTGAGAAGGATCTTGAAAGAGAATTTTGTCTCCTTTGGCTATTAAAACCAATATTGATAACACCATTATTATCATATTTTATGTGACTTAAGTCACTGTTAACAAAAGGAATTTTGGGCACAGTTTGTTCCAAAACCCAGTTATCTGGAAAATTAATTTCTTCCCATTTTATATGCTTTCTTTTGGTAATACTAGACTTACCAAAATTTGTTTCAATAAGAATAGTTTCATTATTATCTTTTTCACTTATTTTACACATAGGATTAAGAGTAAAAAGAGGTTTATAGTAAATACGATAGCAAATACATATCACCTGTGTACCTGGCATATAATCATAACCATGAGTTTTAACATTTAAAGTTAAAGCATTAAGAATATTTTCATCAGATAAAGAGAGAGAAATGTTAGGATAAACATTAAAATAAACAGGTCCTAACGCAAGACTGGACTCAATAACTCCCATAAGGGATTGTTTCCAATTACAGTTTCTGCCATCTCTTAGAGCAGCAAGAAAGCTTTCAGGGAGACCTTTGAGAGTAAGAGGTCTGAAAGTAATTTGAACGCATCCAATATGAATAAACTTATGAGTGTTTTTAAAAGGTAAATATCATTTTTACTAAGTAGTTTAATAACCATTTCCTCATTGTTTAAAGAGATAGAGGACTCAGTAGTTTTAACTATCTGTCTAAGGTATATTCTTTCAAAAGTTCCAATTTTATAAACTGTTTTAGGCTGTATCTTAGGAATAGTCCATCTGTTTAATAGATCGAGATTTTCAGGAATATCATACTCCTGAACCATAGAGTTCTGGACATTATTGTCCTTAAGACTGAAAAGATTCATCAAGAAAGGATTGTATTGAATCATAAACACTAAACAATAACTATATCTCTACACTCAAATGGCTCTGATACCATAATTCATAAGGATCGTATCGTATCTAACTATATCAATAGTATCCTGTGGATCTTTTCCAAACCAGATAGGACTGACTGAGAAATTCCATAGTCTATGAGTTAACCTGAAAAAAGCTTTACGCCCACAAACGCCTGCGCCTATCCATTGGCAAAACGGCAAAAGGGCACGCCCACATAGTTAACTCATAGATGTCACTAGAAAACTCAAACCTATCGGTTAAACCAACGCTACCTTTGATATAGTAACATATACAGATACAATAGGAAAAAGTTAACAAATGCATCTGAAAGTAGAGTTTAGCTATGCTAGGCCATGATTCAATACAAGAAGATTTAGCCGACCATTAAGGCGGCGATAATATAAAGAAATTCAAAATATACAAAAAGAAAGTAAACAGTATACCTTAATGAGTCACCAGGGCCAACAGTTTATTTCACAAAAAAGGAGAACAGAAAAAGAGATACAAGGGGGTTGTAGAGAGGGAAAGAGAGAGCGAGCAAACTCAAGCGTGCTCTAAAACAGAAAAGAAAATCCTTATATATAGAGAGGGAAGAGCCGGACATGAAACCCCGGATTCCAAAATAAAAAATGAATAATAAGAACTATTCATGAACAGAACTTGGTCTGTTGGTGACGCATGTGGTGACGACATTTAATTCGTCTCTTCCTCAGAAAGATCTTTGGTTTAGATTGCCATCAAAGAAGCTTGCCTTTGTAGAAGAATAAGAGTCTTCTCGAATCTCTTCAATTGTTGAGGATTAAAGCGAGCACTTTTAAGAATTGGGATACAAATTTTTAGGACCCTGATCTTCTTACTGAGTCCTTTAAGATAATTATTATCCTTAATCTTATTGTTATCTTCATCAAAATGAATATGAACAGGGATCTGCCAGATTTCGTGATGCAGCCCTTGTCCAACTCTGAAGAGCCTCCAGTCTTCTTGGTTAATCTCTTCCATAAAGAAATTATTCTTTCATCTTCCTTTTAAGGGATTCTTTAAGAAGATCGAAGCTCTCCTGGACAGAGAAATTCAGATAATCTTCATTTGGATCTTGGGAGTCCTGTATGTCTGACCCAGAGGCCATAGAGGAATCAGATTTTAGATCTGAAAAATCGATATCTTTAAAAAGATTCTTTTTAAGATGATCCATATAAAGATCAACAATTTTTTCTTTATTGATGATTCCCTGGTATCTTTTGGTGAATTCTGAAAGAGTAGGGAGATCTTCAGAGATTATCTCTGTCTTGAAATCATCGATCTTAGATCGAATTCTGTCAATATTATCTTGAATGGGGGGGTTCCTTAGAACCTTCCTGGACAACATTTAGGTTGCCCCAAAACCTTGTGGAACTTACTCTCCATAGGCAAGGTAAATTGAATTCAGTATAACCGAATTCTGGTCTCCATTTCCAAACCCAAGGTATACCTGAGTCAACAAAGAATAAAAAAGTGGCTTTACCACTTGTATTATGAGTTTTTCTTGAAGAAAAAGTAATAGAATATTCTTCAAGGAGACCCTTTAAATGGTCAGGTAGAATATCTACCGAAGCCCCGTAGGTGTTCCACCAAGAGGTGAACCAATTAGGAATTTGATTCCTTCCAACATTCTCACAAATTTTAATCAACCAGGTGTGAGTATGTTTATCATTCTGATGGAGGAGAGTTTTATAAAAACTTTCAACATAGTCCCAGTAATTATACTGGAAAGTAGCCTGACTATTTTTATTAGTCACTTTCCTCTCAGCCATAGGTGAGATTCCCCATTCCTGAATAGAAAAAATCTTTTTGATCACAAACTTTGAATAATTTATATTATTCTTGATCTGAAAGTGTGAAATATCAACACTGCCTAGCTCAATGAGAATGTTCTCATAAAAACCTCTAGGCTTATAAGTCTGACTTGCCCAAGAAATATTTGGGATGTATTTTTCCATAAGAGTCCATGGGGATTCTTGGAATTTCTCGTCGCCATCTTCAATAAGAAGAATCAAACTCTTGTGAGGAGAATCAAAATATTTGGTCTCCGTCTGAACAGTGGAAGCATAAGAAACTTCCTCTTCATTAAGAGAATTATTCTCTGTTGAAGTAGAGGCTTTAGCCTTTTGTCTGAGAAATTCTTGGAACTCCTTTTGCTCTTTTAAAGAGCCAGCACCAGAAATATTCTGATGGTAGAGGGATCTTTGCCCCATCTGAATGAGAGGAGGTCTTCCTCCTCTGCCTCCTCTTCCTCTATAAGAGGTTTGGGAACTTCTGCCAGAAAGACTCATATCTGACATTCAAGAAATATATTCTCTGGTTAGAAAATCAGGAATATGATTATCATTTCCTATAAGATGGACAATATTAAAATCAAAATAGGCAAGATGAGATTGCCATCTAGCAAACATTTGCTTGGAAACATTATGTTCCACATCCTTAGTAAGCATGAAAGTAACAGCTTTACAATCAGTTTTTATAGTAAACTTCTGATTGTATAAGTCATCCTGGAATTTAAGGACACTTTTAACAATAGCTAAAATTTCTTTAGCAACAGTAGAATAATTTTTCTGTGAATTATTCCATTTTCCAGAGTAGAATCTGACAATATACTCTTGTTTATTCATGGGGTTAATCTGTTTTAAAATACTACCATAACCTAAATCAGAGGCATCAGTTTCAACGGTTTTTTCCCAAAGAGGATTAGCAATAGAAAGGCAAGGAATATTCTTCACCTTTTCTTTAATCTTTAAAATGGCTTTAGTATGATTATCATTCCAAGGTGGAGGATTCTTTTTAAGTCTATCATAGAGAATAGCAGAGTCTTCTGCAAGATTCTTGATGTAAGGGGAAACATAATTAAGGCTTCCCAAAAATCTCTGTAACTGAGTTTTATCAGTAATTGTGTCTGGAAATTAATTTCCAAAATCAATGCTTCTTTGAATAGGGATAATATTTCCCTTTTCAATAAAATGACCCAAAAATTTAATTTTTGTCTGGAATAAAACCATTTTAGGCTTTGAAATGACTAAACCATTTTTTATGACGATCTCTTTAAAGATGTCAAGATGCTTAAAATGTACGTCAATGTCTTTGGAGAAAACGAGAATATCATCAATATAGAAAATAATAAAGTCACTAAAGGGATTAAAAATATCATTCATAATTTGTTGGAACTCAGAGGGAGCATTCTTCAAACCAAAAGGCATGACAGTCCACTCATAATGCCCAGAGGGGACATTGAAGGCAGTTTTATACCTATCAGCAGGGTTAATCTATATCTGCCAAAATCCAGATTTTAAATCAAATTTGGAAAAGACAAGAGCATTAACTAACCTATCTAAGAGATCCTTTTTATTAGGAATAGGGTGTCTAACCCATTTTAAAGCTTTATTAAGAGGTTTATAATTAATAACTAATCTCGGAACACCACGTTCCTGTTCAGAATGCTTATTAACATAGAAAGCAGTGCAAGATCAGGGGGACTTAGTAGGTGTAATACGCTTCTTATGTAATAAAGAATCAATTTCTTTTTTACAAAGGTCTAAATAATTAGACTTCATCTGGCAAGACCTGGATTTAGTAGGAATATCAGTATCTTTAAAATTTTCTTCATAAGGAAGAGAAACTATATGTTTCTTTCTGTTCCAAAAAGCATTTGGGAAATCATTGCAAATATCAATGGAAAGCTTATTAAATAAAAGCCGGACTCTATCCTGGAGTTTAGAATTTTTAATTCTGTCTTCAATAGTGAAAGAATTAATCTCTTCTTTGAGAAAATTGATTTGACATTTCTCGTATTTAATTTGATTTTGGATAATATCAAAAATATTATTAAAAGGTTTAGTAATGAAGTTAAAGGAAATAGGTGTTTCTTTATAAATACCAGAAATTCCTTCTTCACTTACTCTTATAGGATAAATTTTTTGAATAAAAGGAAGACCCACAATCATTTGGCTAGTAAGGTTTTTGACAATTAAAAAGTCATTAGGGATGCAGCAATTATTAATGCAAATCGAGGCATTTCTAAGTTTATACTCAATTTTTAAAGGACCTCCTCCAGCATGTGAAAGAGATTGAGTAGTTTTTTCAAAAAACTTAGTGGGAATAATGCCTTCCTGGATAACATTTTGGTCGGCTCCACTATCAATCATAGCAATAAAATCCTTTTTAAAAGAATTATTGATAAGAAGAGAAATCTTAGTATACCATTTACGGGACATAACAATATCAATAGCTGAAAGATGGCTTTTATCAAGATCGAGATCACCACTAGGTAAATAATGAGAAGTAGTGCAAGTATCAAAATCATTAATTTTTTCTTTTCCTTTTTCGACAAGAGAAAGTCGAAAGGACAGATCAATATTCTGCTTTTGAAGTATTTTAACATTAGTTTTGATCTTTTCAATTTCTTGAGTCAGATCATTTATAGTAACAGGATTTTGTTTAATATTTTTGCTTTTAAGAATTTTTTCTAATTCTCTCATATTATAATAATTATTATTACTGACTTTATTAGAAAGGCTAGTATTACCTTTAAAAGAAGAATCATCAAACTGTTCAATAATTTTATCCCTTAGACTGGGATCTTTGATCTGTTTAAGAAAATCAATAATATTATTATTATTATCTAAGACACTTATATTCATGTCTTGAAATTGACTTATAAGTCTATAATAGTCATCATCTTTATTGTTATTGATACAATTAAGATTGAGACAAGGTTCACCATTTAAGCAATTATCACATTCTTTTTCATCATTAGAGTTTGACTCTTTAGAAAAATCAGTGTCAGAATTTTCAGAAATATTTTCTTCTTCAGACGCATTATTATCAGAATCCATAATAATCTAAGAAAGAGTTTTCTTTAATTCATCATCAATATCAAGGCTATTGATTTTATCTTTAGCATAACATTGGTTAGCATAATGGCCATTTCTGCCACACTTTCTACAAATAATTTTGTCAGAATAATTTTTATTTTTGAAAGAATTTCTTTTACCCTTTCCACGCCTATAGGCATGTTTTCTTTCTCGATCATCACCTTGTTTATTTTCATTAACAGGATAATTCTTGTGCCTTTTATTTTTTCTTTTAAAATTAGAATCTTTCCGATTTCTTTTATTCATACTGTTTTTAAGTTTAGAATTATCTAAACCAAATTGGTCACAGAAATGACCCAACTGCTTCTTTTCTAAAAGATTATCTCTTTTCATCTGATTTCTTAATTTAAGCTCGTTACAAAGATTTAATCCCTCTTGGACACAAATACTGATAATTTTTCCAAAAGAATGTATTTCATAATGGATAGAGTCAGAGTCTTTCCTTAAAATTTTCTTGACTCTTTCAGCAAAAAGATAAGGAAGACCATCAATAAATTTATTCTTCCATATATCCTGATTACAGTCAGGAATATCATAAATTCTGGATAAAAATGTATCTTTGTACCACCTAAAATCAGTAAGAGTTTTACACTTCATATTTAAAAGAAGAGTTTTTGTATTTTCAGATCTATTAGTAAATCTGCCAGTGAAGTGTTCTAATATAGTACACACAAGAGAATAAACAGCATCAGTTTTAACTTCATTATTCTCAGTTTTAACAGAAGAAAGAATTTCGTTTCTGTTATTAGGGTTTAAATAGTTATCCCACCAACCTTTGAGTTGGCCAGTAAAACCAACTGTTATTGCTTGAGCAGTTTGCAGATCATTATTACCGCAAATTCTACAAGCAGAACTATACATAAGCATTCTATGACACTGAGCGAAAATATGTTTATCACTAGCACCATCAATATTCCATTCATAAATACTTTTTCCTGAATAAGAGGTAGTAAAAAAGTTTTCCTGTTCTTCATGGAGAACGTCAAGAGGAGTAGGCCTTTGATAATAGTATTTAGTTAAGTTGAGTTTATCGGCCCATTTAATTTTATTAATACTTGTATTATCAAGCTCATAGGAACTAGAAGGGTTATCTTTAAGATCATTATTTAAAACTGAAATATTAATGTTCATTTTTTCAAGTTTTTCATTAAGAATTTTTTCAATTTCAGAAACAGAAGCTTCAGTTTTGAAATCCTTAATTTCAACAGGTGATTGAATAGAAGAGGCAGTTTTGATAACTGTGTCAATATGACTGTTTTTTTCTTCAGACTTTGTCTGAGAGACAATTTTATTTTGTAAGGAAATAATTTTGTCAATTTTTCCATGCAAAGAAATAATTTCTTCTCCGAGAATGGAGAGATAAATATTGCAGAAATTATTTTGCTCAATCATATAATTGATATGCTTAGCGGTAATATGAAGAGTATCATTTTCAATGATTTTAGAGAATGGAAGAAAATTAAAAGTTCTGCCATTCTTTTCCATTTGGAAAGGGGTGTGTGGAGGAAAGATAGATTTCTGAATTCCTCCGGCAACGATTTTGTAATCCCGCTCAATAACAGATATATAATCAATATAAAAGGTCTTTATGAACCAAGGAACATAAAAGGTAATTTCATTGTGTTCCTCACAAAATTCATAAAAGCTTTTGATAAAATAATCAAAATCATCTTTAGAAAAGGTTTTAAAATACCAAATTCTAAAATTATCCCATTTAGGATTGTTGAATTCATTATTAATATAGGCCCTTGTAGAAGAACCTTTTGCAAAATCAAGGATAGGTTTAAAATCCATAAATCAAAGTTTGAAATTGCATTCCGAAATTGTTTCGGGTTCTTTTTCAGCATTGTGAATAATATTATTTTTATTAATAATAACATCATTTTCATCAAAACCATTATTTTTAGAAAATACGTTTTCTCTATAATAAGAAGTAGAAGCTCTAGACGTAGAGGGAACGTTAACCTCATAATCTAAAGGAGAAATATAAGAGTGTCCTGAGAAGGATCTTGAAAGAGAATTTTGTGTCCTTTGGCTATTAAAACCAATATCGATAACACCATTATTATCATATTTTATGTGACTTAAGTCACTGTTAACAAAAGGAATTTTGGGCACAGTTTGTTCCAAAACCCAGTTATCTGGAAAATTAATTTCTTCCCATTTTATATGCTTTCTTTTGGTAATACTAGACTTACCAAAATTTGTTTCAATAAGAATAGTTTCATTATTATCTTTTTCACTTATTTTACACATAGGATTAAGAGTAAAAAGAGGTTTATAGTAAATACGATAGCAAATACATATCACCTGTGTACCTGGCATATAATCATAACCATGAGTTTTAACATTTAAAGTTAAAGCATTAAGAATATTTTCATCAGATAAAGAGAGAGAAAGGTTAGGATAAACATTGAAATAAACAGGTCCTAACGCAAGACTGGACTCAATAACTCCCATAAGGGATTGTTTCCAGTTACAGTTTCTGCCATCTCTTAGAGCAGCAAGAAAGCTTTCAGGGAGACCTTTGAGAGTAAGAGGTCTGAAAGCAATTTTAACGCATCCAATATGAATAAACTTATGAGTGTTTTTAAAAGGTAAAATATCATTTTTACTAAGTAGTTTAATAACCATTTCCTCATTGTTTAAAGAGATAGAGGACTCAGTAGTTTTAACTATCTGTCTAAGGCATATTCTTTCAAAAGTTCCAATTTTATAAACTGTTTTAGGCTGTATCTTAGGAATAGCCCATCTGTTTAACAAATCGAGATTTTCAGGAATATCATACTCCTGAATCATAGAGTTCTGGACATTATTGTCCTTAAGACTGAAAACATTCATCAAGAAATGATTGTATTGAATCATAAACACTAAACAATAACTATATCTCTACACTCAAATGGCTCTGATACCATAATTCATAAGGATCGTATCGTATCTAACTATATCTTTAGTATCCTGTGGATAATTTGTTTAGTGTAGAAATATATAGCTATTATTTCTATAAAAAAAATAGTTCTTAATTAGTATACGATCGAACTAGTTTTGAAATATTAGTTATGGTTACTTTACTTACTACAGTTGCACAATTGCACCGTGCAATTCATGTGTATTTCTAAATAATATTATTTATTTTAAAATGTACTATTCATTTTTATTGAAAAATATTACTTATTTGAGTATGAATAGAGTGAAATTGATTCATATATGAACTTATTAAACGATATTAGTTGTTATCACTAAAGAATATTGATTATTTTAACTAAAGAGTATTAGTTGTTTCACTAAGAAGTCTTAATTTGTTTTCGGTAAACAACTAATTTTCTTCAGTGGGAACAACTAATACACTTCAATAAAAACAATTAATACTCTTTAGTGAAAACAACTAGTACTCTTCAATAATTTATGTATGAATCATTTTCATTCTATGTCCACTAATTTTCATTTAACAATGTGCATCGGTTAAAAGGTGCAAATGATGCACTCTAGTGTTAGTCATTTATATTTGGCCACACTTAGAAATTCTTTTTCAAATATATGTATGAAATGAGGTAGTTTTATGTGAAACCTCCTCACAAGCTTATTCCACGAAACATATATATTCGACCTAATTTCGTAAATTTGGATCATAATATATTTTTCACGTGTTACCACACTCTTTTAGATTTCAAGACCTAGCCTTAGGCTTTGAATTTCAGGGACAAGTCTGCAAACCGTTTCTAATTGACGAGACAGATGAAGTTGGCTACAGGAGGCAATTTTTGGCACCAACATTATGTTGTTCATTACTCATGAAATTGCAATTGCTATTTTTGAAACTTGACAAATGCGATCAGTTAGAGAGTATGCATCTCAATTTATTTAAGATTGAGATTTCATGAAAATAAACCTGGTGATTAAGCGACTTTCGCCTTCACTCATTTCTCTAACAATTGAAAAGATTTGAGGAGAAGGAGAAAATTAAAATATATAAAAGTGCACCGATCTTTACTTAAAAATGTATCACATTTTAAATTAGAGTATGCATAGAATGAAATTGGTTCATACCTAAATCTTTTAAGAGTATTAGTTATTTTCATTAAAAAATATTATTGTTTTCACTAAAAGGTATGAGTTGTTTATACTGAAAAGTATTAATTTGTTTTCACTAAATAAGTAATACTTCTCAGTATAAACAACTCACACTCTTTAGTAAAAACAACTAATACCCTTTAATTGTTCATATATGTACCATTTTTACTCTATATTTTGTCTTTAACTTAAAAGGAGTTAGTATTGTGTGAACTAGTTTCACCGTAAAACTGATTTACAACTAATACTTTATAATAAAACAATTAATATTCTTTGGTAAAACAACTAATACTCTTTAAAGAAATAATTAGTATCATTAAAAACTAATACCTTAATGTAAAAAACTATCAATATCTTTTAATGAAACTACTTATAATCTCTAAACAAATTTCACATTTCACGGTGACACTTGTTCGCGCAATACTTTATCAATTAAAAGATATCGCTTTTCCAAAAAGAAATGTTATCACTCTTCACTTAAAATATTATCACTTGTCAATTTTTTGTTAACATGCGAACTGACGGAAATCTTTTTTAATAGGCGAGTGAAATTCTGTTGCTTAATGGAGCCCAATCTCACAAAATGAGATCATGAATCATCTCACATAAATATTTGTATGTTATATTCAGTTGATCTAGATATGTAAATCGCCCCGGTTTCTCATTAATCTTTGTACATATATATGAATCGTTGCTCAAGTGTACAATGCCACGATTCCAATCAAATTGTCCTCAATATTGTTCTGATTTCGACTAAACCACAGCCCCTAAGGGTTTGTTTGCTTTGATTGATAAGATTGATAAATAATTATTTTTCGGTTATAGGATAATTAGTACAGCTCCTTTATGTGTTCATTATCACTTTGATCACTTATTCCGAATCGGTATCAAATAAATCCAACGAATGATTGAATGAAATTAAAATATTAATTTCTCCTAATCCAACAAGACAAACACATACACAAACAAAACAAAGCTTGTCCGGCTCAAGTAAGTCCGATTCTTGTACAAGCCACTCTGTTAGCGTTTGTGCTTACTTTTCAAAGTTAATCCTCTATAAATTAATATAATTAAAATATTAAAAACTTATTATTTTAGAAAGTTATTAATTAAAAGATGGATAAATTAATAATTTATTAATGTAAAGAGAGTTTTCTTGATTCAACGGATATAAAATTGTAAATATAACTATGACAAAGTCTTATATAAGTAAATTTTATCATACAATCGTTTTTATTATGGGTATATTTTTAAATAATATTAGTTATTTTATTAAAATGTACTATTAATTTGATATTATTTTTTATTTTATTAAAAAATATTACTTCTTTTACATAAGACCAACCTTTAACTATATAAGCAAAACATTATATTTTACTAATGTATATATCATGTATTCATGTCCGTGATTAATATTTAAAAATAAATTATTGTCAAACTAAATAAGTGGATTTAATAAGTAATAGATTCATTGCATAATTTTGACTAAAACACCTAAACTTTTGGAAGTGATAAGAAAAGTTAGTCATATGCTCCATTAATTAAATTTAAATTTGAAGAAAAAAAAAGACGATAATAAAATCATATATATTTTACCTAATTGTCTTAGATGCTTCTAATTTTTAGGATTATTATTTTTTAATTAATTTAACCAGATCACTAATTCATATAATGATTTTAAAGTATATTTTGTTATTATTTTATGAATTTTTTTTTTCATTGACCTAAGTCGAGATGGAATAATATTATTATTTTAGATGGTATTTTATTAAAAAAATTCTCACTATCTGTTCCTTATTTGTATATGTGGGTAAGACTAAGAGCTTGCTTGCTTTAAACTAAAAAGAAACAAATGAAATAGAAAGATTGAGAAATAAAGGACAAAGTATAGAGTGAAAATGGTTTATACATAAATCATTGAAGGGTATTAGTTGTTTTCATTAAAGAGTATTAGTTGTATTTACTGAAGAGTATTACTGATTTACACTAAAGAGTCTTAGTTGTTCACTGAAAATGAACTAAGACTTTTCAATGTAAACCAGTATTACTCTTCAGTAAAAACAACTAATACTCTTCAATGAAAACCACTAATAACCTTCGATAATTCATATATAAACTAATTTCACTCTATACGTACATACTCGAAATAAATATTGAGGAAAATTGACAAGAATGCACTGAATGTTGGTAATAATGATTAAAATATTATTTATGTTTTATAGTTTGTAAAAATACCCACTATGTTTTTAAAATTTGGTAAAATTGTCCTGCAACCGACTACAATAAGTCTGTAATCGGTATACGATGATGTGTCATTTTTTTTTTTTTTTATGAAAATGCCCTTTATATTTTTGTTATTTGATGAAAATGCTCTTTGTATTTTATAATTAAAAATTAAGGATTACAATATAGAAAACAATTTAATAAACATAAATGTCCATTATGTTTCGTATAAATTAAGGACTTAAACTATTTTGCATAAATGTGCATTATGTTTTCAAAACTCAGTAAAAATATCATGTAATCGGCTACAATCAGTTTGTGACCGTTATACAGTGACGTGACAGTACTTTTTGATGCAAAAAAGTCAAAATTAAATTTATAATTGAGCTTAAAATCTAAATGCATACTTGGGTGCAAGTTAGAATTTGTGTTGGACAATATATTAGTGGACATTACAATATATTGTCTTGAAAAAGAACTAAAAGAAAAAGTTAAAGAAAACTTTTATACGTACGATAAAATCTGACGCTAGTTGTTTTTCTATTTGAACCTTGAAGAAGAGACTGATGGGCCTACGAGTTATGACTTAAGAGACTGATGGAGAAGAGACCACGTAATTGCTTATTTATTATGCTATCTTTTCTTAAACTTGGGCTTTAGCAGTTTTATTGTTTGGTTTTAATACTTATGGGCCTTGTTTTTACCCTAAGTATGTCAGTATTTATATTTCTTCCGTGGATGATAAACTCAGTTTTAAGATTATCAAACAATTATGGTTTTTCTCGTGTCTCTTGCAATATCACGTTCTCGCTGCGTCAGTTGGTATCCGGAGTCAGTTCCTGGACCACGATGCCTCCGAAATCGAACGATAAGCAAGAGATAACTGCTCTCCACGAACAGATCACAGTCGTTGCTAACCAGGTTACCACTCTTACCGCCAAGTTTGAAAGTTTCCTGGACTCGCAGATGGCTAACCCCGCACCTCCGCATAAAGGGACGTCAGACACCCCTGTGACGGACGAGGAGGAGACCATAACTTTGGAGAACCCGTTCGCCCCGCTTGCCCGTCCTAATCAGCCCCAGCCCCTTGCGCCGGTGCTGGAGACACGTTGGGATGCTGGCTTCCATCTCGATATCCCCGAATTTGTCGGTGATGGGTCACCCGATGATTTCCTCGACTGGTTTTTCACGGTGAGGAATTTGTTGGATTTCAAATCAGTTCCCCTAGATCGTCGTGTCGCCCTAGTTGCCACACATTTCCGATCCCGCGCTGCCACCTGGTGGCGAACTGTTAAAGTCGCGCGCCGTGGTGATGGGCGCCCGGATATTCAACACTGGGAAGTGCTTCGCGAAGTGATGACGGCGGAATTTATCCCTGTTAACTATGCCTCTACTCTCTATCAGCAATTCCAACATCTCCGTCAGGGCGTGGATTCGGTGGATTCCTACACCAATGCTGTCCCAGATTGATAGTCGTGAAACGCCATCCCAGGTCGTTTCCCGGTACATCAGGGGTCTTCATATCGCATTCCAGGATATGTTGAATTTGCTGCGTCCCACCTCTGTGGCGGATGCTCACCAAAAAGCCCTAGTGCTGGAGTCGCAACAGAGCCGCCGTCCTCCTACCGCGCCATTGATTCATGATCGCCGTCCACCTCCACCGCCCCCTACTGCTTCACCCGGCCCGTGGGGTCCTGCTCCACCGCCTCTTCCACCCAGGCCGCCGCCTCCTACCCCAGTTGGTCCTCGGCCGTCCCTCAATGGCCGTTGTTTCAATTGTGGAGACCCTGGGCATCGTATGAACGCTTGTTCTCACCTGCGTAGCTCTCGTGCCCTAATTCTGGAAGGTGATGACCCATATATTTCGGATGATCAGCCCGTTTATGATTCGGACCCGAATGAGGACGCTTCTGCTTTGCACTTATTGGGCAACTCTGGCCCGATGCTGGTCCTCCATCGCACATTTTGTTCTACCAAGACGGAGCCTGCCCCATCTCAACGAAATGCCATCTTTCGGTCTGCTTGCACTATCAATGGTAAGATTTGTAAGTACATTATTGATTCAGGAGCCTGTGAGAATGTTATCTCTGATTCCGTTGTCGCTAAATTGGCTTTACCTACTATTTCTCACCTTAAACCGTATACTCTTGGTTGGATTACTCGTGGTTCTGTTGTTTCTGTCACTGACCGTGTACGGGTACCTTTTCTATTGGGGGGAAATACTTTGACTCTATATGGTGTGATGTGGTTCCTATGGACGTGTGCCACCTCCTTTTGGGCCGGCCGTGGCAATTCGATCGACGGGTCTCCACGATGGCTTTGCCAACACTTACACCCTGTTTGTTGATGGTGTTGCTTTCGTCCTACATCCGTCTGGGTCCCCTCCTCCTGAACCGGCCCCAGCCCCATCCGTGATTCTCTTGTCCGGCACCGCGTTTGAGCGCGAACTTACCTCCGGTTCTCCGGGTTTTCTTCTTTTGGCACATGATATCTCGTCATCTACTTCTATTCCACCTTTGGCTCAATCTATTTTGCAGGACTTAGTGGATGTGTTTCCCTCTAAATTGCCAGCTGAGTTACCTCCTCTCCGCGACATCCAACATCAGATCGATCTCATTCCTGGGGCTTCTTTGCCTAACTGGCCCCACTACCGCATGAGCCCGGCCGAACATGCTGAACTTCGGGGACAAGTGGAGAACTTACTCAGTCGTGGTTTAGTTCGTGAGAGCCTTAGCCCTTGTGTCGTTCCAGCCCTTCTCACTCCTAAGAAGGACGACACCTGGCGTATGTGTGTTGACAACAGGGCCATCAATAAGATCACGGTTCGCTACCGCTTTCCTGTACCTCGCCTTGATGATTTATTGGATCAGCTGTGTGGTTCGTCGGTGTTCTCCAAACTTGATTTACGCAGTGGCTACCATCAGATTCATATTCGCCCGGGAGATGAATGGAAGACAACCTTTAAGATGCGCGAGAGGCTTTTCGAATGGCTAGTGATGCCTTTTGGCTTGTCGAACGCCCCTAGCACGTTCATGCGTGTTATGAACCAGGCCCTTCGACCACTTATCGGCGTTTGTATCGTCGTCTATTTCGACGATATCCTCATTTGTAGTCAGTCTGAGTCTGACCATGCCCAGCACCTTCGTGATGTTCTTGAAATTTTGCTGCGTAAAAAGTTTTATGGGGCTCCTCATAAATGTGTGTTCTTTACGAATTCAGTCCTATTCTTAGGGTTCCGTATATCTTCTGCGGGAGTTAGTATCGACGATTTGAAAATCGCGGCCATTCGGGATTGGCCCACACCTGCTACCGTCACGGCTGTTTGGAGTTTTCACGGCCTAGCATCTTTCTACAGACGCTTCATTGCCCACTTTAGCACGATTGTGGCTCCATTGACTGATTGCATGAAGGGCAAGTCCTTCTCTTGGACGCCGGAAGCGGACACTGCCTTCTCCATTATCAAGCAGAAATTGACGTCTGCACCCATCTTGATCTTGCCAGATTTTTCTGTTTCCTTTGAGCTCCATTGTGATGCTTCAAAGGTCGGGATTGGTGTCGTGCTTAGTCAAGATGGCCGCCCTGTGGCTTTCTTCAGTGAAAAGCTTACGGGTCCTCGTTCCCGTTACTGCGCGTACGACGTGGAATTCTATGCGGTGGTTTGTGCGGTGCGTTATTGGCGGCATTATTTGTTCCAAAGAGAGTTCGTCTTATTTACCGACCACGACTCTCTTAAATATATGGCTAGCCAGGATAATGTTTCGAGTCGCCACGCCTCTTGGGCCGCCTATCTCCAATAGTTTAATTTTGTCATCTGATATAAATCCGGGGCCTCGAATCACATGGCAGATGCTCTCAGCTGCCGTCATTCACTGCTACTCGATATGCGGGTTTCGGTGCCAAATTTTGATGACTTTGCCCGCTTGTATGAAGATGATCCATTCTTCTCTCGAATTCTCGGTCACCTTCGTTGTGGTGAACCCACGGATTTCATTCTTGTTGAGGGATTTTTATTCTATGGGTCACGCTTATGCATTCCCACTTACAGCCTTCGTTTGCAATTGATCATGGAGCTGCATGGCTTGGGTCACGCTGGGAGAGACCGTACTTTAGAATTGTTGCAACAACGTTACTATTGGCCTTCGCTTCGACGGGATGTGGCGCGCTTTGTGGCACGCTGCCATATGTGTCAGGTTTCTAAGGGCCCCGCTACTAACGCCGGCTTATACATGCCGCTACCGGTTCCCGATGCTCCATGGCTGGGGGGTCAGCATGGACTTCGTGTTGGGTTTGCCACGTACTCAGTGGGGTTTTGACTCCATTTTTGTCTTTGTTGATCGGCTTAGCAAAATGGTTCACTTTATCACGTGCAAGCACACGTCGGATGCGGTGCATGTCGCTCAACTGTACTTTCGGGATGTTTTCCGTTTGCATGGGCTACCTGAATCTATCGTATCGGATCGCGACACCCATTTTCTCAGTCACTTCTGGCGCTGTCTTTGGCGTCATGCTAATACAACTCTTCTTTTTAGTAGCGCTTATCATCCTCAAACCGATGGTCAAACCGAGGTTGTTAATCGCTTGTTGGGTAATACTCTGCGTTGCTTGGTTGGTGATAATCTTAAATCGTGGGACGCCAAGCTTAGTCAGGCCAGTTCGCTCATAACTCCGCCGTGTGTCGCAGCACGGGCTATTGTCCATTCTTTATCGTTTTCGGTTGTGTCCCCAGGGCACTCATTGATCTCTTGACCTTACCGCCTGGTGCACGGGTCGATGAACGTGCATCTTCTTACCGGGAGGCTCTGCGCATGGTGCACTCTGCTACGAAGAAGCACTTGGAGGAGAGTAATGCCCGCTACAAAGGGCATGCAGATTCCCGCCGCCGCCATCTTGAGTTCCATATTGGCGACCTTGTTTGGCGGTGCTCACGAAGGACCGGTTCCCAGCCCATGAATACAACAAACTAGCCTCGAGGAAGATTGGACCGGTGAAGATCGTGGAGAAAATCAACTCGAATGGTTACCGCTTGAGTCTGCCCCCGGGCATTCGCACATCCGACACCTTCAACGTCAAACATCTTGTGCCTTATGTTGGAGAAGAGACTCATCCCGATTCGAGGGCGAATCGTTCCGATGAGGGAGGAACTGATGGAGAAGAGACCACGTAATTGCTTATTTATTATGTTATCTTTTCTTAAACTTGGGCTTTAGCAGTTTTATTGTTTGGTTTTAATACTTATGGGCCTTATTTTTACCCTAAGTATGTTAGTATTTATATTTCTTCCGTGGATGATAAACTCAGTTTAAGATTATCAAACAATTAGGGGTTTTCCCGTGTCTCTTGCAATATCACGTTCTCGCTGCGTCAAAGACTCAAGCATAATGGTTATTTACTCGAATTACAAACTATGATTTTTTTTATTTTTTTCTTAAAGATGGGTTTTTATTATATTATTTGATTCATGAACTTATGTGGCCCAACAAATCATATTTAAAGAGAAATGTGATCCAAATATGAACCATAAATTGGTCGTTGGTCAGTTTCAAACAACTAAAAAATGTAGAATTAATGAGTCTTGTTTGAAACGTTCTCAAAATAAAGCAGGGTTCGTCGTGCCCTCTACTAGCCAAACGCACTACTAAAATATTGGACATATACAGCTGCACATATACAGCCATTTTCAATAACCGCTGTATAAGTAAAGCTATATACAGCGGTTATAAAAAAAAAATATACAGCGGTTTATAACCGCTATATAAAATTTATCATATATAGCGGTTAAAAACCGCTGCGGAAGTACATGTATAGCGGTTTAGAACCGCTATATAAGTTAAATCTTATATAGCGGTTAAAAACCGCTGTATATATATATATTTTTCCGTATACACTCCGCCCCCAAATTACAATTCCGACTAAAATTTCCCAAATCCCTAGCGGCCGCTTCGTCGTCCTCGCCGTGCGCCTCCACCGTGCCTCGCCCGACGCCGCTGACCCCGCCGTGCAGCCTCGCCCGACGCCGCTGAGTATTTTCTTTAATTTGGACGACAGCTCCACCGGCCGGGATCGATTCTTCCAGCGCCGCCATGCGACGCCACTCCTCTATCTCCACGGCCGCGCGACGCTCTTCTCTCCACAGCCGCCGTCGACGCCCTCCTCTCCACAACCGCTGCCAATCTCTACAGGTTAGTATAATTTTTTCCTAATTTATTGGTTTTATGCTTGTTTGGTATATTAATTTAGTTTAGTGATAATGATGATGATGATATGATGATGATTTTACTTGAATTAAGCTTGTTTATTCACTCGTCATGGAATACCACATGTAGTGGCACTTGTACATTTTTTTTTTTAGTTTTTTTAGAAAATGGTGGTGGGGTTGGTGTGAAATGTGAAGTGAAGTGAATTCTCCTTCTATTGTGATTGCAGTTTCCTTTTGAATTTCAGAATAATAAATTGCAATTTTAGATTGCAAATGTTTGAACTTATAATAAACATTTTGCAAATGTGTGTCTGTGATTGAAATTATATTTAATGACTTTATTAAAGTAATTTTGAACTTTATAAAAAAGTTGTAATTGTGTTTGTACTAAAGTTGTAATCTTTTATTTATTTGGTTGAACTTATAATCACATTGTTTTAGATAACAAAAGCCCTGATGATCTGTTATAAGTATTAAGTCTTCATGCTAGTGTGTAAAATGTTCTCTGTATTTGTCTGTACTTGTAAAATTTTCTCCTATTAAGGGGAACTGATCTGAAGATAACGATAAGCTGAAGAACAAGAACCACATGCCTAAGTGATAAAGACTTCTTAAAATCTAAAGTTTTCCTAAGCTGACATAAGTGGAATGTAAGAAGAGTTTCTCAGTCCACTGAAGGACTAGGCTGAGAAACATTAAAGACTGGGCTTTTGATGCTAGCTGCATTAGACCATAAGTATTCTAGTTAGAGGTTTTAATGTTTTAGAATGTAGTAGTTATATTGAATTGCTAGTTATATGTAGACTCAACTTGTGTGGATTTCGGTTCAATCTATATAGGCATCTCTAGTTCTATATGGATCGAAAGTGGGTTCGAGCAGATCGATTATCAGAGGAGTATAGGAATAGGGTGGAAGAATTTTGTAAGCATGCAATTAGATACTTTTCCGACCATCGATACATTCCATGTCCGTGTTGGAAATGTATGAATGGAAAAACTGTTAGTTGTCGAGAAACTTTGTTGGAACACTTGATGTGTCACGGTATTGACAAAACATACACCGTTTGGACATCTCATGGTGAGAGAAGAGATGGACGCAGCTCAAGCAACCTAGGAGCTAACTTTAGATTTGAAGATACAGTGGATGAGGATAGTTTCAGAGATGTACCGATTGTTGATACATCGAGTGGGGATGACACAAATCTGCGAGATCACCCTTATATGTCAGAAAAATTAAGGGATGACGCTGGATTACACCTTTGGCCCGGGTGTAAGAAGGCAACAAAAGTGTCAGCTGTGTTGATATTGTTCAACCTAAAAGCAACACACGAGTTGTCCGATGTGTGCTTCTCCAGTATGCTGGAAGCAATTAGTGGTCTATTGCCCGATGGAAATGTACTGCCTACGAAAGCATATGAGGCTAAGAAAATGCTTAAGTCCATCGGGTTAACACATCAAAAAATTCATGCTTGCCCGGGTGATTGTATTTTATTTCGGAAGGAGTATGAAGACCTCAATGCATGTCCTAAGTGTGGGAAGAAGAGATATCTGAAAAATAAATCTCCAGCGAAGGTGATGTGGTATTTCCCAATAATACCAAGATTCAGGAGAATGTATAGTAGCGATGTGGATGCTAGAAATTTGACTTGGCATCATGATGATAGGATCAAAGATGGAATGCTAAGACACCCTGCTGATTCACCCCAGTGGAAGACATTCGATGCCAGACATCCAGAATTTGGCAACGATCCACGA
This sequence comes from Ballota nigra, assembly GCA_947034835.1. Classification (NCBI taxonomy): domain Eukaryota; kingdom Viridiplantae; phylum Streptophyta; class Magnoliopsida; order Lamiales; family Lamiaceae; genus Ballota; species Ballota nigra. Next base: position 54,489,000 of record OX344723.1, on the reverse strand, counting down.
CACTTGCGTCTTGCACTCTCAACTGACGGGATGAATCCGTTCGGTATCCAAAGTACCAACCACAGTACATGGCCAGTAATTCTGATGATTTATAATCTTGCACCGGAGTTGTGCATGAAGCGCACTTACATGATGTTGTCTATATTGATATCAGGACCCAAACAACCTGGTAACGACATAGATGTATATCTGGCTCCTTTGATAGAGGACTTGAAACTCCTGTGGGATGAGGGTGTTGATGTGTATGATGCTTATAGAAAGGAGAATTTCAAGTTGAAGGCCATGTTGTTTGGAACTATCAATGACTTTCCCGCTTATGGGAATGTATCTGGATATAGTGTGAAGGGGGCCGATGCATGTCCTTGGTGTACCACGAACACAGATCACATTTGTTTATGTCATTGTAGGAAGACTGTTTATATGAGGCATAGAAGGTGGTTGGAGCCAACACATGAGTATAGAAGAATGACCGATGCATTTGATGGCACAATCGAGGAACGTGGAGCACCAGGTTTATTGTCAAGTACGGATGTATTGAACGAGATGAAGAATGTCAACATACAATATGGAAAACACTTCGCAAAGAGTCTCCCAACTAGAGGCTGGAAAAAAGAATCAATTTTCTTTCAATTGCCCTATTGGAAAGAGTTGTATGTCAGACACTTCATTGATCTAATGCATGTTGAGAAGAATGTTTGTGCTAGTTTGCTCAATACTCTGCTTGCTGATAATAAGCCCAAGGATGGTTACAATGCAAGAATGGATATGGTTGATATGGGTATAAGAGCAGAATTGGCACCTCAGTATGAAGAAGGTAAACTACCGAAATTACCTCCTGCTGCACACACCTTGTCCAAGAGTGAGAGAAAAGTTCTTCTTCAAACACTAAAGAATGTGAAAGTACCAGAAGGTTATTCGTCCAACATACAAAGACTTGTTTCAGATGATGGCGTGAAATTGATGAATCTGAAATCACATGACTATCATGTCATCATGGAGAATTTATTGCCCATTGCAATACGTTCTATCTTGCCTGAAAATGTGTGCATAACCATAACAAAGCTTTGTTGGTTCTTCAAGGCAATGAGTAGCAAAGTCATTGATCCTAGAAAATTAGGTGTTTTTCAGAGACAGATTGTGGTGACGCTCTGTGAGCTTGAAATGTATTTTCCTCCTTCGTTTTTTGATATAATGGTTCACCTAACCGTTCACTTGGTACACGAGACAAGGATGTGTGGTCCTGCTCGTATGCGATGGATGTATGGGGTTGAGAGATATATGAAAGTGCTGAAAGGATATGTGATGAATATGTTCAGGCCTGAGGGATGCATTGCAGAACGCTATTTAGTAGAAGAAGCAGTCAAGTACTGGTCTGAATTTATTCCTAATGTCGATGCAATTGGACTTCCAAGTACCCGGTACACCAATAGAATGGATGGTGAAGGCATTACCGGTGGTCAACCTGTAAGTGTTAGTATGGAGGAGCTAATACGGATGCACTTGTGTGTACTTCACAACACGGTCGACGTGCTTCCTTTTATTGACTTGCACATGCAAGAACTTTCTGAGTCATTCCCCACCAGAGATAGATCATGGATTGAAGCTGAGCATAATCGCATGTTTGTTGGCTGGTTCAATGGTTATGTTGCAAATATGTTGTCACAGAATAAAGAATCAGTGAAAGAAAGAGTTAAGTGGTTATCCAGATTGCCTGATAGGCATGTGTATTCATACAAGTGTTATCTTATTAACGGATACACATTTTATACCAGAGATCATGATGCCACAAGTACAATGCAGAATAGTGGGGTGTCCATTACTGCAACTGCATGGAATCAGTCGAATACCACTTACTTTGGACAGATTGTCAATATTTGGGAACTCGACTAATTAAAACTGTTCAATGATATATGTATTGGGCTTGTGAAATTACTAAATTGTTATATTATATGTGTTGGAGTTATACGTGAAAGTATGCTTTTACTTTGTATAACTCGTGTATCAAACACTCGTTTTATGAGAATAATTCTTTTATCGCATTTGCTTTAGTTATGATTGAATGTTGAATTTCTATTGCAAACCGTTCAATATATAGTACGTGTTACATTGTAGTTAATGTGGTGATACCCGATCACGGAAGACGACATTAACAGTTTACTTGTAACTAAACGTACATTTTCACGGCCCAGGTGGAATTGAACAATCCGCCGTGAAAGGTCGATGTGTAAGGCTCAGATTGGTCTGTCTTGACCAAAGAGATTGCACTAGCACATTTAGTGTGTTTTGAAGAGGTCCTACAGCGAGGAGAAATTCTTCTGTTCTGAAAGGTGAAGAATTAGACCTCAGTGGTTGTTGATTTCTTAATCTCCGTCACTTAAATAGAACCGTGTGTGCTTAGTAGTTACTGCTTTGATTCATGTTGGGTGAGAATCATTGTGACTTCGAACTTTGTGTCTTGGGCAGTAATATTAATCATACGACGGTTGCTAAGATTTAATACGGAGAAACGCGTGCGAGTACGGCTCGTGTGATTAGTCCCCTTGGTGGGCTCAGAAGTTTTATTGTACCAAATCTTGCAAGTGAAGAATTAGTTTCTTCGGTACGAATAATAATGTTGAGCTGTCTTTACTCCAAGGTGAAATATATTAATTAATTTAGAGCTATTCAGAAGCTCAATTAATTAATGGACTTGATATTCTTAAACGCGGGAAATAATAACCGGGAGCCCATATTATCGTAATATGGATTAAGATGGATAGTGCAATATTAATTTATTAGTGGTAATAATTAATATTAATGGGCTGAATTATATTGGGGCTCAATATTGAAATTCAGAAGTCCATTAGGAGGTCCAATCTTAATTCTCCTTAAGGCCCCTCAAGTAGCCCAATTAAGTAGCCCAATAATGATAAGGTGATTAAAATAAAAAGAAAATATTATGCTGATTTTTCATGAAATTTTCGAAAAAATGCATGTGTAGGAGAAATTAGATTTTGTTGATTTTCTTGAAAAGATATTATGGAAGATATGTATTCTAGGAATACAAGAATATCTCATATATTCAAGAAGATCCAAATCTTGGATTTTATCCTCATATTTTTCGAAAATAACAACCTTATAAGCTAAGTGAGATTTTTGTGGAATATTTTATTTTGGAGAAAAGAATATATGAGATATATTCAAGATTTCTTAGAGATTAAGAAAAGATTTTCTCCAAGGCCCATATTCATCATAATTTTCGGCCACTATGCTTATAAATAGGGGGTGATATTTTCATCCCCAAGTACATAATTCCATGTGTTGGAAAAATCAAGAAGCATAAATATTTTTCTTTTTCCTTAGTTATTAAATTGCTTGAAAGCGTCTCCCACCGGCGATCAAGTGAGGTGAAAAGGGAAATACTTGAGAAGGCTTTGGGTTGATAGAGCGTGATTACGAGTGTCCCGTATATCCAAAGGCCATTACTACGAGAGGTACGTTAATCGCATATTTACTTGTTTAATTCCGCCTAGTTAAATATGTGAAATTAATTTAGCATGCATGATGATAATTAGTTGTTGGAATTATTATTTGAATTAATTAGGATTAATTCATGATAGTAATAATTGTATTTAAATTCGTATTTAAAATTCATCCCGAATAGATTCCGGGCACCCCTATATTTTCCCAACAACTGGTATCAAAGCCACGGTTTCGGGCTCTGAATTTTAAATTGGAATTTAAATTGTTGAACATTAAATTTGAAATTGGATAGTAGAATTGTTAGAACTTTTTGCAGGTATCCAATTGTCATGGTTTTTAATGTTGTTAATTTAATGCTTGTGAATTAATTTGGTTTTTTAATTCGATTCGTTCGAATTCGTTTTTCTCGTGAGAAAATCCACGAGTAGATTAGTTGTTTTTATTTTGATTCGATCATTGTAATAGACTAGTCTAGATCTAGTATTTATTTTTTTTGTAAAAATAAATTGTAACCGGATCGTGACGAAGAACGAAGAATTAAAAACGGAGTACCCGGACGACGCATGCAAGCGTGGAGCGTGTATGGAGGTAAAATCATGCAAGGGGTGAAGAAAACGAGGACGAACGGCGAAAAAACGGCGCACGGGGGTGCACGGCGCACACCGTGCGCAACGGACGCACGGCGCCGCGCGCACGGCGCGCGCGCGCCTCGGCAGCGCCCTGCAGCGCCTCGTGGCGCCTCGGGCGCGCCTCGGCGCGCCTCCGTGCAGCGCCTCGGGCGCGCCTCGGGTGCGCCTCGGGTCTGCGCTTCGGCGCGCCTCGGGCGCTTTTCCAGCGCCTCTCGGGCCGGGAAGCGCGCGGGCTCACTTCGTGGGCCGACGCGCGCTGTATCTCAGGCCGTGGAATTTTTTCGGTTCGTGTTTTTTTCCGTGTGATTTTAAACGTCGTCCCGAACCCCAAACGATGCTGTTTTTGAAGAAGTGTTGCTGTTCGAGTGGGAGCACGTCGAGACGAACGTCGAAAAGCAACAAGGACGATTTTTCGCATCAAGACGTGAAGAAATTAAACCGTGACAATTGGAATTGAGTGCTCCAATGTGTTTAATTTTTGTTTTGATGGATGTTTTATTTCGTGCACTTATTATTATTTGTTAATATGTGTTTGCATGAATTTAATTGTCCAAGAAAAACCTTACTTTCGAAAATTACTAAGTATGTTTTTATAATCGCAATTTTATTCCGGATATTAAAATTGGATTATTTTGGCCTCCATAATTTATTTATTTGTGAAGTTCTTTTAGAATACATTTCCCCCTCGGATCGGCCAAAAGAACGGATTTCACATGAATAAATTCCGAAAGGATGATTGTGGATTATTACTAGTGGCGGTATTGACCCTCACCACGAGTGGCTTGCTCAAAGCGAAATAATAATCCTGTATTTAATTATGGTTATTACTTAGGCATAGGAAATTGATATTAACTTACTCCCCTCGGAGTCCCTGTCAATTTCTATGTGGTCAAAGTGGGAGCCAACTATTAATTTTGAATTAAGGATTTGTAACTTTTAAGTTTGTGATCCGCTTGAATGTATTTAAATGTACAGACCACCCCTCGTGGCGCATTTAAATTGTTTCGAGATGTTGGCTGATGCATGATTATATTGTTTTTAAGGTTTCAATATAATTAATGTGATCAAATTTATGTGATAATTTCGTATCTTTCTAGATATTGATATGAATGTATGTTTTATTCTCAGTTCATCATGTCGCAACCTTTTAATCCACTGTTTAGTATACTTAAAGATAACAAACTTGTTGGTGAAAACTATGTTGATTGGAAACGTAATATAAACATGGTCCTTCCTGCGCAAGAACACTATTGGATATTTAGCGTTGACGTACCCAAGAAACCTAATGATAAGTCAAGTAATGGGGAAAAGGCGATATTCGATGATTGGAAGCATTCCAATGAGCACATGAAGCACAACATCTTGACATTTATGTCTGAGGATTTGAGGCGCATTCATGAAGGCATTGAAGCGGCTGTTGATATCATGAATAGCCTTGAAGAGATGTTTCAACATCAGAACCCCATGGCGAATCTGTTCACCATTCGTGAGAAGCTCACGAAGGAAATGGTGAAGGGAACACCCGTAAGGGATCATGTTCTCAATTTTAGGCGCGAGTTTGAGAAACTCGAGTTTCTTGGTGCCGGACAAAGTGAAGAAAGTCAAATCGATTCCATACTCCTAAAGCTATCGAGTAGTTTTGATGGGTTCTTTTGGGAATACGTGTTATCTGAACACAAGTTCACTTTGGATACCCTGCTCAAAGCTCTGATAACGGTAGAGTCAAACTTGGGGAGTAAGGACGAGGCTTTGGTGATCAAGAACCTTTTCTCGAAATCTAGGCCAATGGAAGGTAAGATTGAGAAGGAGGTAGTTGATCGGAACCAAACCAGTAGACCCACTTTGGGAGGCAAGAAAAGAGCTTTCAAGCCGTACGGCGTGAGGATACCCGGTAAGAGTAAGTGCTTCAATTGCGGGGAAAGAGGACATTGGAGGTCTACCTGTTCTAAGCCTAAGAAGGCGGTAAAGAAAGGTAAGTCTCATGCTTTAGTCGTTGAAACATATGTTGCGGCGTATGCTGCCCATGTTTGGGTAGTGGATACCGGGGCAACTGATCATATTTGTTTCACTCTTCAGGGGTTCCAGTTAACCCGGCGACTTAGCAAGAATGAGATCACCATCACTTTGGGCGATGCTACGAGAGTGGCAGCCGAAGCAGTGGGAGTCGTGCACCTATCTTTTGAAGATAGAGTTTTAATTTTAAGAGATGTTTTATACGTTCCGAACTTTAGAAAGAATTTAATTTCGGTTTCTAAGTTGTTCTTTGATGGATATTCAGTTACTTTTAATAAAGTTGTTACTGTTTCTTTTAAGAATGATATTATCTGTCATGGAACGTTGGTAAACAATCTCTATACGATTAAGTGTGCACACCACTCAAATAATGAATCTAATAACACGTCGATCATTTCGAGCAATAAAAGAAAGCGTTCTTCGGAGATGAACGAAACACTTCTATGGCATCTTAGACTAGGTCATATTAATCTAAAGCGGATAGAGAGATTGGTGAAAGACGGATCCTTGGAATCGCTCCAAGTCGAGCCGTTTCCAACTTGTGAATCCTGTTTAGAGGGTAAGATGACCAAGAGGGCATTTGGAGCCAAGGGGAATAGAGCCATGGAAGTGTTAGAACTCGTTCATACCGATGTGTGTGGTCCAATGACGATCAAAGCGAGAATGGGGTATGAGTATTTCGTTACTTTCATTGACGATTACTCAAGATATGGGTACATTTACCTTATGCGGCATAAGTCTGAAACTTTTGAAAAGTTTAAAGAGTTTAAGGCCGAAGCCGAGAAACATAGGGAAAAGAGTATCAAGTTTCTACGATCAGATCGTGGAGGCGAATACCTCAGCGATGAATTCTTGAACTACCTATCGGACGAAGGGATTGTATCTCAGTTGACCGCACCGGGAACCCCTCAACAGAACGGTGTGGCGGAACGAAGGAACCGGACTCTTTTAGAGATGGTCAGATCCATGATGAGTTATTCGGATTTACCCAAGTCGTTTTGGGGTAATGCCTTGGAAACGGCGGCTTATATTCTAAACTTGGTGCCATCCAAATCGGTTCCTAAAACCCCAATGGAATTGTGGACCGGGCGCAAGCCCAGTCTAAGACATTTGCGGATTTGGGGTTGTCCGGCATACGTGCTAGACAAGGAAGCCGGTAAGTTGGATCCACGTTCGGAATTAAGGCTGTTTATAGGATACCCGGCCGGAACGAAAGGGTGCATGTTCTATAGTCCCAAGGATCAAAAGACCGTGATTAGTACACACTTTAAATTCTTGGAGGAAGACTATATGAACAATCGGAAGCCTAAAAGTGAAATTACCTTAGAAGAATTGAGAGGTCAAACCTCGATACCAAGTATACAAGATGATGTACCACACGTCACATCTTCACAACCGGAACCCCGTCGTAGTGGGAGGGTTCCTAGACAACCCGAGAGATTCATGGGGATAGGAGAATCTTCGGATTTGGTTCCCGGTGTTGAATCAGACCCATGGACGTACGATGAGGCAATCCAAGACAAAGACGCGGAGTCATGGCAAACGGCAATGGAAGCCGAGATGGGTTCGATGGATCATAATCAAGTGTGGGAGTTGGTCGAGCCACCCAGTGGGGTAGAACCCATTGGATGCAAGTGGGTGTACAAGAGGAAAAGAGGACCGGACGGAAGGGTTGAAACCTTCAAAGCAAGGCTTGTGGCCAAAGGGTATACTCAGAAAGAAGGGATCGATTATGAGGAAACCTTTTCGCCTGTAGCTATGCTTAAGTCCATCCGTATTCTCTTGTCGATCGCTGCGCACCTAGATTACGAGATCTGGCAAATGGATGTCAAGACGGCTTTCCTTAACGGAAGTCTTGACGGCATAGATATCTATATGCAACAGCCCAAAGGTTTTATTGAAAAAGGCCAAGAGAATCTCGTATGCAAGCTCAAGAGATCCATTTACTGACTTAAGCAAGCATCGCGTACTTGGAACCAGTGTTTTGATCAAGTGATAAAGTCTTATGGGTTCGATCAAAACGAGTTCGAAAGTTGTGTGTATAAGAAGCGTGACGGAACTGCGGTGGTATTCTTAGTATTATACGTAGACGATATTCTGCTCATTGGAAACAATGTAAAGGTATTGTCAGACGTAAAGGTATGGCTGTCAAAACAATTTGATATGAAGGACTTAGGGGAAGCCGGTCACATCCTTGGGATCAAAATCACTCGCGATCGCAAGAAAAGGATGTTGGGCTTATCGCAAGCTTCATACATTGACACTGTTTTGAAGCGTTTCAGCATGCAAGATTCCAAGAAAGGTTTCATACCTTTTAGGCACGGAATCCATCTATCGAAAGAAATGAGCCCTAAGACACAAGCGGAGATAGATGACATGAAAGGTGTTCCGTACGCTTCGGCCGTAGGAAGCCTTATGTATGCAATGTTGTGTACGAGACCGGATATCTGCTTTGCCGTGGGCATGGTGGCAAGATATCAAAGTAATCCCGGGAAAGAACATTGGACTGCCGTAAAGTGCATCTTGAGGTATCTGAAAAGAACTCGGGAGCGGATGCTGATTTACCAGTCGGATAGTCTAGTTCCCGTAGGATACACGGACTCGGATTTCCAATCAGACATAGACTCAAGAAAGTCAACCTCGGGTAGTGTGTTTTGCATGGGAGGAGGAGCCATTTCATGGAGAAGCGTTAAGCAGAAATGCATTGCCGATTCGACCATGGAAGCCGAGTATGTAGCTGCTTGTGAAGCAGCGAAAGAGGCAGTTTGGCTCAAGAACTTCTTAGTGGACTTGGACGTTGTTCCGAATTTGGCCGACAAGATAACTGTCTTTTGTGACAATGCCGGAGCAGTTGCAAATTCAAAGGAACCGAGAGCCCACAAGGCCAGCAAACACATAGAAAGAAAATACCATCTGATACGAGAAATCGTTAAGAGATATAGAGGTGGCAAAGATAGCGTCGGGTGACAACCTAGCTGATCCATTCACAAAGGGTCTGCCTCAGAGTACATTCGAGAGACATGTGGATGGAATGGGAGTCAAGACGATTGCCAATCTGCTTTAAGTATAAGTGGGAGGAATTATTAGGTTAGTGTAGGTTGACATATGATGTCACGTAGAGCTACTACACTAAGACATGCGTGATGTATACTAAAAGCAGACTTTAAGTAAAAGTGGGAGATTGTTGGAGTTATACGTGAAAGTATGCTTTTACTTTGTATAACTCGTGTATCAAACACTCGTTTTATGAGAATAATTCTTTTATCGCATTTGCTTTAGTTATGATTGAATGTTGAATTTCTATTGCAAACCGTTCAATATATAGTACGTGTTACATTGTAGTTAATGTGGTGATACCCGATCACGGAAGACGACATTAACAGTTTACTTGTAACTAAACGTACATTTTCACGGCCCAGGTGGAATTGAACAATCCGCCGTGAAAGGTCGATGTGTAAGGCTCAGATTGGTCTGTCTTGACCAAAGAGATTGCACTAGCACATTTAGTGTGTGTTGAAGAGGTCCTACAGCGAGGAGAAATTCTTCTGTTCTGAAAGGTGAAGAATTAGACCTCAGTGGTTGTTGATTTCTTAATCTCCGTCACTTAAATAGAACCGTGTGTGCTTAGTAGTTACTGCTTTGATTCATGTTGGGTGAGAATCATTGTTACTTCGAACTTTGTGTCTTGGGCAGTAATATTAATCATACGACGGTTGCTAAGATTTAATACGGAGAAACGCGTGCGAGTACGGCTCGTGTGATTAGTCCCCTTGGTGGGCTCAGAAGTTTTATTGTACCAAATCTTGCAAGTGAAGAATTAGTTTCTTCGGTACGAATAATAATGTTGAGCTGTCTTTACTCCAAGGTGAAATATATTAATTAATTTAGAGCTATTCAGAAGCTCAATTAATTAATGGACTTGATATTCTTAAACGCGGGAAATAATAACCGGGAGCCCATATTATCGTAATATGGATTAAGATGGATAGTGCAATATTAATTTATTAGTGGTAATAATTAATATTAATGGGCTGAATTATATTGGGGCTCAATATTGAAATTCAGAAGTCCATTAGGAGGTCCAATCTTAATTCTCCTTAAGGCCCCTCAAGTAGTCCAATTAAGTAGCCCAATAATGATAAGGTGATTAAAATAAAAAGAAAATATTATGCTGATTTTTCATGAAATTTTCGAAAAAATGCATGTGTAGGAGAAATTAGATTTTGTTGATTTTCTTGAAAAGATATTATGGAAGATATGTATTCTAGGAATACAAGAATATCTCATATATTCAAGAAGATCCAAATCTTGGATTTTATCCTCATATTTTTCGAAAATAACAACCTTATAAGCTAAGTGAGATTTTTGTGGAATATTTTATTTTGGAGAAAAGAATATATGAGATATATTCAAGATTTCTTAGAGATTAAGAAAAGATTTTCTCCAAGGCCCATATTCATCATAATTTTCGGCCACTATGCTTATAAATAGGGGGTGATATTTTCATCCCCAAGTACATAATTCCATGTGTTGGAAAAATCAAGAAGCATAGATATTTTTCTTTTTCCTTAGTTATTAAATTGCTTGAAAGCGTCTCCCACCGGCGATCAAGTGAGGTGAAAAGGGAAATACTTGAGAAGGCTTTGGGTTGATAGAACGTGATTACGAGTGTCCCGTATATCCAAAGGCCATTACTACGAGAGGTACGTTAATCGCATATTTACTTGTTTAATTCCGCCTAGTTAAATATGTGAAATTAATTTAGCATGCATGATGATAATTAGTTGTTGGAATTATTATTTGAATTAATTAGGATTAATTCATGATAGTAATAATTGTATTTAAATTCGTATTTAAAATTCATCCCGAATAGATTCCGGGCACCCCTATATTTTCCCAACAATATGTGTATGCAGAATACATTCGTTGGCCTTGATCACACAAATAAGAAGCAAATACTTTCGCAAGCTGGGAATATGGCCAAGAACTTTCGGGCTACGCTGAGGAGAGAATCACGAGACCCGAAGACTGGTCTGTACTCGCCTAGCCCGCCTAATCTCTATGCCGATTGCCCTATGGTGGCCCCATACTGAAATGCGTTCGTGCAGAAATCTATGGATGATGATTTTCAGGTAAAATTGATCAATCTCATTTCATCTATTTTTATTAATGCACGATTAATTTCAGTGCTTATCATATTTATATTACACTTTAGAGAAAAAGTGCTAGAAATCGCGAACAAGCTAAGAGTATGGAGGCACGATATCGTGGATCTCGCAAAGGTTATGCACGCATTAGGGAAGAAATGGTAAGACCAAAATTTATACTTTTTTTTATATATTGACTTGTAATATATCTAATAACGGGACATGTTTATCATTATTGTAGAAAGAAGAAAAAAAGAAAGCTGGAGAGAGTCAGCCTATTGTTACTCGTTACGAGTTATTTCAGGCTACAAGAAAGACTCGGGATGGGAATATTCCCGATTACAGTACACAGCGTATCATTGATGAAGCGGTAATTAATTCATTATTTTATTTTTGAATTATAATCTATTATTTAATTTCAAATAATTTAGTATGTTTTTGTGATTTAGGATCGCATATCTCAGAGCATGACACCCGATGACCACCGCACGATCGGGACTGATGATCTATTTGCACGGGCAATAGGCCGTCAGGAGCATTCCGGACGCATACGGGGTACTGGATATGGTATCACGAAGACATCATTGCTAATGGCACCCGGTGTTGCTGCTATGTCTATAGTGGATAAACTTAGTGTGCAACTTGCCGACTTGACTAAGAAAGTGGAGCTCATGAGTCAGAGACAATGTACACACGGGATGTCGTCGAGTGGTGCTAGCTGTGAAAACAGTGCCCCGTCTATGTTTTCTGCTGATATTAGAAACGACTTCGGTGATCCAATTCAAAACGTCTCCCAGGTATCAGAGGTATCTTGTATTTGTTTTAATTAAATACTAGTATATTAAAATTTTGTAACTGAATATCTTATTTGAACAGTCAGTGGAATGTTACCTTTATTTGGATAATCCTCTTCGGTTGGTGGCCACTGGAATATTGATGCACGACACCTCCAGTGGAACGATTCATTGCCGTGCCCCCACTCCTGGTTTTGTGAGAGTCACTCTGAATGTACCTGAAATCGGACAAGAAAATTCACCGCTGCCAAAACCAGAAGATGTGGCCACCACAGTCGGACAAGCGGTCGGGTACTTCCTCGAATGGTCGCGCCACTTGGTCTCTCTCACCAAGAAGGTAAAATATATGTTATTAAAGTTATATTATTTTATCTGTTCTAAATAATTTACAAATTGATTGTAGAAACTATCGAGTCCAAAAAAAACTACACAAAAATCAAAGGATGTCGTATATAGTGAGAGAGAGAGTACGGGGCATTCCATTGGTGACAAACCGCGGCCATTAGGTTATCCCATGCCAGGTGACATGGAACACAAAGCCACTCTACAGACTACGGTGAAGATGCTGATATCATCTCCCAGTTTCAATGCCATCACAATTCCTTTGGTTGCTTACTTTCATCAGGGTGGTTTTAATGATTTTATCCATCGGGAGGAAGTGGAAGAAGCCTTGCACGATGAGGAGTTGAGTGCAATTACCTTAACTTTTTACCTAAGGTACGTGTATAGTAATTCTCAGTATTTATAGTTTAATTTTTTTGTTGATATTAATTTGTGTGTGTTGGTTAATTAGATATTTGGGTGAGGTATATCTCTCCAGAGATATCAAGGCGAGTACAATGTATTCTTTCATCTCTCCCCACGTGAGTTGCTTTTCAAATGAGACCATCGGGGAGGTTGTAGCACATATGCTAAAATATACTGGTAGTAATCATCTCATCTTTTGGCCAACAAATGTGGGGTGAGTACATTTCATTAAAATTTATGTTCATTTAAATTAATATGCAATTAAATTTAATATTCTTAATATAATGCAGGAGGCATTGGGTGCTGGTCGCCATAAATATGAGTACACTAGATGTGTATTTTATGGATCCAGCTAGTAATGGGGTGATATCAAATCGTCCTGCTCTCAAGAATTATATTAACGCGTAAGTTAATTTTTAATATAATAATTTGTTTTGTAATCCATTTAGAATTATGTTATATATGTAATGTATTTTTATTTTTTATGCATAATAATAGTGTGATGAAGATGTATCGGAGTCGGCTTCCTGGTACTCAAGACCCAGAGACCCTTGAAAAAGTGGACTGGAAACACATTAAGGTAAATTTACAATTTTTTTTATCAAATTAATTAATAGAAAATAATCGTAATTGTAGTATGTGACTATATATAATTGTTAATCAATAGGTTCCGAGGCATCGATATAGCGTACACTGTGGACATTTTGTGTGCTGCTACATTGAAGATATAATCATCACTTCCCGTACGACCATTCCCAACAATGTAAGTCGATTTATTGATTTATTTAAATTATTATTGATTGAATAAAATTTCGTACAATATATCTAATTAACTTTTTAATATTTGTAGTTTGTATATGAACGACCACTGGCTTGTTACCCCACTAGCAAAATGGAGAAATGAAAATTAGATTGGACGGGGTATTTGTTCAACCGATTCTTGAATTATATGTTATAGTATTACTTTTGGTAGTAGACATGTAAATTAAATATTACTCTTTAATGATATATGTATTTCATATTTTTGGTATATTTAATTGGTTTTCATGTTTATTAATTCGTGTTTTGGTGTTGAATATATATATATATATATATATATATATATATTATAAATTATAAAACAGGTTTATAAGAAAACTAAAAATTTAAATAAAAATAAAAAATAGTTTTAATAGCGGTTAATAACCGCTATACATTAATATAAATGCATGAAAAGGGATATATTAAAATAATTTAAAAAGACAATATATAGCGGTTATTAACCGCTATATAAAGACATTCTATATATAGCGGTTGATAACCGCTGTATATGTTTGAACTTTATATAGCGGTTTATAACCGCTGTATATGTTTGTACTTTATATAGCGGTTTTTAACCGCTGTATAAGCTTGATATTTTATATAGCGGTTCCTAACCGCTCTGTGAGCTTATATAGCTGCCACTTATATAGCGGTTTTAACCGCTATATTAGTCAAAAAATAACCGCTATATAAAACGTTATTTGTACTAGTGACGCTTGAAATAAATTCGCATGCTTTTCATTTTGATTCTAGTTTATTAAAAAAAATATTACAACTTTTGGCAATCTTAATGAGAAAGGTTGATGATAATTTAAATAGATCTACCAAAAATAATATGAAAAATTTCATCCACCATCGTAGGGGATTTACACCATGCTAACCGAAAATTTAAGATAATTTCAACCAATATCGATAAAAAATTAGCTAATGTTACACATATATACATTTGGGACAAATTCATCAAAGCTCAATCTAGAACAATATATTTGTTGATTTCATGCCACATATGAGACAATGATATATTATTTTGATTATCACAACAAAATGTATGCTAATAGCATATTTGGATTACCCTGTGATACATGTTCTTTAAGTTCAACGCTTAGAGGAAGTTTTAGCTAACATCTTCAAAAATAATATGGAGGATGACAATGAGGATGGTACAATAATTTTTTGAACCAGTTACAAAAAAAATGAAGCACTTATAACATCTAGAGTATTTCATAACTTTTTGGTGCAATTTGAGAATACAACACCAGAACAATTGGTTGAGGTTAAAAAAAAAATTAGAGATCATGCGAACCAAGTAAATTTGAAGTTTAACAAAAAGTTAGAGATCATGAGAATCAAGTAGATTTGAAATTTAACAAAAAACAATCAACAATAGATTCTTATTTTACTAGATTGTCCTAGTTGTTATTGTAATTTGAAGTATATTGGTGAGACCACTAATTTATATTAGTTTTTTTTTTTTAATTATTATCTTATTATCTTATCAAAATTGGTAAATTTTTGAACTGGTTAAAGTTGGGATCGGATAATTTTTTAATTTTCGAGAGATTATTAATTTATAGAATGTAAATCTATAGAGGTTTTAATGTATAATGAAAATTCAAAAAATGAATTTTTAATTGAGGTTAATAGTTAATAATTCCTAATTAATTAGGGTTGATAAATGTTCAGTCAAGGTGCTGAAGAAAGTAGCGATATGGCAGTCTGCCAGCCAATATGATTTATTCCTGTCCAAGGGTGCCCCTGCCCCACATTCTAATATTGACAATAACATTTTATATGACCTTATGATAACAATAATAATAATAATAATAAATTATCTAGTTAGTTAGTTAATTAATACTATAAGAAAATGGGGGCCTTTAAGACGTTGCCTTTCATAATTTGTAATTAAGGTTTTGACCTCGACGTGCTAACCTTCTTACCCTTAACATTACAAGCCATTATTCCTAATAAAGACATTGTTTGTCCATAATTACTCAAGCTTTTTTTATGAATAATGTTCACATGGGAGTAGTAAAAACAACTTTAATTTAAATTATTGAGAAAGTGGTTGAAATGTCTTCTATTTGGGCTCAATGTCACCTACCATAATTTGTGTTTGGCACGATTTTATACGAGACTGAAAAAGGTTGGAAAAAGAAAAAAAATGTGATAATGTTTGGCCGGATTAATGTCTCTACATGTAAATACTATAATTAGAAATTGCATGATGAATTGTATTTATTTGAGGGTGTATGGAGTATGCGCTTTTGCAGTCGTTATTTGATAATGCACATTATATCTACCTTTGTTTTCATACCAACTACAAACCAACACTATATAGTAGGCACAACTATGAAATGCGTATATAGAGGGATTTGAACTCGTAATTTTTATTAGACGTCCTTATATAATATATATCCTACCATCCCAGACCATCCTATGTGACAAAAAAAAAGAAGTATGATGATGTCATATTTTAGTAATTGGGGATTAATTATATCCGGATTGTAGCAGACTTTTTATATTATTATAAAAAAAACTTATATAAAACAATTTTTAGTTCATACCTATTATTTAATAAGAAAAGATTAATATTTTTAATTAAATAATTAGTACTATCAAATTAATATATTTTAATAAAATAATTAATATTGTGTAAAAACACAACACAGAATACAAATCAATTGTACATTAAAATTTATTTTTATATATAGGACTTTACCTATATTAACGCATAACAATTTCCTTAACTTGTGATTCATTAGGTAGTTACCCAAGGTATTCTATTATATGCATTACTTGATTCCAATATTTTGAAAAGGATAATTATTTATAAATAGCCTTCTTGATTATTGTCAGATTCTAAGAGGTAAACATGAAAGAAAATGGCAGTAATAATTTGATCTTGGTGTAATTTAGTGTTTTTAGAAAGAAAGAAATGATTTGAATTCTCAATTAATAGGATAGTGTAAGAAATTAAGTTGAGACTTTGGAGTGGTTCTATATGTTGAAAGTTAGAATGTTCTAATTTCTCTTTTCACTACAAAAAAAATACAGATTAGTGACCGATTTAGAGATCGATTTTCGGTCACAAAATAGAATTTGCGACCGATTTAACGACCGATAAAAGTCGGTCACTAAAACGTGGGTAGCTAATTTAGCAACCGCCATTTTAGGTCGGTCACTAATTAGCGACCGCCTCAGGTCAGTTTCTAATCCGCCCGGGTATGACCCGGTTGGATCATGGATTTGCGACCGCCTCAAGTCGGTCGCTAATCTTATTTTTAATAAAAATAATTTTTTTAATTTAAAATTTACGATTAGCGACCGATGTGGCGGCGGTCGCTAATCGTCGAACCTGCGAAAAAAAATAGCTCAATAGGTTCGAACCCACGCCCATTGGGGTCCGGGCGGGGCGCGAACCACTGACCCACTAACTTATATTAGGCGAACCATATAGTATATAAGCCCTTGTGAGGCTTGTAGAAATAAATGGACAAATATGCGCCAAAAGGGAATCGGTGAACCACTAGGACAAATGCTATTGTTGTTCGTTTATTTCCATTTAATTGTATATAACCTCAAATTGGCTCCCTTTTTTTAAAAATTTATCAAATTAATTCCTTTTTGTTTCTAATTCGTTTATATATATATATTTATTAACTTTATTTTTATTTTGTAAATTTAATATTTTACATTAATATAAATTATATTAACTTATTCGTTTTTATGCATTTAATTGTATATAACCTCAAATTGACTCCCGTTTTTTTTTTTAAATTCAGCAAATTAATTTCTTTATGTTTCTAATTTATTTATATATATACACTAAATTTTATTTTTATTTTTTAAATTTAATCTTTTACACTAATGTAAATGATTAATTTATAAGTTTTATGCATTCAATTGTATATAACTTCAAATTGAGTCCCTTTTTTTTTTAATTCATCAAATTAATTCTTTTTTGTTTCTAATTTATTTATATATATATATATACGGTTTTGATATGGAGACCACAACTGGGTTCCTTATGGAGCCCAATTGCTTAGTTGGTCATCCACATCATCAATTTAGATTACAAATTAAATATTAATTATATTATTTAGTTAACTCTTTCCTTAAATCTCTCAATTTGCATATCTCCCTCCTACCATATATATTTATCTCTCTCCTAAATAATTATTATAATAACTTGTGATTTAAAAAAAATAATAATAACTTGTCATTTAAAAAAAAAATAATAACTTGGCCAACTAAGCAATTGAGCTCCATAAGGAACCCAGTTGTGGTCTCCATATCAAAACCGTATATATATATATATATATACTAGAGTGTACCCACGCGAATTTCGCGTACTGAAAAAATATATTATATTTATTTTTTGTAGACATTTAATATAAGAGTATTTTTGTTTAAAAAATTTCAAGGTATATACAATAAATTATGGGGTTTGTTTAGCTGTGGCTCGTGCCCTTCACTAAACTCTGTAGGTATATCCTACAAACTAAATAATAAAAAAAAATCAAAATTCACATAAATTAATAACAATTATGGAATAACATTACTTAGACTAATAATTTAATAATATTCAATTTCCATTTCAATATTGAAAATTTATAAATTAATCAACATTATTAGTTATTGGGAGTATACGGTAAGAAATTAATTTATATAAGAAACAATACAAAATTTGAAATAAACTTTAAAGTTACAAATACCCGTTCATCGATCAAAATGAGTTCCAAGTAGAACTTGTCTCTATTAAAATCATTAAAAAATATTGTCTAACTTTTTCAATCCTAACTTTAACGGTCAATTTTTGGCTCTCATGCACTCTTGATATTAGAAATCAGAGAAAATTGAGGTGTCATAATCTTGAAATGAGATTTGAATTACAACAATTAAACCATCATAATTATTCAAATAAAAATACATGGTATAGTTAAATTTATTATTTGTGCACTTGAAGAATATTTAAACTGAACGATGTAGAGCATAAATCAACAATTATTATTACATTCATATTGATATTGATATTTAAATCTAATCAAATTGTGAGCACTTAAAATGATGAATTTAATTATAAAATAAATATACTAATAACAATAGTTATATAACTAACCAACAATTGATGAGAGAAATCTCAGCAAAAGAGTGGAACAAATTAAACTTTGATGTGAAAAAATGAAATACAATGTGCTCTTATTTATAATAAAAAAAAATGCATGCAATATTATATCTTGTCCATAATAAGAATATATCACATAAGAATATTTTTTGGAATATATAACTATACACCTTTTATTTTAGGAAAAAATAATCGAACATTATATTATACTATATATACTAACTCAAACTTAGAAATGATAAATTTAGATTCATTCAATAAGTAGATCATATTTAATTACATTAAGGTTTGGAAAAAATATGATTTATAATAAATTCTAAAAATAACTAAATAAGAAAATGGAAAAAATATCTATTTGCATTAATTATGCAGATATAAATTAATGGTTTAGATTTAATGATATAGAACGAAGGGTCGAGATTAAAAGTTTAACCAACTTTTAATGAGAGCACATTATTTCAAAATGGAGAGATTTGAGACATGCCACATCAGCCTAAGAATAAGGTGGTGTTGACACATCATCTTGGAGAGGTTTGAGAATATATTATTATAAGATATATATATATATATATATATATATATATATATTTACTAATTTTTTATTTAGTAAAGTTAATATTTTAAACTACTATAAATTATTAAATTCATCAAATTAGTTTTTTTATGTTTTTTACTAATTTTTTTCACTAACTTTTTTTATTTTATAAATTTAATATTTTACACTAAATAAATTATTAATTTATTCATTTTTATGCATTTAATTGTATATAATTTCAAATTGAGTCCTTTTTTTTTTAATTCATAAAATTAATTCTTTTTTTTCTTTCTAATTTATTTATACATATATATATATTCATTAATTTTTATATTTTGTAAATTTAATATTTTAGACTACTAAAAATTATTAATTTATTCGTTTTTATGCATTTAATTGTATATAACTCCAAACTGAGTCTTTTTTTTTTAAATTCATCAAATTAATTCCTTTATCTTTATAATTTATATATATATTAATTTTTTTATTTTATTTTATAAATTTAATATAAATTGAGTCCCCTTATTTTATTTTACTCCAAATTGAGTCCTTTTTTTTTTAAATTCATCAAATTAATTATTTTATGTTTGTAATTCATATATATATATATATATATATAATACTAAATTTTTCTTTATTTTGTAAATTTAATATTTTACACTAAATTTAAATTATTAATTTATTAGTTTTTTATGCATTTAATTGTATATAACTTCAAATTGAGTCCTTTTTTTTTAATTCAAAAAATTAGTTTGTTCAATATGTATCAATTAGTTTGTATATAGATTTTTTTTTGGAGTTCTTTTTTTGGAATTTTTTTTTGTATTTTTTGGTCATTTTGACCAATTATATGATTAGTGACCGCCAGAGGCGGTCAATAATTTCCGGTTACTAATGAATATCACCCGTTTTAAAAAACGGGTCAAATTTACCGATTTGCGATCGCCACCTGGCTGTCGCTAATTATAAAATTGAAATTAGTGACCGTCTTGGCGGTCGCTAATCGGACGGTTAAAAATAATTGGTCATTTTGACCGACCTTTGGGATTAGTGACCGCCAAGGCGGTCTCTAATCGCACAAAATTAGCGACCAACCGACCTTCCTAGGTTGGTCGCTAATTAGTCGTTTTGAGACCGATTTTATAAGCGGTCGCTAATTTTTTTTTAGAGACTACCGGTCAATTTCGGTCGTTAATCGGTCACTAATATATGATTTTGAGACCGATTATTAGGCGGTCGCTAATCCACGAGTTTTTTTTGTAGTGTTTAGTGATTGACTTATAAACCTAGTAATGATTTTAAGATGCTAAACGTTGATGTTGTTTTGTAATTTCGGACTCTTGTAATTAGTTTGGATATATATGTCTCATACCCACTTAGTGAATGAATTCTTTTTACCAATAATATTTTTTTTTTATAAATTTTATAATAACAAAGTCTTATATATATCAGGTGTACCAATTTTGGTGTATTTTTTTTAAAATATTAGTTATTGTCACTGGTCAGTTGCAACTATTTGCATGTAAACATTCAGGTACAAACAATTGCAATTGTCTAATAAAAATAATTAATAATCTCTCCGTCCTAACTCTATCTTCACACCCTTAAAAAAGAAACAAAACTCAATATAAATATTCATATTTAACTACTTCCTCTGTCACGAAGGAACTTGCACACTACCTTTATTTTCGTGTTTTAGCGGGCGAGTTGTTTATTAATATTTGAAATGATAAAGTGGCTTTTAAAGTAGGGTATGATAGATCTATATCTTGTCTATTATAAAGTAACTTTAAAATGACTTTATCATTTTAAATACTAATAAAAAAATCCGCTCGCTAAAATACGCGAAAACAGTAACTGGGCAAGTTCCTTCGGGACGGAGGTAGTACTTTATACACTAAAAAGTAAAAGTATTCACTCATATTGGTTTAACACTCAATAAAGTATATTTTTCTTAGTACCCGTGTCAAACCAATATATAAAAATAGTTTTGGTACGGAGGGAGTATTGTTTAAATTAGGGCAAAGTATTATATGAAAATAGTTCATGATAAGCTTATCATGAACAATTTTAAAGTATCATTAATCTCATCGGGAGTATCATTAATCTCATCAGGGGTATCATTAGTTTGTGTTCAAGAAAATTATTTTAAATTTTCTTGAACTCAGACTAATGATACCCCTGACAGGTTTAATGATACTCCTGATGAGATTAATGATACTCTAAAACTATTTCATGTTAAGCTTATTATGAAGCGTTTTTATATAAAACATACTCTTAAATTAGAGGTTGTACCTCATGTACAATAGACTTACACCTCAACTATGCACTTTTTTTTTTTTTTTCAAGATTTTGATGAACTAAAAAATTGTTTGCCTTGATGGTAATTTCGTATTGCACGAACCTTTCCTTTTCCTTTTCTTTTTCTACGAGATAACGGCGGCTGGTGTTATTAAAATGTATTTCGCGTCAAGAGATAATCACATAAAATGCGTGTTTATTATATTTCTTTACTGCCAAGGATGTAACTTTTTCTTGCCATAATTTTGTTTAATTTAATAATAAAATCAACATTTGGCTCAGAAAATAAATCCCGAAGTATTCAAGGTCTCGTAAATGTTATTTTTCAATCAAAATTAGTACTCCATCACACTTGTCTTATTTGGACGTCTCACAGTTACTTTCATACAAAAAAAAAAAAAACTCCAGCTTATAAAAGTCAATAAAATATAAGGTTATCATTATTTTATTCAATCTCACACTCATATACTCCATTATTTCTTAAAAAATGTGTCATTTTTAAGTGTGAAAGAAAATGTAAAATAGAGGGAGTACCCTGTTAACCCTGTTTCATTTCATGTTTTCGTCAGATTTAATGTCACATTTTAGGTATATTAACTTGCACGTTTCAATTAAATCTAGTGTTATATTTTAATTAAAATTGATGTCACATTTCATTTTTATACCCCATTGCACCGTGTATCCATGCATGACTCTCCTAAACAATGTTCTAAAGTTCACATTTTGTTGTTGAGAAAATCACCAAAATTAAAATTGGTCCCCAAGTTCATCCAATTGCGAATTAATTCTGACATGACTTTGTTTCTGCTCCCTCTCGTGGCTCTATACCATCACACACAGAGATAAATAATGCAATAATATTATTCACTCATCAAATTCTCACTAAATCAAATTTATTGCATAGCAATCACTATATATGCACACAATAACTGGGGCTATTTTGTTCAGACAACCTCTCTTTCATGTAATATATAGTTGTCGAGAGAGATGAAAATAGATCCCAATAATAATGAGCCTGCAATATAGGTCCACTATATAAATTAACAATTAATGTATCATTGTTTTTGGAAGAGAATGCACCCAACAAGATTAAGATTAATTTTGAGATCATCTCATCTCATCTTTTGTATTTGTATACATGTATTACAAAAATAATCTCTGTTACAAATGAGTTTTCATTATATATAATAAGGTAATTATTAAAGTTACAAACTCTGTTAAAACTAAAGAATCGATCCTTTTTAATTAATTAATTCGTCTTTTATGCATATTCGTTGTGTATATATACATATTTTTATTACATATATAACACTTGAGTATACATTACAATATATTAGTCCCTACCATAAATCTAGTCTCATATGCGTTGCAATATATCTCGTAACTTTTAACTTTTTACGTTTTGTTTCAAAATAGTTACCAAAAAAATTCAATTTAGTGATGGAAGTTTATATTGCTCAATTTACGTTAATTTTTGTAAGATGATATCGTTTTGACTCATTTTTGGTCCCATAACTTTCATATTTTCACAAAATCATCCTAAAGTATGTACCAAAGCGACGACGTTTGACAAAAAAATAAATTTGAATTGAGCAACGCATAAAGTTAAATGACTAAAAAAATAAAAAATTAACTGTCTTGTGACCATTTTTGAAAAAGATGAAAAGTACAGGACAAAAAATATTTTAAACAAATGACCAGGGACGGACCCAGAATTCATAGCGGATGCACAAAAAGAATTAAAATATACCTAATGCAATTTTTTCTATATAACAACACAAAACTATTGTAAACATAAACCTACAAACTTTCATAAAATGAAATATTTCACAAGCATTTTCAAATGAACAGTACACATAAAAACTCCATCAATTTAGAGTAGGTCTCCTTTGTACTCGAATTTATGTGAACTTTTTTTTTTTTTTTTTTTTTAAAGTATAACTGTAATGTAGACATTTATAGTGAATACACTGTTATGAATATAAAATATCACTATTAATATAAATACTTGATTTTTCAATCAGCCGTGATAACATATATGCATAACATTGATAGTGAATACACATAATAGAAGTAGTTTGTACACATAACAATGATATTCGAGTTCACGTGAATTAGAGTTCACACAAATTTTTATCATTAATTTATTTACAAATAGAGAAATTGGATTAATGGACAGAAAACATAAACAAAATAGAAAATAAATTAACACCAATTCTAATTTATACTAATTTTTTAAATTATAAAAGTAGGCCGTTGCACTACTTTAAACGTATGTCTATTTCATTTTTTGAGAAGCAAATATGTTTTGGTGGGTTTTTATTTTATTTTACAATATATAAACAATGAACTATACTCTATATATAATAAAAATCCAAAATTTTGTTGGGGCACGTGCCCCCCATTCAGGATCGTCGATCCGTCTCTGTAAATGGTTATACGATGGATATCGAATCTTAGTAACTGGCCCAACCCATCTCTCTCATAAATATACGACTTCCTTCTTCATTCTTTGTGATTGCTACATACACTGAGTCGTCTTCGAGCACATGAAATTTAAGCCCTTCCAAGCGATAGAAAAGTCGAGAGGAGCCAATATCCAACAAAGTTTTCATAGAACCTAGTAACTTTGTAAGTTATAAAACAAACAAAGTTTAAAAAAAAAAAAAAATCAAATTTCATTATTAAATAAATTGTAAAAAGAAAAAGTTGGAATTGAGTGTATGCAAATACTTAAATGTTGAGCAAGGGGTGAGACAAGTTTATAGCACTCGTGATCATAACATTAAACCTATTGTGATGATAACATATAATCCTAGATTTTGTGCACACTAGTGAAACATCAATGGACCACTTATAAAATTTGCATGCTTTGTGTGGTGGTGAGTAGGCTCCCACCCCCCACATTAACTCAGTGGGGCAGTACATACATCTCATAAATAAATATGTGCTATGTCGGGATTTTTTGTTTTATTGCTTTATTTTTTACTCAGTTTATTCGACGCAGGTTTTATTTCAATTTTGGAGTGTTTTTTTTTAATGGTCTTACTTCTTAACTCTATATACACTTCATGAAATATATAAAAATTAATTATCTTATATTTCTTAATTTCAACAACAATAATAATAAATAATTAATAAATCCTTTATCCCACTGGCTATGAATTATAACCGATTGTTCAAAACACATTTTTCTCGTATACTCCATCTGCCCCATTTGAATATTCTTTTCTGTTTGGGGACGGGGAATAAGAAATTAATATCGATAGTTTATGTGTAATTAAGTAAATATGTGGAGTAAAAAGTATATATTGTGGGAATGGTAATAGAACAACATGGTGGAGTATATTTCCAAAGAAGTAACTAATATTAAAATTCAAAAAAAAAAAAAAAAAAAAAAAAACTAAAATAGGACAGGTCCAAGAATCGACTAATTCGGAGAATTTTATAGACTATAACCCATCGTTCACTAGCGAGGGTCTCATTTCAAATCAGAATTTTACTCTGCATAGACTGGTTCATCTAAAAAATTGATGACACCTAATAAATTTCAAATTTAATTAATTGTTTATGTTTATATATCATCATTACATTCATTGTGGTCATATAAATTTATGCCCACCAAACAACCTGGTAACATTTCCCTTAATTTACCATGTCTATTCTAATAATTTTTTACAATTTCCTCTTGTTAGGTTTTCTCCTCTCCTTTTAATTTGCGTTGGTGAATTTCTGCTTAATTAATGTGGTACGTTGTATTAGGGTTCTTAAAACAAGCGCCCAGACCATCTTAAATGTAAAAAAATAAATTAAAAAAATTCAACTTTTGGGGTTATAAAACATCTGAATTGGTCATGTCTCTACCGATGGACACAAACTAATATATCATTGTGAATGTGATAATGATACATAAATAAGAAACTCATTATTATTTTAATTGATTATTTAAACGTGATTATATATCATTATCACATTCGCGGTAAAAGTATAAGTTTTAGTTATATATTATTAACTCAAAATAATGATCTTTTACATATTAATAATTATAAAAGGGAAAATACTTAAACATCCCAACACTTCGTACGTATTTGTAACGTTGAGCACGTCTTTTGTAAACAGTTCCACGTAGTTATTCAAAATTGTACTCCCTCCGTCCCCTAATAATATTCACATTTACTGTTTTCTCGTGTTTTAGTGAGCGAGTTTTTTATTAGTATTTGAAATGATAAAATAATTTTTAAAGTGTTTTATAATAGAGTAGAGATGGATCTATCGTACCCCTTTCTTGAAATCACTTTATCATTTCAAATATTAATAAACAATTTGCTCGCTAAAACACGAGAATAAAGGTAGTGTGAATATTATTAGGGGACGGAGGGAGTATTTGTTATTTTTATTATATGCTATTACTATTGAATTAATACATTTTAATAAAATAATTAATACTACTAAAAAATACACACAAAATATAAATAACTTTTAGATGGGTGAAATTGATTCACACAGTACACTTACCTCAACAATTATATATCAACGAACCTATTTTTGCAAAATAATGCATAAATTTATACTTCATCCATACTTTTTCTTAAATATATACGCTCTCCGTCTCCAAACACTTTTCACAGTTACTTTATCTTCGTGTTTTAGCGAGCGAGTTGTTTATTAGTATTTGAAATGATAAAATAATTTTTAAGGTAGAGTATGATAGATTTACTTCTTCTCTATTATAAAGTAATTTTAAAATTACATTATCATTTCAAACACTAATAAAAAACTCGCTCGCAAAAACACGAGAGAAATAGTAACTATGCAAAGTGTTATGGGACGGAGGTAGTACTAGACTCCTTTTGTTTCATTTATCTCGTCGTTTTTGAAGTTTTGTACAAAATTAAGGATTATAAAATTTTGACATGTATACCCTCTAATGAAAGAGTGAGAGAGAGAAGGAAAAATTTATTTTCCAAAAAAATGGGATTCTTAGGAGTAAATTGGAGAGTAACGTGGGAAAAAAACAAAAACGTCGACAATCATTTTTAAAATAAAATGAAACAGAGAGAGTAACTGCTAAAATCACGGTGGAATAAATTAAATCTGTTTATATTTAACATCTTGCATTATTTTAAAATATTGAAATAGATAG
The DNA here is from genome assembly GCA_947034835.1 of Ballota nigra. Classification (NCBI taxonomy): domain Eukaryota; kingdom Viridiplantae; phylum Streptophyta; class Magnoliopsida; order Lamiales; family Lamiaceae; genus Ballota; species Ballota nigra. Next base: position 54,462,303 of record OX344723.1, on the reverse strand, counting down.
AAGTATTCAAAACACAAAACGTCTGGGATATATTTGTACATGTATTTTTCCGTATTAAAAGTAAAAAGAGGATTAAAGATAATGTTGTTGTGTAAATTGGAATATGAAGTAGTGAGGAGAGGATTAGAAGTTGAAGGGTACAATTGTCTGATCTTTATTGTGCATGAAAGTAATGTCCACCCAGCCTTTGTTACCCATCTGGTATATCATTTGGACTTTGGAAAAGAAGAAGCTGTCAATGCCTTTTCTTTGCCCATATTTTTGGCTCTTAATGTAGTACGTATATATTGTCATATACCATCAATTATGCATATTTATAATTTTCACTGATTCAGTGCCAGCTTCCACTCACACTTCTTCTTTTGTCCTTGTTCACTTCAATTTATGCATCGACTGATTAGACAAATGGTATAGATAATGCCTCATACATTCAAATTAAATGTACCCTTTGTCCAATTTCAAACTTTTCATCTTTAATTAATTCATTAATGATTTTTTTATCCGCTTTGCGTAGTGTAGTTGTTCAAGTCGAGTACTTGAAGTTCGACTCGACTTGAACCTTTGACCAGTCACTTGACTCGCTAACAAGTCGAGCTCGAACTAATGAACCCTCATATATTATATTGAAATACAAGAAAATTCTCATATATATATCGAATCTAACAACTCGAGCTTGAGCTGACTAATTAGTGAATCAAGTAGTTTATGAATCAAAATAAACGAGCTGAGCAAGCTTTTGAGCTGCTCAATTCGAATAAGAACTCTAGTTTCACGTAAATCGGTCTCACTCACAAAAGAGCAGTATCACATAAATTAACATTAGTAGTCTTGAATTCGAGCCTCTCCTCTTAATTGTACTAAAGAAAATGAAGTATGTATCACGGTCTAGGTCAAACATCCCAGGTGTGGTATTGGGGACCAACACTCAAGAAAACATACATATCTGATCAATGCCGAGTTAGATAGATAGATAGATAATAGTTCTCTTTTGAATTTTGGTTTAGCTAGGTTCAACTTTACCATCATAGAACAAATTAAATTGAGCAACTAATTATAATTAATGCATATTCCTAGCTAGACCGTGGAAATTATACAAGAATATTATCAACCCTATAACATATTTTTTTTAGATCGTGCAGTAGTATTCAATTAATTTTTTCTAAGCATTTTTTAAAATTGTACCATTATGCTGATTTAAAAAATGACATTTTTATTTTTAAATTGATATTTTTCATCAAAGGGATGGAACGTATTCTATAAAATTGTCACACCAGATCTGCCCATATGCTTGGTTCAAAAGTATCCCAAATATGAAAATAAGATCTGATTTATTAGTGTTAATTGATATATACACATCCATAATATCAAAATATATTTAACGCAATAATTAGTTTCATAGTATGAAATTTATTCAATTGCATGTATTTACTGATACCATTACATGTATTCACTAATACCATGACATTTCATAGCGTAAAATGCTACGATATCAGTGAATACATGATGATATCAATGATTGTATGTAATGATACCAGTTTCATACTATGAACAAATTTCACAAGAAGCCCACTCTTGATTAAATTAATAAGCAAAAGGATATATATAATTTACGTATATATACACACAAATACACACTGTATAATTTGCAGCACAAAAATGTGTATAAATGGTTTCATACATGAAATGTAATACTTTTGCAAGTTATTTTCAAAATTTAAGTATTAAGAAAACATAAAAAAAAAAAAAAAAAAAAAAAAAAAACCATCATGCACCTCATAACACAAGGTCTAAAAAAGGACTTGTTTAATTTGCAAAGATTATTTTCATCCAATTTTACATGCACCAAACTCCCTCCATGATGAGACTAATCTCTAGACTCTATATTAAGGTTATTTTTTCCTAAATCCTATACATCCCTACTAATTTATTCAGACTAGACTAAATTTTAGAAGTCGATGCTAAAGTAAATTTTGATAAACTGGAATTGATGTTATTATTATTATTATTATTATTATTATTATTATTATTATTATTATTATTATTATTATTATTATTATGTGAAAATGCTCCAATATACCCATTTTCAATTTCTAAAAATTTATTTTACCTACATCCATAACAAAAAATCTTTTATACTCATTTTATAGTATAAGACCTAAATACCCTTATAAAATGGGTATAAAAGAGTTGAAAAATTTAAATTGGGTCCCACCTCCTCCCTCATACCTACACCCCCCCCCCCCCCCCCCCCACCCCACCCCCACCCCACTAAACCCTAAAGACAAAAAAAAAATCTCTCAACTCAATATTAAACATTATGCTATTTTACTTTTTTCGATTATTTTGTATTTTTAAATTAATATTTTCATATAATAAAATTTATCAATTAATCACTGATTCGGTACCCAAGTGATAAGAATTTTAAATTTATAATTAAATTTTTATGAAGGCAATTCAATAGGAAATTTAATTTTTTGATCCAATTTTAATGTGTGTAATGCTCTAATGTTGATTAAATTTGTTTGAATATTAATTAATTTGCATTAAAATTAGTTTATATATTGTACTATTCATCCATGCGCACTATACATTAAAACAATCTAAAAAAATAGACACAAACACACAAACAATCACATATATATGATAAAAAAAATAAAAAAATTATAATTAGTTAATATGTTAAAATGAGTTAAAATTGTACTCCCTCCGTCCCAAACTTAAGTTCCCGTTTGCCAAAAAGGTCCGTCCTATACTCATTTGCTACATCTACTTTTGGCAAAAAAATAACAATACTTTTTAATATTATATTCTCCATACACTAATAACCAAAACATCTACTTTACCACTTTATCACCACTTTATCACTTTAAATACTAATAAACAATTCTTTTCTTAATAACCGTGTAAACAGTAAACGGGAACTTAAGTTTGGGACAGATGGAGTATTTGTTTAAGATTTTATTGTACTATTTATTATTATTTAATAATGTTTAATTGATATAAATGTAAATGAGGGGAGGGGAGGTCGGGGTGGGGTGGGGTGGGGGTGGTGACTAGATGATGATTGTGGGTCATATGGGTAAAATAAATTTTTTGAAGTTAAAAATGGGTAGAAAAAATATTTGTATTTGGAGTGGGTAAAATAAATTTTTTGAAGTTGAAAATGGGTATTTTAAGTTGTCTCCTATTATTATTGTGTTTAAATGGGTAAAAATGAAGGACCACCGAGGAGACGACGACGTTTAATTCAGAGTAATTGGGGGATGTCAGCATTAGATGTGTCTCTCCTTCATTTTGAGAGTGAGGCGGCTGCCGACTGGCATCCATCTGCATGAAATTTTGATGCTTAATGCAAATGCATTCTTCTTAATTTAATTTCTTCTTTTTGAACCATGTGAACTCATTACATTTCCAGGACCACTCTTCTGCAGCTGGAATATTAATTGGATCGTTTTGTTAACTCCTCCATTAGCTCTTCTTTATTTTTTTCTTACAAAATTTCGTGTGAAACAGTCTCATGTATATGATACAATACGTTTTCGTTGTCTTATATATGATTCTATCCAAATTATATTTTAAGCCAAATGAGGTCTAAGTACAAATTAAATAATTAAAAAAACTGTCCCATATACAAAACTGTCGTACACAAGGCTCGAACTCTTAGGTGGCGCTTGGTTAGCCATTCTTCAATGGTAATGGGAATGAAAATTTATTTCCACCTATGCCCTCATAATAAAAATGATATGTTAGGGAAAGAAGTGTTCCAATGGTGACACAATTGCTAGTGTCATGCCCCAATTTTCGAATAGAAGTAGACAATAAATGGTTGTTGTTGGAGGAAGAGGGGAGTGATTGAGGAGGATGCTTGTAGGAAGTGAATAGGGTAATCAAAATGGAGTAGTGATTACCTTATTTAGGAGGAGAGGTGGTGATTTTGTTCTTATGAACCATGCTAATTACACTAATTTTCAATCTCATTCCCATTACCATTGAAGAGTTGTTAATCAAGCGCCCCCTTATTTTTTCTATAATAAACTAATCTAAATTTTGGAATAAACATCTCGAAACCTTGTCAAAACTTGGATTCCATGCACTATACTTTCGATTTAGTAGGTGATTTCCAAAATTGATATATTTTTTTAATTTTAGTTAGTGGAATTAATGATGTAATAGGTTAATTATTTAGTAAATTTTGAACAACGGAAAACATAAAAAAGGGAAATGCGAAATTTTATATATAAACAAGCATATTGCATGTGCATGTATATTAAACAAATTTCAAGATTTAAATATTAACAAAATTTTAAAACATAGTCAAATAGAGTATTAGGAGCATAAATTTTTTAGTAGGCAAAAACTTGTATGAGACAGTCTCATGATATGAGACCACACAAATTAACACCCACCCCTACCAAAGTGTTAATGAGTATATGCCCTAGTTACAACCATTCTCATTGTCTTATGCCATAAAACGGTCTCATGTAAGAGCTATTCTTTTTAGTATAACTCTTTTGCAAAGTTGCAAACCGTTTTAACCGATGGAAGAAAGATGTGAAAAATGAGAAATAAAGAATATAGAATTTACGTGTACAGAATGAATCTAATCAATAACAAGATTATTTATAAATTCTAATGGATTGGGTTTGAAAACTCTCCGACCAGTCTAACGCAATGTTCCGGTGTTCAGATATTCCAACTCAATCTCTTCGGTTAATTTTATTCACAATATTAAATTGGAGTCAAATTATCATTATTTCAATAATGTCACCACTTTTATAATATTAATATTACCCACAGTTTACATGCAAATACTGGGGTAAATTGCAAGGATGGTCTCATGAGAATTCGTATTTGACAAATTTGGTCTCATGTTATTTTTGGTCCTATTTTTAGCAGAAAATGTCTCATCCGTTAAATATTTTACAGTTTTCTATGGAAAATTAGATGAAAAAACCTTTTCAACTTGATTCATTGAGGGAAATGGGTCAGCTTTAGCTATTAACAATAATTTCAATGTAAAATGCAAGTATGAAGACGATTCTGCAACTTTAGTTCGTAGGGTTTTAACAAGTTGGGAATTAATTATTTTTAAGTTAGGAATTATGTGCGCAAGTTTTACTTTTTTATGGAAAAATCGTATGAGACTATTTACGCTAAAAAAATGACCAAATTCATGAGGATCAATTCTTATGGGACCATTTCTGCAATTTCCCCGCAAATACTGCCATCTTTGTATGGTATTAGCTTATAAGTGTAATAATATTGAAAGAATTTTATCTAATATAAAAGTTCGAATTTGTAGAAAGGCGTAGAATCAATCCATTTATTTAAGGGCGCTGTTATTCACCCACATAAAATGCTTTATTCACCCTTTTTTTTTTAATAAGAATATATTTAATAAAAAAAAATATCAATATACCTTTTATAAAAAATAAACATTAAATGTATTAAACGATCACGCTTTCAACACTCACCCAAAATCTCAAAATTCACGCAAATTTGTATACGGTTTTTACACACAATTACACCATTAAAGAAGGAAAAAAATGGTATAATCATGAAAATATAAATCATAGAAACACAATTTAAATAAGATTAATTTTTTTCTTCTATAAATTGATACACCATAAAAATGAAAGGAATCAGGTCTTTTTCTTCAAACAGTGAGGGATGGAGCGCTGCGGAAAAGGGGAAAATTAGGGTATACTGGTTAATTTTAGGGAGGAGGGGTAGTCAGAATGATCTAAATATTATATTAAGGTTATATAGTTGTAAATTTTAAGGGGTACATTAAGCAAAATAAAAGAATAAGTAAAATATATAGTGGGTTAACTTAGTAGTGGGAGAACAAAGTATTTTTTGGGTGTTAATAGCCTTGCCCTTTATTTAATTTTCCAATATAAATTATAACTAAATGAAAATTTCATATGATTTCACTTGATACCTGCTTCGACAAATTATTGCACGGTGCACTTTATTATTATAATTACATAAATAATAGTTTCGGATCTTTAGAAATTAATTTCGCTGCTTAAGTGGAAGTAATTTTGTTGATGAAGTGATCAAAGAGCATAATGTACCGCCGCCATTCCACAACTATGTTTACTATTTAATTTACACTTGTTTTATTCGAATATTCCACAACTATTTTCAAACTCCTAAAAAAACGACTATTTTTAACAAAATCAATAAAGTAACTTCACTTTATTATAAAAAAATTCTAACCCACGCTTAAAACATGTTAAAACATTACGGAATAATTTAAATGGTTAAAATTATCCTAGTGGTTCAATGTTTAAATCCTTAAGATTGGGACTACAATTTTTTTACTTACGAAAAATGTTACCTAAAGTTCATATATAAGTTTTACAATAAGGTGTTTCATAATTTTTTTTAAAGTGATACATAAATTATAAAAAAGGTAAGTATTATTATAAACTTTACTGGCAACTTCACTTTTTAGGTGTTACATGCATAATATCATTTATATATGTTGTAATTATAATTTATTATATTTTAGCGCTTGCAAAATTACATTGAAAGAAATTGAATCCAAGGCCAAAGTCGGCAATCGCACGAGTTTTATTTACCTGGCTTTAATATATATATATATATATTACTATAGACGAGTTGACGAGGCGTTGCTTTCTGATAGTGAATATGGCGCAATGGAGGGTTGAAAGTTTGATATGGATACAAAGGTCCCAAGAAGAGGCTACATTTCAGCCCCCACCATTTTTTCTTTTGTTCCCAACTTGTTTCCCATTCCTTCTCTCTCTGCCTTTCAAAACCCCCTAGAACGGTAGTTGAGTACCATTAACTTGCATGCACGGACTGAAACAATTTCATTATATCTGTTATTAATACACGGACTGAAACAATTTTGGGCCCAAACTTTTTTTTACAACAATTACTATATGAATGCCCGCGTTTTACGCGGAATTTTTCGTAAAAGTTAATTATATATGCATTATATATATTTAAATACATTTGTTCTATGTAAAATAATATAATTATGAGTTTATGTATAGAGTGAAATTGGTTTATATATGAATCACTGAAGGGTATTAGTTGTTTTCAATGAAGAATATTACTGGTTTACACTGAAGAGTCTTAGTTCATTTTTACTGAACAACTAAGACTCTTTAGTGTAAATCAGTAATACTCTTTAGTAAATATAACTAATACCTTTCGGTGATTCATGTATAAACCAGTTTCACTCTATACTTTGTCTATAATTATATTATGAATATATTCAAATAATATGTATGTATAAAATAATTGGTAAATTTTTATGTTGTGATTATTTTTATAATAATACGTAGAATTAAATATACTTAAGTTACTTGTTAAATTATTAACGCATTAAGATTTTTTTAAATGTAGAATATCCTCAAATAAATAAAATAAAATAAAGTTTAAATTGGTACAATCACAACATAATTTTTAATATAATTTTATAAACTCAAGTTATATTCAATAAAATTCAAACTTTATAGAGATTCATTACAATAGAATTTAAACTTTATAGAGATTCATTACTGTTGTAAAATAAAGAGTGCAAAGCAGGAACACCGATTCGTTTACCCATTTCGTCAATAATGACTACGTTTGGGGGCGTACCAAGTCAAGAGTTTTTTCACTACATTTTTGTGTGTATTACAATACTTAGTACATGAATATATTTATAATAACAGAAACCCTAAAGCTTAAGTTACTAGGCCCATAAGTAATGTCCACACCAAATCTTCTGAATTTGGCATATCAAATCTTCTGAATTTACAACACTCCCCCTTGTACATTACAATGCGACGTATATGTCTCGTCAGAAAACTCCACATGCTAGGTAGCTAGAAAAATATTTAGCTAGGGAGGAATGCAACTATTAATCTTCCGGATCCAATCTTCAGGATTATTTCGAGGTTGCTACTCCCCCTGAAGACAACAACATTTTAAGCATTCGCATCCCGATACCATGAATATACTTTTCAAAAGTAGAGGTAGGTAGGGAGTTGGTGAACAGATCTGCTAAATTGTCTCTAGATCGCACATGTTGTATGGTAATCACGTCACTCTTCTAGAGTTTGTATGGGTAGAAAAATTTTGGTGAAATATATTTCGTCAAGTTTTCCTTAACGTACCCATTACTCATTTGTGTGATGAATGCTGCATTGTCTTCAAATATAACAGTATGGGATATATCGTTTTTAGCAATACTACACGAGTCATCAATGTGTTTTACCAATGATCTCGACCAAACACATTCTCGTGAGGCTTCAAATAAAGTTATTATCTCTGAGTGGTTTGAAGATGTGGTAACCATAGTTTGTTTAACCGATCTCCATGAGATCGCAGTACCATCACAGAGAAAAACATAACCAGTCTGGGATATGACATTGTGGGGATCTTACAAAAAGTCAACATCTGCATAACCTACCAAAGTTTTATCTTGGTTTCTAGGGTAAAGCAATCCAAGATCTTGAGACCCTTGGAGATACCGTAGATTGTGCTTAATACTATTCCAATGTCTCCTTGTATGATAAGCGTTATATCTCGCAAGCAAATTAACTGCAAATGCAATATCTAGTCTAGTGCAGTTTGCAAGATAAAGTAATGCACCAACAACACTGAGATAAGGAACTTCTGGTCCCAAAATTTCTTCTGTATCTTCTTTTGGTCTAAATGAGTCCTTATCCATTTCGAGAGATCGAACAACCATCGGCGTGCTGAGTGGATGAGATTTATCCATGTGAAATCTCTCCAATACCTTTTTCACGTAGGTTGACTGGTGTATAAGAATTCCTTCAAGGAGATGCTCGATCTGCAGGCCGAGACAATACTTGGTTTTGTCCAAGATTGTCATTTCGAATTCAGCTTTCAAGATTGAACTGACTTCTTCAATCTCTTTACATGTTCCGATTATGTTTAGATCGTCAACATATACGGATATGGTGCAAAAAATCACTTTGCGATTTCTTTATAAATACGCAAGGGAAAGCTATATTGTTTGTATATTCCCTCTTCAGGAGGAATTCACTTAGTCGGTTGTACCACATTCGACCTGATTGTTTTAGGCTGTACAATGACTTCCGTAGTTTTATGCTATACATACTACGATTTTCATCATTCCACATCTGAGGAATATTAAATCCATTAGGGATTTTCATATAGATGTCGGCATCTAGTGATCCGTATAAATATGCGGTTCCAACGTCCATCAATCTCATCTGATGATTTAATTTAACTACCAAAGATATCAAGTAGCGGCACGTTATTCCATCCATTACTAAAAATAGGTTTGATTGAAATCAATGTTGGGTCTCTTCGAAAATCCTTGAGCTACTAGTCTCGCTTTGTATCTCTCCTCTGTATTGTTTTCATTTTGTTTTTCGTACAAAAATCCATTTATATCCTACATGAATAGCGCGTGTGGGTGTACGAACGATAGAGCTAAATACTTTTCTTTTATTTAGCGAGGCGAGCTCTGCTTTAATTGCATCTTTCCATTTCACCCAAATCTGAGCGCTTCCGGTACTTAGCTATTAATTTGGGTTCTGGATCCAGATCGTTATTTATAACTGAAAGAGCAATTGCCGCTGCAAGTGTGTCGTCGACGACAGTAATATTTCTATTATAAGTTTCTCCTGTATCTATGAAATTCATAGAGACTTCAACATTTATATCAACTAGGCATTCTTCATTTCCCAGTGTATCTAGGTCTGGTCGTTCCGCGGTCCTAGTGTGTTGAATATTTTGGGCACGTGCTTCATTACTAGGACACTCGTCTTCTGGACGAATCTGTTCTGGAGATTTTAAGTCTTCTGGATGAATCTCCTATGGAGATTTCAAGTTTGACTGACCAATTTTGCTAGCTTTCATTCTGGTTGTGTTTGTATCTTTTATAGGTCCTTTACGCTTCTGGCGCGTGGGTACATATTTTTATTGGGACCTCTACCCTTTGGGGTGCATTTACAGTAGGTATATGCAATTTAGTCACACATTTATAGTCAGTAAACACACCTGGCAGATTGTTTGCTAAATGTTGCAAGTTAATGATCTTCTGAACTTCCAGTTCAGATTGACTAGTGTGTGGATCTAGATATTGAAGGTCTCTTACGTTCCACGTAAGTTCCCGGCATTCATTTAATTTTGAATTCGAATCTCCCCCTAATGTCGGGAAGTGGTCTTCATCAAATGTGTAGTCCGCGAACCGGGCCGTTAATTGATCCCCGGATAAAGGTTCTAGGTACTTCAAGATGGGTGGAGAGTCAAATCTAACGTATTCATTTTGTAATAAATATAAGTAATAAATAAGGGTGTAAATATTTTTTGATACTTAATAAATTAAAAAGTTGATTTGTATGAATGAATCAAATGAGACCGATAAAATAGACGGAGGGAGTATAAATGTCCAAAATTTTGGATATGAAGCAAACATTTTGTTATGAAACACTTAATGTTATTGCATTCATTAATTATGGGTATCGAAATTTTCATACAATATATGGTATGGGATGAAATTTACAATCTACCGAACCTAAATACCACTAGCACCAACTAGGGCTGTTAATGGAGTTTGGAGATTATTGAACCCGTACCGAAATCCGCATCGAAAAAGAACCGACGAAAAAATCGTGAATTTTTTTACTTTAACTGTATTGAAATCGAACCAAATGAATTTTTGGTACGTATCTGAATATTACCAAATTAACCGTACCGAAAAATCGAATGTGACTGTACCGAACCGAATCGAATAACCGAATTCAATATGTATGAAATTTAATTATATTTTTTATTTTATTTTTTATTTATTAAACATTATTATAATATTTTTTAATTCAAGTACAAATATACGATAACTCCATTTTAGAATATAAACAATATATTATTTATCTTATTAAGTTCTTAAAACGTTAACTTATGTTTAGGTGTATATCAAAATGATTTAAAATTAATTTTTTATTCTTTAATTTTATTGTTCAGGTATATTCATTTCTTACAAAAACTTGGATATGGTGTACCCTGTGGCAGGAATTACGATCAATGTGATTTTAATATTGAACTTTCCATTCACAAGATATTTCAAAAGATTTTTTTTTTAAAATATATTTTATACACTGTATTTTAAATACTCTATTGGTGGTGATTTGTGTTAATTTTTTTAACCATTCATTATCATATAATGTGTTATATTTGAGCTTGTAATTATATATGTTTGATTGCGGTTGAAGTTGTGTAGTATTCGCATGAGTGTGCATGCATCAATATGTTTTTTCTTTTTAAATTGGTTAAGAAAAGTAGAGAATGATAAAAAATGGGTAAAAATCCATTTCTCCGCTCCATTCCGTACCGATCTGTTCCGGTCCGGTCCGTTTGTAACCGAAAATCCGTTTCGATCCGTACCGAAAAATAAAATATTTGTATCATATCGTACCAAAATTTCGGTACGAACATGAACACAAAAATTATAAAATAACCGAACTTTGATAGGATATTTTCAAATATTCATTTTGATGTGTACCGTGAATAGCACCACCTATCTCTCCTTTTCCTACCTCACAATCGAGCAGTTTATACCATGTGACGTGTGTCCATACAAAACCACTATTGCGTTATGCAGTTCATGTACTTATTTAGAGTGTTCTTCGTCTTTTAGAATTTATTGTATTTATGAAATTTTGAAAAATCTTCAAGAATTAATATTCGAATGTACTGGTTTAGAGTGTTCTTCATCTTTTAGAATTTATTGTATACATGAAATTTTGAAAAATCTTCAAGAATTAATATTCGAGATAACGGAGTACGGTTTAGCTAGCCATCGTAAGTACATTAAATTAGTATAAAAGTAGAAGGTATACTGTGAATTCGAGTTTAAATAATTATTTAAATATTATAAATATATATATATATATATATATATATATATATATACTATTATTGTTATGTATATCGATTATTACTTTTTAAAAATGACTTGATTATTAAAAAGTGATAATATGTATACATAGCAGTATAATAAATATATATAACAGTAATAATTGAAGAAACTAAATCTATTTCACACAAGTTTTTGTCAAAGGTTGGCGAGAGTTATTAATATATATATATATATATAATCCTAATAATGTTCTTTAGGTCAATTATAATTCATAACTCAAACTTAGTTACATAAAAAAAATCACGTCTTTTACACGTTTTATCAATGACACCATATATTTTTAAAATTTACAGTTTGATACATGATATTTTTTTATTTTGCAATTATATCACAAGATTATATTTGGGCAACTTATTGCTTCAACTTACATTTTTTTGTTATTATTACAACTTACGTTTTTGTGATAGTATACATTAATTATGAATATGTAGATAAAAGGACAACAAGGTCTGATTATATATTATTTATTGCTATTTAATGATTTTTTGTAAAAATTCCTTAAATGTCAATTAAAGTAGATTAGAAGCAGTGAACAATAAGATTACATATTTAGTGCTATATTTAATAATTTTCTGAAGTTGTGTGAAATAGATGTGAATATTACTTTATTTGTTAAAATATATTAATTTATATAAGTAAAAGGCATTTTTTCCATCCACAAAAAATAGATTTTCTTTTTTTCCTTTTTCCTGGTTATTAATTTTTTTTTCTTTTTTACTTTAACTAAAAAGTAATAACTTATATAAAACGGTTTCACTATTACATGGTTTACAAACTAATATGAAGCATCCAGAAGAAGCTTGAGTTAACTTGTTCAAATGCCTTTTTACTTAAACCGTCCTTACATGAGATTGATGGAGCCAAAAAAATAAATCATAATTGAAATTGTCTTTAACTTCCAATAAATACACGTGTTAATGACTTAAAGTGGAAATCTACAAAAACCTAGATTCTACGGAAAGGAACGTCTTTAAAGTTTAAACAGGTATGATTAACATTTATGCATAACTAAAAGAAAAATAATCGATATTGATGTATAGTTTTTTTTTTTTTTTTTTAATAACACCATTAATATATTTTAAAAAGTGCTCGGATGATACGATGCAACTAACGCGCACATAAATATATTTGTCAATATATTTAAATCTTTTTGTCGAATTATCAAATAATCTCTATATATTAGATTTAAAATAAAATAAAAAAAATAAAGTCTACGATATGCACACACCCACGTCACATCACAGAAATAAGATGCCATGAAAATATAAGCAACAAAATCACATATTACCATTTGTGAATTGTAGGAACATGAGATCTTATGTTTGCCTACATAAGTATATATAATATTTTTTCTTCTCCAACTGAGTTTGGTCTTGTGGACAGCTTTTCTTTCCTGCAGGCTGCAGTTTTGCAACAGACTTTTGTTTGTGCACTTTGGTTGGTTGTGAATAAGAGAGCATAATTGCTAAAAATATCAATGTGTGCGTATTTTGAGGCCATGAAGTTATGATCTAAATGATACACAAATTTAGAGGGTTAGATTAATTAAGTTCATCAAAAATTCAAATTGAGTTAGTGTATAATCATGTAAGATGTAGTTTGGCATAAAAAAAAATTGAATTTATTTAGCAAAGACTTATATGCAATTTTGGTTAATGAGCAAAAATTTGTGTCGAAGTGTGTGGAACTGTAAGCTGTTAGAAGCCATGTTTGATAGGATAGACGTGAACATATATATAATTCGAACTGTTCCCTTGGCGTGAGTGGAGGGGTGTACTCTTCATGGTTGGGCTATTTTGAGCGAAGCATGTCTGGTACACATTGGAAGAAGAGCAGGATTTTGAAGATTGAATTCTTGTTATGAAAGGCTTTGCATGACTTTATTCTCTCGATTCGTTGATGTAGAGTGTAATGAGCATGTGTTGTGCAGGGACCAAATGCCTGTTCATATCAATTTTGAGTCGATGGCGTGGATTATGGAGGAGTAGAAAGTTTTAAATGACGAGAGTTTTTGCAACTACTTAATTTGTGTGTATATATGCAACTTTCAGAGGTGGAGGTGGAGGTGGTTGAACGAGCTGTTAACCCTCCGAAGCCTGTCTGTTCATCGGAATGCATGTATGATGGGAAGTTGGGTTATTTTAAGTTGAATACTGATGCGGAGCTAGGCCTAGGAGGATGAGAGATGAATGATAGAATGATATTTTGGGGAGAAATGTAGCTCAGTTGCTTAGATTGCATGTTAATTGTTAAAGCAAATGCACAAATCACAAATTGTTCTCACTTATCCATCTTTGGATCCTATATACATGGGAGCAATTTTTCGGGAGCTGTCCAAGGAGTTTGATAGGATTACTTTTTCCTGGACTACAAAGGAACCGTTTATGCATTTTCTTGTCTTTCTCTTTTTATTTTATTTCGAATTCTAGATCCACTTGTAGACAATTTTGAAACTGATTTGATGACTTATTAATATTTACTTGACATTTAATTTTTTTTATTCAAAATTAACTTACACAGACATTATTACTTATTTACCTTAATATTGTTATTATTATGTGTTTGCATATATGTAATATTATATTATTGTTGATTATGATTTATAATGCAATGTTAAATCCTTGGAACTTGATGAAACTGCAAAATTTGGTGGATTTCAAGGTGTTTCTAATTTCCACGGAAGTAGTTGGATTCACAAATTACTGTGGATTTATTTGTTTGGCCCAATATATTGAAACTTTTATGTACCACTCCATATATTATCAATTCTTTTTAACCTTTTAAGGTACAATATTATTCAAAACATATATTTTTATCTATCTGAATTACGTATCACCATTCTCATATAAAATAAAAAAGTTACGTCTCTATTGTCATGCTAAATATCATGAACAACTAAATTAATTTTTCTAGATGATGGGATAACAATTTATTATTAAAGACATCTTGTTCGGAGTTCTTTCATCAAGAGACTAATATTGAAATTGAAACATTCGTTGAAGGCAAAAATTAATAGAATATTCAGAATTGGCCCATATCTTTTCATACATGTGTTGGCCCAATATCACCTATTCTTATTCGGCGGAAATCCACGGAGAAGGCCCACCTTAAATGCAGTCCCATATTTTGTTAATACACTCCATCAAAAAAAAATTCTAATTTTTTTTTATGAAAAATGTAACAATTTTAGGAAAAAGATTCTGAAAATTCATCTGTTTAGTATTTTTCTTTTCACATTTTCGAAAAATTTATCCAAAAACCTTCTGGGTGGCGTGTATTAACAAAATGTAGGATCGTTTATCACTTTGGCCCACTGAGAATTGAGTTCCCTGCTTTCTCCGGCACAATTGCACACTCCACTACCTCCAAAATTTTCAATACATAAAATTATATTTCCTTCGGTCCCCCTTTTACTTTCACTTATGAAAATTGTACATTTAAAAAAAAAAAAAAAAAAAAAGCATGTGAGTGTAAAGTTGAATAAAATAATATTAAATTTACACTTTATTAATTTTTGTGAGAGAAATTTTTTTTTTTTTGTGTGAAAATAATTGTGGGACATTTAAATAAGACAAGTGTGAAAGTATTCGCGAGACGGAGAAAGTATTCTCTAACGTGGTTATAAATTAATCAACTTTTATACACTCAATTTTGTACCTTAGGAACAAGAATATATATAGAGTGGAAATAGTTCATATATGAATCATTGAATGATATTAGTTTTATTTTTTTCACTAAAGAGTATTAGTTTTTATTTTTACTGAAGGGTATTAGTTATTTTCACTGAAGTGTATTAGTTGTTTACTGAAAAATAAATTAAGACTCTTCAATGAAAACAACAAATACACTTTAGTGAAAACAACTAATACCCTTCAATAATTTATGTACGAACCATTTTCACTCTATAGTTTTTTTTTCTCTAAAGAGTATTAGTTGTTTTCACTAAAGTGTATTAGTTGTTTACGAAAAAAAATGAAGACCCTTCAGTAAATACAACAAATACTGTTAAGTAAAAACAATAAATACATTTTAGTGAAATCAACTAATACCCTTCAATAATTTATGTATGAACTATTTTCACTCTATATTTTATCTAGAAAAAATGTGATTACTCGTTCAATTATTTTTCTTTTAAATTGCACTCTCATATGTTATATATCTTTTTAAGGTAAAATGAAAATGATCACATGTCCAACGATGGACATAATATTATACCCACCGCGAATGTGTTGATGACATATAAGCGAGTCATTAACACATTCGCGGTGGGTATATAATATTATGCCCACCGGTGGGCATGTGATCAATTTCGGAAAAAATTTCCTCATAATCTCGCATACAGCCGCGCAAGGCGCAATGTTACACGATTACAAATATTTTTAAAAAAATATATATATATTTCAAATATTTGTCATGTTTTTATTAATTTCCACACATGTTAATTTTTAATTTTTTTTAATTCTTTTTTTATTTAGTATAAAATATTATATAGATATTTAAAAGATTTATAAACTAGTTTTATGATTAACCCAAAGACTTCAAGGACTCATGAAATGACCAATTAGTTTTTGACGAAGTGAGAAGTATTTTTACAATTTCCCTAATTTGCGGGACTCATATGCAAGCAAGAATTCTCTTGGAATAAATATAAGGATTATGAAATTATTTTCAAATAACATCGTGATCTGTTGAACTTAAAGTGCAACATATTGAATCCTGGAAAACCTAAAAAAAAAAGGATTTTTCCGACCTTTCATATACACATTTAAATTTAAAATAAAAATAAAAAAATCTAAACAACCCAGTTCGGCGCACCAAAGCAAAAGCGGTTGCAACAACGGTGGACCCCAAAAGACACCAATTGTGCAGTTACGAGATTACCCTGGAAGGTAGAAACCCGTCGTCTGTCAAGACCTAAATTTTCTAGATATATTCAAGTTAGGGGACGGGACACAAATGTCATTAAGTAAAAACCGTCGTACAAAGTGGGAAGTCGCTGCGACTCGAATTCCTTTTCATTTGCTCCAAATTTCATTTTGCAGTTACAAAGGCTGTTAGGTACGATTGCAGAAGGAGAAATTCGAAAAAATACAGAGACGAAGAAACGATAACTATGGCGGAGGAGAGGAGGGAGGTGAGCGGAGAGCCTTTAGAGGAGGAGGCGGAAGACGCAATGGAGGTGGACGGAGCGGAGGAAGGCGTGGCGGCGAAGGGGAAAGTGCGGGGGCCGTGGTCGCAGCACGAGGACGAGATTCTTAGTGGACTGGTGAGTAAGTTCGGGGCGAGGAATTGGAGCTTGATCGCGCGAGGAATTACGGGGAGGTCTGGGAAGTCGTGCCGCCTCCGCTGGTGTAATCAGCTCGACCCTTCCGTTAAGCGAAAACCTTTTACTGGTGAGGTTTTTATTCGTATCGCTTTGAGAGGTCTATTCGTTTGCGGACTTGGTTTGTGGTGGTGTTATTGTGCTTGGGTGTTTGGTATGTTTTGATAAGGATTGATTTGTGTGTTTTTGGGTACTTTTTTTCAACGTGTTATTTGATGTTTTCAGATTCGAAATACTGGTGTGTTTGTGGTTGATGTTGATTCGGGAATGCGGTTATGTGTTTTCCTTGATGTAATTTGTGGGGGTATATTATACAAGTTTGCTTCCGTTCTGGTGTTGTCCATGTTGCTCTGTTCGATGTTTGAATGATTCATTAGGAAGAGATCATGTTGAGGGAGATGGAATCTGTTTCTATGTAATCACTTGATATAAATGCTACTCATAATTTATGCTACACAGATATTGTGCTCTTATATATGTCGTATCTGGGAATTCTAATTGAACTTGAAAGCATCATAAAATGAAGAATTAACTTCCTTCTTCCAGATTGGCAGGATTGAACCTTGTTTAGGTTTTGAACTGTTGAAGATAAAGTAGAATTGTGTGTTTATGTGTTTGATCATACCTTTAGGTTGCTATAACAAAGAATTGCGATGTGTCTGGAGGTTTGAATTGCAGTTGCATGCTAAGATGTATTTGGTATATAAAATGCACCACTTCTGCTTTTACCTTCTCTGCTGTTATATAATATAAGTATATGTAAACAGAGTTTCGCTTTAGTTTTATCTGCCCCTCATTGATCAAATTTTATAAGAATGAGTTCTGATATAATTCCCGAGAACTTTCACCCAACGTATCAAATTAAAAAGAAGGGAAAGAAGAACAGGCAAGAGAAAATGGCTATTCTCTTGTCTTAAATTATTCTTAGATAATGAGCAGGTATCCAAGAAAATGAACCCAAAAAGCTGCTGGTATCTAATAAGGTTGCATGATGCTGATTCTTGTGATCATATATTGCCTTTGTGGTTGTTTTTCCTTCATTGATGCTGGTCCAGTTTGTCTCACATTTTCGTGCAATGGATATGAGGAAAAGGTATAAGTATGTTTTGCTATCAGCTTATCATATTCAAGGTTCATTCTTTTGGGGAAAAAAATTATCGCCTCATAAACTCTGAGAAAGTTATAAAAATTGAATGCCTATTGAATAATTCTGAACCAAGTTGCTCTTCTTTAGAGAAGCTCTTCAGGTCAAAATGCACCACTTCTGTTAGGCTTGTAGGGTTGTAACTGGATAATTGCTTAAATTTTATACCAAGGAGATCGTATATGCCTGTTTGAGATGTATTTTTATTCATTTTTCTCCTTTTCCTGCTTTCAGTCTCATTAATGTGGTCTATAGGTTATGGACAGCATTGCCCTTAAATGTGTGTTGGGGAGTGAGTTTGTCTACTAATTACATATGAGCGCATGTTCTAGTGTCCTTTTAATCATAACGCTGCATAATTTTATTTCTTTGCAGATTGTTTATATTTAAGACATTCAATAGTAACGATATAGTACTCTTTTGAAGTCTTGTTGTGCTTTATGTTCTTGCAGATGAAGAAGATCGTATAATTTTAGATGCGCATGCAGTATATGGAAATAAATGGGCCTCAATTGCCAAACTTCTCCCTGGGAGAACAGATAATGCAATTAAAAACCACTGGAATTCTACATTAAGGCGTAGGTGTGTGGATCCTAGGAGATCAATGCCCCTAACTGCCCAGATATTACCTAATACCTTAGACGAATTCTCATCTGGTGGTGCCCTCAATTCGTTCAATTCCATGCAGGATATGGAAACAAGATCCATTGAAAATCTACCAAAAACATTTAGAAACTGTCATTCTCTCAAACCAAGTCCTCCCAATATACCTGATGCATCTGTAATATCACCGAAGTCCACAGAAACAGAGGATTTGAGGATGACGAAAGATGTATCAAAACAAAATCCAATTCATGTGGGATCTGGTGAAGAGAGGCAACCCATGATTTCTCGTCCAGTTGCAAAAATCGGAGCATTCAGTGTCTATAATTCGTCAATGCAGGGGTCAGTAATCCAATCATCTGAAATTGATTCTGAAATACGCAAGTTTCTGGAAGGTTCATCCAGTGAGCGGATGATTCCATCACAATGTGGTCATGGTTGCTGCACAGCTTTTAATACGCATTCTCCTCACAGATCGTTGTTGGGGCCCGAATTTGTTGAATACGACGAACTGCCTGCTTTCTCAAGCCATGAGCTGGCATCTGTAGCAAAGGATTTGAATAACATCGCCTGGATTAAAAGTGGTCTTGAGAGTACTGCAAAGATATCGAGCCATACAGATAATCAGTATGCATTAGAGGGAAGAAAGGTATTTAATACGCCCCAGATGACGATGCCTACGATCAATCTACGAGCTCAGGTAGAAAGCTTGAGTTGATGCTTGATCTTGTGCAGGAGTTCGGATTATGAGAATTTTTGTTCATGAGTAAACAATGTTATTTTGTATAATTATGCATTGCCTTTGATCAGGTCCTTTGCAACTGTTTTTGACATCTGTGGCTTTATCTGTTTTCTGGTAGTAATATTTTCCTAATTATTCATTGCCTCTGATCAGGTTCGAAACGATGTCGTGTTTATTCTATTAGTGCACGTTGCGTGTATACTGTATAGTATCGAATGTCTGATGTTTATTATATTAACGATATATATCCCCTTATATACTAATAGGTAGTTTCTCTTTGTTTATGTGTCACTTTATAGTGCATTTGGATGATGTGTCAATTGGTGGTCCATTTGTGTGTCAATTAATTGAGAAGGTATAATTATGTAGTGATCTTAGGTGTCAAACATTTAGAGAGTTTGATGTAATAATAATAATGATATGTAAATATATAATTATTATCTTGGGTACAATAATAAAAATAATAAAAAAATTGACTCAATAATTTTATTTATTTCCTTCTAATTTATATGTACCATATGATACAAATTAACCAAAAATGACATATATATATATATATATAAATATATATTAACAATATTTAAAAATCAATTATATAAGATTTCTCTATTAATTTTTTTTTAACAATTATGAATCTTAATGCTACTTTGTATATTGATAATAAGATAGTACTTTTTCCGTCCCAAAGTAAATTTCTCACTTTCTTTTTCGGGTCATTGCACACTAAGTTTCTCATTCTTTTAATGGCAAAGACTACACTCTACTACATATAATCTTTACCCTTCAAATTCACACAATACTATCAAAAGTGTCACTCATTCCATGTATATTTCAGCACTATATATTAATAAACTAATACAATTTCTTAAATCATTCAACAAAAAGATGTGGAAAGATAACTCTGGGACATAGAAAGTATAATTTAAATAAATTAGCTAAAATTTAATTAAAAAATAAACTACTTATATAATAATATTGTATTTATTATTTGATGATGAACAAAGTAATTTATAGCTATGTAATACATTATCTGTGAAGATGATTTTACGAACATTCCGCGTAACACGCGGGGTATCGTCTAGTATATATATAAAAAGTACTCCCTCAACCTACCCGGAAACTTTTCATGAATTTTTAAATAAAAGTAAAAGTGTGCTAGAGTGGTTTCCAAAATGGTAGGTGAAACTTATTCAAACATTGCAGTGAAATCAACTGCTTAGCCGATGTGATGTTAGTTAGCACAATGTTATCATAGAAGTGTTTGCAGCATGCCACGTAAATATTTTCCAATCAATTCTTATGTTAAACATTGCAATATGACTATATATTTTCCAATAAAAAAAAAGGAAAGAAAGGAAATTGGTAATAAGAAATTAATCAATGATAATGAGCAAGACTTTATATAAAGACTAGTGTTAGTTATTAGAGTCGAGCGATCTCGAGTACTTGATACTCGAGCTCGGCTCGAGCTCTTATCAAGTCAAGTTGAGTTTGGCTCGAGCTCTTATCGAGTCAAGTCGAGCTCGGCTCGTTAATATTAACAAGTAATAATACGAGTTTGGCTCGACTCGTTAACGAGTCTATCGAGTCGAACGAGTCGAGTCGAGCCTAGTGGAATTATAAAAAAAAAAATCTTAGTTACGAGTCTAACGAGCCAAGCTCGACTTGACTCGTTAAACAATCGAGTATTTTTTGAGTTCGAGCTCGTTTAATCTAACGAATTGAGCTGAGCTGAGTCGAGTCTTAACGAGCCGAAGCGAGCTCACGAGCAGCTCATTTCGTTTAACAGCTCTAATAAAGACAACGCCTGATGTGACTGTGAATCTAAAAATAGAAAGTTCAGAGAGGCAAATTTTGATTGAATTTATATTCTTCACTTATTATTTAATTCGGATTAACTGATAAGTTTTGTGAAATTGGTCCATCTATATGTAGATAAACTTGCTAAATAGTTCTTTAATTATTGTTTTGATCTATGATAGTCCGGAGTGATTTTTTTTGTCGGAGTTAGAGCCAGCAATTTGGATCTGACCCGCCCGAACTATGGGCTAGGTTGGGCTAAAAAAATAGCGGCCCAAAAAAATCGGGCCGTTTTGGCCGTGTCGGGCCGTTTTGGCCGTGTCGGGCCGTTTCGGCCCGACAGGCCACAGGCGGCTCACTTGGCCCAATTGATTTTTATTTTTTTAGAAAAGACCAATAACTTTGTTGCTACTTGTTATGAAATAAAATAGATTAAAATATATAAAATATATGTGGATTGTGAAAGTGTAATGAGTTATGTTTTATAGTACTTCCTCGGTCCACCAATTTTTTACTCTTTCCATTTTTTGAAATAAACACTACTTACTAACAAACAAATAAATGAGTCTCACAATACCCCCCACTATACCCTTACTTTATCTACTTTTTTAATAAAATACTAATTTTTATTAAATTTTGTGTCCAACAGTAATAGGTAAAAATTTCGTGGACGGAGTGGAGTATAATTTTTAATAACAATTATAAATAAAATATAATAAAGCAGGTCGGGCCGATCCGTTAGCCCGCGGACTAGGTTAGGCTGGGCTGGGCTCAAATTTTATAGGCCCGATTCGCAAATGGGCCGGCCCGGCCTGTGAACAGTGCTTAGCCCGACGGGCTTAGCCGGGCCAGGCGGTCTGATTTGCCAGCTCTAGCCAGAGTGATAATTGAATTTTAATCCTCGAGATTGTTTATTGTTTGAGTAGTTATAAATGTGCACTTGAGTGCATAATATACACTTGAATTTTGAAAAAGAATACCCCAAGCAAAAATCAATAATGTCCCAAGAAGTAATCAGTGATACCCAATAATCAATAATACCCCAACTGCAATAAAAAAAAAAAAAATACACAGTTCGGTTTGTTTGTGTGTTTTGAAAAAAAAAATCAAAGTAAAAATAAAAATTGATCTTAAAATCCAACTGCATGCTATGCATTTTAGTGCATTTGCATGTTAAGAATTTGTCTTTTTTTTTTATTTCCAAAACACATTTTTTAGCTAATTACCCATTCATTAATAATATAAACACCTACATTCATCATAAACTACCTTTAAAAAAAAAAAAACCCTAAATCGTTTTTTTTAAGGAAGAAACATAAATCATCTTTTCCTCACATTTATTTTTCTAGCTTCACATCCCGTCTTCCTTCAAATTTGCAGGCCAATTCCACCGCGCCTAAGCCGCCTCTCGCGGTCCCCCCTGGCCACCCACCTTAGCCACTGCCTGCTAAGGTCACTGTGCCCATAACCTAGAATTTTTCATCCATTCTGTTGTTTGTTTCTCCTCTTGCAGATCGAGCGCTGCCGCAGGTCGATCTCTCTTCTTTTTTTTGTTTAGTTTAAAAAAATTATTTTTGTTGCATTTTGATTTCTTTCCTTTTTCTTTTTTCATTTTTTGGTGAGGGCCCCAATAGCAAAAAGTAAGAGGAAGATGTAGACGGGTCGACAATGAAACATAAAGATGGAGAAAATATGGGCGGTAGCGGGCGCCGGACGTTGGCGGCGACATGCGTCTATCAAAGATTAGAGTTTGGAGACGTATCTTCTTTACTTAAACTGATAAATTGTCAAGGGTAGTACAAATGTTTCATATATTTTTTTCTATTTTAGGAGGTGTATCTCTTGTTAATGGAGGGATATATAGCCGGATCCTAAAAAATATTACCAATGGCAAAAAAAGAACTAAAAAAAGAGCTGAAAAAAGAGCCCAAACACCTTGTAAAACAAGAACCAAATAACCCAACAGATTGACCTTGAAAAGGGAACACATCTTTTCACCCTCAAAATTTGATTGTTCACCCCTCGATTCACTTTACCATCGCACGGTTTAGTTCACCCCCAACAAATTATCCTACATAATTCATATTTCTCAGCATATTTTCTCATTTGCATTCACCCCTCCCCCCCCCCCTCCCCCAAAATTCACAAAACATGTGTCAACACTCCACCAATGCCGCCGCCGTCGTCCGTCCGTGGCGTGCACCGTCATCGTCCTGTGTGTGCCATCTGTCGTTCCGTCTCCCCTCCACATCATTCCATGGATAAAGGTAAATTTTCGTTATGAATTTATTATCGTTCCATGGATAAAGGTAAATTTTCGTTATGAATTTATTCTTTTTCGATTTACCGAACAATTGATGGATGTTCTCGCGATCCATTCGGACATTTAAATTATGTTCTACAAAAATATAAGAACCAAGTGTTCGGATTTTTTAACATTATTTAAATGTTCCATATTCCCGTTCGAACAATTCTAAAATGTTAAAAAAACCAGTAACAAATAAAATTAAAAACGATGACACGATTAAAAAGCGCGAGAAACATGTATGACCAACATATATTCGTTCTTATTACATTTTAATTTTTTTTTTTTTTTGACTCATTTACATTTTAATTACTCACCAACACTAGTATACATAAAATACTACAAATAAATACAAACATTGCACAAATATATCAAAGTTTAAAATAAGATTACAAAGAAAGGACGTTTGAGATTTTCTTGGGGGAAGGGGTGTGAACTAATTGATTTCATTTTAATAAAATATTACAAAAGAGTAATCGAGTCTTTCTACATATAAATTAAAAAAAATATATATATATTACCCCGAAAACTATAAAACCTATCAGAAAAATGGGCCGAAATCAAAATTGAGGAAAGTTCAAACCCAAGAGATCTAAATCAATTAAGCCCAAAGTAAACGGTCCAAAAAAAACAATTTCAATTAGGCTCATCAAACACGAAGAGGCCGCAACCAATACATAGTTTTTTTTTTTTTTCCTCATCATTTTTATGCTTTTTTTTTCTTTAAAAAAATTGAGGTGAGACTATCACATAGCATGAGACATCACAAATTAAAAAATTTCTCAAGTATTCCTTCTCGCCTTATTCGTTCGCTGGTGGGAAGCGCCCACGAACAATTTTAAATAACAAGGAAGAAAGAAAATATTTATTGCTCTTAATTTTTCCAACACATGAAATTATGTACTTGGGGATGAAATAATCACCCCCTTTTATTGATGTAGGGGATGAAAATAATATGTGAAATAGGGAGAGAAAATCTTTTCTTGGGCCTCAAAGAAATCTTGAATACATCTCATATATTCTTTTCCCCAAAAATCTCAACTTCTTCATCTATGCATTTTTTCGAAAATTTGAGATAAAAATCATAGATTTGGATCTTCTTGAATTTATGAGATAATTTTGTATTCCAAAAATACATATCATCCATAATATCTTTTAAAAAATATCTACAAAATCTTTTCTCTCTCCACATATATAATTTTCGAAAAATATAAGAAAAATTCAGCAATAATAATTTTCTTTTATTTTAATCACCTTATTATTATCGGACTACTTATTGGAATACTTGAGGGGCTTTTAGGAGAATTAAGATTGGACCTCCAATGGACTTCTGAATTACAATATTAAGCCTCAATATTATTCAGCCCATTAATATTAACTATTACCACTAATAAATTAATATTGCACTATTCATCTTAATCCATATTACGATAATATGGGTTCCGGGTTATTATTTTCCGTGTTTAAGATTATTTAGTCCATTAATTAATTGAGCTTCTGAATAACTCTAAATTAATTAATATCTTTTACCTTGAAGTAAAAACAACTCAACATTATTATCCGTACCGAAGAAACTAATTCTTCACTTACAAGATTTGGTACGATAAAACTTCTGAGCCCACCAAAGAAAAAAATCACACGAGCCGTACTCGCACATGTTTCTACGTATTAAACCTTAGCAACCGTCGTATGATTAATATTATTGCTCAAAACACAAGGTTCGAAGTCACAATGATTCTCACCAAACATGAATCAAAGCAATAACTATTAATCACGCATGATCCTATTTAAGTGACGGAGATTAAGAAATCAATAGCCCAGTCTAATTCTTCACATTTCAGAACAGAAGAATTTATCCTCGCTGTAGGTCCTCTTCAACACATACTAAATGTGCTAGTGCAATCTCTTGGTCAAGACAAATCAATCTGAGATATACACATCGACCTTTCACGGCGGATTGTTCAATTCCACTTAGGTCGTGAATTTGTACGTTTAATTACAAGAAAACTGTTAATGTGGTCTTCCGTGATCTGGTATTACCACATTAACTACAATGTAACACATACTATATATATTGAACGGGTTGCAATAAATATATATAACATTCATTCATATTCAAAGCAAATGTGATAAAAGAATTATTATCATAAAACAAAGTGTTTAATACATGAATTATACGAAATAAAAATATAATTTCATGTATAACTTCAACAGTAAATGCATATAATGATATTAATTTTATTATATGAACAAATTTAATAGGAGAATTTGCGAACTAAATAATATTTTTTGATATGAAGAGTACGACATTAACTTCTCTGAGGGAACACAACATGATTTTCTTTTCTTATATTTAGTTAAATGTTTTCATTGTTGTTGAATACTGTGGTGCTCTTACGTTATATCGATCGATTGATATTAATTTATACATAAATTATGTTAAAAGGTATGACTTGTTTTATTAAAGGATATTAATTTTATTCACTAAAAAATATTAATTTTGGAAGGTAAATTTTCCATTGAATAAGTATGAATTGAAGTTCATAGATTGTTTCACTAAAAAAATATTACTTATTTTACTATAAAAATATAATTTAACTAAAAAAATATGCAAAATGATTTCACAATATATATATTCCGATTGATAAAGTATATAGAAGAATAGGAGTTTGATGGTGTGATTTTTTGTCACCATACACGGAAAGTTTTGTTAGATATATAGAGTTAGGAGTAGTTCTAGGGTGCATCATGCACTTCGAATTTGATTCTCAATTAAAAAATCAATTTGATCAAGAATTCAAATTGCGGGTCATGCATGACCCAATAAAAAATTGCAGGTCAGGTCTGACCCAACAAAAATTCGCGGGTTAAGTCTATTTCGGCTTCGACGAGTCTTCTGCTTCTTCCTCCATTAATGGCGATGCGGTGGTCGCCTCGGTAATTCATATGCCAATTGAACAGAGGAAAGGAAAGTTCTACCTCAGGAAAAATCAAGCACAATAACAGTAACAGAAATATTTATATTGAGTATCAAATTTGGAGAACATGCAAATTAGAATACCCAACAGAGTTCTTTTTTCACAACTCGTGATTTTTTCCTAAAATTGTTAGGTTGATCCAGGTCAAAGCTTATCAGAAATTGAAATCTTAAGCGCCCTAGATTTGTTATGGAGTTCTCCCCAACTATTTCGTGCAAAAGCTTGGGAAAATGGGCAGAGCAAGAGACAGACTATCGTTGGCAAATTTTGGAAACGGGTTAAAGCAAAAAAAACTTAGAATTAACCTATTTCAGAACATGTTTGTTGAGGTACTATTAAATAATTCTTTGGGATATTCCTATTTAATATATTGTTGAGTAATTGTTGGATATTCTTGATTATAACTTGGGGTATTGGTGAATAATTTTTTGAGGATATAATTGGGGTATTGGTGATTATAACTTCGGGTATTGACGATATAATTTCGGATATTGGTGATATAACTTCGGGCATTGGTATGAAGCGCGCGCGACCCATTTGCGACCCGGCTTGTTACGAGACCCGCGAATTTTGGTCGGGTTGGGCCCGACCCCCGAGTTTTTATTATTTGGTCAAAATTAATTTCAAATTGATATCAAATTTAAAGTACATGCTATGCACTTTGGTGCACCCTAAAATTTGTCTTAGAGTTGATACAGAATTAGGACCAACCAATACAAGTCTAGCACAAGCCGATCGACCCATGTAATGTCTTTGAATTGAGTTGGACAGACCCAAAATTTCGTTCTAAGCCTAAAAAAGGTGTTCAATTTAGCTTGCGGTAATTGCCTAAGTCCATGAAAATTTATGACAATAGTTTTTTGACACGATTTTTAATAAAAATAGTATTTTATTAAAAAAAAACTGTATGACCTATTTGTTACTGTTGTTTATTTCTAAAATAAAAATAAAACTAAGTTTAGTGGACAATTAAAAAAAATGAGATTAAATTTGGTGAACGCTAGAAATAATTTTTCTAAGTAAAAAGTATTAATGAACTAAATTTAAACTTTAGGAAAAGTCACAATACATACAAGTATAAATATAAATAACTAATTAACAATTTACAATACTAAATTAATCATACATAAAAGTTCATTTTTTTCATTAATTCACCATTCCTAAACCGTTAAACGATTTTTATGCAAATGCGTAAACAGTATAATAAATGTATAAAACAAATTATCGTAATGTTGATATTAAAAAGGAGAACCATTGTTATATGATTATATCTATGACTATGACAGCGTTTGTTGAACATCATTGTCACTATAAGCCTGGAGGCCATCCCTGTGGGAAAAAGAGAAAGCAAAAGCAAACTTTTTCTTTTGAACTTACAACATTATATTTGTATGAGTAGCATTATACGTAAGGTTGCTTTAAAAAAAAAAAGTATAAAAAGATAACACACATAATTAGATGTATGTATTTAATAGAGATAAATTCAAAAATTTACCCATGGGTGAAATATTTTGGGCAAATTCTTGGATGAACTATGGTAAAACTGATTTTGATAGTATTAATTATTTTATTAAAATATATTAATTAATTTTATTATAGAATATTAATTATTTTATTAGCGAATATTAGTAGAAGGATATTTGTTTTCTTAAAAATATTAATTATTTTATTATAAATTATTAATTGTAAATCAGTTTTACGGTAAGTTTTGATCATACAAGAACAACTCATTAAAATTTAATATTACAAAACCAAGTCAATTTAAGTACTATTTTTAGGCGAATTGAATAAAAAAAATGGTCTAAATAAATTCTATATTAAAAAGTAAAAAATCCAAAAGGATTCACCCCTTAAATCCATATAACTGTATATTGAGTTGACAAAAATTTGTATGGGACCACCCAAATTAACATTCATCCCTATGAAAATGTTAACGAGTCAATGTCCTGATTACACTCATTCTCATTGTCTCATGCCACGAGACAGTTTCATGCAAGACCTTATATGTTGAGTTTGATTTTAGTGTATATTTGTGTTAATTTTATTTTCATTACAAGTTTGGGTTTTTTTCCTTTTAATATTTGACACCCCACAAACAATAACCTGTTCATGTATCAGGCGCGAATGAAATCACATGCTTAATTAAATCACTTTACATGACTAATAATTGAAAACTTTTAATTAAAGACATTAAAATATAGTAATTACCCATATACCTATAAACTTCCCCAAAGAAAATAGGAAGTCGCCAAAAAAGAATTGCAAATATCTCCCTCCAAAAGAGGGATGGTCTCTGGCTCTGCTATGGCGATTCTAATTCTCACCGACGCCTCCCTTTCACAGCGTCTACTGACTGTTTTTCAGCACCCAATTTGTTAGTCTCATCTTTGTTTTCGCTGTCTTTCTTGCTGTCCCATCAATTGACAGACAGACTAGTAGAGAGATAGAGAGAGAAAAGGAGAGGAGAGGAGAGGAGAGGAAGGGTGCAATTGATTGATGAACCCAGTTGAGTTCTGTATTTATATGAAGATTCGTGATCCGGGCTGCTGTCAAAATGTCAAATTTACAACAATCCCATGAAATCGACTTAGAATTAGCTAGTTCCAACAATGGCCGAGTCGGCGGCGGAGCGCCGGAGGTTGTTGGAGCCCCTGAAAATATTAGTGAAGGGAAGCATGAGAGGAAGGAATCGAGTGTGTCGGAGTGTTCGGTAGAGATTTTGGATCTGGAAAAACTGCATTTGGATAAAAATGAAAGGGATTGTAGAATTTGCCATTTGAGCATGGATGCAACAAATCAAGAATCTGGCACCCCTATTGAACTTGGCTGTTCTTGCAAGGATGATTTAGCTGCTGCCCACAAACAATGTGCCGAAGCTTGGTTCAAGATTAAGGGAAACAAGTAAGTAATTGAAGAAATGATGAAAGTATTTTTATGTTTGTCTAAATTGTTTTTTGACTTTCTGCAACTGCTTTATCTTGATTGCTTTACGTTTCTTGAGGTGAATATGCTTAATTGCTGGCTAGTAAGTTGGTGGATTGGGGTTTAATTAGTTATGCTTTTTGAGTAATTTGTTTTGGTTATTGAGTAAAATGTGGAAAGGTTTCCAGTGAGGTGGAAAGTTCTTTATTTTTTAGATTGTTTGTAGCTTTAGCTTTAAAAGGGAATAAACGACTATTGTGGATTTGCATCAGGGGGGAAAGGGGGAAAGGATTTCGGTAAAGAAAAGCACTAAAGCTTGGGGTATCATTTGGAGAGAATCTCTTAACATATGGAAAAAGATGAAAGCACTAGGAATGGTTTGGTAGCGGATTTGTCGTGAGCATCTAGACTTTTCGTTCAATTATGGGCTCATTGACATTGAGTTTCGACTTTGGTTAGTTACCTTTCGTCTATCGGAAGTCCACAACTGGATAATCAGTTGGACAAACTTTCCCTCGTGTTCTTGTTTTCTCCTATATGAATTCTTGAATTTGAACAAGTGGAAGTAGCATTCGATCTGAACTCATTGCTGATGTAGTAGAGTGTGATTTAGAAGGGTTTTGAATATACGGTTTATAGATTCTTGTTTGGCCAGATGATCCCAATTATAACTTCTGAATGAATCTGTGTGACTTTAAGCATTTTAAAAGTATATATTTTGGGCTGTTTCCATTTAATTAGGGATGGAAAGCTAATGTTACGTTGCATATAACAGCTAGAATGCTCAAAGTCCAGACACTAGTTTTAGTTATTTAAAATGCGCTCGATTTAGTTCTTCATGATTAAACATGTCAGTTTGATTGAAGTTGTACTTCTACTTTCTTACTTCTCAACCCCACTCATTTGGTATTGAAATCTAAAGTTAAAGCTTCCTTTTAATTATTACCAAGAAATAATAAGTTTATGGAATTTGAGGACACTCAGTCTCCATTCATCGTTGAGATGAAAGATTCTAACGTCGAAGAGTATCTGATTGTTGGGGATCAAATAGTGTCCCACATCGGATAAATAATGGAGGATAATGGGGTTCGGCCCAAAGCGGACAAGATCATACAAATGCAGAGATGGGGGGTCCATCTGGGGTCCCCACACACTGATTTCTTGGAGTCTTTTGTTTGAGGGGTTTTTAAGAGTAATACTATTGTTTGTAAGAGCTAATATTATTACTTGTGTACATGATGCATTTCTCTTCAAAAATTAGTTCGTGATGAGAGAGTGAATTCTAATTCATATCGATCCAAACCATCACCAATGAGTTTGCTCTACTGGTTTAGAATCCACCCTCAAATTCTTCTATCCAAACACAACGAGTTGGGGAAATATTTATTTATTTATTTCGAGTCTCCTTTAGTATTTCTGTCATTCAAACATAGAAGACAGATTTTTGTTTCTTTTAGGCATTCCTAATATCAACTGTTGATGAAATTTTGTTCTTCATGCTACGTATAAAATTTGGTGTATGTTGGTATGTGCAGAACATGTGAGATATGCGGATCAATTGCACAAAATGTGTCGGGGGTACCCGAGACTGTGTTGACAGAGCAGTGGACTGACGATGCTGCCCCTGCAGTCGTTACTTCTGGACCCTCGCGCAACTTCTGGCAAGGTCACCGATTTCTCAACTTTTTGTTAGCTTGTATGGTGTTCGCATTCGTCATTTCCTGGCTTTTTCACTTCAACGTACCCTCTTGACTCGACCTCACCTCACATATAGTAGTAGTAGTAGTAATAATAGCATGCTCCCAATCGTGTATATCAGTGCTGGAGGTGAAGAAGATACAAATTCTTCATCGTTGTCAAATATTGAACCGGAGAATATTGTGCTGTAAATTGTTAGGCCAGAGCTTGTTGTAAAATAGAATCGAGGGCCTTTGGCTTCTTTTGTGTTATTTCAACTTATGGGAAGATTTTATGGTATGGTATGGTTCTTGTGTCAGGGCAATTTTACCCTGTTTGAATATTCTCAGCCACTTTTTATATATAATATCACCATATATTCCATTTTCTGGAATTTAACATTTGTTTGGTAATATTATGTAGAGTCCATTGATATTTTTGTTAATTTTTCACGTGTCATACTCGTACAAATTGTAACACCAAAAATGTTACAAATAATATTGTTATATACTCCCTCCGTCCATGAGTAAACTTCCCACTTTCCTTTTCGGGTCGTCCACGAGTAAGTTTCCCATTCCATAAATGGAAATAACAACACTCTATTATATATAAACTTTAACCTTCAAACTCACACAATATTACCAAAAATGTCACTCATTCACTTTACTTTTCAATACTATTCATTACTTTATTCCAAAAGTCAACATGTGGCCCACCATATATTAATAAACAAATACACTTTCTTAAACCATTCAACAAAAAGAAGTGGGAAACTTACTCGTGGACGGAGGGAGTATTAAGGATCAAAACACCATCATCATGTGTTGTACATCCCACAATGGATTAGAGAAAACCAAATCTAGAGATGTAAAAGAAAAGACTAGGTCCTCACTCTATCGAGCTCCTATATAGACTTAAAAAAAGTACAATGGTGGGGGCGAAGTGAAATAGTTCAAATAATTAAAGCCCCATTATTTATACCATGAAGTTATGGGTTTGAATTACCCATTTGTCCGATTTCAAAAAAGGAATTTAATTAGATGAATTATAAAAAATAAAAAATAAAAAATAAAAGTCATTTTGGATATATATACAATTAATTGCGTATAAATAAACGAATTATAATATTACACATTCTCGAATTAAATAAATTTACAATATAAAAAATATATAATTGGTAACAACAATTATTAAAATATGTTAGAAACGAAAATGAATTAATTTCATGAATTATAAAAAAAAAATCAATTTGGATACATATACAATTAATTGTGTACAAATGAACGGATTATAATATTACGCATTTTCGAATTAAATAAATTTACAAAATAAAAGATATATAATTGGTAACAACATTTATTAAAACAAGTTAGAAATTAATTCATATTAGTCTTATTAGTATTCTTGAATGCGAATTTGAAATTAATTGTTTCAGCACCAATAAGACTAATATGAAAGTTGGGCCGAATTATATAGCTTGAGGGCCGATGGTGGCCTAGTGGTTCGTGCCTGCCCCGAGTGCGCGGAGGGCTCGAGTTTGAACCACACGAACATTTTTTTCCAGGCTCGTGATTTGCGATAGATGTGCCCGTCGCAAATTTTGACAACCTGATCGAGTTGTGACCCGACCGTTTTGCGATGGTAAAAGCCGTCGTAAATTTGCGATGGAAGTCCAAAATCCATCACAAATATTTGCTACAATTATTTTGTCTACGGACATGAGTCAGTCGTAAAAGGCGTCGCAAAAGCCATCGCAAAACAATATGCTTTTTGTAGTGAATTATTATATATTATTTTTTTTTTCAATTAGAATTTTTTTTATAACAATATATGGTGAAGGTTTTAAATAAAGCTGCTTGATGAGAGAAATGTTAAGAGAGCAAGAAAAATTAATGTTTATCCCTTGCATCACAATTAACACACATGGTGTGACTCACTTGATTACCATTAATACCCAGAACTGATTATAATGAATATGTCCATCGTCAACAACCTAGGTTGTTGCAAAAGGCTTTGTCGCATTAGTTTATTTTATGTACAATAACGAAATAAGGCAGGATTGATACATAAATAATGCTATGAACTCAGTATCAACGTGCATGACATTATTACCTAATTTTGCAATTGAGGTACATAATCTAATTCAATTATATATTATACTCTTTGGGTTATACCAGATTGATAGGGACAGTCACTCATCTTAAAAAATTCTATAACTTTCAAAACCTAAAAATAATTTTATTTTGAAATGTAATTGTCTCTCCTAAAGAAAAAAAAAATAAAAAAAAATGCACGCTATCACGTATTCGGATTCTTCTATCTACACTTGACTTGAGTATGATGTACATGGATGCAATTAATTTATTTTTGTGTTTTTATGTATGATTTGCAGGTGGCTATACAAGATCTCAATTTATATAGTGCACATCTCGAAATTTACTGTTCATGTTCTTATGTAAAATAGTTTTATTGTGCAACTGATTTACAATTATTACTTTATAATAAAATAATTAATATTAATAAGACAAAAAATTGTGTAAAGATATCTCACGGAATGAGTCTGTGAGAGGGGGCTTCAATTTACTAATTTTGTTAAGAAAACAAATTACCTAGTTGGGTTGTTTTGAGAGTAATTTGGATCCAATATAGACTTGTCGTTACGTCTCATATAATTAAGACTATATCTGCTAACAAACTAACACATTTTAATGAAAAAGTTAACAATATTTAAATATATACTTGTGGATGTCGATTTTGGTTATGTAACTCGGTCTACCAACAATAAACTTCTCGACTTAAAAGAGTTGTTCAAAATGCCAGGGCCAGGGGTCGTCTGTATAAGTATGTGGGGCTGAGGATGACGAAGGATTACCAACTACCGAGTTTGCCCACTGAGCACCTTCTTATGTTTGCATGATCGAGAAACCCAACTACACAAGAGAGACCATCGAATTAATTAATGTTTGTCCTGATTAATTAGCACAACTTATTTTGATTGTTTGTTCAAAGACCTAAGATGGTAGATGTCAAATTGATGAATAAAGAATCAGAGCATTTAATTTAAGAGGAACCAATAAAAAAGATCACACAACTGCGACCAATGGTAGTCGAGGTCAATCCGACATTAACATCCTCGTCCGTCTACACCTACCAATGATAGTCGAGGCCAACTTCAGTGTCAATATCCTCCATCCGTCTACACCTACGCTAGACAATCAGGACAAAAAACTAGATAAAAGGCTAAAAATCATCCGTCAAGAATGAGAATGAGAGATTACAAATAACCTAGACATCGCTCAATGTAAAAAGAGCACCATTCATTGCAAAATGACTAGGGCTCTTAAGTCATAGGTCCATCTTTAAAGAGAAAAACTCCCAAGGGAAAATTCTACAACTATCCATTGAAATCATGTAAAAAACTATAAAATAATCAGAGTTGAAGAGAGAGAAACATTGAAAACAATAACATCTCCACTTAATAATTTTAAGGGGTAGATTACTCACTGGATAATTTTTTTTTTTTTTAACTTTTAAGTTCTTGTTTAATCCTGTTCATTCATTTTATTATTTTTTAATCATTGTGCGATAGTGGCATTTATTGAGCCACCTAACACTAAAAACCGGGTGAAATATTTATGCTATCAACAATACTCAAACTGCAAGTCAATTGTAAGAATGAAATATTTACACAAAATTTAATGTATTACCCTGTAATGTGTTCTGCACATTATTGTATGAAACCACGGTCTATTCATTGAGCATCATTGGATACTTCTACTTCTTTATGCAGATTCTCAAATCTTGATTGAGGGTGCTTTGTTAAAATAAAATCTCCATAATTAACTATCCTTGAAGAAATCAAGGCTCATGTATCAATTTATTTATTCTCTTCCTTTTTTATAATTTTTCTTCAACAAAATGACATGGATGGAGTGTCGTATTGACTAACCAACCAAGTAACTGTGGGCTTAAGATGTCGGACGCATGTGGCGGCTCCCGCCGACAAACTCAATGTCAATCAAAGGTTTTATAATTTTTTGTATTTACTAATAATGCTTAAATTCACATTATACGTTTTTTAGATACAGTCATCCTAGACCTAAAATTCAGGTATTCTTCATGATTAAGGACCAACTTCCTATCCCTTGCTTCCTTTCGGGGGGAAAAAAAAAATAAAGAAAAGAAAAAAAAGCCCTTCTCATCCTTTGCTTAATACAACTCTATAGGACACAAATTAATACATGATTGCGATCCTCTTATTATTATTTTAATAAATAAATCTCCTGTGCACTAAATACACCGTACAACTCAAGTGCATCTTTAAAAATCATTCTTATTGTTACTGAAAAATCACCCTTATTTTCATTTAAAAGTTATGACCAATTACAATTTAACAATCGTAATTCTTAAATAAAAAAAAAAGTGACTTCTCAAAATATACATGAGTTTGCACAATACACTTTATACATAACAGGATTATAATATAGGAATAATTACACCCTGCTACATTAGTATATAGCAAAATTGCACTCCAGATTTTGGTTTTAGCCCCATACCAACAGAGTACAATATATAGCATGCAAATACATTAGCTGACACTTGGGGCTTCGATATGACCGACCTTATACTTTCTCAATTCTATATTATCCCTATTTTTTTTATCATATTTCTTCTCCCAACTTTCTTCCAAGCACAGGCTTATTTGATTAATGGTGCATAGCTATATTTTTCATTTATTAAAAAATTCATCTCTCTCCATCGTGCTCTCCATGGCTTCCACCCAAAATCCCTCTCTCCTCTCTGTTTCACTGTCTACCGTAAATTATAGAAAGGGGCAAGATGCCCTAAATTTGGCCGTCGAATGCGGTCGTTCAGGACAGGTGGGGAAACTCGATTCCAAACAGATCTGGACGAATGGGGTCGTGGGATCTGCCTGCGAACATCAAAGGCCAGCCCAATTGCGTAATCGGCCACGTCAATGGAGCAGACATCGCTCGACCGTGGTGAAGCGGATGCCGCGGCGTCGAAAATCGGCGAGGTCAAAGTGATCGATGCCGGCGCTGGAGCCGACGATGCATTCGACGACGGGGTACTAATCGAGGACGTCGGAGGTCAAGGGAGGAGAGTGCGAGCGGGACCCTTCACAGTTTCTATAAAGAAAAGCAACACACTAGATTTTAAGAGAACTTGCAATGATATCCTCGCTCGTGGAGGCCGACAAGCTTGATCTTGCAACTACACTTTTAGAGAAGGCTAAGGCCAAAAGGAGTTATCTCTGTTGTTGTAGATGTAGTTATTGCTGTCAAATTTCTATTGATGTTAATAGAAAGGTATGCAATTTTTTTTTCAAAGCGATGAATGCGTGTGTTATGCTAGAGCTGATTTAAGTTGCTTACAAGACTTCCCTATGGCCAAAATGAGGGCTGAGTTTTATTGTTTAAATTGTAGATTGTTCCAGCCTCTGCAAGTCCTGATGGATGGGTGGGTTTGGTACTGGTCCGGATACTATCAAGTCATTTTGTTGGTCCCACTAGTTAGATTAATTTCGGAAGCTTAAGTTAAATGTCTTAACAAATTCTTTTACAAGAGAACAAAAACCAAACAGAGAATAAGTAAACGAAAACAATAAAGAACACAGGATATATAGTGATTCGGATTTGAATATCCTACGTCCACTCTCCCTTTTATCCAAGGGGTCTCACTATCAGCCAACTCACTTACTTACTCACTGGAATTGGGAAGTACCAGGTCCTTCTTACAACTCTTTAGATCTAACTTCGATCTAAAGATCAACCGTCTTCAACCTTATCTGGTAGATGAACAGGTTGAGGTTTCAACAACTCCTTAAGAGTAGATATATATTATGAACAATAAGAGTGCTAAGATTGATTATCAAAAAGCTTGGATGGACTTATGCGCGTATGGTGTCTCTCTAGAGCTTTTTCTTGAACTGCACTCTTGTATTTATAGAGGGGATTAGGAAATAGCCGTTGGAGGGCTAATCCAATCAGATCCTCTATTTAAGGAAGCCTCAATCAATCAATTCCCTAATTGATTGATTGGGTTGGTGGGATCCTTGGATTGATTATCTTCAAATACTTTCCAATCCTGATCTTGTTGACTTGATTTGAATCACCAACGGTCAATAGCTTCCTCTGCCTAACTCTGATTCTCTCCAGAGAAGGCAAGACTAGACACCAGGCAACCTCGGTGTCTTCTGGTCCTCATCTAGTGAATAACCAGAATACTCAGTAGAAACAGGGGATCAAACTGAGCATCTTTTGTTCCACCAGACTCGTCTGGTCCGGACTCGTCTGGTCTGGGGAAGGTCCTCTGCCTCTGGTCAGATCTCATCTGGTGAAGTCTTCTGGTGGAGTCCTCTGGTGAAGTCCTCTGGTGGGGTCTTCTGGTGACTCTTCTGGTGAATACTTCTGGTCTGACAGTTCCCCCTAGACTAAGTCCTAATCTAAACCATCATCTGGCTAACAGGTCCAGATGGTCCTATTACATCTTCTGGTTTGTTTTAACTCATCAAAACTAACAACTTTTATCCTAACAATTTCCCCTTTTTGATGGAGTTAAAACACTACCAGAACTGATCAAAACAAGAGACATAAGCAAGAAAGCAATAAAGGGATAAGACCTTAGAATAGATCGTATCAGGCAAACAATTAAGACAACAAGAGGTTGTCTTTTGAACAGAGAAGATATGATACTTTCATTAAGAATAAGGACAAAATGATTACAAGATACATTGAAGTTCAAGGTCCTATTCTAAGCATATCTTCTATTATCCTTGGGCACCAGGAACCAGTCAAGGAATCTGTCTTGAATGGCCTTCAGCTCTGCAGAGGATGTTGGGGTGAAATTCACCAACACCTTAGTCTTGAATAATTTCTTCAACTCAAGCCAATCAACCTGGTCCCCTATCATGAGAGTGTTGAGATAATGAAACTCAGGGGCTGTGACCTCCAGGTTGAACTCTATTGTTGAATCCATCAGCTGCCTATAGAGCTCTGCATCAAAACTTTTCATCCATGAATGGAAGGTTCTGTTGATAAGTGCCTCATTCTCTGGTGGTGGCCTCTGGATATAGTGTTGAATGAACCAGATAGTCTTGGCTTCTCTCCACTTTTCTATCAGAGGCACAGACACAGTTGAGTTAAAGGACCCTTCTGTCCTGAGAGGCAAGATGTTCATCACTTCAACAGGAGCCTTATTCTTCTGGCTTGAACCACTGGCACCAGAAGGAACACCAGCTTCTCTGGCCTTCTTGCTCTGCCTTCTAACATATCTGAGCCTCTGCTCTTCATCTATGTTCTTTCTAATCCTGGCTTGCTTCTCCTCTGGAGTCTCTTCCTTATATCTCTTTTCTGCTTCCTCCACAACTTCTTCTAGGAAGCTTTTCTTAACTTTTCTGATCTTTTTCTTGGCAGGTCCAGAGATAGAGATAGGGTGCTGTTCTGCTTCTGACTCTTCTTCTGCAGCAAGCTGCTTAGCCATAGTAAGAGATTTTAGCTCCTCTTTCTTCTTCTTCTGCAGCTCTGCTTGGGCCAAAGTGTTCTCTAGCAGATCCAGGCGCGCTCCATGGCTGAATAGAGTTTCATTGGTGGTCTTCGCCAGATCAGTTCTGGTCATCTCTTCCCCCTTTTTAACTGCATCAATAAGGGGCTCCACTACCTGCCTAATGAGATCAGGCAAGGCAGTGTTGGAGAAAGAGTGAAGATCACGCAGCTGCTTTGCCTCCTCCAGGTAGGCTTTAGATTCAGCAACAAGCCTTTCCTGCTTCTCCAACATCTCCTGGAGGGAGTCCTTCAGCTTGGCAGTCTGGATCATCTGGCTGGCCATCTCAACCTTCAGCACAGAAATTGACCTCATCTGCTCCATCACGTGCTCCTGGAGCTGCTTCTGGCTGTGCATCACATCCAACTTGACAAAGAGGCCATTGGCCTTG
Organism: Ballota nigra; assembly: GCA_947034835.1. NCBI lineage: Eukaryota > Viridiplantae > Streptophyta > Magnoliopsida > Lamiales > Lamiaceae > Ballota > Ballota nigra. The sequence continues at coordinate 54,422,917 of OX344723.1, read as the reverse complement.
AAAGAAGTTTTAACCTCAGCCAGAGTAGACTTGATCTGCTTCAGGAAGATCCTCTTCTCCTGCCTGATCTGATGCTCTATCATAGCAGGGGCCATATGTTGAATTGCTTTAGAAAAGCGCCCAATCTGCATGATCTGCTCGTTGAAGAAAGTCTTCATCTTCTGGAGTACGGCAGGAGACATCTCAAAGTCTTCCTCATCTGAATATAGCTCTGGAGGGAAGACAAAGTGAGGCCCAAATTTGTAAGTAGGGCCCTCTGGAGTGAGCATTACTCCTCTCTGGATGAGCAGGGTGCGAATCAATACTTTAGCTGTACCAGGGGTCTCCAGCTCTGCTGGATTTTGAATATTAAGCTTCTGCTTGAGCTCTATCTCCCAGGCAGTGAATGTGGAGGGGGACATTTCTTCCAACAGCATCATAAGGTCCTCCACATCCTCCAGTCTGGCCTTGCTCCAGACTTTGGCATCAGTCAATTCTGCCAAAAGTGGTAAGTGCTCCAGAAGAACTGGGAAATGCTCTCTTAGCCAGAGCTGAGCACTTACACTCATACTCTGCCTAATGGGACCCATTTCTGCAGATGAGAAAGTGAAGGGTTTGGGCCCAGAGGCAGAGGAGGAAGGTGCTAAGTTAGCAGGCTCAAGTGAAGCTTCCTCATCTTCACTATCATCGCTTGTTAAACAGGTGGGAGAAGGGGGAGGGCCAACGAATCCCAGAGCCATAGAAATGGTTGGGTCCTGGTCTGTATGAGTTGGGGGAGGGGTAGGATTTTGTGAGGTAGAAGCGGAGGGGATGGGTTGCTCTGCACCAGATGAAGATGGGATCTCTGGTACAGAAGGTGGGATGGGAGTTTGTGAAGTGGAAGTGTTTGGAAGGGGAATTTCTGCACCAGAAGAGGTTGATGGCACCTCTGGTACAGAAGCTGGGGGAGAGGGGTTTGTGGGAAGATGTGTTTGGGAATTTGGGGGAGAAGGTGTTTGGGTAGGAATGGTTGAGGGAGTATATACGGGGGTATCTGGTAAAGTCTGCTTTGGTGGAATAATAGGGTTACCAGAAGCAGATTGAGTTTGAGGAAGGTTATCTGGGGGAGAGGTAGAGGGAGTAACAAGATTAATAGGGGTAGAAGAAGGAATGGAAGGGTGTACCTCTGCTGAGTCAACATCAGCAGGTACAACATGCTCTGGAGCAGAGACATTCTCCATCATCAGAAAGGCTTCATCAATTGCCTTCTCCAAGGCCTCTCTAAGATCAGAACCAGAGTCTGAGTCTTGAAACATAGCTCTCTTGGCCTTGGATTTCTTCTTAAGAGGCTCAACCTCTTCTTCCTCTTCTTCTTCTGATGGCTCATCCACCAGAAGGGTTTTCTTGGCCTTCCTGCTAGTCCTTTGCTTCTTAGCAGAGCCTTTCTTGGCCTCCTCTGGCCTCTTCCTCTTGGCTGCTCCAGCCTTCTTGGTAGCCTCAGCTACTTCACCCTTTTTCTTCAGAATATTCAAAAGGGGAATCTGGTCCTCCTCCGAGGAACCAGAGAAAGCAACCGTAGAGGAGCCAGATGGTGCAGCAGCTTTCTTATGGGTCTTCTGCCTTGGCTGCTGCCTCTGCCCCTTTGCAGGTGAGGGTACTGCCTGTAGAGGAGGGGCAGGGATGGCTTGCTCACCATCAGAATCAGGATGGCCATGAAGGGGACCATCCTTTGAAAACAACACCTTGGATTTGTGAAATCCTCTGCACCAAGACTCCTTCTATTTCTTCTCTGGAAGCAAGGAGTCCAAAATCAGAGTAGGTTTCGTTCCCAACGAAACATTTGCAGTAAAATAGAACTGCATCTCCCCTGGCTTGGAAGGACAAGCTTCCTTGTTCACCTTCACCTTGTTCTTTCTCAAAACGCCCCAAAAGAACTCTGCCCAATTGCATTGAACGCCGTCATACAGAGCCCTCATCACACACATCCTGCCGTTGAAAATAGCATCCGTGCTATGATTTTCACACATCAGTACCTTTACTACAATATCGAACAAAACCTTGTATTTTTGCCTCAGATGCTTGTCCAAAAATCCTTTCGTTATATTCTGGCAAGATGAACGAGCAAACAACTTGAAAGAACCCACAATATCGTCCTCCTTGTAGGTTAAATGATCCACCCCTTCTGCCAAAATGTTCCCAAACAGCGCACATAAGTCATGCTTGGAAAACACCAAATCCTCCTTGTCAATCTTTGAAGAAATGTGGTCTTCATTAATCTTCATACGGACCAAAAACTGGGCCGCATAACCATCAAGAGTACGAAAATCCCTGGGGACTGTGGAAATCAGCCTTTCCACTCCAGATCTCCTTAATAATTCCAGAATAGCCAGTGCAGACGAGTTCTTGGTGGTGTAGAAGTCAACCACCATCTCCGTTTTTAGTTTCTTCATCATCAGTTCATGGTCGAAGTTGCACGGAGGGGCCATATCTGTGAGAGAGAGAGGGAGAGAGAGAGAGAAGTACTTTGCAGAGAGAAGTTAGGGTTTAGAAAATATGGAAACGTGAAAAGACAAATTTGAAAAGAAATCTGATTTAAATAGGGCAATACGCGTGGCTTGATTAATAAATGAAGTGTGAACACGTGTAATAGCAAATTTAATTTAGGGAACAAAATCAATTTTTGAATTGATTGACATATTGCACCTTGATTAAATCTGATGGCCACGATGAAAGGCAAGATACAAATTTAATCTGGTGCGTTGGCGTAGTCATTGGGACTGGGCATAAAGGGGTTTTGTGGCAGTCAAGAGAAAAAAGCGAAATGATTGCCTAGGCCCTATACCCTAGTCATAAATACACTCCGAAGTTGAAACGTTTTGAGTGTACTTACTAATTTGAAAGGTGTATCCCAATGATCAGAGGCCAGAGAAGTAAAAGCATACCTGTCACCTGATATTGTAACCAGATGATACCACAACTAGTCTGGTGTTACATCTCCTCTGATGAAACTCATCTGGTCCTGGTCAGAGATGACTTTGGACATTCCTTGAATCTGACTCAACACCTCATCTGGGACAAGTGTCACCTGGTGCATACCTCATCTGGAGACATAACTTCTCTGAAATGTCTAATCTGCAGGTATGTTAGTTTTAAAAGAAATTAAAGAATATGCAGTAAGACATAAATAAAGGATACTTCTCTGATGTTCCCCCTAAAACAAATCTGTCTCTGGATCCAACAATCCTAACTCAAAAGCTAACTCTCTGAATCTGGTCTCAGCCAAAGGCTTATTTAAGATATCTGCTCTCTGCTTCTCTGTTTCAACATGATCTCTGATAAAATGATGCCTTATATCAACATGTTTACACCTGGTACGAAGAACTGGATTCTGGGTGATTGCAATTGCACTATTACTATCACAGAATATAGGAATATCCTTAGCTCTAATCTAGTAGTCCCTAAGCTGTTGACTAATCCAGAGTAGTTGTGAACAACAGCTCCCTGCAGCCATGTACTCTGCTTCTGTTGTCGATGTAGCAACTGAAGTCTGCTTCTTAGAAAACCAAGATACCAATTTATTCCCTAAAAATTGGCATGTTCCACTTGTAGACTTTCTATCTATTCTGCATCCACCATAGTCTGAATCTGAATAACCACTTAATTCTAAGTTGTCATCTGCAGGATACCACAATCCTAAATTCACTGTTCCCTTAAGATATTTCAGTATTTTCCTAGCTGCTTCCAAATGACTTTTCTTAGGATTAGCTTGAAATCTGGCACACACTCCTACTGCAAAAGTAATATCTGGTCTGCTTGCAGTCAAGTACAGAAGAGAACCAATAAGTGCTATGTACTGAGTCTGGTCCACACTCTCTCCAGACTCATCTGGATCCATGTTGAAATTTGTCATCATAGGGATCTTGGCTGCTTTGCTAGACCCTACTCCAAATTTCTCTAACATGTTTCTGATGTACTTTGCCTGATTTATGAAGATTCCCTTCTCTGATTGCTTTACCTGCAAACCTAAAAAGTAATTCATTTCACCCATCATGGACATCTCAAACTGACTCTGCATGAGTTCACCAAACTTCTCACACAACTTCTTGTTAGGGGATCCAAATATAATATCATCAACATATATTTGGACCAGAAGGATGTCCTTTCCTTCTTCTTTCCTAAACAAGGTCCTATCAATCTTACCCTTAGAAAAACCATTGTCCAGAAGAAACTGAGATAGAGTGTCATACCATGCTCTGGGTGCCTGCTTCAGCCCATAAAGAGCTTTCTTAAGCTTAAACACCTTGTCACCTTGTTCAAAACCAGGAGGTTGTTCCACATACACTTCCTCAATGAGAATCCCATTAAGAAAGGCAGATTTCACATCCATCTGGTATACTTTGAACTTCATGTGAGCAGCATATGCTAAGAACAATCTGATGGCTTCTAGTCTGGCAACATGAGCAAATGTCTCATCATAGTCTATTCCTTCAGACTGAGAATAGCCCTGGGCCACTAGCCTTGCCTTGTTCCTAGTAATGACATCATTCTCATCTGTCTTATTCTTGAAAACCCACTTAGTGCCTATCACCTTTTGATGTCTTGGTCTGTCTACCAGCTCCCAAACATCCTGTCTGGTGAATTGATTCAACTCCTCCTGCATAGCAATAATCCAATTTGAATCTTTCAGTGCCTCCTTGATGTTCTTGGGCTCAATCAAGGACACATAGCAACTGAATAAGACAGCTAAGTTAAGAGTTCTCATAGTCTGGACACCCTTAGTTAGATCTCCAAGGATCAGGTCATTGGGGTGATCAACCAGGGTCCTCCTTCCCGTGGTCTTGCCTGGGTGATCATCTTCTGCAGTACCTTGGTGATTATCACCACCTGCAGAAGAGCTTCCCCCTACAGGAGTTCTAACCACTTCTGGTTCTGCTCCTTGTGAAGGCTTCTGCTTCAGAGAACCAGGAGATGGGTCATCATCTGAATCTGAATCAAGAATAGGTGGATTGACTTTGATAACTCTGGGAATAGTCTGATTCTGGGTCTCATCAGAAGACTTAGAGTCCACCTTGCACTCAAAAGCAGATTCATAAAAAACAACATGAGGTGTTTCCTCCACACAAAGTGAATTCTTATTAAAAACTCTAAAAGCCTTACTGGTGCTGGAATATCCTAAAAATATTCCATCAGCCACTTTGGCATCAAAAGTTCTTAATTTAGATTTCCCATTGTCATGGATGAAACACTTACATCCAAAAACATGAAAATATGAAACAGATGGGGTTTTACCTTTCCATACCTCATATGGAGTCTTATTATGTCTCTGGGCAATTAGGCATCTATTCTGAGTGTAGCAAGCTGTATTAATGGCCTCTGCCCAAAACCTTTGTGGAGTGTTGTAGTCTGCCAGAAGTGTTCTTGCAGCTTCTTTGAGAGTTCTATTCCTCCTTTCTGCTACTCCATTTTGTTGGGGGTGTTCTGGCAGCAGATGTCTCATGAAAAATCCCATGGTCCTTGCAGTAATCTGCAATGTGTGAATTCAAAAAACTCTGTTCCCTTGTCACTTCTGATTCTGACTATGCTCTGGTTCTGCTCATTCTGAATCTGCTTAAAGAATTCTGGCAGCTTAGTGATAGTTTCATTTTTCTTAAACAAGAACACTACCCAAGTGTATCTTGAAAAGTCATCTACTATCACCAAGGTGTACTTCCTTCCACTGAAACTAAGAGGAGAAACAGGTCCAAACAGGTCCATGTGAAGTAGTTGAAGTACTCTGGTTGTGGTTGTGCTCTAGACATCCTTAAAGGAAGTCTTGGGTTGTTTACCCTTCTGGCATGAACCACAAACTTGATTCTTCTTAAACACTTCATTAGGAAGACCTCGAATGAGACCTTTTCTGGCAATCTTGTTCAGTGTTTTGAAGTTAAGATGACACAATCTCTTATGCCAAATCCAGCTGTTCTCTGCAGATCCTTTTGCAACCAGGCAAACATTTCTTGGGCAACTGCTAAAATCTGCAAGATAAATGTTACCCTTCCTCAAGCCTATTAGCAAGATATCATTATAATCAGAAGAGAAAACAGTGCAAGAATCACTAGAAAACTTCACTGAGTATCCCTTGTCACAAAAATGGGATACTGAAAGCAGATTATGCTTGAGTCATTCTACATAGTAGACTTCATCTACAGATACTCCATTGAAGGTCAATTTTCCAACTCCTCTGGTGACTCCATAGTTGTTGTCACCAAACATCACCCTTGGTCCATTCAATGGCTTGAAATCTTGGAGATTATCCTTCTGGAAGGTCATGTGCTTGGAATATCCACTATCAATGTACCAGACATGGTTGCTTGAAAGTCCTTTCTCCAATGGGCTCTTATCTACCTGCAGAGAAATCAATTAGGTCCCCTACTAGTGCTGGGTCCTGATTGGTTAGTTGCAGGTTTTGTAGGAATCCATAGATAAAGATCATCCCTTGTTGGATGAGGAGATCTTATCTTCCTTCCAAATCTATCTACCAGCACATGTCCTCTTACAATGACATATTGAGCTACTGGTCTGATAAGGACACCTTTCCTATAAACAGGTCTGATGTACCTTTTCTCAAATCTGGCCTTTGGAATGGCCTGCCTCAAAGACATGGTCTTAAAGGTCTGGTTGTAAGGGTACATCCTAGAAGAACCATCTCTGGTGTCATAACTTCCCAGATCAGTTGGTTTTCTAGAGATGGGTCTGGAAGACCACCTCTGGTTCTGAAAAGTAGACTTGTTCTGGTGGTTATAGTTCCTTTGAGTATACCTATTCTGGAATTGATTCCTCTGAGAAAATCGTCTCTGGGGTACCTGGTGCTGTTGAACATTGTTCCTTCTCTGGTAGTTCTTACTCTGATTGGTATTCCCCTTTCTTGAGTGTTTCCCTTGAGGTCCCCTAATCTGGTTAGGTTCCCTCTGAGGATTACTCTGGAGTCCTCCAATTTGAGTAAGTTCTACTCCTTGGGACTCATTGTTCACAGGACCATCAATCTTCAATGGTTCCCCTTGTTGACTCTTATTCTCTAGGATCTTCTCTTCCAGGATAGTCAACTCTTCTGGTCCATATGTTATGTGATTAACAGAGTGATTCCTTTTCCAATCAGGATTGTGAACCACCTTGTAACCATTACCAGTTAAGTCTTTATCATCCCATATTTCTACCAATTTACCAGCTCTTACAGACTTGTCTTTATTATAAAGGTATTTATGAGTTTTAGTGGTGTTCCAGGATATCCTAAACCACTCTTATCATTAATGCGCTGAGAAGACTCTGATATGATAGATACAACATATGGTATCTTAGGAGCTTCTCTGGGCATGGGTATCTCCTCTATGTTGTGAGCAACTTGTTTTCCCTTGAAAAGAGTCTGGTATTTGGCTCTGAGTTCATTGATCTCATCTTCTTGAGAATTCTTTTCTTTCATGAGTTGATCTACCAGAGTATCTTTTTCTGTGATCTTATCCTGAAGTTCAGAGACTTCTTTGTAATGATCTATCATAAGTTCTCTGGTGGATTTATGTTCATGAGAGAGAGATTGAACTTCAGCTCTGAGCCTACCATTCTCTTTCTCAAGTTTTTGACAAAGTTGGACACAATTTTGGAGATCTGATAGCATTTGTTGCATATCAGACTCTCTGGAGTTACCAGATGAATTAGAGGATTCAGTATATTTGGAATTTGATAAGACTAGAGTAGTTTCATTTACCTCAGTGATGTCTGCCATAAGACACACATCATCATCTGATCCGAAACCAGAAGAAGAAGAACTGGAACTAGTATCCTCCTCCTCTGCTTCTGCCAGCAATGCTCTTTTATCTACATATCTCCTATCTCTCTTGATCCTTTTCTCTTCTCTTTCCCTAGGAGTGAGTTGAGGACAATCATAACTGTAGTGACCAGTCTTGTTGCATGTGTAGCAGGCATTGTCTCCTCTGGGACTAGGACTTGGCTCTCTCCTCCTCTAGTTGTAGTCTGATCTGGCTGGGATACTCTCTCTCCTCTGGTAGTCAGGTCTGCCAGAGCTACCATCCCTCCTCTGATAATCTGATCTCCCAGACCTGCCAGGGTTGTCATCTCTCCTCCTTTCTGGAGTTCTGAATCTGGTCTCCCTTGAGTCTCTAGATGTCTTCTCCTTCTCTGCAGGCTTGAAGGAACTCTTCCTGTCTCTGGTAGACTCCTTCCAATGCCTTTTGTACCTGCCATATTTTGAACTCATTTTATCTAATTTACGGGTTAGAAGTGCTACCTGCTCCTTGAGGCTCAAGTCATCTGCAGTAGACTCATTTGGCTTGACATCAGACTTGATAGTTGAAGAGAATGCAACACCTTTCTGACCAGAAGAGGAAACCTCTTCTGTCTGATCCTCCTCTTGAAGATCATACTCATAGGCTTTGAGATCAGACAACAGAAGATGATGATCCAGAGTGTTGAGATCCTTGTTGTCCTTGATCACAGTGACTTTAATTCTCCACCTGCTGGTTAGTGAACGCAAGATTTTACTATTAATTTCTTTTTCAGAATAGGTCTTACCTAAGGCACTAGCCTTGTTCAGGAGGTTTGTAAGACGCATGTCCAGATGGTCAATGGTCTCGTCTGGTTTCATCTTGAAAGTGTCAAACGAGTGTTGAACAGCTTGGAGCTTGTTGTCTTTGATCTTCTCTGTTCCCTCACAGAGTAGAGCAAGTTTGTCCCACATCTCCTTGGCAGTGGCACACGTTCTGACCTTTTCAATCACCTCTTTAGTAAGTGTGTTGATGATCTCTGTTCTTGCCACCTGGTCCAAGTTGTAGAGTTTTCTTTCATCGTTGTCAAGCTCATCTTTCTTTTTGAGGATTCTTTGCCTGGGAACTCTATCCTCTGCAGCTTTCTGGGCAGCTTCACTACTTTCTTCCCTGGATTCTGACCTGCCACTATCAATAGGAGTCCAGTAAAATTGAATGGGTCCACTTTCTACCACATCTAGCATGCGGTGGTGAATAGCTCCAAGATGATTGCTCATCATGAAGCTCCAGTGGCTGTAATCCTCGAAAGAGAATTCTGGAAGCTTACGGCTCTTGTAAGAAGATTTTGCAGACATTTTTGATAAAATTAGGGAAATAACAAGAACTTAAACAAAAGCACTAAAGAGCAATGGATCTGCCCGGTGACCACCAAAAGATTTTCAAAGCAGTGGTCGTTGGACACACTGCTCTGATACCACTTGTTGGTCCCACTAGTTAGATTAATTTCGGAAGCTTAAGTTAAATGTCTTAACAAATTCTTTTACAAGAGAACAAAAACCAAACAAAGAATAAGTAAATGAAAGCAATAAATAACACACGATATATAGTGGTTCGGATTTGAATATCCTACGTCCACTCTCCCTTTTATCCAAGGGGTCTCACTATCAGCCAACTCACTTACTTACTCACTGGAATTGGGAAGTACCAGTTCCTTCTTACAACTCTTTAGATCTAACTTCGATCTAAAGATCAACCGCCTTCAACCTTATCTGGTAGATGAACAGGTTGAGGTTTCAACAACTCCTTAAGAGTAGATATATATTATGAACAATAAGAGTGCTAAGATTGATTATCAAAAAGCTTGGATGGACTTATGCGCGTATGGTGTCTCTCTAGAGCTTTTTCTTGAACTGCACTCTTGTATTTATAGAAGGGATTAGGAAATAGCCATTGGAGGGCTAATCCAATCAGATCCTCTATTTAAGGAAGCCTCAATCAATCAATTCCCTAATTGATTGATTGGGTTGGTGGGATCCTTGGATTGATTATCTTCAAATACTTTCCAATCCTGATCTTGTTGACTTGATTTGAATCACCAACGGTCAATAACTTCCTCTGCCTAACTCTGATTCTCTCCAGAGAAGGCAAGACTAGACACCAGGCAACCTCGGTGTCTTCTGGTCCTCATCTGGTGAACAACCAGAATACTCAGTAGAAACAGGGGATCAAACTGAGCATCTTTTGTTCCACCAGACTCGTCTGGTCCGGACTCGTCTGGTCTGGGGAAGGTCCTATGCCTCTGGTCAGATCTCATCTGGTGAAGTCTTCTGGTGGAGTCCTCTGGTGAAGTCCTCTGGTGGGGTCTTCTGGTGACTCTTCTGGTGAATACTTCTGGTCTGGCAGTTCCCCCTAGACTAAGTCCTAATCTAAACCATCATCTGGCTAACAGGTCCAAATGGTCCTATTACATCTTCTGGTTTATTTTAACTCATCAAAACTAACAACTTTTATCCTAACACATTTGATGAATCTTTGGACACTACCAAGATAGTCATCTGGAATGGGCCTATGGGTGTATTTGAATTCGACAAGTTTGCAGCAGGGACAGAGGCATTCATTTAGCAATAAATCACAGTAATTACATTGGGCCATTGGTAGTTATATTTGAGATCTTGTGAATCTTGATGGTTGCAATTGTATTCTCATTTAGAATAGTGCATAAGAATAATGGAATGTGCATAAGAATAGTAATGTGTTATACCACAGTATTGTTTGTTATACCAAGGTATTATGTATTGTACTAAATATTATGTGTTGTACCAAAGTATTATGTGTTGTACCATGACTTAGTCATTGTACTATTGATTATTTCTTGTGCTTTTCAAAAGCGTGCAATGTAAAATTTAAATACATGAATTCAGACTATTCCCCGCCCCAAAGACGATGACCAAAAATTCAAAATGAGAAAGTACAGAGAAATTAATGTCTTGCCAGTTAAAGTGGATATTAAAAAGTGATGAATAGTATAAAGTGAAAAATATAATGATTTGACATGTAGTGTTGTGTAATTATAAAAAAAGTAGTATTCTTATTGCTATTAAGACTCCAATTTTATATTCCAATGTAATTGCCCCTATAATATATCCTTATCATTGCATACTACCGATTAGGTGTGAAATTGTTAGATTTGAATTGCCCATGTTTTGATTGATTTCGTTGAGTATATAGAGTCAATTGAGTATTATTTTTATACATTGATGAATTTATCTCTTTGATTCTCATAGATGGAAAGAGGGCGAAAAATGGAGTTCGTAGGACTTTAAATCGACTCAAACGGATGCCCGGATGAGAAGATATTGAAGAAATACGAATGGTATTAGTGCGAGAGAAGAAAAGTATCAATTTGAAGAAGAAGGAAACCACTCGAGCTGGGAGGGCTCGCGCGCCATCGCTCAAGCAAGTGTAGGGTTCGAACACCCAGACTTACAGAGAATTTTGGGCACTCGAGCAGGTCGAGCGCCTCCGCTCGAGCCTTTGTTCCACTCGAGCTCAATGAGCTCGAGTGCCCCCATTCGAGCCCCTCTTCCATTCGAGCTGCCCCCAACAAAGCTTCGGCCCGTTTACGCCCGAATCGATCCATGACATATATATATCTGTTTCAAGCACGATTTTGAGCACCACTTCACACATAGAGATAGTTTTCGGAGAGAGAAGCACACCAAGAGTTTGAGCAAGTTTGTTTTATGTTTGATCGAGGTTTTTATATTATGAATTCGTAGTTAGAGCTTAATTTTGATTATCTTTTCTTTTGTTCTTTGATACTCGACACTTGAGACCTCGTATTTTCTCTTTAATTCGATTTCGTTCTTATACTTTAATTCTTTCTTAAACCCTAGTTTATGTTATTTAGTTTTTTAATTCAATTCGTCATGTTTATGTTCATTGCTTATTTAATCACTTTCGTTATCGCTAAAACCATGCTAGGCTAAAACCCTTGTATGCTTGGGGTAGGATGAACTCGTAGAAGTAGGACATTGGTACATAATTAGGGTAACATGTGATGTTTAGTTTTAATTCTCTTAATTAATGATTGCTTAAAGTAAATTCCAGATTTACCTTTGAATTTCGTACGAAAAGTGTTAGAGAGAGGACAACCTTATCACTTTTTAACAACTAGTAGGCTTAACGAGCGGGTTTAGAAGGGGTTTATTCATCTACCGATTTATCTAGGGAGGACGACCGCATCACCTTAGTTAAATTAGAGTCTCTTTAATTAAGCCCAATCTATTAACTTGTTTAGTGGATTAGTGAATTTGATTGATAGGATAAAGTATTAGGGTCTAATTCATGAGCTTTTCATCTTACAATCTTATACTTAGGTTATTTCTTGCACATCACAGTTTTTTTTATTATGTACCGGCTCCATTAGTATACGTAGGGATTCTTGTCCTGAGCATCGCCATATCATATTTGCAAACAACCCTTAGTTAATTAGTTTCATTCATTCTTTAGCATAATTAGTATAATTTAGTTTAGAATTAATTTCTTAAAAAACCAAAAATACACACTCATATTAATTACGACGCGTAGATCTTCAGAGATCTATTCGCATACATTCCTTCCCTTGGGTACGATATACTTGGTCACTATACTTGCTGATACTACAGTGAACCCGTACGCTTGCAGAGTAACTTATAGTAAAAGCTAGTAAAGTTTGGTTCAAGTCAATGGAGCCGTTGTCGAGGATGGCGATGTATGTCTATTGAATAGGACTTGGAGATAGCTTAGTAGTTAGTAGTGAGTGCTTTATTTTTTTCTGTTTAATTCTTAAGAGTTCGACAGTTGCGTTTTGATTCTTCTGTTAGTATTTCAGGTTTATGAAAACGCGCTCGCAAGGAGATACGAGCGAGGAGAGAATACAGCTTGATCCTGAGACAATAACAAGAAGAAACCGAGCCTTTTTATAAGAAGGATGAATACTGCCGGAGGAGAGAACGATAACATGAACATAAGTAATGAGTTGGATGATGTTGCGGCTAAGTTTAATCAGGCAGTGGAACGGGTTGAGGGCACTGGAGGGAATAACAGCCAGAATCAAGTTCCGTCAGGGGAAAGCCAAAGCCAAAACCCGGGTACACATAATCAAAACAATCCAGCTCACAACTTTGTCCAACATCCTCAGAACAACCCTGTCTACCCACAAAATAACCCAACTTATCCTTACCCATACCCACCATATCATTATCACCCATACCCGTATCCTCCACCTCCTGCTTATAACCAACCACTAGTTCCGCAAGTACCTATACCACCCGTCTATCCTCAGCGCGTTCTCAGAATGTTGATCATGATGTAATAATCCGAGGAAGGTTTGTGGCACAACCGCAACGGTATTACGATGGAGTGGCATTACCTCCGGTAGAGGCAAACAACTTCTCTATCTCCCCAGGAATCTTGAAGTTACTTACTGAAAATCAATTCAAGGGGGAGGTCGGGAAGAAGAATCCTCATACCCATTTGAGAAGTTTTCTGATGATTGCCTCGACTTTCAATTATAACGGCATGTCTGAAGATGCCAAGAGGCTCAGGTTGTTCCCGTTCTCTTTAACTGAAATAGAAAAATAGTGGTATGATAACACGCTCCCACGGGGAGGTGTAACCACATGGGCCGAGCTCGAGCGTCTGTTCCTCGAGCGATTTTATCCTATGTCTAGAACGATCAAAACAAGACTAGAGATCTCATCTTTCAAGCAGAAGCTAGGAGAGGACTTACGTCAAGCTTGGGAGAGATACTCTAACATGCTCATTGAGTGCCCGCAGCACGGGTACAACGAGGGGGATGTCATGGCTTTCTTCTACTGTGGAGCCAACAAGGCGGGACAAGATCACCTTGACACATGTGCTAGTGGAGCATTCCTGAATAATGGTACAACTAGGTGTAGAGAGATCGTTGATAACATAGTCAAGAATGTCGGGTAATGGAACGAGGACCCAGAAATTCAGAGAGCATATCAGTTGGAGGAGAATGAGGGAACGAGGAGGCTGTTGTTGGCGATGATGGAGAAGATAAACAACCTCGAGATGAGACAAAATCTGGTTGGAGGGAATACAGTAGTGAGTGAGAAAGTGGACCAGCCCACATGTCAGCAAGAGGAGGCCAACTACATGGGAAGACCTAATTATAACCAAGGCGGGTATCCACAAGGTGACAATCAGTTTGGAAGACCTTCCTATGGCCAACTATTTGTACCACCTGGTCCACAACCTCCTCAGAATCAATGGAGGAATAACCAAGGATATCAAGGAGGCCAACAGACTCCTCAGAACCAATGGAGGAAGAACGAGAATTTTTCATATGCCAATCTGAAGGTTGGAATCACAGTTCCTCCAGGTGTTGATCCAGGTTCAAAACCCCCGGGTGGTGAAAGCGGTTCCTCGACTGAGGAAATATTGAGAGCTATCCTTCAGAAGGTGGAGGAAGGAAACAAGAGATTGTCCTCATTGAAGTATGATGTGAAATAATTGCATCAGAAATGTGATCAGCATGATCAAGAACTCCAAATAAGGGACATTGATCTAAATAGAGCTCAATAAGAGAACAATCGTAGGTTCACTTCTATCGAGTATCAAATCAGTCAAATTGCAAAGTCTCAGACGAGAGAGCCGGGCAAGTATCCCTCAATGCCCGAGGCAAACCCAAAGGAGCAATGCAAAGCTATTTAGTTGAGAAGTGGGACCAAATATGATGGTTCTCAGATGCCTGCTGACTCAGAGACGCCCCAAGGAGAGGTTGAGATAGAAGGGAAATAGCCTGCGGAAGATAGAGATAAGATTGAGAAGGTAGAAGTTGAGAAAGGGGTTGAGGGTGAAGACACTCAGAAAAGTAAAGATATGGATGAGTCCCAGAAGGGAAAAGACCTTGAGGAAGGCATTGAGGAGATTGAGAGAGTCCCAAAGTGGAAGAAGGCAAAGGAAGCAAGGAAGAATGTGAAAGAAACTGAGAGGGATGAATGGGGGGTACCCAAATCTGTTATACCTATCCCATATCCACAGCAGTTTATGAAAAAGAAACTAGATGAAAATTTATTCCTTGATGTTTTTAAAAAGCTACATATTAACATTCCTTTTTATGATGCTTTGGAATATATGTCTAACTACGCCAAGTTCCTGAAGGACTTGATAGCGAAGAGACGTAGAGTGGATGGACCCGAGCTAGTGCACTTGAACCACGAGGTGAGTGCTATGGTGCACAAGGTGCTTCCTCCCAAGTTGAAGGATCCTGACAGCTTTACCATCTTATGTGATATTGGGAACGGGATCAAGAAATGAGCTTTGTATGATCTAGGGGCGAGCATTAATTTGATGCCTCTGTCGTTGTTCAAGAAGTTGGATGGGGGTGAACTTCAACCCACAATGATGACGCTTCAACTTGCTGACCGGTCTATTATTCGACCTCAAGGTTTGGTTGAAGACGTCCTTGTTAAAGTTGTAGATCATATTTTCCCAGCCGATTTTGTGGTGCTAGACATGGAGGAAGATGAGCATGTACCTCTGATTTTGGGAAGACCTTTCTTAGCTACGACCGGGATGGTGTTAGATGTGGCGAATGGGAAGATCACATTGAAAGTTGATGATAAAGAAGTGAAGATTTCCCTATATGAGGCCATGAAGTACCCGAAGGAGGATGAGAGATGTCATTCCATTGATACAATTGATCCTTGTGTTGAAGACACACCTCATATCGCTAACCTTTCTTATAGTCATGATTTTGATAGTCCTTCACTTAATGATTTAACCCATGAGCATTATGATCTTGATTGTTTTGATAGGGATAAAGGAAAAGAGGAGTTGAGGGATGGAGAGCTGAAAAGTGTTGACGTGACCCAGTTGGAGAGGAAAGGAGGAGTTGAGGTTAAGAAGAAAAAATCCAAGAAGTGGGTACACCCTTGGAGAGCGAGAAAGAAGAAAGGGAAACCACCGCCCGCGGTGAAGAAGGATAATGGGAAGCGAGCGGAAAACTTAGACATCTTCTCTTATGAGAATAAGAGAGGTAAATTTGAGTATCATGTCCCATAAGCTCCTTTGAGCTCGGTCCGGCATGAGGACCTTAAAAATAGCGCTGAATGGGAGGCAACCCATTTTTATTTACTTTTGAGTGTTTTTAGTTATTAGGGTGTTATTTTGAGTCGTAAGTTCTAACCTCGTATTTGAGTGAGTTGCTTGTAGGATTGTCTCGAGGGAGTAGAGGTATCATGGAGTTATCCAGATTGAATGGACCAACTCGAGACAAGGGAGTGTGACAAGTTGTTGAGAGAAACTGAATTATTTGGATGAGGTAATCACAACCCTAAACTTAGACCGCTTCACAAGGTCGAAGTTTGGGGGTGTAGTTTTTATATGTTTTATGGTTGCATCGCACAGACGCACACCCTTTCTTTGAGTTGAGTTTGGTTATATATATTGAGCCTTGAGATGCTCCTTGAGCTGATATTGCTTTGATGTGCTACTACATATTTCATGCCTATCAATTCTCTTATGCTTGTTGATTTCTATTCTTGAGTGTGAGTATGAGTTGGTAAATTGTGAAGTTGAGTTAGGGATTTTGTTGTGTGAGTGTAGGAGTTAGAGTTGATTTGAGAAGGAACTTGTATGCTTACAAATTGTTCTTTTGAGTACTTGTGTGATGAAAATGAGAATTCACTAGGACTAGCATGGATGTGAAAGCTGTGAGATTAAGATGCATGAATTGATCTCTTCGTTTGTGAGTGGATCGTCACCTTAGAGGATGCTAGAACTTGTGTGTGCTCTCACTTCTTGATTGTGTCTAGTTTGATATGCCGAAAGTGATATTAGACCATCTTTGATTTGATTGAGTCACTTAGCCTAAATTTTCCCTACCAATGATATTTATCCCTTGTTAGCCCGTTTGAGTCTTGGCCTATTTATTTGCAAGCACATTTTAAGACTTATCCAAATTCCTAAATTTTTTTTGTCCCAATTTGAGTGGAGAATAGGAAAGTGTGCATGAGGAAGGATTGAGTTAAGTTGAGAAGGTGAATTGTGATAGTTGAGTTGTGATAAAAGAAGGGTGTGATGAAATTTTGAGTTGTGGGAAAGAACAATGAATTTGAGAATGAGCAAAAGAAAT
Source organism: Ballota nigra (assembly GCA_947034835.1). Lineage (NCBI taxonomy): Eukaryota > Viridiplantae > Streptophyta > Magnoliopsida > Lamiales > Lamiaceae > Ballota > Ballota nigra. The sequence continues at coordinate 54,406,057 of OX344723.1, read as the reverse complement.
AAAATGAGCTCATATGTATATGTGAAAAAGAAAAAGTGTGGTGATTGAAAAAAGTGAAATGAGTTAGAAAAAATTGAAGTGTTGAAAGTAGAGGAATTGAAAAGTGTATTGCATGAAGATATTTGACTTATTCCTTGTCTTGAAGTATTGAAATTTGATTTTCCATTTTCCATTCACTTGAGTCACTTACCCCATATAGTTACCCCACATGTCCAAAGAGCCTACATTACAACCTTGAGAAAAGTCCTTTTTGATTCGGCATTGATTTCTAGAGTATGGTCGAAGTTGAGAGTGCTTACAAGCCTATGACTGCTGATATGTGTGATTGATTGATTGAGTGAGTCCCTTAATACTATTATACATTTGTGAGGGAGTGAAACACATCGTTGAGTGCACATCCATGTTTGATCTTGGTGATTCTTGTTGTTATTGCATGAGTATGATGAAGGGGGTGAGTTCGTATACGTGTGAACGATCTTTGAAACTTGAGCTTGATTACTTGCATGATTTGATTCTTGATTCATTCCTAATAATTTCACTTGACTTATTATTTCGTTGCTTGAGGACAAGCAACATGATAAGTTTGGGGGGGGGGGGGGGGTTGATTAGGCGTGAAATTGTTAGATTTTAGAGCTCCAATTGCCCGTGTTTTGATTGATTTCGTTGAGTATATAGAGTCAATTGATTATTATTTTCATACATTGATGAATTTATCTCTTTGATGCTCACAGATGGATAGAGGGTGAAGAATGGAGTTTGTAGGACTTTGAATTGACTCAAATGGATTCCTGGATGAGAAGGTATGGAAGAAATATGAAACGTACTAGTCCGAACGAGCAAAAGTATCATTTGGCCCGAAGAGGAGGACTCAAGCAAGAAGAGGTCGAGTCCTAAGGACTTGACCATATTGAGCTCGAGTCCTTGTTGATCGCTGGAGGAAGAGAGCACTCGACCGAGGCTTGGTCGAGTCCTAGGGACTCGACCGCTCGAGTGCGCACTCGATCAAGACTCGGTCGAGTCCTAGGCACTCGACCAGGGGAAGCTCGAGTCCCTGTGGAGCGCTGGAAAGATGAAGCACTCGACCCCTAGAGCTCGAGTCCTAGAGGGCACTCGAGTGCTATAAGGGCAATTTCGGCCCATGAGTGTGAAAATCAACCCGTTGCCTATTTATATCCCTTCCGAACACGTTTTTGGACACCACTTCACGCATAGAGATAGTTTTCGGAGAGAGAAGCACACCGAGAGTTTGAGCAAATTTGTATTACGTTTGATCGAGGTGTTTACATTATGAATTCGTAGTTAGAGCTTAATTTTGATTTTCTTTTCTTTTGTTCTTTGATACTCGACACTTGAGACATCGTATTTTCTCTTTAATTCGATTACGTTCTTAGACTTTAATTCTTTCTTAAACCCTAGTTTATGTTATTTAGTTTTTCAATTCAATTCGTTATGTTTATGTTCATTGCTTGTTTAATTACTTTCGTTATCACTAAAACCATGCTAGGCTAAATCCCTTGTATGCTTGGGGTAGGATGAACTCGTAGAAGTAGGACGTTGGTACATAATTAGGGTGCCATGTGATGTTTAGTTTTAATTCTCTTAATAAATGAACGCTTAAAATAAATCCCGGATTTACCTTTGAATTTCGTACGAAAAGTGTTAGAGAGAGGACGACCTTATCACTCTTTGACAACTAGTAGGCTTAACGAGAGGGTTTAGAAGGGGTTAATTCATCTACCGGTTTATCTAGGGAGGACGACCGCATCACCTTAGTTAAATTACGGTCTCTTTAATTAAGCATAATCTATTAACTTGTTTAGTGGATTAGTGAAGTCGATTGATAGGATAAAGTATTAGGGTTGAATTCTTGAGATTTTCATCTTACAATCTTATGCTTAGGTTATTTCTTGCACATCACGGTTATTTTGATTATGTACCGGTTCCGTTAGTATACGTAGGGATTCCTATCCTGAGCATCACCCATTTATATCTGCAAACAACCTTTAGTTAATTAGTTTCATTAGTTCTTTAACATAATTAGTATAATTTAGTTTAGAATTAAATTCTTCAAAAAAAAAAAAAACCAAAAACATACACTCATATTAATTACGACGCGTAGATCTTCAGGAATCTATTCGCACACATTCCTTTCCTTGGGTACGATATACTTGGTCACTATACTTGCTGATACTACAGTGAACCCGTACGCTTGCGAAGCAACTTCTAGTAAAAGCTAGTAAAGTTTGGTTCAAGTCAACTACTCCTATATTTTTCTATATAGTGATATGCATAATATGCGGGTTCATGAGCTAATTTATAAATGACAGTTATTTGTTTACTTATAGCTGGGGATGTTAAACTAAATGGGCCACGGGGTAGTTCTGAACCGTACATGGGTTTGATTTGAGGTGTATAGTGAACCGTTTAAATTTTTTTTGACCCGAACCGATTAGCTTGTGGGCTAAACGGGCTAGCCCCCGGTTTATCGGGCTGGCCCGTTAGCCCGACCTCTATTTTCTTAAATTTATTTCTTAGTCTCAAGTTAGTACTCAAAATTCAAAACTAATTTTATTTGTAAGATGATGTTTTGTCAATGTCTAAAGAAGGATTGAATGTCGAAGATTAAGAGTCTTGAGATATTTATATTAAATTTCGAATATTGTTGTTTTTTTAAAAACTTAAATTCTGAATATTGTTAATGCTTGAACTTTATGAACAATGTTTGATTTTTTTTTTATCAACTTTATAAATAATTTTTTAACAATGTTTGAATTTTTTTTTACTTTAAATGGTAGCATATTAATTACAATTACAAATCTATATTTTATATTATAAATTTATTATTATTATTTTTCCCTAGAGCCCGTTAATGGCCCATTTAGCCCGCAAACCGCTAAGGTTAGGTTTAGGTTTCGAGTGTTAGTGGACCGATAAAAATGAACCGATAAGACTCGAAACCGTTTAGGACCCACAACTCTGTTGGATCGGCTCTATAAGGTTAGAACCAGCCCGTTTAACATTCCTACGTATAACAACATACAATAAATTAATGTCTAAATTCAAGCACATAAATATTTGACAATCCAATCCGACTCATACATATTACATATATTTATATATATCTATTGATAATTTTATTATTATTATTATATATATACAATTAATATTTGGAATAATGATATATAATAATAAATATAATTACTAACATGAATATTTTTGGCCGAGTCAGCATACAATTCAATATTTTCCCTGGTAGACAATTTGTCTCCTGGGCAGTTTGAAAGTTTAGAGGGTGGGCTGACATTCTTTTGGACTCTAATTGTAATATGAGTGTGTTAAGAATTTAAGATCTGATATCTTAAATTCTATTATTCAGTTTTGTCTATATGTCCTGAATTAGATTCATCAGTCTCTGAAAGATGCTACCTGTCTACCTTGCCACATGGTAAGAATAATGGCTCAATAATATATCATTCTTTTCTAAATTATGAATCAATCAAATAATGAAATGATCGGTTATTAGTTTTCAAGTGCCAAACTCAACTCTAAGAAAAATTCACAAATCTTTTTTCAATACAATTTTAAGTAGTTGATTGATTGAGACCCAACCTTGGGTTGGATTGAATAATAACTCATTAAATTACACAATCGAAAGTGATTATATAGGTCCAAGCGTTAATGGTATTATATGGTTAATCCTAAATGTGATTCTATTTGGATTCCAAAATGCATCCATCAATATGAGTAAGTGATATATGGTTACTTCTAAATAAGTAATATTATATGGTTACTTTTAGATGGGATTCTATTTGGATTCCAAAATGCCCCACATCTATTTACAATCTGAATTTCTTGTATATGATTTCGAAATCTCTTGCAACCATACATACTATTTATAATATACATATTTTTTATCCTTTTTAAAACATATAGGAGTATTTCACTATTTAATATACACACACAATAGGAATACCACTAATTCAAACGCGTGATAATTGAATGCCAACATTCATCATTTATATTTTTCAATCTCAGCTTCTCTAACACTTAAACATATACAAAATAAAAATACCCATTTTTACTATTCAAAGATTTCACAAAAAATACAAATATACCCATATTTACTCTACAAAGATTTAACGCAAAATACAAATACACCCATTTTACTATACACAAAATACAAATTCCCATTTTTACTTATTCAAGGACTTCACACAAAATACCAATACCCATTTTTACTATTAGAAGATTTGCCACAATCTCCACAGCCCAATCATACATTTAAGTATAAAATAGGATTGTATTGTGATCTCAAGTATCAAATCAAATTTACAGAAGTTCATTGGCCTATTATTATACCCAATTAAATTATGCATTCATTGTCTCCCCATCCCTAAAGAAAACATATATTAAGACATTAGGCCGTGCGGACACGACATATCCAAAAGTCCCCCACGTTGGTCGGTAGGTCGTTACTACAAAACCAACTCTCCCACAACAATAAACTCCCATTCAAACTCAAATCCAACATCTACTCCTCCTCCTCTTTAACCATTCCCATCCAAATTCCATCATTCTTTCACTCAAAAAAACTCTCCAATGATGAGAACATTGTGCACCAATTTAGATCGAGAAGACGGCCTCGATACGGTCCTCGAAGTCCCCGTCCCCGAGGAAACATTCTCCTCGAAAAGAAACAACTCATGGCAACTAAACATCAAGTCATGGCTCGTTAGGCCAAACATCGAACGGCCTAATTGGCGCTCGACGGAGATTCAATCCTTGCTCGGAGTCATCGGAGCCCCTCTCATCCCTTTCCCCATCCCCTCCGTCAATGATCACACCATCAAAGGCCACCCCATCGTAAGTCTTTACTCAAAACTTTTCATCAGAAAATACAGAGCTACATGAAAATATGTACTGATTTATTAAATTTAATATATAGGATATCGTTTGATTTGTTACATTTTATCAGGAAAAGTCGATGGCCAAGTACATTGTACAACAATATGTTGCCGCATCAGGGGGCGAACATGCTTTGAACAAGATCCAGAGTTTGTGTGCGATTGGGAAGGTTAAAATGGCCTCATCTGAATTCGTAGCTGGGGAAGGTTTGAAAGGTACAAAGATGAAGTGCGGGCCGGGCCAATTGGGCGGGTTTGTGCTGTGGCAGAAGGGGCCCGATATGTGGAGTTTAGAGCTCATGGTTTCGGGATTTAAAATTAGTGCTGGTAGCGATGGAAAGGTGGCCTGGAGGCAAACTCCGTGGCAGAATTCTCAGTCGTCTCGCGGCCCGCCACGCCCTCTCCGTCGATCCTTGCAGGTAATTTGGTAGTTTCAATGATTCTATTTCCACAATCCTCAAATTTGGTAATTTCCAACACAAAATGCAGAATTTGGAGATTTCAAAATTAAAAAAAGACTACCTAATCATGCTTCATCCCATTTATTATTACTCCCTCCGTCCCAGCATTATCTGCATAGTTGGGACGGCACACATATTAAGAAAAAATTACTTTTTGAGTAAAGTAGTGGCATATGGGTAAATATGTGTATATTATTGTGAGTGTGCACGCAAATCAATGTTTTCTTTTTTAGAGTGTGCAAATAATCTTGGGACGGACGAAAAAGGAAAATGTGCAAATAATGGTGGGACGGAGGGAGTAACTAACTAATTCAATCATGCCTAAAGTTTTATCTTTACCCAATTTTTGGTTGGAGCATAGGACAAAAAAAGGAAGGAAAATTATTATTTCATATAAACAAATGTATTAGTTTGCAGGCTGAACAATATTACTATTTTTCAGTGTAGCAGTAACGAAAAAATAATTGCTCAATTGAAATTTTTTAGGTCAAAATTGCACCAATTTATCAAGGTGTTACACTTTAAACATAATTTTTTGGAATTGCACTAAACTATTGTTGCAACCTTGGGAGACTTACTCTGATGAATTATGTGAACAGGGGCTTGATCCAATGTCAACAGCAAACTTATTCTCCAATTCCAAATGCATGGGTGAGAAGACAATCAACGGCGAGGATTGCTTTGTGCTAAAGCTCGAAGCAGAGGAGTCTATCCTTAAAGAAAGAAGCAGCTTGAAAGTAGAGATGATAAGGCACACAGTGTTCGGCTATTTCAGCCAAAAAACAGGGCTGTTAGTCCAACTTGAAGATTCCCACTTGTTGAGAATAGATGACGTGTTTTGGGAGACTAACATGGACTCGTGGATCCAAAATTACAGGACAATCGAAGGCGTGAACATCGCACATGGGGGTCGAACAAGGGTCTCATTGTTCAGATTCGGGCAAGATTCGGAGAACAACTCGACGACGAGAATGGAGGAGGTGTGGAGTATTGAGGAAGTAGACTTTAATGTGAAGGGGCTGTCTAGAGAGTGTTTTATGGCTCCTGCTGATTTAAAAAATGATGAGGAAGAATGTACGGTGGCGGGTAAAATGAAGGGGTTGAGGTATGAGGTTTTGGGTAATTGTGGTAGGAGGATTTGTGCCCCAAAGAGTGGCGCTAGAATAGTTGCTATTGATGATGATAACTTGGAGCTCTTTGTAATAGATGAATAATTGTACATATTTGTTCTATTTGTATATAATATAATAGCAAAGTAGCTTGAGAATCAGATATGTCATGTGTTATCATCACTTGACTTGAGTATAGGGGTGAGCACTAATCGGTTAAAACCGATCGAATCGAATCGAATTTTGATATTCGGTTCGGTTATGGTTTTTAAAATTTGAAATTTTGGTATTTCGGTTCGGTTTCTGTTATTGTAAGAAAATAACCGAACTAACCGAAAACCAAATTTAATTAATAATAATTATAATAAATATATTTAATAAATTAAATAATTAATAATATATTATTTTGGTTCATGATTGTGCATAGTATTATATATTGTTATTATGTATGTAGTATGAACAATTAATCTATTTTGGACTAGTATGGGCATTGGACTGTTATTATGACTATTATGAAATATTATTGAACTGTTATCTTAGTATTTGATTAATTCCTTGGATGTTATTTTTAGTTTTTTATTGACTCTTAATTTATTAGAGTGTTAATATTCTTTTGTAAATGATTTTAAAATAGTAGTTGCTGTTTTATGATTTTTTTAACAGTTTTTTTTATTATTTCGGCCCAAAAATTCCTAAAGAAAATCAAAAAAATTACACATGATACAATTCGGTTATTTCAGTTAATAACCGAACCAAACCGAAATATTTCGGTTCGGTTGAAATTCGATTTTAGTGCTATTCGTTTCGGTTTCGGTTACTGCCAGAAGCTTTTCGGTTATTTCGGTTTTCACTATTCGGTTCGGTTCGGTGACCGAATAACCGAATGCTCACCCTACTTGAGTATGATGTACATGGATTTACGGCCTAGTGTTATTGATTTCTCCTCAATTTATTTAGTATACGTTCTTAGAATTTATAGAATTATTTGTAAAATAATTTTATTGTGCAATTAAATCACAAGTATCACTTTATAAAATTGTTTGAATCTTTTAATGATACTATAAATACTAACAAATATATATATATATATATATATATATATATATATATATATATATATATATATATATATATATATATATATATATATCCGCAAAACTAATGTAGCTCACACAAAGGCATCTCAGTTCCAATTTTGGGTTAAAATTCTTTTGAAAACAACTCTATACAAAATTATTATGATATTATCCATTCTATGGGTTCTCTCTTCAGAAGGTAGTATAGGAATTAATTTTTGAGGCAAAGTATAGAGTGGAAATGGTTCGTACGTTATTATAAAAAATAAAATAAAAAGGTTCATATATAAATTAATGAAAGATATTAACTTTTTTACTAAAGAGTAAAACTTATTTTCATTGAAGAGTCTTGGTTGTTTTACTGAAAATAACTAATACTCTTTAATGAAAATACTAATATTTAATTAAAACAACTACTCCCTCCGTCCCGCCTTAATTTGCACCCTACAAGATGACACATTTCTTAATAAAGTGTGTTTTTTGAATAAAGTAGTGGCTTATGGGTAAATATGTGTATAAGTTTGTAAGTGTGCACGTAAATCAATGTTTCTTTTTTTAGTAGTGTGCAAATTCAAGTGGGACAAACCAATATGGAAAGTGTGCAAATTAAAGCGGGACGGAGGGAGTAATATACTTCGATGATTCATATATGAATCAATTTCACTCTATACATACTCAACTTTTGATCGGTTTTGATCTCATAAAACGATTTTATTGTCACCTAATAAAATTGAATATATATAAAAATGTAAAATTAATTTATTTATATTAACAAGTTTTTATTAATTCTCTCATGGTTTATTTACTTTATGGGATTAGAAGGGATTAACTTTAATATTATTCAATCATGCGTTTAGTTTAGTTTATGTGACATTGACCAATAATAAATGGTTATAAAAATAATTAATACGAATTAGACTAATTATTCGATAAATAAAGGATAATTATCAATTATATATATATATATATATCAAAACAAGCAGGCTTAATGAGATGTGTCGTATTGATTAACAAACCATGTAACTGTGGGTTTAAGATGTCGGTCGCATGTGGCGGCTCCCGCCGACAAACTCAATGTCAATCAAAGGTTTTACTCCCTCCGTCCATGAGTAAACTTCTCACTTTCCTTTTCGGGCCGTCCACGAGTAAGTTTCTCATTCCATAAATGGAAATAACAACACTCTATTATATATAAACTTTAACCTTCAAACTCACACAATATTACAAAAATGCCACTCATTCACTTTACTTTTCAACACTATTCATTACTTTATCCCAAAAGTCAACATGTGACCCACCATATATTAATAAACAAATACACTTTCTTAAACCATTCAACAAAAAGAAGTGAGAAACTTACTCGTGGACGGAGGGAGTATAATTTTTTGTATTAACTAATCACTACTACAAATTCGAACTTAGATAGCTAATCTTAGATAGCTATTATAAAAACCGCTCTCCAAGAACCCACTTGGAGAGCGGTTTTGTAAAGTAATTTATAAAAAAAAAAAAAAAAATTTGTAAGACAGCGGTTTAAAACCGCTTTCTTAGGTAAAACCTTAGAAAGCGGTTGAAAACCGCTATGTAAGAACTCAACTGCAAGATAGCGGTTCAAAACCGCTATCCAAGTTCGTCTTTTATAGCGGTTCAAAACCGCTATCCAAGTGAAACTAGGATAGCGGTTAAGAACCGCTCTCTAAGTTGCAGACTTGCATAGCGGTTCAAAACCGCTATGCAAGTGTTTGACCCAATTTAAATCCTTTCCAAATCCCTAATTCCAGTACGCGCGTATACGATCTAATTCCCTCCTCCGATATCTCCGCCTACCCGCCGCGCGCCACCGCTCCCTCCAGCCCCCTTGCGCCGCCCTCGTAGCCCGCGGCGCCACCCTCCCCTGCGGCGCACCCTGCCCGCCGCGCTCGCGACGCCGTCCCAGGCCGCGCCTCTCCCGACGAGGCCCCAGTCCGCGCGCACCAGCTGCCGCCTCTCCGCCGCCGCCGCCGTATCCCTCCGCCTCTCCGCCGTCGACAGGTAATTAGTGTTAATTATATGCCTAATTTTTTAATTTATATATATACTAGTTAATTAGTATGTTAATTTCATGAATATATACTAATTAGTGTTTGTGTATTTATATACTAATTTATTTGATGAATATATATAATTAGGTATATATAGAAATTGTTAATTTATATACTAATTAATTTGATGAATATATACTAGTTAATTTGAGGTATATACTAATTTATTTATATACTAGTTAATTAGTTAATTAATGTTTGTTTATTTAAATTGTGAAATTTATTTGATGAATATATAATATAATTAGGTATATATAGAAATTGTTAATTTATATACTAATTAATTTGATGAATATATACTAGTTAATTTATTTATATACTAGTTAATTAGTTAATTAGTGTTTGTTTATTTAAATACTAATTTATTTGATGAATATATAATATAATTAGGTATATATAGAAATTGTTAATTTATATACTAATTTATTTGATGAATATATACTAGTTAATTTATTTATATACTAATTTATTTATATACTAGTTAATTAGTTAATTAGTGTTTGTTTATTTAAATACTAATTTATTTGATGAATATATAATATAATTAGGTATATATAGAAATTGTTCGATTGATTCTAAGTCGTGATTTCGGTAATTTATTTATATATGCATCTCATGTTGTATGATTGTGAATGAGGATGATAATGGAAATGAATAATAATTATTAGTGATATAATTTGCCTTCCATTAATTGAGGTGGTGAAATTAATGGAAATGGTTTTTGGCCCCAAATTTATTGAAATTGTGTGATTGCGTAATTTGATTCATTCTAGTTATGCATGACTAAACGGTAGAAAAGAGATACTATATAACCACAAGTTGATTTAAATTGTCTTGTGATAATTACATTAAAGCTAACTTATTATTAGCATTCAACTAATAATAAGATTGTTATCATGTCCTTGTTAGGGTTATAATTCTTAATTGAAGGATTTATGACTAATTTTAGATGAAATTGTTAGAATGCATGTTAGAATTTTAGAATGTCTTGGGACTTAGTTAGGCTTTGATCTATAGCATGCCTAGCTAGAGGTTATAAAATTTTACAAAATAGTAGTAGTTGTAAATAGAGTTGGATTGCTAATTATATATAGACTCAACTCGTGTGCTTTTCGATTAATGTATATAGGCATCTCTAGTTTTATATGGATCGGAAGTGGGTTCGAGCAGATAGATTATCAGAGGAGTATAGGAATGGGGTGGAAGAGTTTTGTAATCATGCAATTAGACATTGCACCGACCATCGATACATATTATGTCCGTGTTGGAAATGTATGAATGGAAAAACTGTTAGTGGTCGAGAAAGTTTGTTAGACCACTTGATGTGTCATGGTATTGATAAAACATATACCATTTGGACATTTCATGGTGAGAGAAGAGATGAATGTAGCTCAAGCAACATAAGAACTGACTTTAGGTTTGAAGATACAGTGGTTGAGGATAGTATTGGAGATGTACCGAATATTGATACATCAAGTGGGGATGACACAAATCTGCGAGATCACCCTTATATGTCAGAGAAATTAAGGGATGACGCTGGATTACCCCTTTGGCCCGGGTGTAAGAAGGCAACAAAAGTGTCAGCTGTGTTGATATTGTTCAACCTAAAAGCAGCACACCAGTTGACCGATGCGTGCTTCTCAAGCATGCTGGAAGCAGTTAGTGGTCTATTGCCCGATGGAAATGTACTGCCTACGAAAGCATATGAGGCTAAGCAAATGCTTAAGTCCATTGGGTTAACACATCAGAAAATACATGCTTGCCCGGGTGATTGTATCTTGTTTCGGAAGGAGTATGAAGACCTCGATGAATGTCCCAAGTGTGGAAAGAAGAGATATCTGAAAAATAAATCTCCAGCGAAGGTGATGTGGTACTTCCCGATAATACCAAGATTCAGAAGAATGTATAGTAGCGATGTGGATGCCAGAAATTTGACTTGACATCATGATGATAGGATCAAGGATGGAATGCTAAGACACCCTGCTGATTCACCCCAGTGGAAGACATTCGATGCCAGACATCCAGAATTTGGGAACGAACCACGACATTTGCGTCTTGTACTCTCAACTGACGGAATGAATCCGTTTGGTATGCAAAGTACCAACCATAGTACTTGGCCAGTGATTCTGATGGTTTATAATCTTTCACAGGACTTGTGCATGAAGCGCACTTACATGATGTTGTCTATATTGATATCAGGACCCAAACAACCTGGTAACGACATAGATGTATATCTGGCTCCTTTGATAGAGGACTTGAAGCTCCTGTGGGATGAGGGTGTCGATGTGTATGATGCTTATAGAAAGGAGAATTTCAAGTTGAAGGCCATGTTGTTTGGAACTATCAATGACTTCCCCGCTTATGGGAATGTATCTGGATATAGTGTGAAGGGAGCCGATGCATGTCCTTGGTGTACCACGAACACAGATCACATTCGTTTATGTCATTGTAGGAAGACTGTTTATATGGGGCACAGAAGGTGGTTGGAGCCAACACATGAGTATAGAAGAATGGCTGATGCATTCGATGGCACAATCGAGGAACGTGGACCTCCACGTTTATTGTCAGGTACAGATGTATTGAACGAGATGAAGAATGTCAACACACAATATGGAAAACACTTTGCAAAGAGTCTCCCAACTAGAGGCTGGAAGAAGGAATCAATTTTCTTTCAATTGCCATATTGGAAAGAGTTGTATGTTAGACACTTCATTGATCTAATGCACGTTGAGAAGAATGTTTGTGCTAGTTTGCTCAATACTCTGCTAGCTGATAACAAGTCCAAGGATGGTTACAATGCAAGAATGGATATGGTTGCTATGGGTATAAGAGCAGAATTGGCACCTGTGTGTGAAGAAGGTAAACCACCGAAATTACCTCCTGCTGCACACACCTTGTCCAAGAGTGAGAGAAAAGTGTTTCTTCAAACACTAAAGGATGTGAAAGTACCAGAGGGTTATTCGTCCAACAAACAGAGACTTGTTTCAGATGATGGCGTGAAATTGACGAATCTGAAATCGCATGACTATCATGTCATTATGGAGAATTTCTTGCCCATTGCAATACGTTCTATCTTGCCTGAAAATATGCGCATAACCATAACAAAGCTTTGTTGGTTCTTCAAGGCAATGAGTAGCAAGGTCATTGATCCTAAAAAATTGCTTGGTTTTCAGAGACAGATTGTGGGGACATTATGTGAGCTTGAAATGTATTTCCCTCCATCATTTTTTGATATAATGATTCACCTAACCGTTCATTTGGTACACGAGACAAGAATGTGTGGTCCTGCTCGTATGCGATGGATGTATGGTGTAGAGAGATACATGAAAGTGCTGAAAGGGTATGTGATGAATATGTTCAGGCCGGAGGGATGCATTGCAGAACGCTATTTAGTAGAAGAAGCAGTTGAGTACTGGTCTGAATTTATTCCAAATGTTGATGCAATTGGACTTCCAAGTACCCGATACACTAATAGGATGGATGGTGAAGGCATTACCGGTGGTCAACCTGTATGTGTTAGTATGGAGGAGCTAACACGGATGCACTTGTGCGTACTTCACAACACGGTCGATGTGCTTCCTTTTATTGACCTGCACATGCAAGCACTGTCTGAGTCCTTTCCCACCAGAGATAGATCATGGATTGAAGCTGAGCATAATCGGACGTTTGTTGACTGGTTCAATGGTTATGTTGCAAATATGTTGTCACAGAATAAAGAATCAGTGAAAGAAAGAGTTAAGTGGCTATCCAGATTGCCTGATAGGCATGCGTATTCATACAAGTGTTATCTTATCAACGAATACACTTTTTATACCAGGGATCATGATGCCGCAAGTACAATGCAGAATAGTGGGGTGTCTATTACTGCAACTGCATGGAATGAGTCGATTACCACATACTTTGGACAGATTGTCAATATTTGGGAACTCGACTATGTTGGTCACCGAGAACCAATTTTCGATTGTAGTTGGGTGAGGATCCCAAATGGAGTCCAAGTTGAATGTTCTGGGTTTGTACGCGTCGATTTGAAGAATGTGGGATACAGAGATGACTCTTACATAATGGCCAGTCAAGCTCAACAAATTTTCTATGTCCCCGACCCAGTGAACAAGAAATGGTCAATTGTGCTTCTGTCAAACAAATTTAATCATAGTTACCAGATCAACGACCAAGTCGATGAAGATGTTGACATGATTGATGATCCTTTTCAGAACTTCACACATTTTGTACCCTCTTTTGATGATCTTGCAAATCCACGTACATACCAGAGAAATCTTAGAAACGAGGATGAATATAACAATCCGGATCTCGTTAACATTCATGGTCATGAACAAGAAAAGTCAACCAAAAAACGAAAAAGAAAAATCAGTGCTAAAAAGAAATGTACGACTTTATTAAATGTTGTTTCCACATACTTTATTAAATGTTGTTTCTGTTTATTTTTTTAATATTTTTTTATTCTGTTTCACAGGATCATGGATCAACCCCCCTATGATGGAGATGATGGAGATTATGGGGGTGATGGAGATTATGGGGGTTATTTTCCCTATGATAGAGATGATGGGGATGATGGAGATGATAGAGATGAGGGAGATCATGATGACTTGGGTCATGATAACACTGATGCTCACACCTCTAGTAGCTCTGGAGAGAAGCGCAAGAGGGGTATAGTCACGATGACTTCATTGAAAAAAGACCGTAGCAAAGGAAAATTACTGAAGGTAATTAATTTTATTACATCTGAACAGTTTAATTTTTATTATATTAATTAATTGTTTGTTGAGCTAACGTTATCATTGAATTGCAGTTATCATTCAATGAGTATGGGCAGCCGATTGGACCTGAGAGTGCGAAGTTGGCGCACTACATTGGGTCTGCAGTCAGGAGAGTGGTCCCTATCGTACCACCATGCAGTGACTGGCGTAAGCCTGAAATGAGTCCTTACAAGGAAGCGTTATGGGATGAGCTCGTGGTATGTAAATTAATTATATGCATATTTTCATTGTTGCATGACTTATTTTTATGTATAAGCTTGTGAAATTACTAAATGTGTATGCAGCAAACATTCTCCGGCCTTGATCACACAAGGAAGCATCAAATACTTATGCAAGCTGGGAATGCGGCAAAAAAATTTCGGTCTTTTCTGAGGAGAAGTTCACGAGACCCGAAGACTGGTCAGTACTCGCCTAAACCGCCTAAGGACTATGAGGAATCCCCTATGGTGGCCCCATATTGGCAGAAATTCGTGTGTAGATCTATGCTTGATGATTTCAAGGTAATCTTGATCAATGTCATTTCATCTATTCCTATTAATGCACAATTTTTTAAGTGTTTATTGTATTTATATTACACTGTAGGAAAAAAACAATAGAAATAGCGTACAAGCTAAGAATATGGAAGCGCGATATCGTGGATCTTCCAAAGGTTATGCACGTATTAGGGAAGATTTGGTGAGATAAAAATACTAACTTATAATATATTACACTCTTAATATATATTCACTTTTAATAATTTGGGGATATGTTTATCATTATCGTAGAAAGAAGAAAAAAGGAAAGCTGGAGAGAGTGCGCCTGTTGTTACCCGTTACGAGTTATTTCAAACTACAAGAAAGACTCGAGATGGAAATTTTCCCGATAACAGATCTCAGCGTATCTCTGAAGAAGCGGTAATTCATCCATTATTTTATCCTTTACATTAAAAACAATTACTTCATTTGAAATGATTTAATAATATTTTTTGTTATTCAGGAGCGCATATCTCAGAGCATGACGCCCGACGACATCCGCACTGTGGGGACTGATGATCTGTTTGCACGGGCAATAGATCGTCAAGAGCATCCCGGACGCTTACGAGCTTTTGGATATGGCGTCACGAAGAAAACATTAGAGATGACAGCCGGTTATATTGCGGCTATGTCTATGGTGGAAAAGCTTTCTGTGCAGGTTACCGACTTGACTAAACAGATGGAGATCATGAATCAAAGACAATTGAGACAAGGGATGTCGTCGAGTGCTGCTAGTTGTGAATATAGTGCCCCGACTATGTTTTCCGCTGATGCTAGAAACGAATTCGACGATCCACTTCAAAATGTCTCTCAGGTATCAGATGTATCTCGTATTTATTTTAATTAAAGACTAGTATAATTTTCTAAACTTATAATATCTTCTTCGAACAGCCAGTGGAATGTTTCCTTTATGTGGAGCATCCTCTTCGATTGGTGGCAACTGGAATGTTGCACGACAGCTCTAGTGGAATCATTCACGGTCGTCCCCAGGCTTCTGGTTGTGTAAGAGTCACACTTATTGTACCTGAAATCGGAGAAGAGAATTCACCAGTGCCAAGACCAGAAGATGATGCCACCACAGTCGGAACAGCGGTCGGACATTTTCTCGAATGGCCGAGGAACTTGGTCTCTCTCACCAAGAAGGTAAAATTCATGATATTAAAGTTTAATATCTTATTTATTCTAAATTATATTAAAAATTGATTGTAGATACTGCCGACTCCACAAAAGGCTCCACAAAGATCAAGTGGTATTGAGAGGGAGAGACCGAGGGAACCCACTATTGGTGTTCGCAGACGACGATTAGGTTATCCAGTGCACGGTGACTTACCCCACGATGTCACTACAATGTCAACGGCGCACTTGATGGTTTCGTCCCCCACCTACGATCCAGTTGTGGTTCCCATTACTTCTTACTTTCACCAGGTTGGTTATGAAGAGACCATCCTACCGGAATATGTGGATGAAGTAATGCACGACAAGTGGTTGAGTGCAACTACCATTAGTCTTTACCTCAGGTATGTGTTAACTAATTCTCAATATTTACTTCATATATAGTTTAATTTTCTTATTAAATATTAATTAGCGTATGTTTGTTTAAGGTATTTGGGTGAGGTATATTTCACCCTAGATATCGGGGCAAGTGCAAAGTATTCATTCGTCTCTCCACAAGTGTGTTGCATGTTTGGTAAGAGGACACCATTAATGAGGGATATTGTTAACCATATGTTGAAATATACTGGGAAAAATCATCTCATTTTCTGGCCGACAAATGTGGGGTGAGTACAATTAATATTTCATAAAATATTTTTTTTATATATAAACAAATGATTATCTTTTAATATTCTTAATATAATATTGTAGTAAATATTGGGTGCTGGTGGCCATAGACATGAATCAACTTAATGTGTATTTTATGGATCCAGCTCAAGGTGGAGTGTATACAAATCGTCCTAATCTCATTACATTTATGGACAGGTAAGTTAGTTTTTAATATTCTCATATTATTATTTATTTTACTTTTAAAAAGTGTGCATATGATCTAATCTGAGCTTTATTTTCTAAATATTTTTTATAGTGTAATGAGAATGTTTCGGAGTAGTCTTCCGGGTCAAAGCTCAAAAACCATTAGTAAAGTGTTGTGGAAAAATATTTCGGTAAACTTACTTTATAAATTTTTCAATTCAATTAAAAATAATCATAGGTATATATATAGTACGTGATTATAATTGCTAATCAATATATAGGTTCCGAGGCAGCAAGATGGTGATCATTGTGGACATTTTGTGTGTTGCTACATTGAAGATATAATCTTGACTTCTCAAACGAATATACCTGATGAAGTAAGTTGATTTATCGATTTATTTAAATTATTATTGATTGTTATAACATATTCGTATTAATTAATTAAATTTTAAATGTAATTTGCAGTTTGTGCATAATCCTCGGATCCCTTTTTACAACAAAGCTAGAATCGACAAATGGAAAATGGATTGGATGGGGTATTTATACAATAGGTTCTTAATGTAATTTTCTTTTTACAAGACATTATTACTATATAACTTATGGTATTAATTTGTGATGATATGATATTATTATGAATTTTTTGGTATAATTAATTATATTTATTTGATGTTATGGATTAATATTTAATGGTATGGATAAATATATTTATTTGTATATAAACAGGTTTATTAAAATAAAATAGAAAATATAAAAAAAAATATAAATCAAAGAAAGCGGTTAAGAACCGCTTTCCTAGTGAATTAAATTTAAAAAAAAAAAACGTTTTGTCACTTAGATAGCGGTTAAGAACCGCTTTCTAAGTTAGGCACTTGGATAGCGGTTCAAAACCGCTTTCTAAGTTAGGCACTTGGATAGCGGTTCAAAACCGCTTTCTAAGTAAGGATCTTGGATAGCGGTTCGAAACCGCTTTCCTAGAACACAGCGGTTTATAACCGCTATCTAAGAGGTTATTTTGCACAGCGGTTTCCGAACCGCTTTCTTAGCTTAGATAGCTGATTCTTAGAAAGCGGTTAGAACCGCTTTCTAAGCTAAAAAGTAACCGCTATCTAAGTCATTTTTTGTACTAGTGAATACTGTTAAATTTACATTATACGTTTTTGTAGATACAGTCATCCTAGACCTAATATTCAGGTATGCTTCATGATCAAAGGCCAACTTCCTACCCTTTGCTTAATACAACTCTAAAGGAAACAGATTGATAAAAGATTGCGATTCCATTCGTTTTATAATAAATCTTTATCGTTGCATACTATATTTTCCGGTTGAACACTTAGAAAAAAGACAATTATACTAGTTTAGTTTTGCTGTAATTTTAAATTTGATCTGTTTGATTTGGAAATAGCAATAAAAATAATAAATAATTTTCTTTAAAATATAAATGTGTTTAGATTTGCAACGGATGATTTAAGGTTGCGTTTAATGTTATAACGGATGCCAAAATGATACTCCTCCGTCCTATTTCTATATGCTTTTACACAGGTTTTAAGAAAATGAATACTTCCTCCATTCATAAAAGTGTGTTCATTTTGTCTTTTACAACAAATTTATTTTCATTACTATCCGATTCAACCATCACATAATTATTTCACATGTCATTGCCTTTAAACTCACAATCAACCACTTAACTCATAAATAAATCCCACAATACCCCAAATACACTTAGAGTTTGTTTGCTTTATGGGACTATGAGATTAATACTTTAATTCCATTCAATTATATGTTTTGTTTCATGTGACATCGACCCAGAATAAGTGGTTATAGAGATAATTGACACATGAAGAGGATTGAACTAATTGTCCCATGCATGAACAAAAGATAATTATTTATCAATCCTATCCATCAAAGCAAGCAAGCCCTTATGGTCCGCTTGGTTGGGGGTATTGGTTATAGGGTAATGAGGAATAAAGTGATTGGGGAGTCGTTTGATAGGTAAATTAATTATAACTCATTTTCAATCTTACAATATATTTTGATAATATCAAACACTACTAATGAAATCATTATCATTACCCTATAATCATTACACCTAACCAAGTTGCCCTTTACTTTATTTATTTTATTTACGTTTTCTTAAAACCTGTTAGAAACAAATGATCACACGTTTGGTGGACGGAGGGAGTATATTGTATGTTAAAGTAACGTGGCCGGTTATAAGTTGAAAGTGTAAAATATTTTCTTTTTAGGAAACAAGAATACATTTATTGAACAGACGGAAAGTAGGACTAATAAAATTGGATGGAGGAATAATATATTGACAAATGATAATACAAAATTTACATAGTTCACTAATAATTAATGCGTTAGCTACGTCCATGCGAGAGGATTTTGTAATATTAAGGGGCGCTTATTTTAAATTCTTTATTTGAGAATGAGAATGAGAATGCAAATTTATTTTTTATTTTCCCTATTGATATGTTGAATAAATGATTACGTATAGTGGTTTACATCGCTAGCATTGTGCTCTAGTTTTAAAAAAATGGACGAAAAAAGATGTGTTTGGTTAGGGCATGAGAGAATTATTGAGGAAGAAAATTATAAGAAAATAGAAAAATAATCAAATATGATAATGATTACTTTATTTAAGAGAAAAAATCGAGTTGTGTATCATCTTTTATTCACATTAACTATTATAATTACCTTATATATACTCCCATTCTCATTACCTATTAACTTTTTTTCAAACCAACTGCCACCTCAAATGAGTATAGCGATATATATTGACACTAGGTTAGTATCAAGGTTAAAAATATCAGTATCGATGGATATATCGGGACCTTAAATTTGTGGAAATATCGATGGATATATCGATATCGAATATCGATATCGGTAAATTTAAAAAATTATAAAAATTTAATAACAAACTTTTAATACAAAAAATTTACAATAGAATTTGACCATATTTTACATTAGTGATATTTAATAAAATTATGGATATTTTCTCGATATTTCTCGATACTTTTTCGATATTTACCGATATTTTTCGATATTCACCGATATTTTACCGATTTTATGCTCAATTTGCACAAATATTTAGTCGAAATTGATTTTATATACTGATATTTATCAATTTTTTTACGGTTACTATGGAAATATCGTTACCCCCAAAATCGATATCGATAACCACGAAAAATGGATATATCGGGGATATATCGTGGAAATTTCGGAATATTTTCATCCTTGGTTAGTATATATATATACCCCTAACTATTAGGATACAATATATATAATCCCAAAACGAATAACTGAACACAAACTCAAACCAACATCTCGCAATCAAGTTTAAGTATTGCGAAATTTAATTTGAAAATATTGGGATGATTTTAGAATTTTATATTTCTATACCAATTTTCATATTGAGAGATGAATTTGATATCAATCAATCATCATTTAAGAAATTGAATATTGGAGATAGAGTTGATTCTCACCTATTAAGCTTTTTATATTTCATATCAAATTATGTATGTATATTTATTTACCCTTTACAACATACAATAAACATCTAGAATTAATTGTCACATAAATATTTGACAATCCAAATATCCAATCCAAGTCATTTACTTAATTACGATGCAGTACATATGACATGTATACGTATTAGTAATTTTATTATGCATTTTTTTATCAAGAAAAAAGACGTTTCATTAAACACTCACAATTTTATTATGCATTTAGAGAGGAAATAATGATATATAATAATAAATAAATAAATAATGTATTCAGATAATTTTTTCTGGCCGAGTCAGCATACGCTTAAATATTTCCCCTAGACAATTTTTTCTCCCGGAGAGTTTGAAAATGTATAGGGCGCGGTGACATTCTTGATTCTTTTGGACTTAATTTGTGATATTAACGTGTTAAGAAATTAAGATCTGATATCTTAAATTCTATGATTCATTTTTTGTCTCTATGTCCTGAATTAGATTTATCAGTCTCTGAAAGATGCTACATGTCTACCTTGCCACATGGTAAGAATAATGTCTCAATAATTTATTATTGGGATAGTAAATAATTCAAAAAAATTTGTATACACTCAGGTGCATGATTTACACTTGAATTTTAGTTCAATTTGATTTCAACTTTAACTTTTCCAATTAAAAATTTATAAATAAAAAAAAGATGAAGTATTATTGATTACTTCTTGAGGTATTACTGTTAAAGCATATAATGCATACTGAACTATATGTTTTTCTATTTTTTTATATAATTGGGGTATTACTGGTTACTTGTTGGGGTATTACTGTTTACTGCTTGAGATGTTCATGATTCAAAACACACAGCGCACACCGAAATGTTTGTTTTTGCAATTGATTTTCAAAATTTAAGTGCATACCATGCACTTGGATGGACACAAAAATCACTAAATAATGTTTTATGAGTAGGTCTTGTATGAGACCGTCTCATGGCATGAGACAATGAGAATGAGTGTAACTTGGGCATTGACTCATTAACACTTTGATAGGGGTAGGTGTTAATTTGTGTGGTCTCATGCCATGAGACGGTCTCATACAAGTTTTTGCCATGTTTTATTATTCTTTTCTAAAAGGCAAAGTATAGAGTGAAAATAATTTGTATCATTTGTATTAATTATTTTCACTAAAAGATGTTAGTTGTTTTCCTTGAATGGTATTAATTCTGGGGATATTAAGTGTTTTCACTGAAGGGTATTACACTACAAGAAAATAATAATTACCTAAGAATTTTTTCAACACAAAATTTCCGTAGTGTGATTGCTTCGCCTACAAAAATGTCTAATCATGTACTTGCATTTCTCAACCTAGCTACAAACAATTTGTCTACGATATGAAATTTATAGATATTAATTACCTACAACCAATTTGCCTATAAAAATTCACCCATAAACAATTTGTTTATGAAAACTCCGTAGACAAATTATTTGTAGGTAAGTAATGAAAATGCCTATATAATTTAAACATTTTGTAGGCAATCTCCACCACAAAAAATTTTGTTTGAAATTTCATAGTTATATCAACAATTTGTGTAGACAATTTTTTTTTTTTTTAGTTGGCTGAAGAATACAAAGAGTGTAAGTTGATTACACTAAAATGTATCAGTTGATTAAATTAAAAAAGTGTAGTGGTTATGTATGCCATTTTCCCCTGTATACATCCTCTTTCTAAAATTATGAATCAATTAAATAGTGAAGTGTATAAAATTCATCCTCAAAATTCATCCTCTTTCTAAAATTATGAATCAATTAAATAGTGAAGTGTATAAAATACATCCTCTTTCTAAAATTATGAATCTAATAAAATAATGAAGTAAGTGTATAAAATAGGATTCTTTTGTGATCTCGAGTATCAAACTCAGAAAAGTTCATTGGCCATACCCCACTAAATTATGTATCATTGTCTGCCCATCCCTAAATTAAGGCATTAAACCGTGCGGACACGACATATTAGTTACAAAGCCTCCCACGTTGGTCGGTACGTCTTTACTACAAAACCAAGTCTCCCACAACTATAAACTCCCATTCAAAAACTCCCCTTCTTCAACAAATATTTCCATCCAAATTTCATCATTCTTTCACTCAAAAACTCTCCAATGATGAGAACAGTGTGCACCAATTTTTATCGAGAAGACGCTCTTGACACGGTTCTCGAAGTCCCCGTCCCCGAAGAAACATTCTCCTCCAAAAGACACAACTCATGGCAACTCAACATCAAGTCATGGCTCGTTAGGCCAAACCTCGAAAGGCCTAATTGGCGCTCCATCGAGATTCAATCCTTGCTCGGGGTCATTGGGGCCGCACTCATCCCCCTCCCCATCTCCTCCGTCCATGATCACACCATCAAAGCCCATCCCATCGTAAGTTTTCATTCATTCTACTTTTTAATTACAAAGGGACCAGGAAATGTTATTGAGGTGACCAATTGGATATGGTGCAACTTTAATTCAATTTGAATTTAATTTTGATTTAAAGGTTGATCATATATAAAATTAAGTTGAATTGGATAAAAAAATTAATTACGTGGTATATAGGATATCGTTTGATATGTTATCTTTTATTTATGTTTATCAGGAAAGGTCGATGGCCAAGTACATTGTACAACAATATGTGGCAGCATCAGGGGGCGACCATGCTTTGAACAAGATCCAGAGTATGTGTGCGGTAGGGAAGGTTAAAATGGCCTCATCTGAATTTGTGGCGGGAGAAGGTTTGAAAGGTAATAAGATGAGAAACATGAAGAGCGGGCCGGGCCAATTAGGCGGGTTCGTGCTGTGGCAGAAGGGGCCCGATCTGTGGAGTTTAGAGCTCATGGTTTCGGGCTTTAAAATCAGTGCTGGAAGTGATGGAAAGACGGCTTGGAGGCAAACTCCGAGGCAGAATTCTCAATCGTCTCACGGCCCGCCATGCCCTCTCCGTCGATCCTTGCAGGTAATTTAGTAGTTTCAATTTCCACAATAGTTAAAATTTGGTAGTTTCCATCACAAAATGCAGAATTTGGGGAATAAGAGATTACCTAACCATGCTTCATAACATTAACTCACAAATTCAATTATGCCTTAAATTTATCATGACCCAATTTTTGGTTGCTTCATAACATTAACTCACAAATTCAATCATGCCTTAAATTTATCATGACCCAATTTTTGGTTGGAGCGTAGGACAAAAAAGGAATTAAAATTATTAATTCATATAAAAGGATTGCAGTTTTATCATATATATAAAAAATGTATTAGTTTGTAGGCTGAACAATATTACTATTTTTCAGTATATGATCTGTTTCTACGAAAAAACAATTGCTCAATTGAAATTTTTTGGGTCAAAATTGCACCAATTTATCGAGGTGTTACACTTTAAGCATAAATTTCTGGAATGGCACTGAATTATTGTTGTAATCTAGGGTGACTTATTTTGACCAATTATGTGAACAGGGGCTTGATCCAATGTCAACAGCAAACTTATTCTCCAATTCCATCTGCATGGGCGAGAAGACAATCGACGGCGAGGATTGCTTTGTGCTAAAGCTCAAAGCAGAGGAGTCCACCCTTAGAGATAGAAACTGCAGCAAAGTAGAGATGATAAGACACACAATGTTCGGCTATTTCAGCCAAAAAACAGGGCTGTTAGTCCAACTTGAAAATTCCCACTTGTTGAGAATAGACGACGTCTTGTGGGAGACGAACATGGAGTCGTGGATTCAGGATTACAGGACGATCGAAGGTGTGAACATCGCTCACGGGGGTCGAACAAGCGTCTCGTTGTTCAGATTCGGGCAAGATTCAGAGAATAATACGAGGACGAGAATGGAGGAGGTGTGGAGTATTGAGGAGGTGGACTTTAATGTGAAGGGGTTGTCAGGAGAGTGTTTTATGGCTCCTGCTGATTTGAGAAATGGTGAGGAAGAATGTGGGGTGTGGTACAAAGCTTTGGGTAATTGTGGTAGGAGGATTTGTGCCCCCAAGAGTGGCGCTAGAGTAGTGGCTATTGATGATGATAATTTGGAGCTTTTTGTAATAAATGAATAATAGGAGAGATTTGTTCTTTTTGTACATAATAGCAAATTAGCACGAGAATATATATATATACCAGTATAAAACCCGCGTAATACGCTGGTTGTAGGAAATTTTAAATTTTAATTATTTTAACTATTCCATTAGAAGGATAATATAAAATTGTAAATATGTTTGCGTTGAAACTAATATTTTTTTAATAAAGTATAAAACAATTTATGCTAAAATTAGGGAAACAAAAATAAAGAAAGAATATATATTTATGATTGGGGAAAGTAGCTAAAATTAAGAAAAATTAAAATTGGCATGCACTTCATAGTTTACATCAGTAGGTAATCGTGAAAGAATGTGCTCACGATCAAAAGAAAAAAGTGCCAACAAATTTTTCAAAAGTGTATGCTATCAAGATGAAGAACTAAAATAATAGGACAACTAACTAATCAAGAGTACCTTGAGAAATTAAAACAAAATAAGATAAAGACGTGTGACAAAACGACGACATTAATATTTTTGGATGATAAAATGAGTACTATAATTTTTTGAGATTGGCAATTTAAGAATTACAAGTTTTAAAAGTCACAAATTGAGACCAAAATATGGCCCAAATTCATTCCGAATTTAGGCGGATTTGCTCGACTATTTTTTAAATGATTATCTAAAATTTGTTAGTTCAAAAAGTTATGATCCTCATTTTACTATTAACCCCTTAAATTATTGTCCTTAAAAATAATACTGTCATTCATGTTTTGCACCCAACTCTGGATACAATATTTATATTGGCCTAAAATAGAGTTACCTCATAGGAAGAGTTAATTTCGAAACTTGTGTTATGGTACTACTCTCGGCTTGCTTAAGCAACTGTCTCTGCTTTAACAACCTCATTCGGATGAATGTATCACTCCACATAAACACTTCCCAGTTAACATAAACTACTTCCTGAATAAAATTCAGGAACATACCTAAATTCATATAAAATTTTAAGTTAGAAGTAGCATGAATAATAGATTAATTATTATAAAATTAATCAACATAAATATTACATTCACTATACCAAGTATCTTGGTATAAAGTGCCAAAAAAATTAGACGTGTTGATGTCGTCAACACAGAACTTATATATTTTCATGTATAACACATAGATTCCTTCTAATCTACCACAATATACTAGTAGATCGTACGTAATATTTCAAAAGTAAGGTTAGCCACAACTTTCCGGCAAATTTCCCCAACGAATCAGGTTTGCAGTAGTACGAAAAGGCTTGGATGTGAGACTCCAGCCAGCCCCACCATAAATTAATATATTCATGATTTGCACCATTTGTGAATAAATACGCAACCGAGAATAGGTATATTATATAACCTATTGATCTGGAAGAGAAAAAGTCACAGTGAAACTCAAGAAAACCTCATGAATCAAATAAGTCGAATATAATTACCTGTAAGTTACCAAGAAGAACAGATTTAAAGAAAGCGGAAAGAATCCAGAACCATATCAAAAGCCTAAATGGTTAATAAGGTGATTCGAATATCCAGCCCAGATCATTGTGTAAGAGAAAGGGTTGAAGAAACTGTGATATTATGGACTACAAAGATGATGCATTAACAAAAATATTATACCAGACACAACATCATCTGTGCACATCGTTTGTGTAGATGATCCATAAAATATGTAGAAGAGGGAAGAAATGGAATGTGCGCGAAAACGATTTCTGCAGAAGTTAACAATTGTGGGATAGAAGGGATAAGATTAAAATTTAAAATTTGAGGATAATAACCGTACAACTGACTGTTAAATAATTTTATTTTTTTAATTTAAAAAAAAAACTGTATTAGAGGATGTGTAATCATTAAAATGTAGAAATTTGAAATGGAGAGAGAATAGGCATGCCACTTTGGTTGGTAGAAGATTGGGAAATAGAAGAAGTAAGATATGACCGAGTTCAAATTCTTATATCAACACTTGACTTCACATAGTGTCACAAAAAAAAAAAAAAAAAAAAAAAAAGAACACTTGACTCAAGTATGATGTACATGGTTGACTACTTGACGGGCACAATACAATGCATTCTCTCCGTCCAACTATAAATTTTCTACTTCTCTTCTCTAGAATGTTTCACAATATGTTTCTCCTTCTATTAAATAAAAAACAACACTCCATATATTAATAAATAATTAATTGCTTTTTTAAATAACCGTTTTTTACTTTTTACAATTTTTCATTAACAATACACAAAAATTAACATGTGATCAACTATATATATATTGAAAAGTAATACTCCCTTTGTCCGTGAAAAATTGTCTATGTCGCCTTATCAGTCTGTCCGAGAAAAATTGTCGTGTTTCCTAAAATGAAAGTAATTATCTTTATCTACACCCTTCAACATATATTTATTTACATTATTTGTCATTAAACCTCACATACAATATTTTTAAAATAATTTATTTGGTACTTGATTTGACACAGTATTATTACTTTTTATCCATCATATTTAACAAACTCAATTTTCACAAACGAAGGAAGTATATATATTGTTTTTGTGAAAATTTTATAGTGGAACGGGGTGAATAATTTATTTCTCTAATGTGGTTTACAAGTTATTGCATAAGATCTCTATTTATTTAGTTTACACTCTCAGAATTTAGAGTTTATATTATGTAAAGCGATTTTATTGTTCAGTTGCATTACAGCTATCACTTTGTATAAAATAATTACTTTTTCAATAAACTTTCATGCAATTTTCTCATTGAGTTTAAAAAGTAATATTAATATAAAATGAGGTATAGTACAAATGAGTTGACTGAAGATAGAGAATAAAATGAACTGTGGAAATAATAAAGAGTAAAAATAATCTATTTAATGTAAATAAAATGACGTGTAGGAATAATTGTTTAATGTTGTGGGGTAAATGGTTTTCCAAAAATGATATGTGAAACTTATCGTGGGACGTATGAAGGGAAATGTTGAAAGCTGGCTATGGGTTGTAAAGAGTAATATTTTTTTTTAAGAAACTATAAATACTAACAAACTAAAAATATAAATCAATGGCATGCTGAAATTGAGATTTTATGCAGAATCTACTGTAGTTCACCATTCAAAATGTCTTTACATGTTCTATGAAGCCGGCATATGTCCACGTCTCGGGTTCAAGTTTCATTGAAAGCAATTCGATCCAAATTTAATTTTGTCCACACGATGAGTCTCCTCCCATCCTGAATTCAAATCTCGTTGAAAACAACTCCACCTTTAATTGTCAACTCTTTACAAGTTAGCACTTATAGATCTATGAGATAGATTTAATTCATCTACTTTATTCTTTGGGAAGAAGATTAATCAAGTAGATAATCTAATATGAGTGAAAAAAATTTCAACGGATCGAAGTTTGATTTTTGGTCTTTGACGGAGATATCATTAAATAATTTCATCTCAGGTAAAGAGGTGTGAAATTAATTTAAGAAAACATACAATTCTTTGGTCAGCCAATTAAGACGTGCATAGGTGGATGAGGAGAAAGCAAGGCATTCAAAATGTTTCGAAAATACTATGCAGCAAATAAAGTCATTGTTCATGTTTTGAGGCTATTAGGAGATGGTTTGTCCACAAAATTAAATTTGTTTAGGCGAGATATCCTTATGCAAAATAATGATCTACATTAATGCGTCATGTGTGGGGAATCTGCAACATACATATTGTATGAGTGCTTTGTCTCCTTTTGCATATGGTCAGATTGCTTCGCTTGGCTTCAGACACTCATGGTTCTATATTATGTCTTTATTTACCGCAACATATTGAGAGAGAAGAATGGTAGAAAAGTTGTCAGTAGTTTGGACCATTTGAAAGTGGAAAAACGCAATCCATTTTAACAATAAGACTTTCGAGGTGTATAAGTGCACATACAAATTGAAAGGCACTGAAAAAAAAATAAAAAAATTGTGAATTAAGTATATTCTCTTTTAACGATTGATAGCTAACCCAAAACAGATCATTTACGCTTAGGTTGACTGTATTTGGTCTTCTTCTCTTATCTTGGCGACTATCCTATGCTTCAATATGTTTTGGGTACTTCTCATAACCAATTGTATTGTATATTCTTGCAATAAAAGATTAACCAACAATGTAATTGTGGGTTTAAGATGTCGGTCGCATGTGCCGGATTCAGCCGACAAATTCGATGTCAATCAAAGGTTTTATACTTTTTTTTGTATTAATTATTTAATAATGCTTAAATTCACATTACACGTTTTTTTAGATACAGTCATCCTAGACTTAAAATTCAGGTATTTTTCATGATTAAGGACCAACTTCCTACCCTTTGCTTAATACAACTATATAATTAATAAAAGATTGGGATTCTATTTGTTACTATTATTATAATAATAGATTCTTATCGTTGCACACTATATTTTCCAGTTCAATACTCAAAGAAAGATGATTATACTAGTTTTATTTTGCCGCAATTTAAATCCTTTTTGTTTGATTTGGAGATAGTAATAAAAATCTTCTAACTTGTATGCGTGGAAAATAATGAAATGTATTTTAATATTAATTTAGAAATCAAATCCTAATACTTTGCAGTATATATGAGGATTGGTAATTTTATTATACATATATATAGAATAATGATATATAATAATAAATGTACTTAATAACATGAATATTTTTTGGCCGAGTCAGCATCATATACTTCCAATATTTTTCCCAGGTAGGCAATTTGTCTTCTGGGCAGTGTGAAAGTTTAGAGGGTGGGGTGACAATGACATTATTTTGGACTTTAATTGTGAATATTAGTGTGTTAAGAAATTAAGATCTGATATCTTAAATTCTATCATTCAATTTTGTCCATATTTCCTGATTTAGATATACGAGTCTCTGAAAGATGCTACCTGTCTACGTTTCCACATGGAAAGAACAATGGCTGAATAATTTATCATTCTCTTCTCAATTATGAATCAAACAAATAATGAAACTTTTTCTAATATAACTCATTGAGTAATATATTACACGTATACTTTTTGTTGCAACTTATATTTCATCTTCAATCACAAGTGATTAGTTGTGAAAGAGTATTATCGTTTAATTCTTTTAAATGGGTTCTATTTGGATTTCAAAATACTTTGTTAGTCGGGTTTTTCGTGTATGATTTCAAGAATCTCTTACAATTATGTATTATACTTACTCCATCCATTTTTTTTCCATTTTATCTAGAATAATGTTTATTTTTAACTGTCACTCTACCAATACATTTTTTAACTATTTCACTAACCATGTCCCTGATAAATAGTAGAACTAATCATCATGTTATAATAAATAAAAATGCAAGTGTTTTCTTATGCCTTAATAAATGATAAAATTGATTTGTGTAATATATAAAATGAGACAGATAAAACGGGACAAAAAAAATATAACATATATACGTATGTTATCATTTTTAAACCCACATTTCACTATTTCATATATACAATCTACTTTTTTACACACAAAATTTTTAACACACCACAATAATTATTTCACAATCATATTCACATAGAAGTGCAATTTACTCGCTTCGTCCAACAATAATTGACAAATTTTATTTTACATATACATAAAGATATGTATAAGATTTATGATCAACTTATTTAATTCATATTAATTTTTTCTTCTTTTGTCTTTATTCACATAAAACTATGAAATTAAATAAAAATACTTAAAAAAAATTAAATATGAAATATTTTAGAGAAAAAAATAATTAATGCTTATTAAAATGCAAAACTAGTATATATAATGAGATATCTCAAAATAACAAATACTCCCTCCGTCCACAAAATATAGGTCTGGTTGCCTTATTGGGCTGTCCACGAAAAATAGTCATGTTGTCTAAAATGGAAAGAATAAACTTTATTTACTTTTTCAACATACACACATAATATTTTTAAAATAATTTATTTTGTACTTGATTTGACACGATATTCTTACTTTTTACATATTATATCAACTTTCTTAATAACCGTGCAAAAAGTAACAGGACCGTATTTCGTGGACGGAGGGAGTATTCACTACAAAAAAAAACACTGTTTAGCGACGGAATTTGCGACGGAAAATCCGTCACAAACAGTGTTTTGCGATGGAATTTGCGACGGACACGCGTCCGTTGTTAAAACAGCCGTAGCTAATTTTTGCGACGGAATTTTGCCGTCCGTCGCAAATTAACGACGGATAAAACCGTCGCAAAATAGGCGGGTCAAACCCGACCGGGTCGCTCAAAATTTGCGACGGACAGTAGTCCGTCGCAAATTATTCGGGTCGGGTCAACAATATTTGCGACGGCAATAATCAGTCGCAAATATTTATTAAATTTTTTATATTTTTTTCGGTTATAATATGCGACGGACATTTTTCCGTCGCAAATTAAAAATTTGCGACGGAATTTGGCCGTCGCAAAATACTGAGCCTATACAAAAAAAATGTGGCTCGCGTGGTTCGAGCCCGGGCGGGCGCGGACTGATTAGGCGTGAAATTGTTATGTTTTGGTGCCCGATTTGCCCATGTTTTGAGTGTTTTCGATGAGTGCTTGGAGTCAAATGAGTATCATTTTTATAAAATTATTAATTTGTCTCTTTGGTTTTCATAGATGGATAGAGGGCGAAAAGAGGAGTTCGTAGGACTTTGAATCGGCCTAAACGGACTCCCGGTTGAGGAGATATGAAGATTTTACGAACGAGTGCACAGCAGCCGAAGACCGCTCGAGCAGCTCGAGCGCCAGCGCTCGAGCGTTTTGCTCGAATGACCAAAAACGTACAGAACAGTTTCAGCGCTCGAGCGAATCACTTGAGCGGAACTGCTCGAGCGTTTTGCTCGAGCAACCACGTATTTTCGCCTCCGGATGCGTATTTTCGGCCCATTAACTCCCGTTTCGACCCGGTGCCTATATATACCTCTTCCAAACACGTTATTGATTAGTGTGAATATTGCTTGAAATTCGTGCATTTAATTTATCTATTTTATAGATTTTGGGTGATTATTTACATTAATTAGACTAATTGTGTTTAATTGTCGAGATAGGTGTTTGTGATTTATTTTGCAGGAAAATGTGAATTTTTATAAGGAAACACGTGGTTATTGAGATCGATCGAGAAGTGGACTTGAGAAAGAAGGAATTCGATCTAAAAAGGTCAATGCAAGCTCAAGGAGATGATTATTGAAGACAAGAGATGAAGAAGAAAGGAAGAAAAGGAAGCAACAATCAAAACCGGGGTTTAAATCGAGCAAAAGTTGAAAATTCACCTTGGTCGTGCACTTTGGTCGTGCAGGAGTGCACGGTCGTGCACCTTAAGGAAAAGTGCGTAGCCAGAGTTTGGGGAAGTGCACGACCAGGAGTGGTCGTGCACATCTACACGGTCGTGCACTTGGTCGTGCACCTGGTCGTGCACTTCCAGATTTTCAGCACTTTAATAGCATGTGGTCGTGCACCTAGTCGTGTCCATCTGCACGGTCGTGCACCTTGAAATTTCAGATTTTTCAATTCTAAGATCGGGACACGTGCCAAAGATCGGGAGGAGGAGTATTTAAGCATAAAATTCGGATTTTAGAAGGGAGAACCCAGATTTTGAAGACACAATACCACACACCCCTTTGGGGGGCACACACCTCACACACCAATTTAGTTTTATTTCACCTTCATTCTTAGATTGTTATTTTCTTTCAAGTTTTAGAGTAATTTAGCTTAGGATTTCAAGATTCAAGTTCAATTTCAAGTATTGTAGCTAAATCTCTCCATAGAGGTGACTTCTTTCCATTTTAATGCAATTTTATTTCTATTTAGCTATGTGTTTATTATTTTGTTCTTGTTTAGCTATGGTTTTTGCTTGTAAAACCATGAGCTAATTGTTTTGATGCTTGGGATGTTAGATACCATGTGAAATCTTGAGTTGGGATTGCTCTTTGCCTATTCTATGTGATATTTGGATTTTGCTTCTATTGATGGATTTGTATTGAGCTTTGATTGTTGATCTCTTGTAGCTTGTTTTTCGAGGCATGTTTAGCGTAGACGAGAGTTACATGAGCATGATTAGATGAATGAGTGTGAGATTTATGATTGAATGCGTCTATTTTGCGTTTGATTCGTCGAGAGAGAGTTAATCGCAAAGAACCCCATCATTAGACATCAATTGCTTGGATGGTTGTTTAGGTAATTGGTGAGGTTTCCTAGTAAATCCAAATTGATGCATAGAATTGGCTTGACAATCCTACTTGAGTTTCACTAGGTTGAAGATATCCTAAGCATCACAACCTTCTTATGCCTTGAATAGTGGAAGTTATGTAAGAATTAGGTTTGGGTTGTTGATTTATGTCTAATTTTGATTGTTTGTGGAATTATATCCTTATTGATTGGAATTGAGCTTTGCTCTAAGCATGAATTGTTCATATTGATGTGTGAATTCACTTTAGTGTAGACGAGAGTTACATTGATTTGATGAAACCTTCGTGTATGAGCAAAGAGTGCTTAGATGCGTGTATCTCGTGCTAACTCGTCGAGAGAGAGTTAGAACGTAGGATACCGTCAATAAGCCTTAAATGTTTGATAGTCTGTTGAATGTTTAGGTGAAGTGTTACTTGTTATAATCCATGAACAATTGAGATTTTGGCATAATTTAATGTTTGAACCTAAGGATCACACAACGGAAACCATTTAGGGCATATCAATCCCCCTTGCATTTCATTTCGAAGTTAGTTAGATTTCTTTTATTGCTTGTTCGTTCGCTTGTTTAATTTTCTGTTTAGTAGCGTAATCAACCCGATCTTGTCTTTAATTTTCCTTGCATTCTAACTTGAATCGACTTAGCTAACCACTTGCTTCCCTAGGGTTCGATAAATTTTATAACTTGGTCAATTGTCTTACTATAACAACGATCTCGTACACTTGCGAGTGAGTTCAAATTTGTGCTTAAACGAATTTGGCAATCAAGTTTTTGGCGCCGTTGCCGGGGAAGCAATGTGTTGATAGCTAGTTTTAATTCTAGTTGAGTGTTTTTTCTTGTTTTTGTTTATTTTTGTTATGCTTGATACTTGCTTTCTTTTGTAGGTGTGCACTTCACTTTCATAGGAGGTTTTGAGCCTCGACTTTTAGCCACCGAAAGAAGAGAGTATTGAGAAGAGCTTAAGTGAAAAGATGGATGGATATGATCCATATGCATGGAATCAAGGCTTTAATCAAAATGAAATGGATTATCCTCCACATTCTCCACCATATCCATATCCCGATCCATACCCGTATCCACCACATCAATCCTCACAATACCAACATCCTCATCCATATGAGCAATATCCTCCATACGAATATCCACCACCTCTTCCACAATATTCTCACCCACATTCATACCAATATAGGAATACTTATTCTTCCCAACCTCAACAAGAGTGTGAATCTTCCACATCTCTTTACTTAAATGGCCAAAATGAGGAGTCAAATGAGTATCAAGAAGGGTATTATGGTCAAGCTTTTTACCCACCAAGTGAATTTGAATTTCAAGAAGCTTCTCAAGAAGTTTGGTATGATGATGGAAGAATCTTTGAGTACGATTATCATATGCAACAAGATTCTTTCCATTATCAAGAGTGGGAAAGCAATGAAGGAAATAGCACAACTGGTGATACTCTTCAATTGATTTTGAAAAATATGGAGGAGCTTAACCAAAAAATTGAGGAGAGTAATCGAAAGTTGGAGGAGAGTAACCGAAGGTTGGAAGAGTCAAACAAGAGAATGGATGCTCAAAGTGCAAGCCAATTCAAGCCGCTTGAGTTTCAATGTGATCAAATGGCAAATTCTTTGGAGCAAACTATTAAGTTTGAGAGTGAAGTTCCATATGAAGGTCTCTCTATGCCTACTCGAAAGGATGGTGACGAAGAAAGAGATGAAGTGATGAATGAAGAGGTGGAGAAGATAGAAGATGAAGAGGAATTGGACTATGAATTTGATTGGAATTTACTTGAAGAGGAGGATGAAGACAAAGTTAGAGAAGATTACATTCGTATTATAAGAATCCTTCAAGGAAAACAGGATGAAGAGGTAGTAAGGAAGGAGGAAGAAAAGGATGAACAAGAAGAGGACGATGAGGAAGAAGCAAAAGAAGAGGACCCAAGTGATGAGAAGAGTGAAAGCGACAATTCAATGATCAAAGTAGATAAAGAGGAATGTCCCTTGGTGGACACGAGCAACAACGAACAAGAGAATCAAGAAGCATTGAAGGACGAATTGAAGGCCGAAATGAGCATTTCTAAACCCTCAAGCTCTTCAATTTGTACTTTCAATGATATTGTTTCTATTGAATTCATATTACCTCTTGATAACTTTGACCATAGGAAGGAAGTGATGAAGAGCTTGGGCATCCTTGAACAAAAAGGAAAGAAGTGGATATGGAGGATGGTGAGTGAGAAAGAGAGACGTCCGTTCTTGAAAAGATGTGAGAGGAAGATGGATAATCGGTCCCTATTTCACAAGAGCCTACTTGATTGTGAAGAGCAAAGATTGAAATACAATGGCAAGGAGGACCGATATCCTTGGCCATTCCGATGAGGGGAAGTTTGAATTTCATTAATAAGTCCGGCAAAGGACATTAAACCTAGCGCTTAATGGGAGGCAACCCATTTTTACTTGCTTTCTTTTATTTTTGCCTTGTTCTTTTAATTTTGTTTCGTGCTTTGTTTTGTCTAGGTGTTGGGGTCGTGTGTTGAGGCTCGGTGAAGATTTCGAGCTTTATAGAAAGATACGTGCTTGAGGGAAACTTTAGGTACAAACACCTCTTCCTAAACTTAGACTAAAGTCTAAGTTTGGGGGGGTGTTCGTCTTTTTATGCATAATTTTTAATTTGCACCGATGCATCCCCGTTTGTTAGAGCTTATTGATTATCATTTTATTTGGGAATTTTGAGTTTAATTGCTAATACTTGTACATGAGATTTTGAATTTATAGAGGTGTTGAAGATTTGATGGTGATGTTTTTCAAGAGACGTGCTTGATAGGAAAATGTGAGCATACTCAAGGAGCTTAACGTGAGGTGATAGTGTCTTAAAGAAAGAAGAAAGTGCTTGGTGCTAATTGGAGGTAGTATACCCCAAACTTAGAATTGCTTAGCAATGTCTAAGTTTGGGGGGGTTATTTGTTTTGATTTTCACATTTTACATTGCACCGGCGCACTAGAGGCTTCACTTGTACATTGCACAGGCGCACGCCTCAATTTTTTAGAGTTTTGCTTATTCTAGTACTTGGCATGATATGTGTGCTTAATTGTGGACTTATTGAATATCTTTGAGTATATTTTTTGGGAGCTAAGATTGTTTGGCTTGGTGTTAGAGGCTTAATTGATGGTGATTGTTTGATTTTTGAGATTTAGTTGAGCTTGATGGTATTGATTGAGACTTGCTTGCTTACTTGTTCATGTGACGATTATGCTTGATTTTGTGCTCGATCCATGATTAGACAAGCCCGTGAGCTTTAGAGCCTTTAGACTTGCATATTTTGGGTCTAAGTTCTTTCTTGTGAGTATCGTTCATGCTTGTGTGCTCTAGAACTTGCCAATTGTCTTGTTTGAGGCTACATTAAGTGTGAAATCTTTGAAAGTGATATGAGGCCATCTTTGATTTGAAAAGTCACTTAGCCAAATTTTCCATACCAAATGAAAATTTTCCGTAGTTAGCCCTTTCGAGCCTATTAACCTATTTTCTTGGCAACCTACAAATTTAGCCAAATTATCCTTGTTGTGAGCCTATTTGTCCCTATGAGCTAGTGGAGCTTGAATGAGGGTAGTGAGGTTGAATTGAGCTTAAATGTGAATTTGGTGGATGAGTTTGTGTGAAAGTGAAATGAGTGAAAAAGAGAAAAAGATGAGTGAAAAGTTGTACAAGAAAAAAAAAATTGAGTTTGTTGTTAAAAGAGAAGAAAAAAATTGTGAAGAAACTCTCTCTTGTATAACTATTTGGTGGAGGTTCAAGTTCGAAAGGTGTTTGATGGTTGATGGTGAAGAATGTGCTTAAAAATGAGACATAGTAGATTGTTGGAGTATGAGTTTTTGAGTTGTGATCGGCCAATTGCAACTTTGTCTTGAGATTTTTGAGATGTGTCTATGCATCTTTATTTCTCGCTCCACTAGTTTACGAGTCACTTTATCCAAAAATTTCCCCACCTTAACCAAAGAGCCCAACACTACAACCAAATGCAAAGTCCTCATTGATTCTTGGATTGATCACTTGGCAAGTGGTGGAGAACTTAGATGTTTGTCAAGCTTATGGTAGTGCACTTGTGTGAATTGATTGTTGAGAGCATAATTTCCATGATGCACATTTGAGTGATGAGTGATACACTTACTTGAGAGGAAATTGTGGATTGAGCCTTGATCTTGCATTGATTTGAGCATGACTTGTGAATTTGCTAGTTGATTTTTGTACTTAAGGGCTTGACTAGATTGAATGAACTTGACAATTGCTATTTATCTCTTTGACACTCATTTCTTCGCAATCCTCCCACTTGTTCTTTATTTCTTTCGTTGCTCGGGGACGAGCAACACTTTAAGTTTGGGGGTGTTGATTAGTGTGAATATTGCTTGAAATTCGTGCATTTAATTTATCTATTTTATAGATTTTGGGTGATTATTTACATTAATTAGACTAATTGTGTTTAATTGTCGAGATAGGTGTTTGTGATTTATTTTGCAGGAAAATGTGAATTTTTATAAGCAAACACGTGGTTATTGAGATCGATCGAGAAGTGGACTTGAGAAAGAAGGAATTCGATCTAAAAAGGTCAATGCAAGCTCAAGGAGATGATTATTGAAGACAAGAGATGAAGAAGAAAGGAAGAAAAGGAAGCAACAATCAAAACCGGGGTTTAAATCGAGCAAAAGTTGAAAATTCACCTTGGTCGTGCACTTTGGTCGTGCAGGAGTGCACGGTCGTGCACCTTAAGGAAAAGTGCGTAGCCAGAGTTTGGGGAAGTGCACGACCAGGAGTGGTCGTGCACATCTACACGGTCGTGCACTTGGTCGTGCACCTGGTCGTGCACTTCCAGATTTTCAGCACTTTAATAGCATGTGGTCGTGCACCTAGTCGTGTCCATCTGCACGGTCGTGCACCTTGAAATTTCAGATTTTTCAATTCTAAGATCGGGACACGTGCCAAAGATCGGGAGGAGGAGTATTTAAGCATAAAATTCGGATTTTAGAAGGGAGAACCCAGATTTTGAAGACACAATACCACACACCCCTTTGGGGGGCACACACCTCACACACCAATTTAGTTTTATTTCACCTTCATTCTTAGATTGTTATTTTCTTTCAAGTTTTAGAGTAATTTAGCTTAGGATTTCAAGATTCAAGTTCAATTTCAAGTATTGTAGCTAAATCTCTCCATAGAGGTGACTTCTTTCCATTTTAATGCAATTTTATTTCTATTTAGCTATGTGTTTATTATTTTGTTCTTGTTTAGCTATGGTTTTTGCTTGTAAAACCATGAGCTAATTGTTTTGATGCTTGGGATGTTAGATACCATGTGAAATCTTGAGTTGGGATTGCTCTTTGCCTATTCTATGTGATATTTGGATTTTGCTTCTATTGATGGATTTGTATTGAGCTTTGATTGTTGATCTCTTGTAGCTTGTTTTTCGAGGCATGTTTAGCGTAGACGAGAGTTACATGAGCATGATTAGATGAATGAGTGTGAGATTTATGATTGAATGCGTCTATTTTGCGTTTGATTCGTCGAGAGAGAGTTAATCGCAAAGAACCCCATCATTAGACATCAATTGCTTGGATGGTTGTTTAGGTAATTGGTGAGGTTTCCTAGTAAATCCAAATTGATGCATAGAATTGGCTTGACAATCCTACTTGAGTTTCACTAGGTTGAAGATATCCTAAGCATCACAACCTTCTTATGCCTTGAATAGTGGAAGTTATGTGAGAATTAGGTTTGGGTTGTTGATTTATGTCTAATTTTGATTGTTTGTGGAATTATATCCTTATTGATTGGAATTGAGCTTTGCTCTAAGCATGAATTGTTCATATTGATGTGTGAATTCACTTTAGTGTAGACGAGAGTTACATTGATTTGATGAAACCTTCGTGTATGAGCAAAGAGTGCTTAGATGCGTGTATCTCGTGCTAACTCGTCGAGAGAGAGTTAGAACGTAGGATACCGTCAATAAGCCTTAAATGTTTGATAGTCTGTTGAATGTTTAGGTGAAGTGTTACTTGTTATAATCCATGAACAATTGAGATTTTGGCATAATTTAATGTTTGAACCTAAGGATCACATAACGGAAACCATTTAGGGCATATCAATCCCCCTTGCACTTCATTTCAAAGTTAGTTAGATTTCTTTTATTGCTTGTTCGTTCGCTTGTTTAATTTTCTGTTTAGTAGCGTAATCAACCCGATCTTGTCTTTAATTTTCCTTGCATTCTAACTTGAATCGACTTAGCTAACCACTTGCTTCCCTAGGGTTCGATAAATTTTATAACTTGGTCAATTGCCTTACTATAACAACGATCTCGTACACTTGCGAGTGAGTTCAAATTTGTGCTTAAACGAATTTGGCAATCAAGTTTTTGGCGCCGTTGCCGGGGAAGCAATGTGTTGATAGCTAGTTTTAATTCTAGTTGAGTGTTTTTTCTTGTTTTTGTTTATTTTTGTTATGCTTGATACTTGCTTTCTTTTGTAGGTGTGCACTTCACTTTCATAGGAGGTTTTGAGCCTCGACTTTTAGCCACCGAAAGAAGAGAGTATTGAGAAGAGCTTAAGTGAAAAGATGGATGGATATGATCCATATGCATGGAATCAAGGCTTTAATCAAAATGAAATGGATTATCCTCCACATTCTCCACCATATCCATATCCCGATCCATACCCGTATCCACCACATCAATCCTCACAATACCAACATCCTCATCCATATGAGCAATATCCTCCATACGAATATCCACCACCTCTTCCACAATATTCTCACCCACATTCATACCAATATAGGAATACTTATTCTTCCCAACCTCAACAAGAGTGTGAATCTTCCACATCTCTTTACTTAAATGGCCAAAATGAGGAGTCAAATGAGTATCAAGAAGGGTATTATGGTCAAGCTTTTTACCCACCAAGTGAATTTGAATTTCAAGAAGCTTCTCAAGAAGTTTGGTATGATGATGGAAGAATCTTTGAGTACGATTATCATATGCAACAAGATTCTTTCCATTATCAAGAGTGGGAAAGCAATGAAGGAAATAGCACAACTGGTGATACTCTTCAATTGATTTTGAAAAATATGGAGGAGCTTAACCAAAAAATTGAGGAGAGTAATCGAAAGTTGGAGGAGAGTAACCGAAGGTTGGAAGAGTCAAACAAGAGAATGGATGCTCAAAGTGCAAGCCAATTCAAGCCGCTTGAGTTTCAATGTGATC
This sequence comes from Ballota nigra, assembly GCA_947034835.1. Lineage (NCBI taxonomy): Eukaryota > Viridiplantae > Streptophyta > Magnoliopsida > Lamiales > Lamiaceae > Ballota > Ballota nigra. Next base: position 54,366,227 of record OX344723.1, on the reverse strand, counting down.
AAATGGCAAATTCTTTGGAGCAAACTATTAAGTTTGAGAGTGAAGTTCCATATGAAGGTCTCTCTATGCCTACTCGAAAGGATGGTGACGAAGAAAGATATGAAGTGATGAATGAAGAGGTGGAGAAGATAGAAGATGAAGAGGAATTGGACTATGAATTTGATTGGAATTTACTTGAAGAGGAGGATGAAGACAAAGTTAGAGAAGATTACATTCGTATTATAAGAATCCTTCAAGGAAAACAGGATGAAGAGGTAGTAAGGAAGGAGGAAGAAAAGGATGAACAAGAAGAGGACGATGAGGAAGAAGCAAAAGAAGAGGACCCAAGTGATGAGAAGAGTGAAAGCGACAATTCAATGATCAAAGTAGATGAAGAGGAATGTCCCTTGGTGGACACGAGCAACAACGAACAAGAGAATCAAGAAGCATTGAAGGACGAATTGAAGGCCGAAATGAGCATTTCTAAACCCTCAAGCTCTTCAATTTGTACTTTCAATGATATTGTTTCTATTGAATTCATATTACCTCTTGATAACTTTGACCATAGGAAGGAAGTGATGAAGAGCTTGGGCATCCTTGAACAAAAAGGAAAGAAGTGGATATGGAGGATGGTGAGTGAGAAAGAGAGACGTCCGTTCTTGAAAAGATGTGAGAGGAAGATGGATAATCGGTCCCTATTTCACAAGAGCCTACTTGATTGTGAAGAGCAAAGATTGAAATACAATGGCAAGGAGGACCAATATCCTTGGCCATTCCGATGAGGGGAAGTTTGAATTTCATTAATAAGTCCGGCAAAGGACATTAAACCTAGCGCTTAATGGGAGGCAACCCATTTTTACTTGCTTTCTTTTATTTTTGCCTTGTTCTTTTAATTTTGTTTCGTGCTTTGTTTTGTCTAGGTGTTGGGGTCGTGTGTTGAGGCTCGGTGAAGATTTCGAGCTTTATAGAAAGATACGTGCTTGAGGGAAACTTTAGGTACAAACACCTCTTCCTAAACTTAGACTAAAGTCTAAGTTTGGGGGGGTGTTCGTCTTTTTATGCATAATTTTTAATTTGCACCGATGCATCCCCGTTTGTTAGAGCTTATTGATTATCATTTTATTTGGGAATTTTGAGTTTAATTGCTAATACTTGTACATGAGGTTTTGAATTTATAGAGGTGTTGAAGATTTGATGGTGATGTTTTTCAAGAGACGTGCTTGATAGGAAAATGTGAGCATACTCAAGGAGCTTAACGTGAGGTGATAGTGTCTTAAAGAAAGAAGAAAGTGCTTGGTGCTAATTGGAGGTAGTATACCCCAAACTTAGAATTGCTTAGCAATGTCTAAGTTTGGGGGGGTTATTTGTTTTGATTTTCACATTTTACATTGCACCGGCGCACTAGAGGCTTCACTTGTACATTGCACAGGCGCACGCCTCAATTTTTTAGAGTTTTGCTTATTCTAGTACTTGGCATGATATGTGTGCTTAATTGTGGACTTATTGAATATCTTTGAGTATATTTTTTGGGAGCTAAGATTGTTTGGCTTGGTGTTAGAGGCTTAATTGATGGTGATTGTTTGATTTTTGAGATTTAGTTGAGCTTGATGGTATTGATTGAGACTTGCTTGCTTACTTGTTCATGTGACGATTATGCTTGATTTTGTGCTCGATCCATGATTAGACAAGCCCGTGAGCTTTAGAGCCTTTAGACTTGCATATTTTGGGTCTAAGTTCTTTCTTGTGAGTATCGTTCATGCTTGTGTGCTCTAGAACTTGCCAATTGTCTTGTTTGAGGCTACATTAAGTGTGAAATCTTTGAAAGTGATATGAGGCCATCTTTGATTTGAAAAGTCACTTAGCCAAATTTTCCATACCAAATGAAAATTTTCCGTAGTTAGCCCTTTCGAGCCTATTAACCTATTTTCTTGGCAACCTACAAATTTAGCCAAATTATCCTTGTTGTGAGCCTATTTGTCCCTATGAGCTAGTGGAGCTTGAATGAGGGTAGTGAGGTTGAATTGAGCTTAAATGTGAATTTGGTGGATGAGTTTGTGTGAAAGTGAAATGAGTGAAAAAGAGAAAAAGATGAGTGAAAAGTTGTACAAGAAAAAAAAAATTGAGTTTGTTGTTAAAAGAGAAGAAAAAAATTGTGAAGAAACTCTCTCTTGTATAACTATTTGGTGGAGGTTCAAGTTCGAAAGGTGTTTGATGGTTGATGGTGAAGAATGTGCTTAAAAATGAGACATAGTAGATTGTTGGAGTATGAGTTTTTGAGTTGTGATCGGCCAATTGCAACTTTGTCTTGAGATTTTTGAGATGTGTCTATGCATCTTTATTTCTCGCTCCACTAGTTTACGAGTCACTTTATCCAAAAATTTCCCCACCTTAACCAAAGAGCCCAACACTACAACCAAATGCAAAGTCCTCATTGATTCTTGGATTGATCACTTGGCAAGTGGTGGAGAACTTAGATGTTTGTCAAGCTTATGGTAGTGCACTTGTGTGAATTGATTGTTGAGAGCATAATTTCCATGATGCACATTTGAGTGATGAGTGATACACTTACTTGAGAGGAAATTGTGGATTGAGCCTTGATCTTGCATTGATTTGAGCATGACTTGTGAATTTGCTAGTTGATTTTTGTACTTAAGGGCTTGACTAGATTGAATGAACTTGACAATTGCTATTTATCTCTTTGACACTCATTTCTTCGCAATCCTCCCACTTGTTCTTTATTTCTTTCGTTGCTCGGGGACGAGCAACACTTTAAGTTTGGGGGTGTTGATTAGTGTGAATATTGCTTGAAATTCGTGCATTTAATTTATCTATTTTATAGATTTTGGGTGATTATTTACATTAATTAGACTAATTGTGTTTAATTGTCGAGATAGGTGTTTGTGATTTATTTTGCAGGAAAATGTGAATTTTTATAAGCAAACACGTGGTTATTGAGATCGATCGAGAAGTGGACTTGAGAAAGAAGGAATTCGATCTAAAAAGGTCAATGCAAGCTCAAGGAGATGATTATTGAAGACAAGAGATGAAGAAGAAAGGAAGAAAAGGAAGCAACAATCAAAACCGGGGTTTAAATCGAGCAAAAGTTGAAAATTCACCTTGGTCGTGCACTTTGGTCGTGCAGGAGTGCACGGTCGTGCACCTTAAGGAAAAGTGCGTAGCCAGAGTTTGGGGAAGTGCACGACCAGGAGTGGTCGTGCACATCTACACGGTCGTGCACTTGGTCGTGCACCTGGTCGTGCATTTCCAGATTTTCAGCACTTTAATAGCATGTGGTCGTGCACCTAGTCGTGTCCATCTGCACGGTCGTGCACCTTGAAATTTCAGATTTTTCAATTCTAAGATCGGGACACGTGCCAAAGATCGGGAGGAGGAGTATTTAAGCATAAAATTCGGATTTTAGAAGGGAGAACCCAGATTTTGAAGACACAATACCACACACCCCTTTGGGGGGCACACACCTCACACACCAATTTAGTTTTATTTCACCTTCATTCTTAGATTGTTATTTTCTTTCAAGTTTTAGAGTAATTTAGCTTAGGATTTCAAGATTCAAGTTCAATTTCAAGTATTGTAGCTAAATCTCTCCATAGAGGTGACTTCTTTCCATTTTAATGCAATTTTATTTCTATTTAGCTATGTGTTTATTATTTTGTTCTTGTTTAGCTATGGTTTTTGCTTGTAAAACCATGAGCTAATTGTTTTGATGCTTGGGATGTTAGATACCATGTGAAATCTTGAGTTGGGATTGCTCTTTGCCTATTCTATGTGATATTTGGATTTTGCTTCTATTGATGGATTTGTATTGAGCTTTGATTGTTGATCTCTTGTAGCTTGTTTTTCGAGGCATGTTTAGCGTAGACGAGAGTTACATGAGCATGATTAGATGAATGAGTGTGAGATTTATGATTGAATGCGTCTATTTTGCGTTTGATTCGTCGAGAGAGAGTTAATCGCAAAGAACCCCATCATTAGACATCAATTGCTTGGATGGTTGTTTAGGTAATTGGTGAGGTTTCCTAGTAAATCCAAATTGATGCATAGAATTGGCTTGACAATCCTACTTGAGTTTCACTAGGTTGAAGATATCCTAAGCATCACAACCTTCTTATGCCTTGAATAGTGGAAGTTATGTGAGAATTAGGTTTGGGTTGTTGATTTATGTCTAATTTTGATTGTTTGTGGAATTATATCCTTATTGATTGGAATTGAGCTTTGCTCTAAGCATGAATTGTTCATATTGATGTGTGAATTCACTTTAGTGTAGACGAGAGTTACATTGATTTGATGAAACCTTCGTGTATGAGCAAAGAGTGCTTAGATGCGTGTATCTCGTGCTAACTCGTCGAGAGAGAGTTAGAACGTAGGATACCGTCAATAAGCCTTAAATGTTTGATAGTCTGTTGAATGTTTAGGTGAAGTGTTACTTGTTATAATCCATGAACAATTGAGATTTTGGCATAATTTAATGTTTGAACCTAAGGATCACATAACGGAAACCATTTAGGGCATATCAATCCCCCTTGCACTTCATTTCGAAGTTAGTTAGATTTCTTTTATTGCTTGTTCGTTCGCTTGTTTAATTTTCTGTTTAGTAGCGTAATCAACCCGATCTTGTCTTTAATTTTCCTTGCATTCTAACTTGAATCGACTTAGCTAACCACTTGCTTCCCTAGGGTTCGATAAATTTTATAACTTGGTCAATTGCCTTACTATAACAACGATCTCGTACACTTGCGAGTGAGTTCAAATTTGTGCTTAAACGAATTTGGCAATCAGTTATCAAGATCCCCAACTTTTAGAAATACTTTTAGACTTAGTTTTTGGAGAGGAAGGAGACGAGCAAGCTTTACTTTTACGTTGTTAAGGTTTTTCATACGAATTCTAGTTTCTTTTCAATTCTTAGTGTCTTTTCATTAGTTTGTTACTTTGAGCACGTTTAAATTTCGTTTTTATCAATTCAAATTTCAGTTCTTCGTATTTATTTTCTTTTTAAACCCTAGTTCATGTTTCTTATTTTCTTGGTTCAATTCGTTATGTTTATGTTTGTTGTTTCTTCGTTTGCTTTTATGTTTGTTACAACCATGTCCGGCTAAAACCCTTGCATGCTTAGGTTAGGATGAACTCGTAGAAGTAGGATGTGGGTACATAATTAGGGTAGTTTGTGACGTTAGTTTTAATTCTCTTAGTTAATGAATTCTTTTAATTAATCTGAACTTTACCTTTAAATTTAGTACGAAAGTGTTAGAGAGAGGACGACCGCATCACTCAATAACAATTAGTAGTCTTAACGAGAAGGTTTAGGAAAGGTTAATTCATCTACCGGTTTAGCGAAGGAGGACGACCGCATCACCTTAGTTAAATTAGGGTCTCATTAATTGAGCACAATCCATTAACTTGTTAGTGGATTAGTGAAGTCGAGTGTTAGGGTAAAGTATTAGGGTTTAGAATCTTGAGCTTTCACCTTGCATTCTTATACTTAGGTTAATTCTTGTTTGTCACGGTTATTTTGATTATGTACCTGCTCCGTTAGTATACGTAGGGATTCCTATCCTAAGCATCACCATCTCTTATTTGAATCCAACCCTTAGTTAATTCGTCTGCTTTAGTATTTTAGTTTAATTAGTTTATTTTGCTCTTAATTAATCTTTCCAAAAACCCAAAAACATCACACTCATATTAATTACGACGCGTAGATCTTCAGGGATCTATTCGCATATACACCATCCCTTGGGTTCGATAATACTTGGTCCCTATACTTGCCCATACTACAGTGAACCCGTTCTCTTGCGGGGTAGCTACTAGTAGAAGCTAGTGTAGTTCGCTTCAAGTCAATGGCGCCGTTGCCGGGGATGGCGTTTTATGCTTTTTGAATAGGACTTGTAGATAGCTTAGTAGTTAGTAGTGAGTGCTTTCTTTTCTGTTTTATTTTTATTTTTGTTTATTCGGCAGTTGCGTTTTGATCCTTCTGCTAGTGTGTCAGGTTTATGAAAACACGCTCACAAGGAAATACGAGCGAAGAGAGATTACCTGCAGATCCTGAGACAATAGCTAGAAGGAACCGAGCCTTCTTGAGAAGGATGAACGCTGCCGACTTAGGAAAGGAACCAATGGATATCAATAATGAGTTGGACGATGCTGCCAACGATTTCAACCAGGCAGTAGACCGAGTTGAAGGCACTGGAGTTAGTGGTAGCCAGAATCAAATTCCATTAGGGGATAGCCAGAGCCTAAACCCGGATACACAAAACGTAGGGAATCCAGCTCAGAACCTTGTCCATAATCCTCCTAACAACCCTGCTTACCCACAAAACCAAAATAACCCTTTTAACAACCCAGTATACCAACATTACCCATACCCACCTTATCCTTACCCACCATATCCATATCATCCACCACCAGTTTACAACCAACCACCTGTTTACCAACCACCACCCCAACAAGTACCCGTACCAGCTGCTAATCCTCAACACGTTCCTCAGAACGTAGATCACAATATTGCTATTCGAGGGAGGTTTGCAGCGCAGCCACAGCGGTACTATGATGGAGTGGCTTTGCCTCCTGTTGAGGGGAACAACTTCTCGATATCCCCAGGGATTTTAAAGCTGCTGACCGAGAATCAGTTCAAAGGGGTGATCGGGAAGGAGAATCCTCACACACATCTGAGTAGCTTTCTCATGATAGCCTCAACATTCAATTACAATGGCATGTCTGAAGATGCCAAGAGGCTTAGGCTGTTCCCATTCTCATTGACGGGAATAGCCAAGGAGTGGTACGATAATACGCTCCCGCGGGGAGGTATTACCACTTGGGCCGAGCTCGAGCGTCTGTTCCTCGAGCGATTCTACCCTCCATCTAGGACGATCAAAGCTAGAATTGAGATCTCGTCCTTTCGCCAGAAGTCTGGAGAGGATTTACGCCAAGCGTGGGAGAGATACTCAAACATGCTGATTGAGTGCCCGCAGCACGGGTACAATGAGGGAGACATTATGGCATTCTTCTATAGTGGTGCCAACAAGGCGGGGCAAGACCATTTAGACGCCTGTGCGGGTGGAGCATTCCTCAATCAAGGCATATAGAGGTGTAGAGAGATCGTTGACAACATTGTCACGAATGCCGGTGCTTGGAGTGGAGATGCAGATTTTCAGAGGGTGCATCAGGTTGAAGAGGGAGAAGGAACGAGAAGGCTATTGATGGCCATGATGGAGAAGATCAACAACCTCGAGTTGGGGAAGAGTTTGGGTGGAGAGCATGCAGTAGAGAATGAGAGAGTAGACCAACCAAGTGGGCAGCAAGAGGTAGCCAATTACATGAGAGGTCCGTATTACAATCAGAATGGCTACCAAGGTGGAAACCAGTATGTAAGGCCTTCTTATGGCCAACCATTTGTACCTCCAGGCCCACAGCCACTTCAAAATCAATGGAGGAACACACAAGGGTATCAAGGAGGCCAGCAGTCTCCTCAAAACACATGGAGGAAGAATGATAATTTTTCTTATGCTAACCCAAAAGCTGGTGTTACTGTTCCTGCAGGTGTTGATCCGGGGTCTAAACCTCCTGGTGGAGAAGGCGATGCATCAACCGAGGAGATGTTGAGAGCGATCCTTCAGAAGGTGGAGGAAGGGAGCAAACGGTTGTCATCCTTGGAGTACGATGTGAAGGAGCTGCACAAGAAGGGTGATCATCGTGATCAAGAGCTCCAGAAGATAAACGTTGAGTGGACTAGAACTCAACAAGAGAACAATCGAAGGTTCACTTCTTTAGAGCTCCAGATGAGCTAAATTGCAAAGTCAGTGAATAGAATGCCGGAGGGGAACTCGAAAGAGCAGTGCAAGGCGATCCAGCTAAGAAGTGGAACCAACTACGAAGGTCCTCAGATGCCTGCTGATTCTGAGACGCCCCAAGAAGAGATTGAGCCTAAAGGAGATGAAGTTGAGAAGGGGATTGAAAGTGAAGGGATTGAGAAGCATAGAGATATGGATGAGTCCCAGAAGGGCAAGGAAAGTGAGGAGGTTGAGAGAGTTCCTAAGTGGAAAAAGGCAAAGGAAGCAAGAGAGAAAGTGAAAGAAACAGAAAGAGATGAATGGGGGGTACCCAAATCTGTGATACCCGTCCCATATCCACAGCGCTTCATGAAAAAGAAGCTTGATGAAAAATTTGCAAAATTTCTTGATGTTTTTAAACAATTGCATATTAATATTCCTTTTTATGATGCTTTGGAACAGATGCCACACTATGCGAAGTTTTTGAAGGACTTGATTGCGAAAAGGCGGCGAGTGGATGAGCCGAAGTTGGTGCAGCTGAACCACGAGGTGAGTGCATTAGTGCACAAGGCGCTTCCACCGAAGCTGAAGGATTCCGGGAGCTTCACCATTCTTTGTGACATTGGGAACGGGATCAAGAAATGAGCGTTGTGCGACCTCGGGGCGAGCATCAATCTCATGCCCCTATCGCTTTTCAAGAAGTTGGAAGGTGGTGAACTTCAACCCACAATGATGACGCTTCAACTAGCCGATCGGTCTATTACTCGACCTCAAGGTGTGGTTGAAGACGTTCTAGTGAGAGTTGGAGATCACATTTTTCCAGCCGACTTTGTAGTGCTAGAGATGGAGGAAGATGAGCACGTGCCCCTGATCTTGGGAAGACCGTTCTTAGCTACGGCGGGGATGGTGCTAGACGTGGCGAATGGGAAGATCACGTTGAAGGTCGATGATCAAGAAGTGAAGATCTCCCTATATGAAGCCATGAAGCACCCGAAGGAGGACGAGAGCTTGTATTGCATGGATGCAATTGATCCTCGTGTTGAAGACACGCTTTCTATCCCTAATCCTTCTCATATTCATGATATTGTTAGTCCTTCACCTGTTGAGTTAACCCATGAACATTATGTTCTTGATTATTTTGATAGGGATAAAGTGAAGAAGTTGAAGGATGAAGAGGTGAAGAAAGTGGACGTGGTCCAGTTAGAGGGAAAAGGAGGAGTTAAGAAGAAAAAGTCCAAACTCAAGAAATTGTTTAGTAAGACTCCTCCAGATAGAGGCAAGAAGGAGTTGAGACCTATAATACTTGGGAATGAGAAAAAAGCAAAAGGGCTCATGATGGTGGGGCATCAAGGAAAGGAGTTCAAACACCACTCTTATGAGAGTGGGGGAGGTAAATTTGAGTATGATGTCCCATAAGCTCCTTTGAGCTTGGTCCGGCATGAGGACCTTAAAAATAGCGCTGAATGGGAGGCAACCCATTTTTATTTGCTTTCATTTATTTTTAGTGTCTTTTTATATTATTAGGGAGTATGTTGAGTCGTATGTTTAACCTCGTATTTGAGTGAGTTGCTTGTAGGCTTGTCTCTAAAGGAGTAAAGGTATCATGGAGTTATTCAGATTGAAGGAACCAACTTGAGACAAGGAAGTGTGCAAAGCTAGTGAGAGAAACGGGATTATTTGGTTGAGGTAACCCACAACCCCAAACTTAGACCTCTAGCAAGGTCGAAGTTTGGGGGGGTGGAGTTTTTTTTATGTTTCTTGTTACATTGCACATGCATGCACGCCCTTATCTTTGAGTTGAGTTTGATTTATTATTGATTGTTGAGATACTCCTTGGGGTGATTTTGAGTTGACTCGCTATTGCATATTTTATGCCTATCAATCATCTTATGCTTGTTGATTGCTATCTTTGAGTATGATTTGATGAGTAGAGTGAGTAGTAAGGGTGAGTTAGAAATTCTTTTGTGTGAGTGTTTGAGTTTGAGCTGATTAGGGGGAGAACCCGTATGCTTGTGAATTTTTCTTTTGAGTACTTGTGTGATGAGAGTGAGAATGCACTAGGACTAGCATGGATGTGAAAGCCGTGAGCTTTTGAGCCTTATGAGATTTTAATGCATGATTTAATCTCTTCGTTTGTGAGTGAATCATCACCTTAGAGGATGCTAGAACTTGCATGTGCTCTTGCTTCTTGATTGTGTCTAGTTTGATATGCCGAATGTGATCTTAGGCCACCATTGTTTTTATTGAGTCACTTAGCCAAAATTTTCCTTACCAATGACATTGAATCCCTTGTTAGCCCCTTTGAGCCTAAAGCTTACTTTATTTGCTAGCACATATGAACACTATTCCAATTCCTAAGCCTTTTTGTCCCAATTTGAGTGGAGAATAGGAAAAGTGTGAATGTGAAGGGAGTGAATTGAGTTGAAAAAGGAAAAGGTTGTTTGTTGAGTGAATATGAGAAGAAGGTGTGATGAAGTTATGAGATGTGGGAAAAAGAGAAAAAAAATTAAGAATGGGCAAAAGAAAAAAATGAGCTCATGTGTTTGTGCGAAAAAGAAAAAAAGTGAAGTGATTGAAAAAAAAAGTGAAAAGAGTTAGAAAAAATTGAAGTGTTGAGAGAAGTGGAATTGAAAGAGTGTTGAGTGAATATGTTTGAAGTAGTCTGTTCCTAATCTCGAAGTGCCAAAGTTTGATTTTCTATTCTCCATTCACTTGAGTCACTTTACAATATTGTTATCCCACCTGTCCAAAGAGCCTACATTACAACCTTGAGAAAAGTCCTTTTTGATTCGGCATTGATTTCTAGAGTATGGTCGGAGTTGAGAGTGCTTACAAGCCTATGGCTGCCAATATGTGTGATTGATTGATTGAGTGAGTCCCATAAACACTGTTATACACTTGTGAGGGAGTGAAACACACCGTTGAGTGCACATCCATGCTTGATCTTGGTGTTTCTTGTTATTGTGCATGAGTATGATGAAGGAAAGTGAGTGAGTATACTTGTGATTGATCTTTGAAGCTCGAATTCATTTGCTTGCATGATTTGATTCTTTGACTCAATCTTAACAATTTCACTTGACTTATTATTTCGTTGCTTGAGGACAAGCAACATGGTAAGTTTGGGGGGGTTGATTAGGCGTGAAATTGTTATGTTTTGGTGCCCGATTTGCCCATGTTTTGAGTGTTTTCGATGAGTGCTTGGAGTCAAATGAGTATCATTTTTATAAAATTATTAATTTGTCTCTTTGGTTTTCATAGATGGATAGAGGGCGAAAAGAGAAGTTCGTAGGACTTTGAATCGGCCTAAACGGACTCCCGGTTGAGGAGATATGAAGATTTTACGAACGAGTGCACAGCAGCCGAAGACCGCTCGAGCGTTTTGCTCGAATGACCAAAAACGTACAGAACAGTTTCAGCGCTCGAGCGAATCACTCGAGTGGAACTGCTCGAGCAACCACGTATTTTCGCCTCCGGATGCGTATTTTCGGCCCATTAACTCCCGTTTCGACCCGGTGCCTATATATACCTCTTCCAAACACGTTATCAAGATCCCCAACTTTTAGAAATACTTTTAGACTTAGTTTTTGGAGAGGAAGGAGACGAGCAAGCTTTACTTTTACGTTGTTAAGGTTTTTCATACGAATTCTAGTTTCTTTTCAATTCTTAGTTTCTTTTCATTAGTTCGTTACTTTGAGCACGTTTAAATTTCGTTTTTATCAATTCAAATTTCAGTTCTTCGTATTTATTTTCTTTTTAAACCCTAGTTCATGTTTCTTATTTTCTTGGTTCAATTCGTTATGTTTATGTTTGTTGTTTCTTCGTTTGCTTTTATGTTTGTTACAACCATGTCCAGCTAAAACCCTTGCATGCTTAGGTTAGGATGAACTCGTAGAAGTAGGATGTGGGTACATAATTAGGGTAGTTTGTGACGTTAGTTTTAATTCTCTTAGTTAATGAATTCTTTTAATTAATCTGAACTTTACCTTTAAATTTAGTACGAAAGTGTTAGAGAGAGGACGACCGCATCACTCAATAACAATTAGTAGTCTTAACGAGAAGGTTTAGGAAAGGTTAATTCATCTACCGGTTTAGCGAAGGAGGACGACCGCATCACCTTAGTTAAATTAGGGTCTCATTAATTGAGCACAATCCATTAACTTGTTAGTGGATTAGTGAAGTCGAGTGTTAGGGTAAAGTATTAGGGTTTAGAATCTTGAGCTTTCACCTTGCATTCTTATACTTAGGTTAATTCTTGTTTGTCACGGTTATTTTGATTATGTACCTGCTCCGTTAGTATACGTAGGGATTCCTATCCTAAGCATCACCATCTCTTATTTGAATCCAACCCTTAGTTAATTCGTCTGCTTTAGTATTTTAGTTTAATTAGTTTATTTTGCTCTTAATTAATCTTTCCAAAAACCCAAAAACATCACACTCATATTAATTACGACGCGTAGATCTTCAGGGATCTATTCGCATATACACCATCCCTTGGGTTCGATAATACTTGGTCCCTATACTTGCCCATACTACAGTGAACCCGTTCTCTTGCGGGGTAGCTACTAGTAGAAGCTAGTGTAGTTCGCTTCAAGTCACGGACCACTGGGCCACCGGCCCATAGCCTATTATAGGCGGCCCACCTTCTATATTAGTCTTATTGGGCCTTGAACAATTAATCCAAATTTGCGCCCAAGGGGAATCGAACGCGCGACCTCTTGTGCATGTGGAGGGGGCGCGCGCCACTCGGGCACATGCTACTTTCGTTCATTTTTACGCAATTAATTGCATATGTATTCAAATTAAGTCATTTTTTTAATAATTCACTAAATTAATTTCTTTTCGTATCTAACTTGTTTATAAAAATATTTTGCCCAACTATTTTTTTATTTCGTAAAATTATTTATTTCGACAATACGTAATTTTATAATTCGTTCATTTGTACACAATTAATTGTATATGTATCCAAATTGATTCATTTTTTTTCCATAATTCACCAAATTAATTCATTTTTATTTCTCACTTGTTTTTATAAATGTTGTGGCCATTTAATTTTTATTACTTTGGTAAAATTATTTATTTCGACTCCCGCTTAAATTTATAATTCGTTCATTTGTACGCAATTAATTGTATATGTATCCAAATTGATTCATTTTTTTTTTTTTGCATAATTCACCAAATTAATTCATTTTTATTTCTCACTTGTTTTTATAAATGTTGTGACCATTTCATTTTTATTACTTTGGTAAAATTATTTATTTCGACTCCCGCTTAAATTTATAATTCGTTCATTTGTACGCAATTAATTGTATATGTATCCAAATTGACTCATTTTTTTTCCATAATTCATCAAATTAATTCATTTTCGTTTCTCACTTGTTTTTATAAATGTTGTGCCCAACTATTTTTTATTTTGTAAAATTATTTATTTCTACAACGCGTAATTTTATAATTCGTTCATTTGTACGCAATTAATTGTATACGTATCCAAATTGACTCATTTTTTTTCTTGTGCATGCGAACACGCGACCTCTTGTGCATGCGAAGGAGGCGCGCGCCGCTAGACCATGAGCTTCTTTCATCAATTTTTATGCAATCAATTGTATATGTATTCAAATTAATTCATTTTTTTAATAATTCATCAAATTAATTCCTTTTCGTTTCTAACCTATTTATATAAATGTTGTGCCCAACTTTTTTTTTTGTAAAATTATTTATTTCAAAAAAACGTAAATTTATAATTCTTTCATTTGTATGCAATTAATTGTATATGTATCCAAATTGAATTTTTTTTTCATAATTCACCAAATTAATTCCTTTTCGTTTCTAATTTTGTTTATATAAATGGTGTGCCCAACTTTTTTGTTTTTGTAAAATTATTTATTTCAACGTGTAGATTTATAATTCGTTCATTTTATACACAACTAATTGTATATGTATTCAAATTGAGTCTTTTTTTTCCATAATTCACCAAATTAATTCCTTTTCGTTATAGCTTGTTTATATTGTGTGCCCAAACTTTTATTTTGTAAAATTATTTATTTCGACAATACATAAATTTATAATTCGTCTATTTCTACGCAATTAATTGTATATGCATCTAAATTGACTCATTCTTTTTTCATAATTCAAAAAATTTATTCCTTTTCTTTATGTTGACAATGCGTAAATTTATAATTTGTTCGTTTATACACAATTAATTGTATTTGCGACGCACGTGTTCGTCGCAAATTATTTAATTACTTTTTTAAATTCAACTTTGAAATTTGAGACGGACATTCAGTCGCAAAAGTTCGTCGCTAATTTTAAATTTGAAATTTGCGACGGACATTCCGTCGCAAATATCTCGGGTCAAGACCCGGTTGGATCTCCAAAATTTGCGACGGACACGTGTCCGTCGCAAATTATTTAATTAATTTTTTAAATTTCAACTTTGAAATTTGAGACGGACATTCCGTCGTAAATTTCAAATTTGAAATTTGCGACAGACTTTCCGTCGTAAATAAGTCGGGTCAAGACCCGGTTGGATCTCCAAAATTTGAAACGGACACGTGTCCGTCGCAAATTATTTAATTAATTTTTTAAATTTCAACTTTGAAATTTGAGACGGACATTCCGTCGCGAAGCGGGTCTCCAAAATTTGCGACGGACATGTGTCCGTCGCAAATTATTTAATTTTTTATTTTAATTTTAACTTTGGAATTTGAGACGGACTTTCCGTCGCAAAACCCAAGAATTAGCGACGGATGGATAAGTCCGTCGCAAATTTTTAGAATTTACGACTAATGGTCAAAATCCGTCACTAATCCGTCGCAAAATATTAAAATTATCTACGGATAAGGCGTCCGTCGCAAATTTCCATCGCTAATCAGCGAGTTTTTTGTAGTGATTGCTTAAAGTTGTGGATGGAGGGGTAATTATCTAAACATCCCACATTCCAATACTCGAATATAAACATACACATTATTACTATTTAAAGATTTCCCACAATCTCCTCATCAGCCCCTAATTAAACATGCATTTAAAATCCCAAATAACTAAAAAATATTGTTCTTTTGTGATCATGAGTATCAAATCAAAACTCACAAAAGTTCATCGGCCTATTATATTATACCACATTAAATTATGCATTCATTGTCTCCCCCATCCCTAAAAGAAAACATACATTAAGACATTAAGCCGTGCGGCCACGACACAACCAAAAGTCCCCCACGTTGGTCGGTAGGTCGTTACTACAAAACCAAGTCTCCCTCAACAATAAACTTCCATTCAAACTCAAAACAAAAATCTCCTCCCCTTCTTTTCCATCATTCTTTCACACAAAAACTCTACAATGATGAGAACATTGTGCACCAATTTCGACCGAGAAGACGGCCTCGATACGGTCCTCGAAGTCCCCGTCCCCGAGGAAACATTCTCCTCGAAAAGGCACAACTCATGGCAACTAAACTTCAAGTCATGGCTCGTTAGGCCAAACCTTCAAAGCCCCGATTGGCGCTCCATCGAGATCCAATCCTTGCTCGGAGTAATGGGGGCCCCTCTCATCCCCCTCCCCATCTCCTCTGTTCACGATCACTCCATCAAAGGCCATCCCATCGTAAGTCTTTGATTCATCTTTTAACTTTTTCATTCTTCATAATTGATTTGTTAACTTTTATTTATGTTTATCAGGAGAGGGCGATGGCTAAGTACATTGTGCAGCAGTATGTGGCTGCATCAGGGGGTGAACATGCTTTCAATAAAATCGAGAGTATGTGCGCGATTGGGAAGGTCAAAATGGCCTCATCTGAATTTGTAGCGGGGGAAGGTTTGAAAGGTACAAAGATGAAGTGCGGGCTGGGCCAATTGGGCGGGTTCGTGCTGTGGCAGAAAGGGCCCGATATGTGGAGCATAGAGCTCATGGTTTCGGGCTTTAAAATCAGTGCCGGAAGTGATGGGAAAGTGGCTTGGAGGCAAACTCCGTGGCAGAATTCTCACTCCTCCCGCGGCCCGCCACGTCCTCTCCGTCGATCCCTCCAGGTATACATACATCTTCTCTTTCTCTCTCATTGAACTTCCAATGCTCGGTCATCAATTTCCCTAATCGTCAAATTTGATAGTTGCCTAGAGAAAGTGCAGAATTTGGGATTTTATATATAATAATTGAAAAATTGCCTGGTCATTAATCAAGCTTCATCATTTTATTATGTAATAACTAACTCAAACAGCCTTAAGTTTAGTTTGACCAAAGTTTTGGTTGGGTCATAAATTCATATAAAAGATTGTTTTTTCGTGTAAATAAATGTATTAATTTGTATGGTGTATAATATTACTATTTTCACATTAACCAAAAATATTACTCCCTCCGTCCCCTAATAATTTTCATACTTTCCTTTTTGGGACGTCCCACAATAACTTTCACACCCCAAATATGGAAATAAAACACTCTCACAATACCTACTTTAATTCAAAATACTCTTCATTCATTGGTTAAAAAAGTCAATAAAATAGTTTTTCTTAAAATTTGTGTCACCACCCCTATGAAAGTTAAGAGGTGAGGGAGTATTCAATTGAAAAAACTTGGGTCAAAATTGCACCGATTTGTGAAGGTGTTACTCTTTAAACATAAATTTCTGGAATGACACTAAATTATTGTTCCAACCTTGGCTGACTTATTTTGATCATTTTTATCAACAGGGGCTTGATCCAATGTCAACAGCAAACTTATTCTCCAATTCCATCTGCATGGGTGAGAAGACAATCAACGGCGAGGATTGCTTCGTGCTAAAGCTCGATGCAGAGGAATCCACCCTTAAAGAAAGAAGCAGCATGAAAGTAGAGATGATAAGGCACACAGTGTTTGGTTATTTCAGCCAAAAAACAGGGCTATTAGTCCAGCTTGAAGATTCCCACTTGCTGAGAATAGAGGACGTCTTTTGGGAGACGAACATGGAGTCGTGGATTCAGGATTACAGGACGATCGAAGGCGTGAACATAGCTCACGGGGGTCAAACAAGCGTCTCGTTGTTCAGATTTGGGCAAGATTCGGAGAACAATACGAGGACAAGAATGGAGGAGGTGTGGAGTATTGAGGAGGTGAATTTTAATTTGAAGGGGCTGTCTGGAGAGTGTTTTATGGCTCCCGGTGATTTGAAAAATGAAGAGGAAGAATTTGGGGTTGTGAGAAAAAATGGGGGATTGAGGTACAAGGTTTTGGGTAATTGTGGTAGGAGGATTTGTGCCCCAAAGGGTGGCGCTAGAGTAGTGGCTGTTGATGATGATAATTTGAAGTTTTTTGTAATAGATGAATAATTGTACATATATATGGTGTTTCTTAATGTTTGTACATAGTAGCAACATTCTTGCTGGCCCTGGTAGTGTGGAGACTAAATAATGAAGAGTATGAGTAGGTTTTGTATGAGACCGTCTCATGACATGAGATGAGACAATGAGAATGGTGTAATTCGAACATTCACTCATTAACACTTTGGTAGAAGTAGGTGTTAATTTGTGTGGTCTAATGCTATGAGACGATCAATAATGAATTATTGATTAGTCCAAAGTTTGTATAAATCAAATCAATTTTACTTCAAAATTAATTTACATTTTGTGTTTGATTACAATTAGTTTATATTTTGTATGTAAATATAAAACAATATCTTTGCACTAAAATGAATTAGTTATGTTAGTATATATCAAATATTCTACTATAAAACAATTGTACAAAAAAAAAAAAAATCAATTTATCCAATTTAAAACTGCTGTTTGATTTGAAGAATTAAAGCCTATTAAAATGGCCAGACAAAATTCTTGATATTTATCAAGATCTCCCATTCAAAAATCATGTATTCTACATTTGTCATTCTTCTTCTAATTACAGCACATCGAATGAAATACGAAAGAAGTACGCAAGTGGAACAAATGAATTGCATCATTCCATTATATACTTGGACAATGCAGCCTCGCAAATTTCCTGTGTTTGGATCTTATTCAATCTAACAATATAATTTAAAGATTGTGAAAATTGATAACGAGGAATTCAAATAAGTATATGCACCCCACGACAATGCATATAACAATGAAATGATATATGAAACCTAAGAATGAAATTGAAAAAGAAAAAGCCCAAATCACCAAAAACAGAGATGAAGAAAAAGTTACACCCATATTAATTAACATTAGACACAACTAAAAGTAAAACCATATACACTAACATATTTTCTGGTACGCGTAATTACATAGAAAAACCTTATACACTAATTTTATTTTCTTTATACAGAGAACCGTTCTATCACAAACACAAGAACAAGGAACTCATAATTCAGCCAGAGATATCGATCGCTTTAACTTGGGGCTCCTTCTTTTCCACCTTAGGCACCACCACGGTCAGCACTCCATTCTCCATGGACGCCTTCACCTCCTCCATCTTGGCATTCTCCGGCAGGCGGAAGCGGCGGACGAATTTCCCGGTGCTCCTCTCCACACGGTGCCACGTGTCGGTCTTCTCCTGGTGCTCCTTGCTCCTCTCGCCCCTGATCTGCAGGACTCTACCCTCCTCCACCTCCACCTTCACTTCCTCTTTCCTCAGCCCCGGCAAATCGGCCTTGAACACGTGTCCCTCCGCCGTTTCCTTCCAGTCCACGCGCGTGTTCGCCACGGCCGACGCTTCGTCGGAGAAAGGAGAGCGCTCGAGTGGGTCCCACAGATCCAGGGAAAACGGGTCGAAAACGTTGGTTCGGCGACCCGTGAAGAAGCTTGGAGGAATTAGGGCCATGTTTCAGGGTTCAGATTGAAATTGTAATGCGGAATAATTACTAATGAAGTAAATGGGGGAGCAGGGATTTATATAAGGGGATTGCGAATTATCGGGATGTTTTGAATTTGATGTTATCCGATTACTATATATAGTACGGACAGATTTCCTTCTGGCATTTTGCAGAGCCTACTCGTCATGGGTAGTGGAGATGTATTGATCTCTTTGGGATGCAGATAAGTTCTCTGGTAAGATAACTCACGATTATTTTTTATTCTTTGTTCGATTTATACATAACTAGTATATAACCCGCGTGATACGCGGGTATTAAAAAAAATTTACATTCATGGATGATTTAAGTATTAATATTAATAACTTATAGAATTTTTTTATAGTTTTAAAATTTGAAAATAATGTAATACTCCCACCGTCCTAATTTAGATTACGCATTTCTAAATGACACAGTTTTTAAGAAAATAGTTGTTTATTAATACTTTTGAATATAAAGTAGCTTTTTAGGAATTGTTTATTAATATTTTTTAGTATAAAGTAGCTTTTTGAAGGTTGGGTTTGAAAAAGCTGTGTTGCTTTTTGTCATTTTAGGAAATGGGTAAACAAAAAAAACCTTCATTTTTTGGGCTTTTGGGTCCACAAAATTGGGACAGGGGAGTATACAATAATAATTTTAATTAATAAAGTAAATTAAAATCTCAAATTTAGAGTATATTTAGAGTGAAACTTGTTCATACATAAACTTGGATGCAATATTAGTTGAACAATTCAAACCCTGTAGTGTAAACAACTAATAGTCTTTAGCTAAACAATTCATAATGTTTGTACCCTTCATTTCTTAATCCTTAGTGAAAAAAACTTGTATCCATCAGATTAATACCATTTAGAGCAAACAACTAATACACTTTGGTAAAAATAATTAATACCCTTTAAATGAGTACTAATCATTTTCGGTATGTAGTTTACCTCAAATTTATGTTTATTTTTATTTTTAAATAGGTGTTTTTATTCAAATAAATATATTTATTTGACTATAAAAGAAGTAGGGAAAATTGTTTAATTTATGTTCATAAATATCTAAACCTCCGCCTTAATAATAAAACGGTGATTAAGTATTACAAAACACTTAATATAAATCAAATAAAGAACAAAGTATAATTAGTCAATACTACCAGATTTATTATTTAGGAGTAATTAGCTTTTAGTATGATTTTTTAATTGTTGTTAGTTTAAGCTACTATCAATTTTTTTTATTACTAGTTGCTTCAATTTGAGTGGATGATTTACTTATTTGTCCTTTTGTATGATTTATATTTGTAACGGTTTTGTAACTGATTGATAATTATTGAGTGACATTTTTAGTGGGTGAATTTTCGAACTAATTAATTTTATTTAGAGGATCAAGCATGGAAAGTTTAAGCTACTGGGAAATGTATAGGAAATTTGGTGGCCACCATGGAAAGTTTAAGCACGGGAAGTTCAAACATGGGAAGTTTGGTAAACACGGTAAATTTGGGAAGCATGACATGTTTGGGAGGCATAAGTTCATAAAATGGAAGTAATACAAACAAAGTGTCACTTGAGGGGGTTTAAATCATTGGCATCTCTTGTTGTTATACTATTTTCTTTATGGTCATCGTTTTACTTCTGGATTGATGAATCTATCTACGGCCTGATGTAGAAATATAATTTCATTTGGAGGTAATGTAGGAAATTTAGTTTCATTAGTCAAGATCAAATTATTCACATGTACAATTGATGAGGCTTTCGTTCAAAATTTCTTTTTGTTTACCATATAATATCGTGGATGGTTTTGTGTTTGGTTTTTGGTTATGTTATAAGGATGCAGGCACCGGTGATGTGTCAAATAATTATGCAAATATTATGTGGGGTTTTTTTACGTAAAGCAGTTTTCATGGATGATCGAATTATTCTCAATGTGAATTTCGATGGTGAGAGTAAGTTGTTTTTGTTAGTGGTTGCACATCATTTAATGACTTTGTGTCTCAGGTTATTGTTTTGTATTAGTAGTTGCACATCATTCAATCGTTTTTATATGAATGTACATTTTGTACACTATGTGGAGTTTTTATAAATATTTAATCTTTGATCATGTGCATTTTCCTTTTTTAAATAAAACAGGTTCATGTGCATTATCTTTTTCAATAATAATGCACATTACGATTTACATTTAAAAAAAAACATTGACATGTTTCACATGTGCATTATTCATAATTCCTACAGTTGGCCAGACGTGTTTTCTTTTAGTTATGTATTTTTTCATCAAATGAAAATTTTCTCCAAATGTACTCTTTTCCACTAACAAAAATTGCACTTGGAAAATTCTTTTTTTCCAATGTATACAATGTTGTACATGTGCAATATTACGCACATTAAATATATACACGTGAGTTGTTACTTTAATTTCAAAAGTTCAAAAACTCCAACATCCAAGAACATTCATTTTTTCATATTGTACATGTATTAATTATGTATATTGTTTTTACTTGAAAGTTTGTAGTCCTACTGTCATCTTTGAATCGAATTATTGTTGCACATGTGAACTGTTCATTTCAATCTTGTATAATGTTTTTCTCATGTGAATAATCCATCGCATTGTTGTCCTAAATATTTTGAAAAAAAAAATTGTTAAGATTTTTTCTGTGAATGTCTATACTTGATCAAAAATTGAGTTCTTTAAAACATTTAACACAAAATCTGGACATATTTACGCTCACACATTAGATTGAAAACATTGTGTGTAATGGGTTGTGGAATTGTATCTAGTTCTGTTGGGAACACCTTTTGTCCTCTACTGATTTTTTTCTTCTTTTTCGATGATGAGAATTTTCCGGTCGGTGATATTGATTGATCTATTTCTCGGTTGTATTGTAGGTTGATTATTTCGCGAGATAATCTTCTTTCTGATGCGTGTGATAAGGGAGTTGATTATGCATAATTGAAATTATCATTTATTCAATTTCCCAATTTGATTGCAGTATTCACGCCTTCTTTATGAGGGGAAGGGTTGACCTTCTTTTGGTTGGTAATTTTAGAAATGAGTATTTTAGTCTATTTGATAGTCATTTTGTATTATATGCCAATACAATATTTTGGTGAGAGTTTTTAGATATTTTTCCTTCTACATTGTATCTTAAAATTAAACCCCCATTTATTTTCCCTATTGGGTATTACAAAACACTCAATAAAAATCAAATAATCAACAAAATATACTTCATCAGCAGTACTGCACAATTTATTTTCCCCATTGGAAACAATATCAGAATCAGGTACCCAAATACATCTCCAGCTATCAAGACCAGTATTCTGCCATTAATAGATTATACGACGTAGTCCGTTACAGTGAGTATTGATCTATATCAAGAACAGATGAGTGTTGATTTGTGTTAGTTTGTAAATTGTTTCACTTTAAATCCGTGTCACAATTTTTACGGTCAATATCAACCGAAGATCTATTATAACTATAAGCGGTTAAATTTGAAAACACTTTATTAATGAAAGAAATTAATTTATGAAATGATTCTGGAATAATCTATCACTGGACAAATAAAAGAGATGTGATACCGAAAATAATAAATGTTATAGCCAACGATGAATAGCATAATCAAAGATTAAAATTGACACACGTTAGCTCATTGTGATAAAGATAGCCACATTTGAAAGCAAGAATTTCTCAAGTATTTTTTTTTTTAAACGTGTGGAAAAGTTTCTGCACATCTAAAGACTTCACTCTTTTTTTTCCCTCCTCCTATGCATACATGCATGTATGCACCAAGGCTAAAATTTCAATAAGAAAAACACACCAAATAAACTTGTAGTACCATTTAACAGAGGGTTCAACTGAAATATGGTACAATCAGGGTGGGTTATTCTCCATTTTTGTTCTTTTCTTCTTTCAACCTCGTCAACTCTGTACACCCTTTGAGAACTCATATTCGTACTTTTACAATTTCTATCGCCATGAATACTAATATTCTTTTGCACCTTGTCAAGCCATTTGTGAGTCATTTTTTGCGAAGCAATGCACTAAACATAAACTCCTAAAAGAATGAAAGGATAAGACATGAGTTAAAAGGTACAGATAAATTTTGAGAAGGTGTTAAATACCCTTCAAATTATATTGTATTTTCATTTTAACCAAAGATCCATGCGATCAACCCCGTAATGAATTCTTCAAGGATCATCCAATGACACAGAATGTCATACACACAAAAGAAAATCCATTCTTTGTTCAAAGTGTAGAAACCAATATTGTCTATGATTAATAAGTAAACTGGATGATATACGGTAAAGAAAATACTAATTAAGAAGAAGAAAAAAAAAACCTTAGTCCAAATGACGTTTCATAACTGCATGTTTTCTCCGGATATCCAAAAAATCATAAATCATTACAATGTATAAGGGTAGCCAGCGGCAGAGCATCCTATAAGGATAGTCTGTGAAGTTGTCAAAAGAATTTATATAAGATCATGCATGTATAAAAAAAATGATTAAAACTCTTGATCATGACATTTTCGACCAACATCTACAACAACAAAATAGTACGCACATTTTGAACATTAAAGCTTTTGAGTGTGTAGAATAAAATTTACTGCATACTCACTTTTAAAATGACAGCGGCTACACTAATTGGACTGTGAGCTAGTCTTCATTCATAAGATATGCAAAGTAGCAGAACACATACAATATAAACAACAAGAACAACGTTGGCAACCAAGTCAGGTAGCAGTACTGATACTCTTTTTATTCATTGATGTATTCCTTAAAATTCTGCACATTGAATAATGTTAATTTGAAACCAAATCATACATGCCGGATAAAAATTAAAATATATAGTTAACTGTACCTAATGTTCACACACCATTCTCCTATATCAGAATGCTCCAATCTCCCAATATAGTAATATCTACCACAAATACTTCATATCCATGCTCGATAGCAATCCCCAGTAACTGCACAACACTAAATATGAATCAAGTTTTAAAGTCTCAAATATCAAAATTCTAAATAAAGGATAATAAAAATTTCAAGAATAGGCAACTAAAGAATGCTTAAACAACAGAGTAAGCTGTCATGGTAGCATCTCATACAACTATTTTATTTACAACTACACACTTCTCTCATTTTAAGGTAATGTGTAAATATAAAAGATCTTAATTAACTCAAAAAAATATGAAAAATATCAATCACATATAGCAATAGTGTGAGCATCTTATGTATCATGAGAACTACTATTCATACTCGAGGTCAACTTCGAACTTGAATTTCCATAGGTATCAGTCTTGCTATTCTAAATCACCTATAACCAAATGTACACATCAATAAACATAAATCAACTATTAGTAATTAATTAGAACAGTGAAAGTGAACCATGAAATTTTCATAAATCAATATATGATAGTTTATCTTTGAGTGCAAATCCGTCAAAATCTGATAAGCCTTCGAAAATCAACACAGTGTATATATAGGCAGCAAATCCGAGAGAATGGACCTAAAATATTATCGTTGAAATCACCAAAATGAATTAAAAAAAATCGTTGCAGTAACCGTATTTTAATGAATGTGGACAAGAAAAAATCAATATTGGCTTTTTTGGCGAAATTAATATTCATCCAATCTAAACACTTCAGAAATAACAGGAAACCCAAAACGTGAGAAGTTACATCAACAATTTAAATCCCCGAGATTAAATTTAAATTCAAACCCACCACCACCACCACCATCATCATCATCATCATCATCATTATAATAATAATAATAAAAAGTAACATTGTGACAGCGAGACAGAGGAGTGTAGGTGAGAAGCAGAGATTAGAAAATTGGCTCACCGGAGAGCGGGAGTGTAACCAAGAGACATCAACGGAGAGAAGACGCAGAGAATTGAGTGATACGGGCAGCATTCACGACGAAGATCAGTTTTTTGAATAATAACGGTTGAGGTTGAGTTTTTAAGTATAAATAGGATGCCAATAGGGCACCGCAACATGAATAGTTGGAATCAGATGGTGGAGCAACAACGGTTTAGTGGATTATAGTTTGAAGAAGGCGCGAGAAATTATATAGGGGTGATCTTGTGAGAAACGAAGGAGAACATAAATGTTTTAAAACTGCATTAACTCAATTGACGGGTGAGATTCGATCTTTGAAATTAGACGGAGAAGATTAAATATATTGATCGACTTTTAAGGAGAGAAGAGAATTTCAAAATAGCGGCTTGTGGAGGAACGGTTGAAACTGTGAAATATATGAGATAAAGATTTAAAATTACACTTACTCTGAATTCTGATATTCATAAAAACTTTCACGATATTTTCTTCTAATTATCAAAAGCCCCACGTCATTTGATCACGTTGACAGTCGCAACGCAACTACTATTATTTGAATCTTTAGGAAGAAAATTTTCAATTAGTTTCATGTTTCAATTATACATATCTAATAAAATTGCAACTTAAAAAATGTGAATTTAGTCTATTCTATTGATTAATTCCGAGCAATTTGCAATGATTTATAGATCGAAACATATTATTCTTGTTGAACTCATCATTTCAATACCATTTTCAAATTATTATGTATGCTACAACAAATTTTTAACAATTTTGCCAATCTAAATTTAAAAGATCAAAACTAATACTAAAATAATCAAAATTTGATCAGATATAAAATTATAGAACTATTTATAAAGTCGATCAAAATTATAGCATTATTTGTGATATTTTTCGAATGAGACCGGTCCGGTGCATTTCGCATGTTGTCCATCATAGATGATAACATTCTAGATCGGCTAAGGTAATATAACCCACACATTTGACTTCTCTTGACATTTCCATTATTAGAGTCCTTTAAAATAAACCGGCCGCCACCGCCGAGATGACCCACCAACTAACCGCCGCCGGTCTGCCGCCGCACGTCCTCATCTTCCCCCTCCCAATGCAGGGCCACGTCAACTCGATGCTCAAACTGGCGGAGCTCCTCTGCCTCTCCAATCTCCACGTCACCATCCTCCTCTCCGACTACACCCACGGCCGCCTCCGCCGCCACGCCAACATCCAATCCCTCACCTCCCGGTACCCCGGCTTCCGCGTCGCCACCATGACCGACGGCCTCCCCGACAACCACCCCCGCACCGGAGAGCGCTCGCTAGAGATCATAATGAGCCTCCTGAAAGTCGGCGGAGCAGAGTTCCGGAAACTGATGGAGACCACCGACGCCCTAAGCTACGGCGGCGCTCGGCGGCGCATCACCTGCCTTATAATGGATGGGGTACTGAGTTTCGCCGTTCCGGTGGCGCAGGAGATGGGAATTCCGTTTCTGTATTTCAGGACAGTCGGCGCTTGTTCCTTTTGGGCCGATTTTTGCTTCAAAGATGTGATTGAAGCTGGAGAGATACCTTTCAAAGGTACAAACCCTAAACCCTTTCTGATTTAATTCGATTTGAAAATTTTCCCACTTGATTGATTCCTCTGTTACATTCCTAATTGAATTATTCAATTGATTGATTCCTCTGTTACATCTGGTAGAGCAAAATATTGAAAAACTTAACGAATCGATGAATTTGATTCAGTACGGTTCGGTTTTTACAATGAAATTCGGTTTTCATTTTTAATAGTTCATAAATTTGTTTTATTGTGTTCGGTTCGGTTTTAACACTGAAAAATCGAATAAACCAAATTACATTCTAAAAATATTTTAAAAGGTATTATATATCACTATATTAATTTATTAGTGTATGTAGATTGTATATTTTTCTTTAAAACTGATCTAAAACTAATCACTAGTATGCAATTATCACACAATTCACAACTCTTCTACTACAAATATTTTTAAAAATATAAAATATCATTATATTAAACATGTATTGGTTGCTTTTTGTTGAACTATTTACTGTTGTGATGCTTTGTGAAATTTGTAAACATCGTTTTTAAACTTTGTTTCATTTTTTTACCTTAATTTAATATGTTTTGTGATGTTGATTATATACTTTTATATATATATATATATATATATATATATATATATATATATATATATATATATATATAAATACATGTTTTTGCATGAAAACAATTACTAATAGTTGTACAATCCAAAATAACCGATCGAAATTATTTGGTTCAGTTCCTACATAATTCGATTCAGTTTCGATTTTTAAATTTAAAATATCGGTTTATTTGGTTCGATTTATAATCACGTCAAACCGACCAAATGCTGACCGAATGTTCACCCCTGGTTACATGCCTAATTGAATTATCCCTTTTGATTGGGTAGGTAAAGATGAGGATAAGTATGAGTACTGGAGAAGACCTGATCTAGATTTACCGGTGATGAGTGTCCCCGGAATGGTGGGCTATCTCCGGCGACGGGATCTTCCAGCA
Source organism: Ballota nigra (assembly GCA_947034835.1). Lineage (NCBI taxonomy): Eukaryota > Viridiplantae > Streptophyta > Magnoliopsida > Lamiales > Lamiaceae > Ballota > Ballota nigra. Next base: position 54,339,333 of record OX344723.1, on the reverse strand, counting down.
TTCTGCCGCGTCGCCGACGTTAACGACCCTGAATTTCAGACCATCATAAGGGAAACACGGCGAACGTCTCTTTCAACTGGGCTTATACTGAATTCATTCGAAGATTTAGAAGGCCCGACCCTTGATCAAATTCGAAATCCAATTCCGAATCTGTTCTCCATCGGCCCGCTCCACACTCATCTGAAAGCCCGATTAGAGTTCGAAAACCTCGATTCGTCTCTTGCTTCCAGTAGCTTCTACGAGGAAGATCGAAGTTCGATAACATGGCTAGATTCACAACCTCCAAAATCAGTATTATATGTTAGCTTTGGAAGTATCACTCTATTAACAAGGAATGAGTTGATGGAATTTTGGTTCGGGTTGGTGAATAGTGGGCTGAAGTTCCTATGGGTGATGAGGCCCGATTCCATCACAGGAGATGATAAGGAGAGCCCGTTTCCGGTGGAGTTGGAGGAAGGTACGAAGGCGAGGGGGTACATTGTGGAGTGGGTCCCACAGAATGAGGTATTGGTGCATCCTTCAGTTGGTGCGTTTTTCACGCACAGTGGATGGAATTCGACTCTGGAAAGTGTCGCGGCTGGAATGCCGATGATTTGTTGGCCGTATTTTGCGGATCAGATGACAAATAGTCGGTTTGTTAGCAATGTTTTGAAGATTGGTTTGGATATGAAAGATAGTTGTAATAGAGCGATTGTTGAGAAAATGGTTAGGGAAATAATGGTGGAGAGAAGGAATGAGTTCTTGGAAAGGGCTGTAAAAATGAGAGAATTGGCTAAGAAGGCGATTAGTGAAGGAGGGACTTCTTACACCAATTTAAATAGGTTAATTGAGTTCATTAAATCTTCGGTTTGATTACCCTATTTAATGATTTTACTTGCAAGTTGCAAGGTATTTTTTTCCCCTTCTAACATTTTTCCTTGTAATATTCTGTTTTCAACATAAGATTATTCATTTTTTCCATCGGTATGTCGTGGTTGTCAGTTCACGAGGAAATTGATTCCCCCGCCTTCTGCAAATGTCAGTCTGCGAGTGGTTTTTTACCTCGTCAAGTTCAAACCGTGCATGGTTATAGCATAAATTATATATTAATTAATAAATTGTAGCGTATTGTGCACATCCATATATGTATATATATATATATATATATATATATATATATATATATATATATATATATAGGCGTGTATATAAATTAAGTTATATAGTACATAATTAAATATTGGTATAATATATAACTATAATGTTTAATTATAATTTAATTATACATTATTAATTTAATTTAGTATAAATTATTTTAGCACGTATATTAGTATTAATTATTCTTGTATTTAAATTTATTTTGAATATTTTTTTTAATTCCTGATATATATATAGGACAATTATATATAATTGAATATTTTAATTTAGTATAAATTATTTTAGTACGTATATTAGTATTAATTATTCTTGTATTTAAAATTATTTTGAATATTTGTTTTAATTTTTTTTTTGAATTCCTGATATATATAGGACAATTATATGGTGATCGATGTTCAATCTAATATCATGAAAATGAATTAATTGATTGATTTTTTTATTTAAAAAATAAATATAAGTGTATATATGTATACATGTTAGTACACTACAAAAAAAACTCACGTTTTAGCGACCGGAATTAGCGACCGCCAAAAAATCGGTCGCAAAAACATGTATTAGCGACCGTGCAAGACCACCGGTCACAAATTAAGAAAATTTGCGACAGGCTCAAAAGGCAGTCGCTAAATCGAAGGATTAGCGACCGCCTACGACCGCTTAGGCGGTCGCTAAAACTCAAAAGTCGGTCAAAGTTGATCAACTCTATTTGCCGCCTGATCAACGACCGCCGAGCGGTTGCATAATTCAATTTTATATTTACTGACCGCTCAGTGCCGGTCGCTAGCCGGTCGCAAAATGGTCAATTGACCCGTTCTTGGAAATGGGCAATGGTCATTTGTTGTTGGGTAATGGGGCGGTCGCTAATCACAAATTTGGTCAGCCGTTACCGCCTTAATTTGTGATTAGCGACCGTCAATTGTTTTACCCTTTTTAGGCTAAGGTCGTACTCACTTTCAGCCTACGCCTAAAAAATTCACCCGCCGCCGTCCGTCGAGCAATCCGTTCCGGTCAATACCCTTCTTGCCATCTACCTAATAAACGTAAGTTTTTCAAACTTTAACCGTTTATTATCTTTGTATATCATTTTTTTTAATATATAGGATTGATATAAATGAAGTTATATATATATATATATATATATATATATATATATATATATATATATATATAATTGTATATATGTTTGTATGAATATTCATGCATATATATTTGTGTATGTTTGTATATATGTTTATATATATATATGTTAGATATATATGTACGTAAATATTTGATTTTATATGTTTGTATATATTTTTTAAATCATGTATATAAATGTTTAGTATTTTTATGTTAGTTGGTATGTTAGTAAATATTAAATTAGTTGATTAATATGTATAGATATGAATTTAGTTGATTTATATACGTAGTTATGAATTTGGTTGATTGATTTACGTAGATATACGTAGTTATTAATTTAGTTGATTAATATGTAGGTATATATGAATTTAGTTGATTGATATGTGTAAGTATAAATTTAGTTTGATTAATTTGTAGGTATGTATGAATTTAGTTGATTATTATGTAGGTATATATGAATTTAGTTGATTGATATGTGTAAGTGTGAATTTAATTGATTATGTATGTAGGTATATATGAATTTAGTTGATTAAAATGTGTAAGTATGAATTTAGTTGATTAATATGTAGGTATATATGAATTTAGTTGATTGATATGTATAAGTATGAATTTAGTTGATTAATATGTAGGTATATATGAATTTAGTTGATTGATATGTATAAGTATGAATTTAGTTGATTAATATTTAGGTATATATGAATTTAGTTGATTGATATGTATAAGTATGAATTTAGTTGATTAATATGTAGGTATATATGAATTTAGTTGATTGATATATGTTATGTTAATTTGTTGAATTTATAATTATTGCATATGAGCTCTCAAGATAACCCTGATCAGGCTGGGGGACAAGGTCGGGGGAGGGGGAAGAGGAGGTCGGGGTCGTTGAGACCGGTGATCCCGGAGGTTCGACGGGCCCCGGAGATGACACCATCTGTTAGTCCCGAAACGAGTAAACAGGTGTATGGGGGGGAATACACATGTGGTTACAAATTAAAACTTCTTATAAAACTTATCAGGTTACTTAAGACAGTAGCTCGTCAGTGGACTTGAGGTCTGCTGAGAGTTACTTTGTGAAAGCTTACTGAGATAATACCTCCACTGAAAGCTCAAGACTTCCAGTTGAACTACTATCTAATTAGCTTTCAAATGCGGATTAGTGAGCCCTTCGAAAACACGTTTTACTTTGATAAACTTTGAGATTAACACACACTTAGGAAAACAGATAATAAGAACACAAGATATAAAGTGGTTCAGAGATGAATCTCCTACGTCCACTGTCCTGATCAAACAAGAGAATTCCTTTCACTTGGAATTCCTTGTGTTATAGTGCCAAGGTGCACTGATCAATTAATCCTCTCTTAGGATGATCGATCACTAGGAAATTCCAGGTCCTAGTTCCCAAAACAAACCAGCTTTCAGACTGATACAACAATCAGCTTACTAACACCACTTAACACTAGCTCTCAACCTAAACACTGAGTAGGGTTTTGGTTCCAACTATTTTGAGATAATCCTTACAAGTTTAACTCAAGGCTTAGGATTGGATTATCTCTTTCTAAGATTTGGATATAGCTTTTAAGCTTGGTTACAGAAGGTTTGTTAGGCTCTTTACAAATGTGAAACACTTGGGAAACAAAGGTAATTTCGAGTGCTTCTAGTTGTTATGAATGTAGATATAGCTTTGATCTTGTGAGTTTCCCGTGCATAGAAATGAGCACGTCCTTCTGTATTTATAGACTTCCTTGAAAATCTTCCCGTTGGATTTGAATCTTCTCAAGTAAGTTTTCTTGTATCTGATTGGTTCAAACGGCTCTATTTGAAGCTTTAAGTCTTGTCAAGAAACGGCTGAAAGATCATGCCTGTTCACCAACTTTCTGTAGATTGCTAGAGAAAGACTTTTGGTACTTGTCAGACTGGGGCAGGTCGGCTGTCAGTAAAGTACACTGACGTGTCATCTTCTCATTGGACCTTTAGTCTGTATGCCCAGATTCTTGTCTTGTTTTAAGGTGGAACTCCTCTGAGAGAACCTTCTTATTCCTTCATTTATTGTAAGTTTCAATGTTATTCGTTTTGCCTTGTTCCAACCAGATTAACTAACAGCTTTTAATATGTTTAGCATTGAATGTGCTTTGTTAGTTCCCATCAGTGGACCTTGGTCCTCTCCTGATAGTTCTAGTTTTAGTGAGAATGTACTTAGAAAACATTCAACACTTAGACTTCTTCTCAGATCACTTGTCTTCAGCGGACTTCACTTCATTGGACTTCATCTTCAGCAGACTTCATTCTTAAATACACTCTAACAATTACTAACTGTACTTCAGTTCCTTAACAGTTTGAACTGATTGACTAAGTACTAACTCTACTGAATATTTTACTTACAAAACAACTTAGGAGGAACATTTTGACATCTAATCAAAACATAAGTCTTATACATTTTCCCAACACCATCCTCCTCACAGCAGTCCAGTGATGCTGGCTCTATTACGGTTGCCGGATCTTCGACTTCACGTCAGCATCCGGCGTTTGATAGCCGTCTCACTGTAGTCCCTTGCGACAACATGTAAGTATTCTTAGATAACGAATTAAATAATTTTAATTGTATTCATTAATATTAATTATTAATATTAACTTGATTTTTTTATGTTACAGTATGCTTCAAGGCCATGAGACTAGCTCTCGTGTCTCAGAGGCCATTAAGAAGGTCCTGTTCCAGGTTGGTGCCTCCTCGTGGTCCATGGTGTCCGAGCAAAAGAGGAGGAGTACTCCGAGGAGTTCAAGGTATATTTATTATGATTTTAATTTTTTATTTTTTATTTTGAATTTATTTGTTAATATTTTATTTTTAATTTAATTGCAGAAGTTGTGCGTTTGTGATCCTGCCCATGATAGTGTTATGTATGGCTTGTTCTGCGCGAAAGCGCAGGAGCGGTACAAAAACATTATCTTTGGGCTGAGGAAGAAGTTCAATAGTGGGGAGCAGCTGGAACTGGGGACAGGGCCATACGGACATTCCGTCTGGGACGTTTTGGTTGCTCACTGGAATAGTGAGCAATTCAAAGCCAAGTCCGAGATGTCGAGGGAGAACCGGTTGAAGGACCCCACCGGACACGGCATCGCCAGACATCGGGTTGGATCCCAGTCCATCTACGAGCACTCCCTCGCCTTTGTAAGTATTATAATTTTTATTTATATTTAAATATTAATAAAATTTTAAATGTTTAATATTTAAAATCTATTGAATTTCGCAACATGAGAGGGAGCATGGACGAAAGCACTCTCTCTATGAGCAGATGTAGATCTCCCATCCAATGAACCCGGAGACTGGGACGTCTACCTATGCCCGCACCACCGAGATCCACGTAAGTATTTTTCTAATTTTAATTAATTTTTATTTAATTATTATAATTGTAGGTTAATTATTATAAATTTTATTTATTGAATTTTAGAACCAGTTTAAGGATCGTCTCGCCCAGGCCTCGCAGCAGGTGGCCCCCGGAGACGACATCAGAGAGAACCCCACCCCTCCCCGGATTGACGAGGACCGCATCTATTTAGATGTGGCCGGAGTCAAGAAGGGGAAGGTCGTGGGGCAGGGCGGTCACAGTAAGGCCATCCTGCAGACCTACCGCCAGAGCAGTGGATCGTCCTCCTCGATCGACTCTGCTCCCTCTTAGATGGAGCGTGAGCTAAGAGACGCCCGGAAGCAGATGCAGGCCCTCACGAGCTACAATGAGAGTCTTCGGGACTGTTCACCAACATCACCCGGCAGATGGGCGTATCCGGTCCACCTCCACCCCCACAAAATTTTGTTGCCGGGGGAAGCGGTGCCAAGGGGACTGGTGCCGGGGGGGGGGGGGGAGGGGATGCCGGGGTGAGCGGGTACGGAGGTGGTGAGTGTGAGAGTGAGGATGATGATGATGTGCTCGATATCAAGCACTTCCTCTCTGAAGATGACGAATAGAGAGAGGGTGAGAGAGAGACAAATTTTTATATTTTTTGTTGAATATTTTATTTTATTTGTTGAATATTTTTAATTTATTTTGTTGAATATTTTATATTTTTTATTGAATATTAAATGCATATATTTTTTATTGAATAAAAAAAGTTAGTAAATATATATATATATATATATATATATATATATATATATATATATATATATATATATATATAAACGAATTAGATACAAAAAGAAATTAATTTAATGAATTTTAAAAAAAGGGAATTATATACAATTAAATAGATAAAAACGAATGAATTAATAATTTATAAAAGTCTAAAATATTAAATTTACAAAAAAAAAAAGTTAGTATATATATATAAACGGATTAGAAACAAAAAGGAATTAATTTGATGAATTAAAAAAAAGGGGAATTATATACAATTAAATAGATAAAAACAAATGAATTAATAATTTATAAAAGTCTGAAATATTAAATTTACAAAAAAAAATGTTAGTATATATATATATATATATATATATATATATATATATATATATATATATATATATAAATGAATTAGAAATAAAAAGGAATTAATTTGATGAATTTTAAAACAAACGGGACTCAATTTCGAATTATATACAATTAAATGTATAAAAACTAATAAATTAATAATTTATAATAGCCTAAAATATTAAATTTATAAAATTAATAAAAAAGTTAGTAAATATATATATATATATATATATATATATATATATATAAATGAATTAGAAATAAAAAGGAATTAATTTGATGAATTTTAAAACAAACGGGACTCAATTTCGAATTATATACAATTAAATGTATAAAAACTAATAAATTAATAATTTATAATAGCCTAAAATATTAAATTTATAAAATTAATAAAAAAGTTAGTAAATATATATATATATATATATATAAATATATATATATATATATATATATATATATATATATATATAAACGAATTAGAAATAAAAAAGAATTAATTTGATGAATTTAAAAAAAAAACGGGAGTCAATTTGAGGTTATATACAATTAAATGCAAATAAACAAACAACAATAGCATATATATCCTAGTGGTTCACACCTCTTCTGAGCTACCTGGAGGTCGTGGGTTTCATTCCCCTTGGGCGCATATTTGCCCATTTATTTTTACAAGCCTTACAAGGGTTTATATACTATATGACTCGCCTAATATAAACTATTGGGTCAGTGACTCAGTGGTTCGCGCCCCGCCCGGAAGCCAATGAGCCACTTTTTTTTTTACGCAGGTTCGCAAATTAGCGACCGCCTCATGGTCGGTCGCTAATAAAAAAATAATTAAAAGATTAATTTTATTTAAAAAAAAATTTAGCGACCGTCGGAAGTCGGTCGCTAAATCATGACTCGGCCGGGTCAGACCCGATAGATTCAGCGACCAGCCGAAGGCGGTCGCTGCCTTGAAAGTCGCAGATTAGCAACCGATGATAAGAAGCGGTCGCTAATATTAGCTATCCGCGTTTTAACGACCGATTTTTTTCGGTCAGAAATCGTTCGCTAATTCTTTTTTTTTTGTAGTGGTAAATAGTAAAAATTAATTTAAATAATAATTATTTTTTCAATTTTATTGAAAATATTTTAATAAAAACGACCAATATAAAGTGTACATATTGACACATGTTAGTAATAGTGAAAAAGAAACAAAAATATTTATTTTAAAATTTTATTAAAAATACTTTAATAAAAACGATAAATATTAGCGTATATATGTATACATGTTAGTAAATAGTGAAAACGAATTTAAAGAGTAATTATTTTATAATTTTGTTGAAAATATTATAATAACAACGATCAATATAAGTGTATATATGTATGCATGTTAATAAATAGTGAAAAATAATTTAAAAAGTAATTATTTTACAATTTTATCAAAAATATTTTAAGAAAAACAATTAATATAAGTAATAATTAATTGTTAATATATATATATACACACATTGTTAATAAAAAGTGAAAAAGATTTAAAAAGTAATAATTTACAATTTTATTGAAAATATTTTAATAAAAAACGATCAATATAAATATATATATGTACACATTTATTAAATAATGAAAAAGAATATAAAATGTGATAATTTAATTTTTTAAGTAATTGTAATTATTAAATTAAATATATAATAAACAATTAGTATTAACTAAAATTACAAATAATATAAATAACAAAGTTATATAATATAAATATATTTAAAAAAAAAATTAACAAATGAAATGTAGTGCCCAAACGACATGATAAAACACGCAAAATCTAATGGTTAAATCACTCTTTAAGCTGTACTTTCTCTTTAAATGATTTTTTTTGTAGTGATATCTTAAGGTTAAAATTGAAAATAATTTTTTTTGTTTTTTGGGTTTTATCAATCGCCGCGGGCTGGCGGGCTGGCCCGTTTAGCCCTGGACCGAACAAGGGTTAGGTTCAAGCATTTGGTGGCCCGTTTAAAACCGGGCCTTTTTGGCCCGGACCGTTTAGCCCGTGGGCTAAAAGGCTAGCCCGCCGGTCTACCGGGCTAACCCGTTTAGCCCGATTCTTTTTTTTTTTTTACTTTTTATATATTTTGTACAATTATAACCGTGTATACAACTTACCTATTTTATTTCAACTTCAAATTTTCAATCCAAGTCCAATGTTCGATATATATATATATATATATATTCAAGTTTTTATTTAGTTAATTTATGTTTTCATTTAGTTAATTTATTAAATTACTTGAAATCAAATTTAACCATTTAATTAATTCTTAAACTTTATGAACAACGTGTGAATATAATTTTTATAAATTCATGAACAATGTAGGGCTTCAACATCTGTACTTCATAATTATATTTCCAATTGGGGATCATCGGTCGTCGCATGACTCTCAAATTGTCATTGTCGGTTGCCGCCGGCTCTTAAATCGTCATTGACGTTATAAAGTTATCTCATGAAAAAGTGAAATGTTGAACAATGTTTAAATGTAATTTTCATGAGTTTTTTAACAATGTGTGAAATTTAAGTTTAAATGACATCGTATTACAATTATATGTCTATATTTTATATTAAAAATGAATTTTTTTAGTTTTTTCTTTCGGAGCCCGTTAGTGGCCCGTTTAGCTCGCGGACCGTTAGGGTTAGGGTTAGGTTTCAAGTGTTAGTGGACCGATTAAAATGAACCGATAAGGCTCGGGACCGTTTAGGCCCGCAACCCTGTAGGGCTGACCCTAATGGGTTAGGGCCAGCCCGTTTAACATCCCTAGATAGAAGGAATCTACTGTTATATGAATTCGGTTCAATGGGAATTAGACCTTCAATTTTTTAAAGAACCAAAGTGTTTATTCATATAATCTACAAAACATAATTTTTTTAGTGTATTTAGCACCCATTTATAACCCCTGCCGAACAAATTGTAATACGGGAGTTAATCTGATTACACCGCACCAAACATATCATGTGTGTGCATGGTTCATCTGAAAAGTGTTGACAAAGATGTATATACAAAACCTTAAAATGTCGTGTTCTACAATTCCATCAACTCAAACATGCTTAAAATTTGTAAGACAGTTTTTATTTTTTACATTTGTGTATTGTGTTATATTGATGGTAATGTAATTTCTTTTAGCCCGATAATAATGTAATATTAGAAAATTAAATAAACAAATTTCATACTTTTTTGGTTTTTGAATTTTTAGAGGAAGTAAAAAGAATTTTATGTAATATCAAAATAAACTCTCTCCCCCCTTTCGTCCTTTTGTATTTCCCTTCTAATTTTTTAATCCATCTTATTCATCATCTATTTATATTTACCCAGAAAAATTACAAAAAATATGAACGTAATTACAGTGATGGTATAACCATTACATAATACTAATTTGAGATCAATTAACAAAAATTCATTGTTTGATTCAATAAAAAAAAAAAAAATCAAATTACCATTAAACAAAAAATCATTCTTCGATTCAATAAAAATATTAAGTTACTTGACTTTCACTATATTCTACTGGATTAAAGTTTACTCAAACTCGAGTTGAACACTTCTAGTTAAACATATTCAAGATTAATATCTAAAGAATTAATAATAAACCAAACGACGACTATGACGTCAACCAATTCATATTTAGTCCAATTCACTTGAGTAACGCAACTGAACTCTTATCTTGTACCCCGGTCTTATTCCAATACAATATGCAATTGATCTCTTATACCGTCAAATAATTCTTATTTTTAAACTTCAAGTATATGGCAAAGTATTACCTAATGCTATTGTTTTGTAACTAATACTATTGAAGTAAAAAATTAATACTATTTATCCTAAAAATCTTATTAATATTATTACTTTGTGGTATACCTTGTACAAGGTGTATATAATATCTTCTCCATATGGATTACCTTCTTTTAAAATTAAATACAAAACAATTTGTATAAATTAATCTTATTGTGCAATTAATTTATATTTTATGTGCATTTTTAAAACATCAAGTCTCATGCACACATTTGTCACGTTTTATGTACACTACAAAAAACACTTATTTCCCGGTGACAAAAATATTGTGATCGTCACCAAAATCTATGTTAGGCGATATTTAAATTCATCACTTAAATTACATGTTGCGGTGATGATTACATATTTTGTCACGTAAATGAGTGATCTATTGTGACGATTTATCGAGTTGTCACAAATAGTGTTGCGTGCCAATAAACCTATATTTGTGGTAACAAACCTTTTGTAATGAACATCAAATCTTCACGAGAAGCCTACATTTATGATGACGATTTTCATCTTTGTAATGTAAAATACATGTTAAAGCAGTGACGATAGCACACTCTGTCACGTAAATAATATAATATGCATGTTATCACAAGAAGTCTCTGTTTGTTATGATGACTTTAGTCCAAGTTAGTTCATTGTATCATTAAAAAAGAACTTGAAGCACTAGTTCATTGTATCATTAAAAAAAGTATCATCATCTTTTCCTAGGATTCTTTCTATCGTGTCATGATTGAATTCTTCCATACATGTCAAACAAATGAATTGATTTGATTACATTGGTCCAACATAGACGTGTGCTGTATTTAAGGATACTTGGTGAAGACAAAAACAGAACCAAATTTTGAAATTAATCAAAAATGGGTAACCAAAAGGAAGCGGTGTCTCCCCATCCCCATGTACTCATATTCCCTTTACCCATACAATCCCCAGTGAGTTACATGCTAAAACTAGCCGAGATTTTATGCCTCCATAAATCCATCAAAGTCACTTTTCTCACCACTCCACACATCCAGCAACGCCTCTTCGATTGCAGCGATACTCAAACTTACTTGGCAAAATATCCCAACTTCCGTTTCGAGACGATCGCCGATGGCCTGCCCGAGAATAATCCGCGGACGGTCGAGCAGTTCCCGGAGCTGATTCAGTCGATGGAGGACGTGGCGGGCCCCGCCTTGGAGGAGATTATAACGGCCGCTCACAACCCGGTGAGTTGCGTTATAAGTGAGGGGCTCTTCAGTTTTCCGATGGAGATAGCTAACAAGAATGGGGTTCCGTTCTTGTGTTTTGACACTTTTAGTCCATGTGCCGTTTTGACTAACCTGTCCTTGCCGGAGCTCGTTCGAGCTGGGGAGCTGCCAATAAAAGGTGCGTCACGTTGTATTTTCAAATCGATATAATTAAGGGGGCGTTTGGTTAACAATGGTAATGGGAAAGGGATTGAAAATTAGTGTAATTAGCATGGTTCATGAGAACAAAATCACTACCTCTCCTCTTGATTACCATATTCTCTTCCTACAATCATCCTCCTCAATCACTCCCCCATTGCTCCACCAACAACCATTTGTTGTCAACTTCTATTCCAAAATTGGGGCATGACACTAGCAATGGTGTCATCATTGGAACACTTCTTCCCCTAACATATCAATTTTCTTATGAGGGCATAAATGAAAATAAATTTTCAATCCCATTACCATTGAAGAATTGCTAACCAAACACCCCCTAAGTTGTGTTCATTATGCTAGTTGCAAATTGGGATCTTTTTTCCCCCTAAAGGATTGCAAAATGAGGACCATAACTTTATGGGCTGGCAAAATTAGAAAAATAACTTTTAAATGTAGCAAATTAAGGACAAACCGGCTTAATTGATGCAAATTGGACTATTTGGCCCAATTTGGGGTAGAATTCGGATCCAAATCAGGTCAATTTTGCTTACTTCGGGCTGAACTTGACATTTATTTGTACAATTTTAAAAATTATGGTTCTTAAATTATCAATCTAGCTAAAAAGTTACGGTTCTTATTTTGCCACCCTCCTTAAATTATGGTCCTAAAAATATAAAATTTCCATTGTAAATTAGAACTTATGTCTTCCTCGCGAATCTTATTTATATGGAGAATTTATATTATGATCCACATAAAACTCAAAATCAAGTCTTATTTTATTAATAATATTGGTTAAATTAAAATTTTGTGTCACTGATTGAGCACCTCTTTGTCTTTAAATTAAAATTGTATGAATTAAAAAGTAACATGTGTCAATTTGCCTCCATTAGTTGATTAAGTTAAAACATGTTTGTAGCTAGATTTAAGAATCTGCTTAATTTGTTTTTTGTGGATTGATATAGATGACAAGTTAGACGAAGTTATAAGAAATGCGGGAAACGGAGTGGAAGGCATTCTTAGAGGACGTGATCTTCCGAGCTTTTGTCGGTCCAACGACGTATTAAACCATCCTCATGCAAAGTTGATTCTCAAGGAAGTAAACAACATTCCCCAAGCTCACGCCTTAATTCTCAACACATTTCAAGCTCTTGATGCCCCTATATTATCTGAAATTAGCAAAGTTAACCCCAATATTTACGCCATCGGCCCTCTTCAGGCCCACCTCAAAACCAGGCTAAGGGCACTCAACTCTAATTCTAATAGCATCTGGAAAGAAGATAGGAGCTGCATTTCTTGGCTTGATCAACAGCCCTCCAAATCTGTTATATATGTCAGCATTGGAAGTCTAGCTATGGCTACAAAGGATCAATTCTTTGAAATTTGGCATGGATTGGTGAACAGTGGATCAAAATTCTTGTGGGTCCAAAGGCTCGGATCAGTGATCGAATTAGACTCAGAGCCTGACCAAGTTCCCTTGGAATTATCCAAAGGAACAAAAGAGAGAGGGTGTATTGTGAGGTGGGCTCCACAAGAGGAGGTGTTGGCTCATCCTGCAATCGGTGGGTTTCTCACTCATAGTGGATGGTGCTCCACTTTGGAGAGTATAGTAGAAGGGAAGCCTATGATTTGTTGGCCGTCATTTATTGATCAACAGGTAAATAGTAGGTATGTGGAACAAGTGTGGAAACTTGGTTTGGATATGAAGGATAATTGTGATAGAATTACAATAGAGAGAATGATTGGGGAGGTAATGGGATCCAGGAATGAAGAGTTCTTTCAAAGGACCGAGGGAATGGCGAAATTGGCCAAGTTGAGCGTGAGCCAGGGTGGCTCTTCGTTTGCGGATTTGGATCGTCTAATTCAAGATATCAAGATGATGAAGTTTCGTTGATTTCTTTTCTTCTCTTGACACCATACTCTTTGCTCTTCCTCATATAATTAAACCCGTGTTGAAATCGTTGTGTAACACGTGATTTTGATCGTACTAAATAATGTGGCATGAATAAAAGAATTTTGAATGATATGCAAGTCAGTATATATTTTGTGTATCACTTACATCATAAAATTGAATAATGCAAGCTAATATATATAATTAAAAGGTATAAATTAGATTTGACTGAAAATATGTATATTATTATATAATTGAAACATGAAATAAAACGCTCATCTTAATATATAGCTGTAACGTGGCTGTGTCATGAGTGCACCTAATATTCTCGTTTGCCCGGGCTGGGGCGGACACACGGTCCCCTCCCCCCCGGTTATATAGGTACGAAGAAGCATTATACATGTATATTACTTCCAGAGATTAGTTCAGATGTCCTGTTATTTTAAAAAAAAGGATATGCATCATGCCAAAAACTAATAATAAAATGAATTGGGCAGTGGCTCAAGCTTAAATGAATTAACAAGAGTTTTAATAGATTTGTAATAGACCGTCTCATAATATGAGACAATAGGATTAGGTTTAATTTGAGCATTAACGCATTAATATTTTGGTAGGGATGAGTATTAATTTATGTTGTCTCATACCATTTCTTGTCAATAGTTTATCGATAGATTCTATTCAAAATTGAATAATTTAGGTTGAGTCCATAATTTTTTATTCTCAATCCAAATTTTTATATTTTAATATCATTTTTAAAAACAACTAATTTTTTTTCTTTTCAAGAAATGGAATTAGGGATGAAGGGATAAGAATTTATTTTCCTCAAATAATATTCCGTCTTATCTTCACAAGCATTGCAGAAGGTACAACTCTTTGAGACTCCAATTCATCTAATTTAGTAATATTCTTCTATTATTTTTTTTTCTAAAAATTCTATATTTACATTTCATTGTTTTTTTGTCATATTTTCTATTTCAAAAGATTATATATTTTAGAAATTGATGGATTTGAGCATAATCTTATCTTATTACTCCCTCCGTCCTAAACTCATTTTCCCATTTACTGTTTGCACGGGTTTTAAGAAAATAGTTGTTTATAGTATTTAAAGTGATAAAGTAATAAAATGATAAAATAGATGCTTTTGGTTATTAGTGTAAGGAGAATATAATATTAAAAAATATTGTTACTTTTTTGCCAAAAGTAGATATAACAAACTAGTATGGGACAGACATTTTTAACAATGTAGCAAACGAGTTTGGGACGGAGTGAGTATAATATATTTTCAAATTTCTCCATGATGATGTGTCAACACCACCTTATTCTTAGGCTGGTGTGGCATGTCTCAAATCTCTTCATTTCAAAATGTTGCGCTCTCATTAAAAGTTGATTTAAGTTTTGATATCGATCATTTATCACACAAAATTAAATCTAAATCATTCATTTTATATTTAGGTTTAATTAATCTCTTATTAAGAGTATCGCATACACCATCCCCTTTCTCTCAATTACGCCACCTGTTTCTCTCTCCTGTTGCAGCCTTCATCGGGGCCACCTCCACTATTACAGTCGGCATCGTCGTCACCAATATTGTTTACGCACCGTCGTTGCTCTGACTTGATCGATTATTTTGCCTACTCCGAACCCATCTCAGACGACTTCTCCGCCTAGCCCAGTGATTCAGGTGGCGGCATCTATCGTGGACTCCGGTGAGTGCGTCGAAAGCAGATATGCAAAATATGAATAAATCCAAGGTATGTAGATCCCGAACTGCCACCGCCTCTCCTCTATTCTTTTCTCACTCCATCATTTCTTTCCTGTCAGATAGTTTACAAACCGGCACCGCGGCGCAACCGCCATGTCCTCTAAGATGTAAAACATATCTTTTTTTCACAGTTCAACGATTTTCTTACTTAGATATTTTTGGAATTTATTTTTGCAACATATTTATATATGCTAATTTTTGTAGGAGGATATTGAAATATTTTGCAAAACATATTGTCACGTAAAAGATGACAAGATTCTTTGAGAATCTTGCAATCCAATACCATATCTCACCATGGATAATAGATTGTAACATTATTATTTTTTTTTGGGGGGGGGGGGGGGGGGGGGTTACACATTGGTACATAACATTATAGTGTAACTTATTCCCTAGAACTAGTAATTAGATTTTTAGTTTTTAAGCAATACAATGTAGCTTCTCCAAATTTTTTATCTTTGCAGCATTTAATGTAGTTCTTACACACTGCGGCGGAAGTGACCTTTGGAGATGACGTGAACAGTGAACCATGAATAGTGAGCAACAAGAAGCATTTTCTCTCTTCCTCTCTCTGCGTTAAACGTTTCATATACACTTTCTCTCTCTCAATTTTTTTCTCTCAGCATTTTCTATCTTCCTCACCGGCGGCTTCTCTGTAAATTATCAACGGCGGCTTCTTGTAAGATTTAGGCACCGGTAAGAAATTTTTTTTTGTGGATAGATTTTTTTTGGTCCTTATACAGAATAACCATTTCGCTCTCTCCCCCCTTTTCTAATGATTTCTAAAAAAATGCTCCATCTTTTAACGCAGAGCAAGCTTTTGAAATTGGGAAAATACCTTCACCGAAAGGTCTTTTGTTATGTCCTACATTCACTTTTTTGTATTATTTTTTCGGAAAATAGGCAATAAATGTTCTTCAAATTAATTATTTTGAGATTCTGTAAGAACCTTCTTTGCATTAGATAATGGGTAAAACAAGGTTGAGGAATTCGAGTAAAGAAGATTTTGGGTCTGAAGATGAGAGAATGCCACCCCAGAAGAGGTTGAAGAACAAAAAACGAGCCAAATAAAAATCAGGTTTGAATTAGTATACTTTTGATGGAGTAGTATTTATACTAATGACATAAATTATGTACTATTATTAATAGTTTTATACCACATATATAATTGTTTGTTGGGACGTGTACTACACCTGTTACTATAGTATACTACTTCGCTATACTATTCTGCTTTTGTCCTTTTAAAATATTGTATTGTTTTCAACATCTTTAATGTAATGTTCTATAGTAGTTTAGGGTTAATAAAATGATCTTGTACATCAATGTTTAGGTAAGAGTTCTAAAACTGAATATGATGACTACAAACCAAAGAATGATTACAGACAAAGGAAAGGAAAAGGTTAGAAGCTTGCTCTTCTTTGAAAAAATAACTTTTTTGGAAAACATTATGGATTTAAACTTTGTTTTGAAATTTTAAATTTGTTTGATTTATAGGAAAGATGGAGGCAGAATATGATACTTCATCATCTTATTATAGTAAGTAGATGCATTTAAGACTATACTTTTAGTTTTTATTCTTCAAGCAGTTTAACTCCAAAAACAACAAAAAATGCATTGAAAAGGTGATAACTCAAAAGAAAATAAAAATTTTAAGAGGAAGAAGTGTGAAAGGTCAAATATCAAAGGGAGAAAAAGTGGATCAGGGCTTGGCCTATTAGATGATATCTTATCTTCAAGTTCGGATTCAAGTGAGGAGGAATTCGGTCCAAAGAATAATTTCGGTTAGTTTACATACACTGTACTTTGAAATCTGAATGATGTATTGCAAAATACATAGTTAACAAATTTGTTTACTTTTGTAGATTGTACGTTGGCGGATGATGAAAATGTATATTTTAGATGCAATCTTGTAACTGTTGTCAAAGAGCTACAGGGTGTTTCGTTCAACGAGGAGCATATATCTAGGATTAAAAGAACACCTTTTTGGTTATTGTTTAAAGCTCTGCTTGATGTAGAGTACAAAAGATATAAAAGAATGTGGCAAAATCACGAGGAGGATATCAAGAGTGTTATGTTGACTTTCGATGAACGTAGTTCAACTTTCTGGCTAGGTAGCGGTAGATTGGAGCTGAGTAGCAGGGATGTTCAACTCATATTGGGTGTAACATGTGGATCTCGAAAACTACCTCTGCGATCAAATGATTATCTTGACCCACCTTGGGTTCACCGTTGTTTTAGAGAGGAGATCACTCGTCCAGGACGTAGGAAAGTAATGTCCAAGAAAAAGGTTTTTGATAAATTGAAAGCAACCTTGAGGACAAACGGTGAGCATTCATCGAGTGATGTTGCGCGTCTTTTGCATTTGTACTTGATGGTGGCCTTGCTTTCACCAGGGAGGAATTCTTCAATACCTTGGCATTACTGTTGTTATCTGGAAAAAATAGAGGAGATCAGACAATACGATTGGTGTGATGTTGTTGTGAAGGTTTTATTGGAACAACTTAAAACAAGCAGGAATATGAAGATTGGTGGTTGTGTATCTCTTTTACCGGTAATGATATATTCAAACATATTACTCAATATTATTACCTAATTATCTCATTCTTTGATTAATAGCCTTTGCTTGTCATTATAAATTACAGTTTTGGTTGTGTGAGCATACAAAGTTGGTTTCTCCAACGAATCCTGGTGCCTTTCCACGTATACTGAAATGGGACCTTTCGTTGTTGAATTAGAAGCTAGAACAGATCAATCTACACGAGTTAAAGCCTGTTAAGGTTATGATTATAAAATCCCTTGTCATGAATTTTCCTTCTTTTGCATAATTTTCCCTA
The DNA here is from genome assembly GCA_947034835.1 of Ballota nigra. Classification (NCBI taxonomy): domain Eukaryota; kingdom Viridiplantae; phylum Streptophyta; class Magnoliopsida; order Lamiales; family Lamiaceae; genus Ballota; species Ballota nigra. Next base: position 54,320,963 of record OX344723.1, on the reverse strand, counting down.
CTTTATTAACCAATATGTTCTACAGATTGGAAAGGAAATACTGAAGGCAAGTACACATGAGAAGGGTGTTTTTCAGAGTGTCAAAGATTCCTGGATGAGAGAGGATGAGGACAGGAATGCTAGAGAGGATGATGATAGTGCTTCTAGTGATGGATTATTTGAAGGGCAGAGGGAAGGGGGCATTGATACAGATGATGATTTTATGGTCTGCAACACTTATCCAATTGGTACGCGAGGGAAGAATGATGAGACTGCATGTGAAGGTTCAAGAATGGGAGAACGGGGTCATCACAAATCATCACTTGAATCTCCGGTCAAGAGGATTTCAACAATAGATGACCCCGGTAGTGCAAAGACAGTGGAAGGCACGGCGACTAATTTGAGGATAAAGTGCACAGCACCTGATCCCCCCTCTTTTAGCATCGGATTGACAACTGAAAATCCAAAGGAAAATGATGCATATGATGGTGTGATGGATATTGTTAGATCAATTCCGAATGATGAGCATGATAGGGCAAATGAAAAGACAATAGAGGTTGATATGGAAGAATTGAGAAAGGGGAATGTAAGAATAGAGACTGAGGTGAAGGAATTAAAAACAGAGAATGGTAGTCTGCTGGCTGAGTTGTCGATATGTAAGAGCTCATTGGTTGATAACCAGAATGAGATTATTGAGGTTGAATGAAGATTTTTCAGAGCGTTGCTTAGTTATGCTTTCTGATCACAAGGAGGAAATGGAAAAGTTGAAGAAAGAATTGGATTATACCAATACAAAACTCCATGCATTGTGTAATCCATCGGTAACTCAGGTGATGGCGGATTCTAGGACTATTCAAGTTCTGGACATGCTTGCCCAGCTACTGATGGAGAGGAAGGATAAACAACGAGTTGCAGAGGAGAAGGAACAACTTGAACGGGAGAACGCAAATCTGGCAAAGACAGCTGAAATTCTTGAAGCTGTTGATAATTACAAGGACGGAGAAAATCAGGAGATAGAACATACTCCTGCAGTTAAAAAAAAGAGGAGTAAGCGCATATTTCAACCAAGTACAATAACAAGAGGGGTAAAGACCCGTACAATGAGAGAGGACAGGCGACCAATTGATATATCGCCACAGATTGACACTGAGGAGATTGTGTCAAAACACGAAGCTGGACGTCGATCTCCAGAAATGAAGCTGAATGGTAAATGGATTCTAGTTAGAAAAACTTCAAAAGAGTTGAGGAATACTGTTAGGGAAATAATTAAATGAATTAATTCTACAACTCTCTATAAGTTCGGACTTTTAGATGAGGCAGAATTCTTTCATGGTATCAGAGCCAATAGGCTCACGCCCGGACAAAGATCCTGGGTTCGATTCCCGCTGAGAGCAACTCCACCCATATTAAATTATCCACTCATTGGGCCTCCCCAAAGAGGGAAAGTTGAAAGTTCGGCCCATGAGTGAGGGGGAGTGTTAGGGAAATAATTAAATGAATTAATTCTACAACTCTCTACAAGTTCGGACTTTTAGATGAGGCGGAATTCTTTCAAATACAATACAGGAATGTTGGAAGGAGGGTGGTGATAGGTAAATACACAAGTTACTTTGTTTTTGTCTTTTGGTATTGTTTTTATTTTTTATTCTTTTGAACTGCATTTAATAATATTATGAAGAAACCAATCTATTTATTTTTTAACCAGTATTGAATCTGGGCAGGATGTTTTTTAACAGATCCTTTTCATTTTGCAGGTTTATTGCTTGGAATTCACCCGATGCAATGGTTGTGGTGCTGTTGAGGGATATATTTATGATTCTACAACATCAATGTATTTCGAATGGGGTAATTCATAAGATAAAGAATGAAAACTAAATTAAATCTTTTTGTAGTTAATCATATCAACACTTGCACAATTTATTTGTCTATATGTTTATGCAAAAATAAGTTATTGTTTCCTAACCTTTTAGGTTATTGACTCTTGGGGCAAACTATTACATATCAAGTACTCAAAGATTATGGACACCAGTCGATTTGTTATATTTTCATCCAAATGTTGGGTAAGTAAGCAACTTTAAAATTGTGATGTTTAGGATTATGTATTAAGATATTTTTTTTTGCCCCTTCCACCCAGGACTTCATTGCAGTGAATAAGGGGCCACCAAGTCGAGGTTTGAAAGCTATGGTTGACAACCGTCTAGAGAAGATTGGTTCGAAGGACGTTCTTTTATTTCCAATGTTAACAAGGGATTTGAAAACCGAACAGTCTGGTGATCATTGGACTTTGCTGAAAATGGATCTGTCTACATGCAAATGGAGTTTTTTTAATTCAATCTCAACAAGAAGGGAAGAGGTGAAGGATGCGCATTTGGAGAGATGTGTCTGTGTGGTGAGATACAAAATTAAATAATGTTATTGAGAAAATCGATAGACTTCTATGTTATATTTCTTATGCAGCTTATTCATGATTTTCTGGTTAACTATGTTGTCGGTTTTTTGAAATCAATGTACAAAAGCAGTGGGACTAATCACTTATTGCTTGAAACAAAAGATTTAGCTCCATTTGCAGTGCCATGTATCCAGCAAAAACCAGACTCGTTGGATTGTGGGATTATAGTGTGCTACAACATCGAGAATGAGATGACTGGAAAAATATGCACAAAGAAAGAGATGAGTCACAGTGTAGCAGGTGATTTGAGGAAGCGGATGGTGGAATGGTTTATGGATCCTGATATTATAGATGTGGGTACCTTGTAAGGGTTGTGGAGTGATAGTATAAGAATTGTTGATGGAGAACTTGTAGAATTAATTATGAACTTGTTGTTTGATTTTTGGATTTAGTAAGATGGAATCCTTTTTTATATAGCAAACGGGGGCAAAGTCTGATGATTTTTTTGCAGGGATCTGAATATACTATTCAATATTATATAATCAACCGTAGTACATATATTTGTTCACCTATGCATACTGAAAGTTGTAAGTTAACTATACTATTTAACAATAGTACATATATATATATATATATACCTCTATACTGAGGATGTTGTCAGGTCACTATACTAATAACAATAGTACACATATAAGTGTACTTCTGTACTGAGAATAGAAGGAAAATATACTACAAAAAACAGTACATATATAAATCCATGTTTGGATATTACAAAATAACAATGGTACAGATATATGGGTAACTCTACGCTGATAGTATACTATAAACAATAGTACACTAAGATATACAAAACATAAAAACTATGGCATTTGGATTCTAAAATCACCTAATATTAATATACGACAAAGCCATAATTATCCTACAAAAATAACTTTATCTGTTTATCACAACCTTGAAGGACGAATTATGCTCTGCACAAAGGGGAATACAGAGCAGCAGTCTTCCTCCCATTCCGGACCATTGATACGGTAGAACTGTTTTTCATGGCTACAATACTCAACAAACTGCCCAAATGGCTCAAGCCTGAACAATATTCTGCTTCCATCAGCCCTCAACATCCTTAAAGGTTGTATACCAACAATAAAACGATCTTCAGGGATGAGATATTCAACATCAAACTCAAATTTCATCCACGATTCATGATTGTCGTAGTCCTGAAGAATCCACAGCTCATATTCTTCAAAAGACTCAGCAATTCTAGAAAAGGCAACCAATTTGTCATCAGATATTGCACCAAAATCTCCGTAGTTTCGTAGACATAGTATTCTAGGAGGTACAAGTATAGTTTTGAAAGTTTCATCCCTGCAATTGAACGAGGCAAAATAATCTACAACAAGATCTCTTGTTATTTGCCAATTAATGCAACCACCGCACCAAATACCAGGGGTTTGTATAGGCCGATTATATGGAAACTCACAAATGTACCTCCATCTTTTTGTATAAGTTGAGAAACAGTGTACAGAAGCCTTGAAAACAACAGAGTTAAACAGAGTAACCCTAACAACTTTATAATCATTATTTTCAGGGACATACCCCATACCGTATATAGCAGATGCAGAAGTGGCGTCTTTGGGAAATCGTATTTTCGTCTGGGGGAGAAGAAGGGCTTCACCATTGACAAGGTTACAGATGAAGATCTGGTCCTCCTGGTTGCAAAGTAGTACCAATCCTTTGCAACAAGCAAGGAAATACACATTTGGGCTGGGGTTGACAATTATTCGCTGGTTCTGCTGAGCATTGGGTGGAATTGAAGTTTCATAGCTTATAGGGCAGAATCCAAACAGAGATTGAAGGATAAATCCTATGCGATTTTGCTCATTCATCATTTCAAAATGTTTGAAAGCCCCAAACCTTCTACTTGAAATTAAACAATCCCAACCTTTATTGACCATTTTGAGTCTTGTGAGAGGCTCTGGAGGTATTCTGGATATTATATCTTCCATAATTTCCGCCGGAAAAGTTGTGCCACCCAACTCCGGCGAGGGTTCCATTCTTTGATAGGTCCTTACAGTAGATTAAATCGAAAAGTTGCTTTGGGGATAAGTTAAGCTTTTTCTAATGGGATGAAGAAATACTTGGGTTTTTTCTACCGTATTCTGGATATTATATACTTAGCCCCTGTTTGGAAGTTCCTGAAGCGACGCTTCATTTCCAAGAGGGAAAATTTAGGAGGGAAGAATACTGTTGGGCGACGTGTCCGTTCAAGATAGGGTGAAAGGAAAATTTAATTAGTTTTTTTTGTTTTTTAGATTTAGCTCTACAAGAATAACAATCGTGGGGCCCCTACATTCGGAAAACAGTATACTTGCTTTGGATTAGTTCCCGCCCAAAACAACTATCACGACTCTTGTAGTAGTATATTTTTTTTATAAGTGGTATATTACTGGGATATACTACTACAAAGGAAAATATACTAAAGTACACTATAGTATACCACTTTGGGACATAGTATACTTTAGTTCGTAATAATATACTAAGGAAAATTATTCTATACCACTCATCATTTAAAAGTACTATTGTGTATTGAATACTAGCCGTTGCACATTTTCATGAATTACCTGATATTACCGTTACACACATATTGGATATAGCCGTTATATACCACATCAAAATTTCCCTTTATATATCATGTATCATAAGTTGGTTTCATAATCTACTAAATTTGCCTTTATATACCACATCCAACATTTCCCTTTATATACTACACCTTCACTCTAGGCAAGAATCTCAGAAACAATAGGTAGAGAAAACTCATCTTCACCATAAAGGAAGCCTATAAAACAATATCAAGCAGCAGCCGTATCAACAGCTGTGATTCATATTTTAGGTACGTAAAGGAAAATTGCGTGAAGTATGGTCGAGGCACTTGGATTTGTATTAGTAGGACTAAAGAAAATCTGGACAGAATCTACTACCATTGTGAGGTGCACGGGTTCTCTCATTGGTGCGTTCCTATAAATTTGGATCCAGTACCGACTGAACAACAGAGCTACGACGCCATACGTCCAAACAACGTGGAGAATGTGCGGTATGAAATACAACTGAAGACCTTGTTGCTTGGAAATTTCATAAGTGTTTGTGTAATCCTTTTCATTCTTGGAGTGATTAAGGATAACATTTTTTAGTATAAAAGTCTGATATTGTCATCAGAAATTAGAAGATTAGGATGTTCTATTGTCATCATTTAGATGTATTTTGAAAATAAAATTCCAATTAGGAGCAAAAAAAAAAAGTCATCTCTAAACTATTTCATATAAACAACCATTTCTGCTTCTCCAAATTTTTCCATTTAAATTCACTTACTGCAAAATATTCAACAAACCTACCACATCACTGGTAGTATAACCCAAAAATATGCAAAAAAAAAAAGTTTAATGTTTTGCCTGTGCCTGAAGATGAGTTGGACAGTAAATAGTTACATCTAAATAGGATTCAGCCAAAAATCAAAATCAAAATAGTTCTAAAAAACAACTTCAATATCACTCGGCATGTCTTTTCCTACTGGAAGTCTTTCCATGTTCCCCATATGATGGGATGCAATTTTTCTTAGGACGTCCCAGCATATTCCTGAGAACTGGGGTCAGAGTCTTGTTGCTTGACACACTTGTGAATTCGAATTTCTTGTTAGGATAAAAATTATTAGTTTTGATGAGTTAAAATAAACCAGAAGATGTAATAGGACCATCTGGACCTGTTAGCCAGATGATGATCTAGATTAGGACTTAGTCTAGGGGGAACTGCCAGACCAGAAGACTTCACCAGAAGAGTCACCAGAAGACCCCACCAGAGGACTTCACCAGAGGACTCCACCAGAAGACTTCTCCAGATGAGATATGACCAGAGGCAGATGACATTCCCCAGACCAGACGAGTCCGGACCAGACGAGTCTGGTAGAACAAAAGATGCTCAGTTTGATCCCCTGACTCTACTGAGTATTCTGGTTCTTGACCAGATGAGGACCAGAAGACACCGAGGTTGCCTGGTGTTTGGTCCTGCCTTCTCTGGAGAGAATCAGAGATAGGCAGAGGAAGCTATTGACCGTTGGTGATTCAAATCAAGTCAACATGATCAGGATTGGAAAGTATTTGAAGATAATCAATCCAAGGATCCCACCAACCCAATCAATCAATTAGGGAATTGATTGATTGAGGCTTCCTTATATAGAGGATCTGATTGGATTAGCCCTCCAACGGCTAACCCTAATCCCCTCTATATATACAAGAGTGCAGTTCAAGAAAAAGCTCTAGAGACTCTACACGCGCATAAGTGATCCAAGCTTTTGATATTCATACCAAGCACTCTTACTGTTCATAATATTTATCTACTCTAAAGGAGTTATTGAACCACAACCTGTTCATCTATTAGACAAGGTTGTTGGCTGGTTGATCTTTAGATTGAAGTCAAATCTAAAGAGGCTGTCAGAAGGAACTGGTACTTCCCAATTCCAGTAAGTAAGTTTGTGAGTTGGTTGTTAGTGAGACCCCTTGGTTATAAGGGAGAGTGGACGTAGGATATTCAATCCGAACCACTATACATCTTGTGTTATTTATTGCTTTACTTTACTTTTTGTTTGTTGATTATTGGTATCTTGTAAAAGACTTTAGAAGACATTTAACTAAAGCTTCCGCAATTAATCTAACTAGTGGGACCAACAAGTGGTATCAGAGCAGTGTGTCCAACGACCACTGCTTTGTAAAGCTTTTGGTGGTCACCGGGCAGATCCATTGCTCTTTAGTGCTTTTGTTCAAGTTCTTGTTATTTCCCTAAATTTCTTATCAAAATGTCTGCAAAATCTTCTTACAAGAGCCGTAAGCTCCCAGAATTCTCTTTTGAGGATTACAGCCACTGGAGTTTCATGATGAGCAATCATCTTGGAGCTATTCACCACCGCATCCTAGATGTGGTTGAAAGTGGCCCCATACAATTTTACTGGACTCCCATTGATAGTGGCAGGTCAGAGTCCAGAGAAGAAACTAGCGACGCTGCAGAGGATAGAGTCCCCAGGCAGAAAATCCTCAAAAAGAAAGATGAGCTTGATAATGATGAGAGAAAGCTATATAACCTGGACCAGGTGGCAAGAACAGAGATCATCAACACTCTCACCAAGGAGGTAATAGAGAAGGTCAGAACCTGTGTCACTGCAAAGGAGATGTGGGACAAACTTGCACTTCTCTGCGAAGGAACAGAGAAGATTAAGGACAACAAGCTCCAAGCTGTTCAACACTCGTTTGACACCTTCAAGATGAAACCAGACGAGACCATTGACCAGCTGGACATGCGTCTCACAAACCTCCTGAACAAGGCTAGTGCCTTAGGTAAGACCTACTTTGAAAAAGAAATTAATAGTAAAATCTTGCGTTCACTAACAAGCAGGTGGAGAATTAAAGTCACTGTGATCAAGGACAACAAGGATCTCAACACTCTGGATCACCATCTTCTGTTGTCTGATCTCAAAGCTTACGAGTATGATCTTCAAGAGGAGGATCAAACAGAAGAGGTTTCCTCTTCTGGCCAGAAAGAAGTTGCATTCTCTTCAACTCTCAAGCCTGATGTAAAGCCAAAGGAGTCTACTGCAGATGACTTGAGCCTCAAGGAACAGGTAGCACTTCTAACTCGTAAATTAGATAAAATGAGTTCAAAGTATGGCAGGTACAAAAGGCATTGGAAGGAGTCTACCAGAGATAGGAAGAGTTCTTTCAAGCCTGCAGAGAAGGAGAAGACATCTGGAGACTCAAGGGAGACCAGATTCAGAACTCCAGAGAGGAGGAGAGATGACAACCCTGGCAGCTCTGGGAGATCAGATTATCAGAGGAGGGATGGTAGCTCTGGCAGACCTGACTACCAGAGGAGAGAAAGTAGTCCAGCCAGATCAGACTACAACCAGAGGAGGAGAGAGCCAAGTCCTAGTCCCAGAGGAGACAATGCCTGCTACACATGCAACAAGACTGGTCACTACAGTTATGATTGTCCTCAGCTTACTCCTAGGGAAAGAGAAGAGAAAAGAATCAAGAGAGACAGGAGATATGCAGATAAGAGAGCATTGCTGGCAGAAGCAGAGGAGGAGGATATTAGTTCCAGTTCTTCTTCTTCTGACTTTGGATCAGATGATGATGTGTGTCTCATGGCAGACATCACTGAGGTAAATGAAACTACTCTAGTTTTATCAAATTCCAAATGTACTGAATCCTCTAATTCATCTGGTAACTCCAGAGAGTTTGATATGCAACAAATGCTATCAGATCTCCAAAATTGTGTCCAACTTTGTCAAAAACTTGAGAAAGAGAATGGTAGGCTCAGAGCTGAAGTTCAATCTCTCTCTCATGAGCATAAATCCACCAGAGAACTCATGAAAGATCATTCCAAAGAAGTCTCTGAACTTCAGGATAAGATCACAGAAAGAGATACTCTGGTAGATCAACTCATGAAAGAAAAGACCTCTCAAGAAGATGAGATCACTGAACTCAGAGCCAAATACCAGACTCTTATCAAGGGAAAACAAGCTGCTCACAACATAGAGGAGATACCTATGCCCAGAGAAGCTCCTAAGATACCATCTGTTGTATCTATCATATCAGAGTCTTCTCAGCGCATCTGTGATAAGAGTGGTTTAGGATATTCTGGAATTTCCTCTAAAACTCATAAATACTTTTACAATAAAGACAAGTCTGTAAGAGCTGGTAAATTGGTAGAAATCTGGAATGATAAAGACTTAACTGGTAATGGTTACAAGGTGGTTCACAATTCTGATTGGAAAAGGAATCACTCTGTTAATCACATTACATATGGTCCAGAAGAGTTGACTGTTCTGGAAGAGAAGATGCTAGAGAATAAGTGTCAAAAAGGGGAACCATTAAAGATTGATGGTTCTGTGAACAATGAGTCCCAAGGAGTAGAAATTACTCAAATTGGAGGACCCCAGAGAAATCCTCAAAGGGAACCTAAACAGATTAGGGGACCTCAAAGGAAACACTCAAGGAAGGGGAATACCAATCAGAGTAACAACTACCAGAGAAGGAACAATGTTCAACAGAACCAGGTACCCCAGAGACAATTTTCTCAGAGGAATCAATTCCAGAATAGGTATACTCAAAGGAACTATAATCACCAGAGCAAGTCTAATTATCAGAACCAGAGGAGGTCTCCTAGACCCATCTATAGAAAACCAACTGATCTGGGTAGTTATGACACCAGAGATGGTTCTTCTAGGATGTACCCTTACAACCAGACCTTTAAGACCATGTCTTTGAGGCAGGCCATTCCAAAGGCCAGATTTGAGAAAAGGTACACCAGACCTGTTTATAGGAAAGGTGTCCTTATCAGACCAGTAGCTCAATATGTCATTGTCAGAGGACATGTTCTGGTAGATAGATTTGGAAGAAAGATAAGATCTCCTCATCCATCAAGGGATGATCTTTAACTATGGATTCCTACAAAACCTGCAACTAACCAATCAGGACCCAGCACTAGTAGGGGACCTAATTGATTTCTCTGCAGGTAGATAAGAGTCCATTGGAGAAAGGATTTTCAAGCAACCATGTCTGGTACATTGATAGTGGATGTTCCAAGCACATGACCTTCCAGAAAGATAATCTCCAAGATTTCAAGCCATTGAATGGACCAAGAGTGATGTTTGGTGATAACAACTATGGCGTCACCAGAGGAGTTGGAAAGTTGACCTTCAATGGAGTATCTGTAGATGAAGTTTACTACGTAGAAGGACTCAAGCATAATCTGCTTTCAGTATCCCAATTCTGTGACAAGGGATACTCAGTGAAGTTTTCTAGTGATTCATGCACTGTTTTCTCTTCTGATTATAATGATATTTTGCTAATTGGCTTGAGGAAGGGTAACATTTATCTTGCAGATTTTAACAGTTGCCCAAGAAATGCTTGCTTAGTTGCAAAAGGATCTGCAGAGAATAGCTGGATTTGGCACAAGAGACTGTGTCATCTTAACTTCAAGACACTGAATAAGATTGCCAGAAAAGGTCTCATTCGAGGTCTTCCTAATGAAGTGTTTAAGAAGGATCAGGTTTGTGGTTCATGCCAGAAGGGTAAACAACCCAAGACTTCCTTTAAGGATGTCCAGAGCACAACCACAACCAAAGTACTTCAACTACTTCACATGGACCTGTTTGGACCTGTTTCTCCTCTTAGTTTCAGTGGAAGGAAGTACACCTTAGTAATAGTGGATGACTTTTCAAGATACACCTGGGTAGTGTTCTTGTTTAAGAAAAATGAAACTATGACTAAGCTGCCAGAGTTCTTCAAGCAGATTCAGAATGAGCAGAACCAGAGCATAGTCAGAATCAGAAGTGACAAAGGAACAGAGTTTTTGAATTCACACATTGCAGATTACTGCAAGGACCATGGGATTTTTCATGAGACATCTGCTGCCAGAACACCCCAACAAAATGGAGTAGCAGAAAGGAGGAATAGGACCCTCAAAGAAGCTGCAAGAACACTTCTGGCAGAATACAGCACTCCACAGAGATTTTGGGCAGAGGCCATCAATACAGCTTGCTACACTCAGAACAGATGCCTGATTGCCCAGAGACATAATAAGACTCCATATGAGGTATGGAAAGGTAAAACCCCATCTGTTTCATATTTTCATGTTTTTGGATGTAAGTGTTTCATCCATGACAATGAGAAATCTAAATTAAGAACCTTTGATGCTAAAGCGGCTGATGGAATATTTTTAGGATATTCCAGCACCAGTAAAGCTTTTAGAGTTTTTAATAAGAATTCACTTTGTGTGGAGGAAACACCTCATGTTGTTTTTGATGAATCTACTTTTGAGTGCAAGGTGGAATCTAAGTCTTCAGATGAGACCCAGAATCAGACTACACCCTGAGTTATCAAAGTCAATCCACCTGTTCTTGATTCAGATTCAGATTCAGATTCAGATGATGACCCATCTCCTGGTTCTCTGAAGCAGAAGCCTTCACAAGGAGCAGAACCAGAAGAGGTTAGAACTCCTGTAGGGGGAAGCTCTTCTGCAGGTGGTGATAATCACCAAGTTACTGCAGAAGATGATCAACCAGGCAAGACCACGGGAAGGAGGACCCTGGTTGATCACCCCAATGACCTAATCCTTGGAGATCCAACTAAGGGTGTCCAGACTAGGAGAACTCTTAACTTAGCTGCCTTATTCAGTTGCTATGTGTCCTTGATTGAGCCTAAGAACATCAAGGAGGCACTGAAAGATTCAAATTGGATTATTGCAATGCAAGAGGAGTTGAATCAATTCACCAGACAGGATGTTTGGGAGCTGGTAGACAGACCAAGACATCAAAAGGTGATAGGCACTAAGTGGGTTTTCAAGAATAAGAAAGATGAGAATGATGTCATTACTAGGAACAAGGCAAGGCTAGTGGCTCAGGGCTATTCTCAGTCTGAAGGAATAGACTATGATGAGACATTTGCTCCTGTTGCCAGACTAGAAGCCATCAGATTGTTCTTAGCATATGCTGCTCACATGAAGTTCAAAGTATACCAGATGGATGTGAAATCTGCCTTTCTTAATGGGATTCTCATTGAGGAAGTGTATGTGGAACAACCTCCTGGTTTTGAACAAGGTGACAAGGTGTTCAAGCTTAAGAAAGCTCTTTATGGGCTGAAGCAGGCACCTAGAGCATGGTATGACACTCTATCTCAATTTCTTCTGGACAATGGTTTTACTAAGGGTAAGATTTATAGGACCTTGTTTAGGAAAGAAGAAGGAAAGGACATCCTTCTGGTCCAAATATATGTTGATGACATTATATTTGGATCCCCTAACAAGAAGATGTGTGAGAAGTTTGGTGAACTCATGCAGAGTCAGTTTGAGATGACCATGATGGGTGAGATGAATTACTTTTTAGGTTTGCAGGTTAAGCAATCAGAGAAGGGAATCTTCATTAATCAGGCAAAGTACACCAGAAACATGTTAGAGAAATTTGGAGTAGGATCTAGCAAAGGAGCCAAGATCCCTATGATGACAAATTTCAACATGGATCCAGATGAGTCTGGAGAGAATGTGGACCAGACTCAGTACAGAGCACTTATTGGTTCTCTTCTGTACCTGACTGCAAGCAGACCAGATATTACCTTTGCTGTTGGAGTTTGTGCCAGATTTCAAGCTAATCCCAAGAAAAGTCACTTGGAAGCAGCAAGGAAGATTTTGAAATATCTTAAGGGAACAGTGAACTTAGGCTTATGGTATCCTGCAGATGACAATTTAGAATTGAGTGGTTATTCAAATTCAGACTATGGTGGATGCAGAATAGATAGGAAATCTACAAGTGGAACATGCCAATTTTTAGGGAATAAATTGGTATCCTGGTTTTCTAAGAAGCAGACTTCAGTTGCTACATCAACAACAGAAGCAGAGTACATGGCTGCAGGGAGCTGTTGTTCTCAACTACTTTGGATTAGTCAACAGCTTAGGGATTACCAGATTAGAGCCAAGGATATTCCTATATTCTGTGATAGTAATAGTGCCATTGCAATTACCCAGAATCCAGTTCTTCATACCAGGTGTAAACATGTTGATATAAGGCATCATTTTATCAGAGATCATGTTGAGAAGAGAGATATAAGGATGGAAAAGATTGCAACAGAGAAGCAGAGAGCAGATATCTTAACCAAGCCTTTGGCTGAGACCAGATTCAGAGAGTTAGCCTTTGAATTAGGATTGTTGGATCCAGAGACAGATTTGTTTTAGGGGGAACATCAGAGAAGTATCCTTTATTTCTACTTTATTGCATATTCTTTATTTCGTTTAAAACTGACATACCTGCAGATTAGACATATCAGAGAAGATACCAGATGAGGTATGAACCAGGTGACACTTGTCCCAGATGAGGTGCTGAGTCAAATGTACAAAATCTTCTCTGACCAGGACCAGATAAGTTTCATCAGAGGAGATGTAACATGAGATTAGCTGTGGTATCATCTGGTTACAATATCAGGTGACAGGTATGGTTTCACTTCTCTGGCCTCTGATCATTGGGATACACTTTTCAAATTAGTAAGTACACTCAAAACCCTTCAACTTCGGAGTGTATTTAAGACTAGGGTATAGGGCCTAGGCAATCATTTCGCTTTTTCCCTTGACTGCCACAAAAACCCCTTTATGCCCAGTCCCAATGACTATGCCAACGCACCAGATTAAATCTGTATCTCGCCTTTCATCATGTCCATCATATTTAATCACTGTGCAAAATGTCAATCAATTCAAAAATTGATTTTGTTCCCTAATTTAATTTTGGTATTACACGCGTTCACACTTCATTTATTACTCAAGCCACGCGTATTACCCTACTTAAATCTAATTTTCTTACAATCTTTCCTTTCACGTTTTCATACTTTCAAACCCTAACCTCTCTCTGCAAAGTGTTTTCTCTCTTTCTCTCTCTCCCACAGATATGGCTCCCCCGTGTAATTTTGACCATGAATTGATGATGAAGAAACTGAAAACGGAGATGGTGGTTGACTTCTACACCACCAAGAACTCGTCTGCACTTGCTATTTTGGAACTTTTGAGGAGATCCGGCGTTGAGAAGTTGATCTCCACCATTCCCAGAGATTTTCGTACTCTTGACGGTTATGCGGCCCAGTTTTTGGTTCGCATGAAGATCAATAAAGACCATATTTCTACAAAGATTGACAGAGAAGATTTGGTGTTTTCCAAGCATGATTTATGTGCCCTGTTTGGAAACATTTCGGCGGAAGGAGTGGATCCTTTAACCTACAAGGAAGATGATATTGTGGGTTCCTTCAAACTGTTTGCTCGTTCCTCTTGCCAGAATATCATGAAGGGATTTCTGGATAAGCATCTGAGGCAAAAGTACAAGGTACTTTTTGACATAGTTGTTAAGGTGTTGATGTGTGAAAATCACAGCACAGATGCGATCTTTAATGGAAGAATGTGTGTGATGAGAGCTTTGTATGACGGCGTCCAATGCAATTGGGCAGAATTCTTTTGGGGCGTCTTGAGGAAGAATAAGGTGAAAGTTAACAAGAAAGCTTGTCCCTCCCAGCCAGGGGAGATGCAGTTTTATTTCACTGCTAATGTTTTGTTGGGTACGAAACTTACCTTAATTTTGGACTCCTTGCTTCCAGAGAAGAGATGGAAGGATACTTGGTGCAAAGGATTTCACAAGTCTAAGGTGCTATTCTCAAAGGATGGTCCCCTTCATGGCCATCCTGATTCTGATGGAGAAGAAGCCATCCCTGCCCCTCCTCTTCAGGCAGTACCCTCTACTGCAAAGGGGCAGAAGCAGCAGCCAAGGCAGAAGGCCCAGAAGAAAGCTGCTGGTGCAACTGGTTCCTCAACCATTGCCTTTTCTGGTTCCTCGGAGGAGGACCAGATTCCCCTTCTTAACATTCTTAAGAAGAAGGGTGGTGATGATGATGAAGTTGTTAAGGCTGGGGCAGCCAAGCGGAAGAGGCCGGTGGAGGCCAAGAAGAAATCTGCCAAGAAGCCAAGGACTGGCAGAAGAGCTCCCAAGAAAACCCTCCTGGTGGATGAGCCCATTGACTTGAAGCGACTACACTAGCTTCTACTAGTAGCTACCCCGCAAGAGTACGGGTTCACTGTAGTATGGGCAAGTATAGGGACCAAGTATTATCGAACCCAAGAGATGGTGTATATGCGAATAGATCCCTGAAGATCTACGCGTCGTAGTTAATATGAGTGTAATGTTTTTGGGTTTTTGAAAGATTAATTAAAAGACTGAAATAAACTAAGTAAACTAAAATACTAAAGCAATTAAATTAACTAAGGGTTGTGTTCTAATGAGAGATGGTGATGCTTAGGATAGGAATCCCTACGTATACTAACGGAGCAGGTACATAATCAAAGTAATAGTGACAAACAAGAATTAACCTAAGTATAAGAATGCAAGGTGAAAGCTCAAGATTCTAAACCCTAATACTTTACCCTAACACTCGACTTCACAAATCTACTAACGAGTTACTAGATTGTGCTTAATTAATGAGACCCTAATTTAACTAAGGTGATGCGGTCGTCCTCCTTCGCTAAACCGGTAAATGAATTAACCTTTCCTAAACCTTCTCGTTAATACTACTACTTGTTATTGAGTGATGCGGTCGTCCTCTCTCTAACACTTTCGTACTAAATTTAAAGGTAAAGTTCAGATTAATTATAAGAATTCATTAATTAAGAGAATTAAAACTAACGTCACAAACTACCCTAATTATGTACCCGCATCCTACTTCTACGAGTTCATCCTAACCTAAGCATGCAAGGGTTTTAGCCGGACATGGTTGTAACAAACATCAAAGCAAACGAAGAAACAACGAACATAAACATAACGAATTGAACGAAGAAAATAAGAAACATGAACTAGGGTTTAAAAAGAGATAAATGCGAAGAACTGAAATTGAATTAATAAAAACAAAATTTAAACGTGTTCAAAGTAACGAACTAATGAAAAGAAACTAAGAACTGAAAAGAAACTAGAATTCGCATGAAAAACCTCAACAAAACGTAAATAAAGCTTGTTCCTCTTCAAAAACTAAGTCTAAAATTATTTCTAAAAGTCGGGGATCGATGTTGTGTCTTCAAAACGTGTTTGGAAGAGGTATATATAGGCACGGGTCGAAACGGGAGTTAATGGGCCAAAAATACGCATCCGGAGGCAAAAATCCATGGGCGCTCGAGCAAAACGCTCGAGCGGTCCCGCTCGAGCAGTGTAGCTCGAATGACACAATCGCTCGAGCGGTTCCGCTCGAGCTGGTCGAGCGTTGAAATCATTCTGCATGTTTTGGGCGCTCGAGCGATTCGCTCGAGCAGTGGCGCTCGAGCTGCTCGAGCGCAAGAAAGTTTCTGTACGTTTAGGCGCTCGAGCAATGCGCTCGAGCGGGGGCGCTCAACCTAGTCACTCGAGTGACTTCTAACTCCTCCCAAGTGATACTTTTCCTCGTCCGCACTAATACCAATCGTATTTCTTCAATATCTTCTCATCCGGGCATCCGTTTGAGTCGATTCAAAGTCCTACGAACTCCGTTTTTCGTCCTCTATTCACCTATGAGCATCAAAGAGACAAATTCATCAATGTGTAGAAATAATGCTCAATTGACTCTAAATACTCTATAAACTCGACCAAAACTAGGGTGTTTCTAGCTACGAATCATGACAATTTCACGCCTAATCAATGAGCCATCAGAGGAAGAAGAGGAAGAGGAGGTTGAACCTCTTAAGAGGAAGCCCAGGGCCAAGAGGGCAATTCTACAGGATCCTGACTCTGGATCTGATCTTGGTGAGGCCCTGGAGAGAGCTATTGATGAAGCTTCCCAGATTATGGAGGATACTCCAGAGCTCGTTGTGCCTGCTGGTGATGACCCAGCAGAGGTAAACCCTTTCTTACCCTCCTCTACTTCCATTGATCTCGTCTCCCCCCCTACCTCCCCACCAGATACTCAAACACATCCCATCTCATCTGCTCCTGGTGTTCCTTCTTTCTCACCAGAGCAGACTCTCCCAGACACACCTACATTCTCTACCTCAACCATTCCTCAAACACCCTCTCCCCCATCTTCCCATATACCTCTAAACACAAACCACTCTCCCCCACCTTCTGTACCAGAGGTACCCTCAACCTTTTCTGGTGCAGAAATCCCTCCTACAAACACTTCCACCTCCCAGATACCTCCTACACCTTCTGTACCAGATGTTCCATCATCTTCTGGTGCAGAGCAACCCATTCCTACACCCTCTACTTCACAAAATCCTAACCCTCCCCAAACCCATACAGACCAGGACCCAACCATGTCTATGGCTCTGGGATTCGTTGGCCCTCCCCCTTCTCCTACCTGTTTAACCAGCGATGATAGTGAAGATGAGGAAGCTTCACTTGAGCCTGCAGACTTAACACCTTCCTCCTCTGCCTCTGGGCCCAAACCATTCACTTTCTCATCTGCAGAAATGGGTCCCATTAGGCAGAGTATGAGTGTAAGTGCTCAGCTCTGGCTAAGAGAGCATTTCCCAGTTCTTCTGGAGCACTCACCACTTCTGGCAGACCTTACTGATGCCAAGGTCTGGAGCAAGGCCAGACTTGAAGATGTGGAGGACCTAATGTTGTTGCTTGAGGAAATGGGTCCCTCCAACTTCACTGCTTGGGAGATTGAGCTAAAGCAGAGAATGAATATTCAGAACCCAGCAGAGCTGGAGACTCCTGGTGCTGCTAAAGTCTTGATTCGCACCCTGCTCATCCAGAGAGGAGTAATGCTCACTCCAGAGGGCCCCACTTACAAGTTTGGTCCTCATTTTGTCTTTCCTCCAGAGCTATATTCAGATGAGGAAGACTTTGAGATGTGTCCTGCCGTGCTCCAGAAGATGAAAGCTTTCTTCAATGAGAAAATCATGCAGATTGGGCGCTTTTCAAAAGCTATTCAACATATGGCCCCTGCCATGATAGAGCACCAGATCAAGCATGAGAGGAGAATCTTTCTGAAGCAATTAAAGTCTTCTCTGGCAGAAGTAAAAGCTTCTTTTAAGGCTAATGGCTTATTTGTCAAGCTGGATGTCATGCACAGCCAGAAGCAGCTGCAGGAGCACGTGCTGGAGCAGTTGAGACCTGTCTCTGTGCTCAAAGTAGAGATGGCCAGCCAGATGATTCAAACTGCAAAGCTGAAAGACTCCCTCCAGGAGATGTTGGAGAAGCAAGAGAGACTTGTTGCAGAGTCTAAAGCTTACCTGGAGGAGGCCAAGCAGCTGTGTGATCTTCACTCTTCCTCCAACACTGCCTTGCCTGATCTTATAAGGCAGGTAGTGGAGCCCCTCCTTGATGAAGTTAAAAAGGGGGAAGAGAAGGCCAGAACTGATCTGGCGAAGACCACCAATGAAACCCTCTTCAGCCATGGAGCTCGTCTGGACCTGCTGGAGAATACTTTGGCCCAGGCTGAGTTGCAGAAGAAGAAGAAGGAAGAGCTCAAATCCCTTTCCATGGCTAAGCAGCTTGCTGCAGAAGAGGAGTCCGAAGCAGAGCAGGATCCAATTTCCATCTCTGGACCTGCAAAGAGGAAGATAAGGAAAGTGAAGAAGAGCTTCCTTGAATCTGTGGTTGAAGAAGCAGAGAAGAGATTCAAGGAAGAGTCGCCTGAAGAGAGGCAAGCAAGGATAAGGAAAAACATAGATGAAGAGCAGAGGCTCCGATATGTTAGAAGGCAAAATAAGAAGAACAGAGAAGCTGGTGTTTCTTCTGGTGCCAGTGGTTCAAGCCAGAAGAGAAAAGGGTCTGTTGAAGTCATGAACATCCTCCCTCTCAGGACAGAAGGGTCTTTTGACTCAACTGTTCCTGTGCCTTTGATAGAAAAATGGAGAGAAGCCAAGACTCTCTGGTTCATTCAACATTACATCCAGAGACCTCCACCAGAGGATGATGCTCTCATCAACAGGACTTTCCATTCTTGGATGCAGGCATATGATGCAGATTTGTACAAGCAGTTGATGGATTCAACTATTGAATTCAACCTGGAAGTCACTGCTCCTGAGTTCCATTTTCTCAACACTCCAATGGCAGGAGACCAGGTTGATTGGGCTGAGCTTAAGAAATTGTACAAGACCAAGGTGTTGGTGAACTTCACTCCAACATCTTCTGCAGAGTTGAAGACCGTCCAGGATAGGTTTCTGGATTGGTTTCTGGTGCCTAAAGACAACAGAAGATATGCATAGAATAGGACCTGATCTTCAATGTAATTTGTAATCATATTTGTCCTTATTATCAATGAAATTCATATCTTCTCTGTTCTAAAGACAACCTCTTGTTGTCTTAATTGTTTGCCTGATAAGATCTATTCTAAGGTCTTATCCTTTATATATTTTCTTGCTTAAGTTCATTATTCTTGATCAGTTCTGGTATGTTTTAACTCCATCAAAAAGGGGGAAATTTTTAGGATAAAAAGTGTTAGTTTTGATGAGTTAAAACAAACCAGAAGATGTAATAGGACCATCTGGACCTGTTAGCCAGATGATGATCTAGATTAGGACTTAGTCTAGGGGGAACTGCCAGACCAGAAGACTTCACCAGAAGAGTCACCAGAAGACCCCACCAGAGGACTTCACCAGAGGACTCCACCAGAAGACTTCTCCAGATGAGATATGACCAGAGGCAGAGGACATTCCCCAGACCAGACGAGTCTGGTAGAACAAAAGATGCTCAGTTTGATCCCCTGACTCTACTGAGTATTCTGGTTCTTGACCAGATGAGGACCATAAGACACCGAGGTTGCCTGGTGTTTGGTCCTGCCTTCTCTGGAGAGAATCAGAGATAGGCAGAGGAAGCTATTGACCGTTGGTGATTCAAATCAAGTCAACATGATCAGGATTGGAAAGTATTTGAAGATAATCAATCCAAGGATCCCACCAACCCAATCAATCAATTAGGGAATTGATTGATTGAGGCTTCCTTATATAGAGGATCTGATTGGATTAGCCCTCCAACGGCTAGCCCTAATCCCCTCTATATATACAAGAGTGCAGTTCAAGAAAAAGCTCTAGAGACTCTACACGCGCATAAGTGATCCAAGCTTTTGATATTCATACCAAGCACTCTTACTGTTCATAATATTTATCTACTCTAAAGGAGTTATTGAACCACAACCTGTTCATCTATTAGACAAGGTTGTTGGCTGGTTGATCTTTAGATTGAAGTCAAATCTAAAGAGGCTGTCAGAAGGAACTGGTACTTCCCAATTCCAGTAAGTAAGTTTGTGAGTTGGTTGTTAGTGAGACCCCTTGGTTATAAGGGAGAGTGGACGTAGGATATTCAATCCGAACCACTATACATCTTGTGTTATTTATTGCTTTACTTTACTTTTTGTTTGTTGATTATTGGTATCTTGTAAAAGACTTTAGAAGACATTTAACTAAAGCTTCCGCAATTAATCTAACTAGTGGGACCAACATTTCTCCATTTTGGGAATTGGTTGTATGACATTCATATAACACTTCCGATAGGTGGTGACGAGAAATGAATGATCAACAACATCAGACAAAGGGAAGTTATACATGGTTATAACAAGGGCTGCATGAGAGCAGGAGAATCCAGTTATCTGCCATTGACAGCAGGAACAACTCTTGTTTGCTATGTCCATCACAACAGATGGTGATGTTTGGACTTCAAATTTTTCATTGCTACTCTGAACAACCTTTCAGGATCGGGAACAATCTTGCTCGTATTCCCACATCGAGTCCTTAATGGGGCAAAGCAGGGTGTTCCAATCATCACTTGCAGCTTTCCTCTCCATGTGCCACCTGCCCACCTCTGTATACAAACAACAGAATTAGAGATAGTATAATGCAAAACTAGACACCAGGCATGAGGTGGAAAAAAGAATGTAGACATGAGCATATATCATTTAAGTAAAAGATATGGTAATAACCTGATCTAATGTGATCAATCAGAAGAGTGATGGGATAACCCCTAGCTTCCTTCAACCACACATTTAGTGATTCAGCTGTGTTGGAGGTCATCTCACCGTACCTTGTTATATGAGTGAAGTGTGCAACGACCCACTTCTCTTTTGGCAGTATAAACAACCATCTTTCTGCGCTTTCACCCCCAAGTTCCTTGAATGTAGCGATCTTCTCATCAAATATCCGTACATTGGTAGTGTATGCACATTCTTTAAAAATATCGGCTAATCTGTGACGCTTTGCTTTACGAATGCCACCACCAAATTTACCCCTAAGATTGGTCAAGAGATGGAAGAGGCAGAAGAAGTGTAGAGGTTCATCAAAAACAAGTGGAAAGGCAGCATCAACCCACAATTGCGGTCTGAAATGTAGAAGATTTCCTTTTCATATTTGCAGGTGTCACGCAGTTTAGTGAGGAACCATTTCCAGTTGACCGTGTTCTCCACAGATACAACCCCAAAAGCAACTGGGAAAAGCCCTAAAACAATGTATTCATGTGTAAAAATGCTATTGAATCTTGTGAACACATTATTAAACTGTTAAACAAATTACCGTTGTTCCCGTCTTTTGCAGTTGTTGTGAGTAGTATCCCCTTAGCACGGCCATGGAGGAATGTTCCATTAAGGAACAACATAGGGCGACAACTTTTGAACCCTTTTAAACAGGCATCAAAGGCCACAAATAGTCGTTGAAAACGGTTTGTGAGTGGGTTAACTTCAATATCAAACATACTTCCTATATAAAAAACAGAAAAATAGGACTAAATCAATACATTCCAGTACACATTAATCCACACACAATGAGAGGATACATCAGTTTACAGCCGAACATGAATTATATATTGCC
Organism: Ballota nigra; assembly: GCA_947034835.1. Lineage (NCBI taxonomy): Eukaryota > Viridiplantae > Streptophyta > Magnoliopsida > Lamiales > Lamiaceae > Ballota > Ballota nigra. Next base: position 54,299,263 of record OX344723.1, on the reverse strand, counting down.
ACAAGAATATATGCAACAATAGATTATAGTAAACAGTGAAAATATATAAGTAACAAAAGGTTCCTGCTCTTACCGGGATTAGTTCGTTTGACAGCATCGCCATACCACCTAAGATTGTCGTATGAATCTTGGAATGATCCAAATATCTTGTCTCTGGCCCACTGGGCAGTACGCCACGCACTGTGATATTGTATGTTGACACCATAATTGATTCTTAACAGATGAACAACAGATTTGCCACTAATGTTCGGTTTAGATCTAACCTCGTGCTCAACAAGTTCACTTATTAACTTGGGTCCAAGCCTATTCCTATTGCTGCAACTAACCCTTCCAAGGCATGAGTGAACAAAATTCTCATTGTAAATTTCAAAGGACATGTTAGCTTTATTACATCTGGCCCTAATAAACCACCCACATCCTAGTGCCACCTTGGCACCACACACTACATAAATATAATTGGAATCATTCCTTACGTAGTCAAAGATAAAACCCACCCTTGTAGCATGCAATGTTTGCGGAATCCAACAACACCATCAGGGAAAACAGAGCCAATTCCTTGATCCATAGAGTGTTGCCACTGATCGGATAGTAAAGTATTCCTAGTTGTGACGAGATTGATATTATATGATGGCAAGCTACATACACCGCTAAACTCTTCTTGACCCCCAAAAATTCTCCTATTTTTAGCACACCTAAATGGTAATTTAGTCTGCTTCATGATCTTATTAGGTGCTACTAAAGTGGGACTATTCAAATCATCTAGGCCAAAACTAAATTTGGGAATAGACTTACAACAAGGAGTGCAATCGATGGCAACGTTGGAAATGACATTGGAGAAACTAAGGTTTGAGTCTACATGGGAGGGCTGGAAACTTGAGAAACAATAACGTGTACAATGTTCTGGGAAGTTAATTTGCATATCGAAATCATATTATTCAAATCGCTATCAGATTCTAGCACACAATTGTTAATTGGCCCAACTGAATAACGACAAATGGAGTCAATATTGTTCAATTCGAACCACATACCTTGGATTTCAACTATGAAATCTGCGAATTTGGGCAATTCAGGGAGCTTCAAAACACGACACTCACCGTTAAATGATACCGAAACAACGACTTCCATTGCCTATAAAAAGCAAACAAAAATGGTAGAGTGTTTTTTGCGTGAAATTCTAGTGAAAAAAATCGAAGAGGATTTTTTAATTGTGAGAAATAAAAACCCTAATTCAAATATGAAATATTACCTCCAGTCTCCAACAATTTGAATTTGAAAAAATTTGGTACAGTTGATTGGACGTATGAAATGAGGGAAAAGCCAGAGAAAAGAACTCCATAGCCGTGTGTGAGAGGAGGGGGGAGAAAGGTGACGAATATACAACTATTAAAAGGTACATGGGCATTTATGGTAAACACTAAACTTTATGTAGTATAGATAAAGGATAATGCACCTATTATAAACCCAAAATGCAATTGATAGTGTATGGGAATAAAAGATGAATTTATGTACTAGGGACCAATTATTCCTTTTTTTTTTTTACAAAATTTTACTATCCAAAAGATATTGCCACTGAAATGCATATTATTCCCAATTTTTTTTGCCATGAAATGCAATATCTTACCATGTATAAAACAATAATAGATATTTTTGGAATAAATACTTTTGCAAAATATTTATATATGCTAATTTTCTAAGAGGATATTGAAATATTTTGCAAAAGATATTATCACGTAAAAGATGGCAAAATTCCCAAATATTCTTCAATACCATATCTTACTATGGATAATAGATTATAACATTAATTTTTTCTTGGACAAAATTTTACTACCCAAAAGATATTGTCACTGAAATAACACATTATTTTCAAAAAATCTTGTCATGATATACAATATCTTACCATGTATAATACTATGATACTGAAAATTAGCAAAAAAAAATTCAAAATACATGTATACATGAAATGTTTAGGATGGAATTGAATTTTTTTAAATAATTTAAATTGTCGTTTAATATTATATCGAAATTACAAGATATTTAAAATAAAAAATATTTATATTTATAATTTGAAAATAAAAATAATATTTTTTTCCAGTCCGCGAAATTCGCGGGGATACACACTAGTTATAATATATTTCCAAACCTCTTCAAGGTGATGTGTCAACACCACCTTATTCTAAGGATGAGGTGTCATGTCTCAAATCTCTCCATTTCTAAATATTGTCCTCTCATTAAAAGTTGGTTTATGTTTTGATCCCAACCATTCATTTTATATGATTAAATTTTAGCCATCGATCAATAAAAGGGTTATTTACTCATCATATTCTGAAATTGTCATATTGAATACGTTCTCTTAGTCGTCTTCCTCCTCCAACGTCTGTTGTTTCGCCTCTCACGCCACCTCTCACGGTGCTGCCTCTCGATCACTGTCGACGCCACCCCTCTCTCGATCGATGTCGCCGCTGCCTCTCTCTCGATCGCCGCCGTCGCCGCCTCTCTCGATCGCTACCGCTACCGCCGCCTCTCTGTCGATCGCTGCCGCTGCCACCGCTGTCTCTCGCACACTAGAAATCCCTGAATTTTTCGTGCAAATCATTTCAACTCTCTCATCAATGGAGAATCCGTTGGGGCTTCTCAGAATCCGTGTGAAGAAATGTATTTTGTTCCTCTCCTTCCTTCCTTCTCTACGGCTTCTCTCACTCACTTTTCCCTAAATAGTTATTGCTAGCACCTCCTCCCTCGATTCTAATATGTAGTATTCACTCAAGCAGATCTTTCCATGGTTGGCTGAGTTTCAATTGGAATTATTTAATGGATTTTTATTTCCGGTATGAGTTCTTATTCTCTATGAAGGTAGTTAATTATTTACAGGGGGTTTCACAAATTCCCACTTCGAACAAACTTAACTGGCACATAAATCTAGCAAGAGAGATAGAAAGATCACACGTGATAAGTGATACAATCACTTGCTCAAATAAATTATTTTTATAACACTAATCGCACACAATACAAGTATCAATGATTTTGTAACTGGAAGAATCCCAATTTTTTTTCTTTTCCTGTGACATGGAAAGAAATAAAAGAATTTGATTACATAACAAAGGTTTGGTCTCTATTCTTCTCTCTCATTTTAGTCTCCTTTGAAATATGTAGTGCAGGTTGCTGATTTTACCTCTCTATTGTGGATAAAAAATCGGCGCCTGGACTGTTATTTATAGGTAACACATTCAATTGTTTCCCTAATATATAAGAAGTTATTGAGAAATTTAATGAGTTTCATGGGATGAATTTATGAGCGTTCAGGGTACAACTTGGAGGCAAAGAAGGTGGAATTGTTCACCGGGAATTTGATGAGGCTATCATACCTCCTACTTTGGTGAGTGGTAGTTCAGATGTAAACAATTATATTATTTCTATTGTTTCGTTTTATCAATTATGAAGACATGACGTGTTGATTATTTATTGAATTTTAATCCTTATAATTGAAAACCGGGTATTTATGTGAAGTTCAGCCCTTCTCCATCCTCTCCTAAGTTATATTTGCCCGAGTTATTTCGCGTACAGTTACTCATTCTTTGTTGATAATTTTTTATATGAATATGCACAATATATTTGTATGAAATCCTGCCGCAGACAATTACTTCTATATTAATATTTGTCGTTACTTCCCCTATTTTTCTCTATTAATGACTTTTCTTTGTACCGCATCTATGCCCTGTCCTCTGTTAATTGTTTACGCTAATTTTCCGAAAGCCTAAACAAAAGACTAAATCTTCTAGCAGTTAGACAGTTTGAAGAGGTGTGTGAGTATTGATTGATATAATTTTATTTTATATTTTATTTTCCCCTTTCACAACTTTTTTAAACTTTTCAAAGTGTTTGGTTAAATGATTTTGAAGTTATACTATAACTTCATCACTGCAGAGTCATGGTTTGGAGAAATATTAAAAGAGTATGCGACTTTCCTTCGACAAGGTATCATGCTGATAAATCTCATAACCGAATTTGAACATCTAATATGATATTGAATGTTTTATTTTCTACAAATATTTGCATTTTTCTCAGTTGAATGTGCTCCTTGCCACAACAAAGACTAAGAAGCAGAACAAGCCCTCTACTTTGCTCTACAAGTTCGTCATGAAGAAAGTGTTCCATCGTATGGCTAAGGCTGTTTCAAATCGGGTATAATATATTTTGCTTTACTCTTATTTATTTGCTTCCACACAGTAATTGCATTATTCATTGTTGAGAAGTAATATTCGGAAATGATGAGGATAATTAAGATTTTCTATTATGATTAAATTCAGTGTTCTTTTATGTAGGCGTCGTCTCGCTGCTCTATTGCAGCCGGCCCGCCTAGCCCAGCGTCGTCATTCCTCCATCTAGTCCAACGCCTTTGTTCCTCCGTCTAGCCCAACGCCTTCATTTCTCCGCTTAACCCAGCGCCGTCTTTCCTCCGGCCAAGATAAACTCCGGATCCCTTTGCACATATGCATTTTTGTATTAGTGCGATCTTAATTATGGATTCTTCAAGTGATTTGTATTTTGAATTAATGTGGTTTTTTTGTTGGTATGATTTAGGGCTTGTGTGGACTTGCTTCGTGGAAGGCATAATCCGCGTGAAAGCTTAAGTGTCGAGCTGATCCGACACCAAGTTTGAGATATGACGACTATGCCGGGGCAGCTTATATGGGAAATCATGAAGAAAAAACAATTAATTTTTGGTGAAATAGTTTGGTAATTGAACCGCTAGCGTAAAGTTCAGCAAGGAGTCTAACAATCTCTACAATGTGCACTCCTGCAAGCATTCATGTCTGTTCAAATAATTTTTTTTTTTACTATCGCATCTACCATTACTCGATTTGCTTGAGCTTTGTGATTAATGTTGTTCCTAGGAATTAGTTCATAGCAATAACTGATTATTGAATTTAGATTTTGATACTGGATCATCCATCAAGTATATACTAGGATCTAAGTGTATGACATGTGATTGTTATCGAGAAGTAAACATATAAAATCATGCAGGGACATGTCGTAAAACACAAACCAAAAGAATATATACAAGACAAAAGGAACAAAGGAAGGAGAAAGAAAAGAAAAACACATGCGTGGCCTAGGACATGATTTTGATACTGGAAACAGGTGTTAGAACAGCTTTTTCATCTCCGTATAGATGGGTGCTGCTATTGATATACTTCATATTATTAGTATTATTATAGTTTAGTCTTTCAATTTAGGCTATTGAATAAATTGGCATGTGGGCTTCATTACTAGAGCTTTAGTTAGACTGTTAGGCATTTGATTAAAGTCCCTATATATTGTTCTACTTTACTTAGAGGGGGCGTCTTTTGATCATTGAATATTAAATTGGCTTCAACATGGAAATTCGGCCTTTTGGCTCGGGACGGGGTTTATCCCGTAATAGTGTTCAGTTGTAAGGTATATTGGCAATGTTCTCTTCCGAAAAAATCTTCTATTATTTATTTAATTCTCTCTTCTTTTTACAGAATATATTAGTTTTCAATTGACAGGGTAATCTTGATTAGACGTGAAATTGTGATGTTTTGTAGCTCGATTAGTTCATATTTTGAGCGTTTTTTATGAGTATTTAGAGTTACTTGAGTAAAATTTTCATAAACTCATCAATTTGCCTTTTGGTGTTCATATTAGAAAAGAGGGCAAAAAATGGAGTTCATAGGACTTTGAATCGACTCAAACGGACTCCCGGATGAGAAGATATGAAAGAAATACGAAAAATATTAGTTCGAGCGAGGAAAATTATCAATTAGTGCAAAAGGAAGAAGCACTCGAGCACAGGGTGTGCTTGAGTAAAGGTGCTCGAGCGCCCCAAATACACTATGGACGAGAGGCGCTCGACCTGAGTGCGCTCAAGCGCGGGGCGCTCGAGTGGGAGCCCTCGAACGGCTATAGCAAGCTGTGAAGACCAAGCACTCGACCTGAGAGTGCTCGAGCACGAGGCGCTCGAGTGGTGGAGCTCGAGCTATTATTACGCTCTGTGACAAGGAGGCGCTCGACTTGAAGGTGCTCGAGCGCCAGGCGCTCGAGCGAGAGCCTAGCTCGAGCGTCCTGGGTGATTTTTGGCCCATATCATATAAATACCCATCTCAAGCCTATTTTTAGATATTTAGACTCGATTTTCAAAGGGAAAGAAGTTTGGGACGTGATTTTGAGAGTTTGACAAGGATTTCAAGTTTGTAAAAAAGGTTTTTATCATACGGATTCGTTAGAACAATTAATACTTTGCACGGCTTGGATTTTTCTTTTAGTTCTTGAATTCATTGATATATTAAGACCTAATTTAAGATTTAATAGATTTATTTTCATATTTGATTCAAATACTTTCATAGATAGTTTATGTTCTTGATTTTCTTGATTTTTTTAATTATGTGTATGATCGTTGATCTTGTTATTGCTTTTATTCTTGTAATCACCATGTTAGGCTAAACCCTTGTATGCTTAGGATAGGATGAACTCGTAGAATTAGGATGTTGGTACTTAATTAGGATAATTCATGACGTATAGTTTTAATTCTCTTAATTATTGAATAATTCTAATAAACCTAGAATAATCATAGAATTAAGTACAAAAATTGTTAAAGAGAAAACGACCATATCACATTTTAATAACGAATAGGCTTAAGGAGAGAGTTTTTGAAGGGGTTTATAATCAACCGGTTTATCTAGGGAGGACGGCCAAATCACCTTAGTTAAATTAGGGTCTCAATAATTAAGCTCAGCTCATATAATATAACTAGTGGGTTAGTGAAGTAAGTTGTTAGAACTAAGTATTGGAATTAATTCCGAGCTTTTATTTTTTTCAATTCTTTGTGCTAGATTAGGGAAGTTGATTGCCTAGTTTATAGTACACTTAGGGTTTTAACTTGAACATCACAATTATTTTAGTTACCGTACTGATTAGGCGTGAAATTGTCATGATTCGTAGCTAGAAACGCCCTAGTTTTGGTCGATTTTATTGAGTTTTTAGAGCCAAATGAGTACTATTTCTATACATTGATGAATTTGTCTCTTTGATACTCATAGGTGAATCGAGGATAAAAATGGAGTTCGTAGGACTTTGAATCGACTCAAACGGATGCCCGGATGAGAAGATATCGAAGAAATACGATTGGTATTAGTACGTGAGAAGAAAAGTGTTAGTTGCAAGGAAGGAAGGCCCATTCGAGCATCATCACTCGAGCACCATCGCTCGAGCAACGTAGGTCGAGCGCTCCAGACTTAAAGAACATTTTTGCCGCTCGAGGGGCACAGCTCGAGCGCCCCGCTCGACCTCTTGAACCATTCGAGCAACGCAGCTCGAGCGCCCCGCTCGACCTATTGAATCATTCGACCAAAAAAGGTCGAGCGCCTCCGCTCGATCAGGACGGCTCGAGCGCTTCCGAGGCTTATTTTCCAAAGTTCGTTTTCGGCCCATGAGATCCCGTTTCGACCCGGTGCCTATATATACCTCTTCCAAACATGTTTTGAAAAGGGTCCCGAACTTTAGAAATCACTTTTAGACTTAGTTTTTAGAGAGAGGAAGAGGAGAAGAACGAGCAAGCTTTACTTACGTTTTGTTGAGGTTTTTCGTACGAATTCTTAGTTTCTTTTCATTAGCTTGGTTACTTTAAACGCTTTGAACTTCGTTTTAGTTAATTAAATTTCAGTTCTTAGAATTATTTTCTTTTAAAACCCTAGTTCATGTTTCTTATTTTCTTCGTTCAATTCATTATGTTTATGTTTGTTGTTTCTTCTATTGCTTTTATGTTTGTCAAAGCCATGTCCGGCTAAAACCCTTGTATGCTTGGGGTAGGATGAACTCGTAGAAGTAGGATGTGGGTACGTAATTAGGGTAATTCGTGACGTGAGTTTTAATTCTCTTGATTAATGAATTCTTATAATTAACCTTAACTTTACCTTTGAATTTCGTATGAAAGTGTTAGAGAGAGGACGACCGCATCACTCAATAACAATTAGTAGTATTAAAGAGAAGGTTTAGAAAGGGTTAATTCATTTACCAGTTTAGCGAATGAGGACGACCGCATCACCTTAGTTAAATTAGGGTCTCATTAATTAAGCACAATTTGTTAACTTGTTAGTAGATTAGTGAAGTCGAGTGTTAGGGTAAAGTATTAGGGTTTAAAATCTTGAGCTTTCATCTTGCATTCTTTTACTTAGGTTATTTCTTGCATGTCACAGTTATTTTAATTATCGTACCAACTCCGTTAGTATACGTAGGAATTCCTATCTTAAGCATCATCATCATTTATTTGGAAACACATTTTGATTCTTAGTTTAATTTTGCTTTTTTCATTCCTAGGATAATTTAGTTTTAATTAATCTTTCCAAAAAACCCAAAAAAACATTTCACTCATATTAACTACGACGCGTAGATCTTCAGGGATCTATTCGCATACACACTTTCCCTTGGGTTCGATAATACTTGGTCATTATACTTGCTCATACTACAGTGAACCCGTCCGCTTGCGGGTAAGCGACTAGTAGAAGTTAGTGTAATTCGCTACAAGTCAATGGCGATGTTGCCGGGGATGGCGTTGTATGCTTTTTGAATAGGACTTGTCGATAGCTTAGTAGTTAGTAGTGAGTGCTTTCTTTTCTGTTTTATTTTTATTTTTATTTATTCGGCAGTTGCGTTTTGATCCTTCTGCTAGTGTGTCAGGTTTATGAAAACACGCTCACAAGGCAATACGAGCGAAGAGAGAATATCGTTGGACCCTGAGACAATAGCTAGAAGGAACCGAGCCTTCTTGAGAAGGATGAACGCTGCCGACTTAGGGAAAGAACAATGGACATCACTAATGAGTTGGAAGATGCCGATAATGAGTTTAACCAGGGGTTGAACCGGGTTGACGGCACTGATGGCAACACCAGTAAGAACCAAGATCCGTTAGGGGATAGTCAGAGCCAAAACCCGGGTGCACAAAACGTTATCAATCCAGCTCAGAATTTTGTCCATAATCCTCTGAACAACCCTGCTTACCCACAAAACCCAAATAACCCTTTCAACAACCCAGTATACCAACATTATCCATACCCACCATACCCTTATCCACCATACCCATATCCTCCACCTCCAGTCTATAATCAACCATCTGTTTACCCACCACCACCCCAACAAGTACCAGTACCTGCTGCTAATCCTCAACACGTTCCTCAGAACGTAGATCACAATATGGCTATTCGAGGGAGGTTTACAGCGCAGCCACAGCGGTACTATGATGGAGTGGCATTGCCTCCTGTTGAGGCAAATAACTTCTCGATTTCCCCGGGAATTCTAAAGCTGCTGACCGAGAATCAGTTCAAGGGGGTGATCGGGAAGGAGAATCCTCACACTCACCTGAGGAGTTTTCTCATGATAGCCTCCACATTCAATTATAATGGCATGTCTGAAGATGCCAAGAGGCTTAGGCTGTTCCCATTCTCACTGACGGGAATAGCTAAAGAGTGGTATGACAACACGCTCCCACGGGGAGGTGTAACCACATGGGCTGAGCTTGAGCGTCTGTTTCTCGAGCGATTCTACCCTCCATCCAGAACGATCAAAGCAGGGATTGAGATCTCTTCCTTCCGCCAGAAGCAAGGAGAGGATTTACGCCAAGCGTGGGAGAGATACTCAAACATGCTGATAGAGTGCCCGCAGCACGGGTACAATGAGGGAGATGTGATGGCATTCTTCTACAGTGGTGCCAACAAGGTTGGGCAAGACCATTTAGATGTATGTGCGAGTGGAGCTTTTTTGAACCAAGGGATAGCGAGATGTAGAGAGATCGTGGACAACATTGTCACGAATGCTAGTGCTTGGAACGAGGATCCTGAGTTCCAGAGAGTTTGCAAGTTGGAGGAGAAAGAAGGTGAATGAACGAGAAGACTGTTGATGGCCATGATGGAGAAGATTAACAACCTCGAGTTGGGCAAGAATTTGGTTGAAGAGCATGCAGCAGAGAATGAGAGAGTAGACCAACCAAGTGGACAGCAAGAGGTAGCCAATTACATGGGAGGTCCGTATTACAATCAGAATGGCTACCAAGGTGGAAATCAGTATGGAAGGCCTTCTTATGGCCAACCATTTGTACCTCCAGGTCCTTAGCCACCTCAAAATCAATGGAGGAACACTCAAGGGTATCAAGGAGGCCAGCAGCCTCCTCAAAACACATGGAGGAAAAATGAGAATTTTTCATATGCTAACCCAAAAGCTGGTATTACTATTCTTGCAGGTGTTGATCCGGGGTCTAAACCTCCTGGTGGAGAAGGCGGTGCATCAACCGAGGAGATGTTGAGAGCAATTCTACAGAAGGTGGAGGAAGGAAGTAAGAGGTTATCATCCTTGGAGTACGATGTGAAAGAGTTGTATAAAAAGGGTGATCAACGTGATTAAGAGCTCCAGAAGATGAACGTTGAGTGGACGAGAACTCAACAAGAGAACAATCGGAGGTTCACTTCTATAGAGTTCCAGATGAGCCAGATTGCAAAGTCATTGAATAGGGAGCCGGGTAAGTATCCTTCCATGCCGGAAGGGAACCCGAAAGAGCATTGCAAGGCTATCCAGTTAAGAAGTGGAACCAACTATGAAGGTCCTCAGATGTCTGTTGATTCTGAGACGCCTCAAGTTAGAGATGAGATTGAGGAGGTAGGAGTTGAGAAGGGGATTGAAAGTGAATGGATTGAGAAGCATAAAGATGTGGATGAGTCTCATCAGAGCAAAGAGCTTGAAGAGGAAGGCATTGAGAAGGGTGAGAGAGTTCCTAAGTGGAAGAAGGCAAAGGAAGCAAGGGATAAAGTAAAAGAAACAGAAAGAGATGAATGGGGGGTACCCAAATCTGTGATACCAGTCCCGTATCCACAGCGCTTCATGAAAAAGAAGCTTGATGAAAAGTTTGCTAAATTTCTTGATGTTTTTAAACAACTTCACATTAACATTCCTTTTTATGATGATTTGGAACAGATGCCGCATTATGCAAAGTTTCTGAAGGACTTGATTGCGAAAAGACGGCGAGTGGATGAGCCGAAGTTGGTGCAGCTGAACCACGAGGTGAGTGCATTAGTGCACAAGGCGCTTCCACCAAAGCTGAAGGATCCCGGGAGCTTCACGATCCTATGTGACATTGGGAACGGGATCAAGAAAGGAGCGCTATGTGATTTAGGGGCGAGCATCAATCTCATGCCCTTGTCGCTTTTCAAGAAGTTGGAAGGTGGTGAACTTCAACCCACAATGATGACGCTTCAACTGGCCGATCGGTCTATTACTAGACCTCAAGGAGTGGTTGAAGACGTCCTCGTGAAAGTTGGAGATCACATTTTTCCAGCCGACTTTGTAGTGCTAGAGATGGAGGAAGATGAGCGCGTGCCCCTGATCTTGGGAAGACCGTTCTTAGCAACGGCGGGGATGGTACTAGACGTGGCAAATGAGAAGATTACATTGAAGGTTGATGATCAAGAAGTGAAGATCTCCCTATATGAAGCCATGAAGCACCCGAGGGAGGATGAGAGCTTGTATTGCATGGATGCAATTGATCCTCGTGTTGAAGACACGCCTCCTATCCCTAATCCTTCTCATATTCATGAGTTTGTTAGTCCTTCACTTGATTATTTAACCCATGAGCATTATGATCTTGATTATTCTGATAGGGATAAAGTGAAGAAGTTGAAGGATGAAGAGGTGAAGAAAGTGGACGTGGTCCAGTTAGAAGGGAAATGAGGAGTTAAAAAGAAAAAGTCCAAACTCAAGAAATTGATTAGTAAGACTCCTCCAGATAAAGGTGAGAAGGAGTTGAGACCTATACCACTTGAGGTGGAGAAGGAAGCAAGGGAACTCATGATGGAGGGACAACAAAGAAAGAAATTCAAACACCACTCTTATGAGAGTGAGGGAGGTAAATTTGAGTATGATGTCCCATAAGCTCCTTTGAGTTTGGTCCGGCATGAGGACCTTAAAAATAGCGCTGAATGGGAGGCAACCCATTATTTTTTTTATTTGCTTTGAGTTTTTTTTAGTTATTAGGGAGTTATTTTGAGTCGTATGTTTAACCTCGTACTTGAGAGTTTTATTTTGTAGGCTTGTCTCGATGGAGTGCCAAAGAAGTGGAGATTGAAGGGACCAACTCAAGCAAGGGAGTGTGCCAAGTTGATGAAGAGAAATTGAATTATTTGGTTGAGGTAACCCACAACCCCAAACTTAGACCTCTAGCAAGGTCGAAGTTTGGGGGTGGAGTTTTTTATTTGTTTTATGATTTGAGATACTCTTTGGGGTGATTTTGAGTTGACTCGCTATGGCATATTTCATGCCTATCAACTATCTTATGCTTGTTGATTGCTATCTTTGAGTACGATTTGATGAGTAGAGTTGAGTTGTGAGGTTGAGTTAGGAGTTTTATTGTGTGAGTGTGTGAGTTATAGTTGATTTGAGAGAGAACCCGTATGCTTACAATTTTTCCTTCTGAGTGCTTGTGTGATGATTGTGAGAATGCACTAGACTAGCATGGATGTGAAAGCCGTGAGAGTTGAGCCTTATGAGATTTTGATGCATGAATTAATCTCTTCGTTTGTGAGTGGATCGTCACCTTAGAGGATGCTAGAACTTGCATGTGCTCTTGCTTCTTGATTGTGTCTAGTTTGATATGCCGAATAGGATCTTAGGCCATTTTTGGTTTTATTGAGTCACTTAACCAAAATTTTCCCTACCAATGACATTGAATCCCTTGTTAGCCCCTTTGAGCCGAAAGCCTATTTTATTTGCTAGCACATATGAACACTATTCCAATTCCTAAGCTTTTTTGTCCCAAGTTGATTGGAGAATAGGAAAGTGTGAATGTGAAGGGAGTAAATTGAGTTGAAAAAGGAAAAGGTTGTTTGTTGAGTGAATATGAGAAGGTGTGATGAAGTATGAGATGTGGGAAAGAACAAAAAAGGGTTGAGAATGAGCAAAAGAAAAAGAAAGAAAAAAAAGAGCTCATGTGTTGTGCGAAAAAAAAAATGAAGTGATTGAAAAAAAAATGAAAAGAGTGAGAAAGAAAAAATTGAAGTATTGAGAGTATGGAATTGAAAGGGTGTTGATTGAACATGTTTGAAGTATTTTGTTCCTAATCTCGAAGTGCCAAAGTGATTTTCTATTCTCCATTCACTTAAGTCACTTACCTATATTGTTATCCCACCTGTCCAAAGAGCCTACATTACAACCTTGAGAAAAGTCATTTTTGATTCGGCATTGATATCTAGAATGTGGTCGGAGTTGAGAGTGCTTACAAGCCTATGGCTGCCAACATGTGTGATTGATTGTTTGAGTGGGTCCCTTATCATTGATATACACTTGTGAGGGAGCGAAACACATCGTAGAGTGCACATCCATGCTTGATCTTGGTGTTTCTTGTTATTGTTGCATGAGTATGATAAAGGAAAGTGAGTGAGTATACGGGTGATTGATTTTTGAAGCTCGAGTTCATTAGCTTGCATGATTGATTCTTTGACTCATCCCTAACAATTTCACTTGACTTATTATTTCATTGCTTGAGGACAAGCAATATGGTAAGTTTGGGGGGGTTGATTAGGCGTGAAATTGTCATGATTCGTAGCTAGAAACGCCCTAGTTTTGGTCGATTTTATTGAGTTTTTAGAGCCAAATGAGTACTATTTCTATACATTGATGAATTTGTCTCTTTGATACTCATAGGTGAATCGAGGATGAAAAACAGAGTTCATAGGACTTTGAATCGACTCAAACGGATGCCCGGATGAGAAGATATCGAAGAAATACGATTGGTATTAGTACGTGAGAAGAAAAGTGTTAGTTGCAAGGAAGGAAGGCCCATTCGAGCATCATCACTCGAGCACCATCGCTCGAGCAACGTAGGTCGAGCGCTCCGGACTTACAGAACATTTTTGCCGCTCGAGGGGCATAGCTCGAGCGCCCCGCTCGACCTCTTGAACCATTCGAGCAACGCAGCTCGAGCGCCCCGCTCGACCTATTGAATCATTCGACCAAAAAGGGTCGAACGCCTCCGCTCGACCGGGATGGCTCGAGCGCTTCCGAGGCTTATTTTCCAAAGTTCATTTTCGGCCCATGAGATCCCGTTTCGACCCGGTGCCTATATATACCTCTTCCAAACACGTTTTGAAAAGGGTCCCGAACTTTAGAAATCACTTTAAGACTTAGTTTTTAGAGAGAGGAAGATGAGAAGAACGAGCAAGTTTTACTTACATTTTGTTGAGGTTTTCGTACGAATTCTTAGTTTCTTTTCGTTTCTTAGTTTCTTTTCATTAGCTTGGTTACTTTAAACGCTTTGAACTTAGTTTTAGTTAATTAAATTTCAGTTCTTAGAATTATTTTCTTTTAAAACCCTAGTTCATGTTTCTTATTTTCTTCGTTCAATTCATTATGTTTATGTTTGTTGTTTCTTCTATTGCTTTTATGTTTGTCAAAGCCATGTCCGGCTAAAACCCTTGTATGCTTGGGGTAGGATGAACTCGTAGAAGTAGGATGTGGGTACGTAATTAGGGTAATTCGTGACATGAGTTTTAATTCTCTTGATTAATGAATTCTTATAATTAACCTTAACTTTACCTTTGAATTTCATATGAAAGTGTTAGAGAGAGGACGACCGCATCACTCAATAACAATTAGTAGTCTTAACGAGAAGGTTTAGAAAGGGTTAATTCATTTACCGGTTTAGCGAAGGAGGACGACCGCATCACCTTAGTTAAATTAGGGTCTCATTAATTAAGCACAATCTGTTAACTTGTTAGTAGATTAGTGAAGTCGAGTGTTAGGGTAAAGTATTAGGGTTTAAAATCTTGAGCTTTCATCTTGCATTCTTTTACTTAGGTTTTTTCTTGCATGTCACAGTTATTTTAATTATCGTACCAACTCCGTTAGTATACGTAGGAATTCCTATCTTAAGCATCATCATCATTTATTTGGAAACACCTTTTGATTCTTAGTTTAATTTTGCTTTTTGCATTCCTAGGATAATTTAGTTTTAATTAATCTTTCCAAAAAACCCAAAAAACATTTCACTCATATTAACTACGACGCGTATATCTTCAGGGATCTATTCGCATACACACTTTCCCTTGGGTTCGATAATACTTGGTCATTATACTTGCTCATACTACAGTGAACCCGTCCGCTTGTGGGTAAGCGACTAGTAGAAGTTAGTGTAATTCGCTACAAGTCACGTACCCATTCCGTTAGTATACGTAGGGATTCTTATTCCAAGCATCACCATCATATTTGCACTTCAAATCGGAGTTAGAATAGTTTTATTTCCTTTCGTTTGATAATTAGTAGATTATAGTTTATTATTAGTTTAAAAACAACATCGCATTCATATTAGCTACGACATGTAGATTTCCAGAGATTTACTCGCGTGCAAGCCTTCTCATAGGTTCAATACTACTTGGTCCTATACTTGCCCATACTACAGTGATCTCATACTCTTGTTGGGTAACTACTAGTAAAACTATTATTTTATGGCTAAGTCAAATCTCAATACCAAGGTATGATAGCTTAAGAAAATACAATCTAATGATATATCAAATTTATTATGATTAAATATTTATTTATTTATTTAGAGAATCACATATTCTACTTTTGTTACTAATCGTCATTATTTTTGTTATTATTCTTAATTTTTTCAGAATCACAGATGTGAAATTAGTGGTTCTCTATTTATCTGTTTCGTGGTACAACGGGTATGAACGATTGATTTTCCAGAATCACAGATAGTGTTATTCCTAAAAGAATTAATGAAATCAATTAGGATTTATGGCATGGTTATTAACTGGTCAGTACGAGATTCATGTCGTTTCTGATCTTATATTGCTTAAAATATTTTCTCATGATGATACAGTGCCTACACAATGAGATACACATGTTTATCACCAAGCCATTTCCGAATTTCCATTCGTTATCGATATAGTACTAAAAGCCTTTTGCTCCCATTTCTTCCCAATACGGTGCCTCTTTAAAATTCCAAGTATTCTGAATTTCTTACAAGTTTCAGTCAATTGCAATCTATCTCAATTTATTCCAATGCCTATGCTCATTGGTTTAATTTTTCAGGAAATGGTGGTTTAAGATAGTCGGTCTTTTACATGGCATATATCCCATTTTTAGAATAATTTTTATTCCAATATGTTTTCTGATTTGTAGTATTTATTTTGATGTTCTATTGCAAATCAGTAATACCAAAGTCATTCACTCATCATAATGATCTTCGGTAAGTAATGATCTCTGCCATCTTAGAATCTTCAAGGTAATGATTTCCACCATCTAAGTAATGATATCCATTTTTAAAATAATTTTCATTACAATATATTTTCTGATTTGTAGTATTTATTTTGATGTTCTATTGTAGATCAGTAATATCGAAGTCATTCACTCATCATAATGATCTTCGGTGAGTAATGATATCCACCATCTTAGAATCTTCAAGGGTTATATGAATTTGGATTTTAACTTTCATTTGAATTTTATTTCTTAGTGACACTGTCATTTCCCTCTTCACTATCATCCATTTGCTTCCTTTTCACTATATTTACATTTTTTATGCCGTCTCCAAAGCGTTTGTGCCGCCATGTCTATAGCCGGCACCAAATTCAATAAAGGTATATTTTCCAGGCAAATATCATCCTATGTATACATCGATCATATTGTATTACTGTTTTTATTTTTCTAATCGTCTATTTGTACATAATTTCGTCTCAATGCAGATTTCCGCTGCCACTCTCTCCGATCGATATCAGATTTCAATTTTACTGCTGTTTTTTTTTTAATAATCCGTTGATATCCTGCTGAAAGGTTCTTCAGACTTTCGTTGTTTAGCCTAAAAAAGATTTCCTTTTAGATTGTTTTCACTTTTGAGGGTTGATATTTTTTTAGTTTGTTTCTCAAAAAGGGGAAAAGTCTTTTTTTTTTTTTTTTGAGAATTTACCCTTTGGAATAGTGGATTTTACTCTAGGTAGGATTTATTGTAACTAGGAAGAAGATATTTCTAGAGATTGATTTAATATTTGGGATCAGCTTATTTGAACTTTGTACAAGTTGATTCTCATATATTTTTTTAGAATTTTCTCTGTGTTTTGATCTTGGCAGTGGATATGGGATTTGGAGTGATTTGTTTGTTTTGTATTTAGAAGGGAGAGTGGGTGGGGAGATTAAAGGAAGGCTTCATTTTTTTTCATGTATCTCTTTATGAGCAGTTTATCATCCCTTTTCATGGATTCAATCACAACAATAATAATACCGCTAATTTAGAGCCTTCTTCAAAATAGATGATTTTTTTTTCAGAATTCTCTCCTTTTGCATATGATTTCTATATCTCAATCTTATTTGGTTTAATAATTAATATTACACACTAGATCACTATGATTCGACATAATTTGCAAGTATGATTGTCCTAAGCAGCTTATCGATGTTGCATGTGTAGATCACATGTATATACAGTAGGCTACAATTTTGTTTATATATTAGATTCATCAATAGACTTTTGCTTGATGTGTGTGTGTGCGGGGGTAGTTTAAATACACCTTTTTCTCTAAGCTTAAATATATTTTTTGGCCGAAGGTTAGCAAATCCTGAAGTAAATTGAATGGTTGGTGTTTGTATCTTCCTGCATTTGGAAGATTTGCAGGTACGTATTTTATTTTATGTAAATATGGTGACATTATTCTCTTAGGAATTGACTGAATCTTTGTTAGAATTTGAAAAACACCGGGCGCTCTTAGATGAAAGAGGATACATGAGAAAAAAAAGTTATAATAAGGGTACTTTCTTAGTAGGAAATTAAAACGTCCATTTTTATCATATAATATTAGCTTACTTGAATTCTTTGGATTGGGAGATGGTCGTGAATGCTAAAAGAAGGTTATGTTCTAATGGAAACCACAAAAGAATTAGTAAAAAAAAAAATTATCACTCCAACCACATAAAATGTGTAGTTAAATTCAAGAATTATGTGTTGTTATGCTTGAACATTTAGGCCTTAAATGACCTGTAGTATTGAGAGGTCGTATTCCTTAAATAGTCCATCTTATTACAGTAGGATATAAGCTGGAAAGACGGACAATGAATAACATGATTATGATTGGTTGGACATTGAGGAGGTAATCACTCACTCAATTTCTTTCTTTTCTTGCTTATTTATTAGTCAAATTATTTTCCCTTTTTGTCAAAGAGGTTTTCTTTACTAATTACTTCATTATTCATTCTCAGAGAAAACTATGGAAACACTTAACACCATCCTCAGTGGTTATGAGAATAAAAATGTAGTCTCATCTCTGTTTGTTTTCATGGGGAAACTTTTGCTCTCAGTCACATTGTATATCTTTTACTTCTTACTCTAAGCATCATGTGAGAAGTTTATTTAATGTTTGACATTGTTCTTAAGGTTAGTGATAATTGTGTAAGTAACAATGGCAAAGTGTAGCAGGGCAGACCAGAGTTTGGGAAGATAGTAAAAGGATTGCAATCCATCAATGTCTAAGTGAACAAGACATATTTCTTTTCATTTTGGGATCAGATGATGTAAGTGATTTGATTAATTATTTTTAAACTTTTAGTGCGAGTCATATTTATCATGCTTGAACAACAAATATATCTATTTTTCACAAAAGATCTACACTTATGTCGAAGTATACATAGTCACATGTTCCTAGCTAATAAGATAATGTTAGTGCGAGGAATCCTTACAAAACAACCTTTGTAAAGATAAAATAAATTAAAGAGTTCATTTCAATTTAATTTTGGAAAAAAAAAAAAAAAGTCTCAAAGTTATTCATCATACTCCTTGGACAGGGGGAGTTTGTGTTGGGGATTGCTGCAATTAATCTCTTAGCTTAGCACAAATATTAAACTTGGTCAGTATTATTCAAATATATATATATTCAAAGATTAAATAGTGGATTTTTATGCTATATGCCCTTTAATTTTTTTATTTTTTAAATTTGAATGTATTTTTTGCAAAAATAATACTCTCTCTGTCTCAAACTCAACTTTCCATTTATTGTTTACAAGGTTATTAAAAAAAGAGTTGTTTATAGTATTTAAAGTGATAAAGTGATGATAAAGTGATAAAGTAGATGATTTTGGTTATTAGTGTATGGAGAATATAATATTAAAAAGTATTGTTACGTTTTTGCCAAAAGTAGATGTAGCAAATTGTTGGAAAAATAGGGGTGCCCGGAATCTATTCGGGATGAAATTTAAATACGAATTTAAATTCAATTATTACTAGCATGAATTAATCCTAATTAATTCAAATAATAATTTCAACAACAAATTTAACATCATGCATGTTGAATTAATTCACATAAAATCTAGGCGGAATAAACAAGAATTTATGTGACTTACGTACCTCTTGTAGAATTGGCCTTTGAATAAACGGGACAATCACGATCACGCTTTATCAACCCAAAAACCTTCTCGTGGGAGATGTTTTCAAGTAATTTAAATAACTAAGGAAAAAGAAAAATATATATGCTCTTGATTTTTCCAACACATGGAATTATGTACTTGAGGATGAAATAATCACCCCTATTTATAGAGAAGTGGCCGAAATTTTATGTATTTTATGGGCCTGGAGAAAATCTTTTCTTAGTCTCTAAGAAATCTTGAATATATCTCATATATTCTTTTCTCCATAATAAAATATTCCACAAAAATCTCACTCTCCTAAATAGGCTTGCAATTTTCGAAAAATTCAAGTAGAGAATCCAAGATTTGGATCTTCTTGAATATATGAGATAATCTTGTATTCCAAGAATACTTATCTTCCATAATATCTTTCCAAGAAAATCAACAAAATATTTTATCTGCTTGATTTCCATATTTTCGAAAATAATGTGAAAAATCAGCATATTATTTTCTTTTTATTTTAATCACCTTATCATTATTGGGCTACTTAATGGGCTACTTGAGGGGCCTTTAAGGAGAATTAAGATTGGACCTCCTAATGGACTTCTGAATTTCAATATTGAGCCCCAATATAATTCAATCCATTAATATTAATTATTACCACTAATAAATTAATATTGCACTGTCTATCTTAATCCATATTACGATAATATGGGCTCCCGGTTATTATTTCCCGCATTTAAGATTATCAAGTCCATTAATTAATTAAGCTTATGAATAGCTCTAAATTAATTAATATATTTCACCTTGGAGTAAAGACAGCTCAACATTATTATCCGTACAGAAGAAACTAATTCTTCACTTGCAAGATTTGGTACGATAAAACTTCTGATCCCACCAAGGGGACTAATCACACGAGCCGTACTCACACGCGTTTCTCCGTATTAAATCTTAGCAACCATCGTATGATTAATATTACTGCCCAAAGCACAAGGTTCGAAGTCACGATGATTCTCACCCAACATGGATCAAAGCAGTAACCATTAAGCACACATGGTTCTATTTAAGTGACGGGGATTAAGAAATCAATAACCACTGAGGTCTAATTCTTCGCATTTCAGAACAGAAGAATTTATCCTCGCTGTAGGTCCTCTTCAACACATACTAAATGTGCTAGTGCAATCTCTTGTTCAAGATAAGCTAATATGAGATATACACATCGACCTTTCACGGCGGATTGTTCAATTCCACCTGGATCGTGAATTTGTACGTTTAGTTACAAGGAAACCGTTAATGTGATCTTCCGTGATCGGGTATCACCACATTAACTACAATGTAACACGTACTACTTATAGTGAACTGGTTACAATAAATATTCAACATTCAATCATATCTAAAGCAAATGTGATAAAATAATTATTCTCATAAACAAGTGTTTAATATATGAGTTATACAAAGTAAAAGCATACTTTCACGTATAACTCCAACACAAATGAGTATGAGACGGACTTTTTTGGCAATGTAGCAAATGAGTTTGGGACGGAGGGAGTAATTTAGAAAAATAACTTAATTTGATTTTAATTTTTATTTAACTTGATCATGTCATCATTAATAAGAATAAAATTTTACGCAAAATTTTACAATAAATGAATAGAAAGTAAAACTAATTAATACCATAAAACCATACCTCATTACCATAATATTTTTAAAGAACAAAGGATACTTTTATTGAATAAATCTAACTATGGTAGTATTAAAAAAAAATCATTTTACCATTCATAATCTTTATATAAACATACTCTTTGAAATTTATATGATTAAATTAGTCCTGACATGTTTTTGGAAATTTACCTTTCTTAATTTTAGACTCACAAAAATTATGTGCATTTTTGTTTTATAAAATTATTATTGTAGAAGTGCATAAAACTGTAATATTTTATAAAATTTTCAAAAATCGCTAAATTACAATTTTAGTTTAAGAATGACATGTATTATAAATGCTTTTGTTTATAAAAACTTTTAAACTAAATATATGTTTAAAATAATTTTAAATTGTACACGTAATTTTTTTTCTAGTCCGCAAAATTCGCGGGGTCTAGCACTACTTCTACTATATTCAACACAGTTCAATTTTAAAGAAAATTAAGAAATGATGAACGGGATGAGTTAGTTGAACGTGTGTTTTGTGATATTTAACAATAACAATATATATATATATTTGGTTTAAATTTAAAATTCTTTCTTTCCTGTTGAGCACGTATTATTGTCGAATTATTTCGATTGGTCCTCTCAACCTGAAATCCTGACTCAGCCCTTGTGCACTGCTTTGACCCTATTTCCGCAAAGTGTATGTATGCTGATCTCGTCTTAACAAAATGTTCCCATTATCAACTTCAAAGTATGTTGATTTAAATGCGGGTCCGACTATATACCCCTTCATATTTATTTGATACTCCCACCCACTTAATATATCCACTATATTTTAAACAATTATTAAATACACCCTTCATAATATACTTATATTACCCTTACCTCTAATACTTTATCAAAATTTTGATACACCCATGAAAACCCTTCCCCTTCCACTTTTCCCACGTTCTACCTTCTTCTTTGCTCCTTCCCCACTTCTTTCACACAACGACACAGTTCCGACGCCGAGATCGTGCCTCACGAAAGCCTCGATTGTCGGCAGCCTCGCGAACGACACGATCCCAGACAGGATTGACACGCTGCGACAATGATGGTTTCTAAAAAAAAGTTGCTTAAAATCTCGAACCTGGTTTTTTGAAAAATTGTTAGAGTTTCGAAAAAAAATTGTCGAAAAAGGACAAATATTTCGACAAAATATTTTCGAAAATCTCAGTTTCGACAAGATTTTGTCGAAACCCCAACCATTTTTCAAAAAACCTGATTCGAAAAATCAGTGTCGGGATTTTTTTTTTTTTCTAAAAGTGCAGAAATAATAATAACAGACTTAATCATCGAACTTGTAAGGTTACAGCACCGCCATAAGAATTATAAAATGGTGGTGCAACCACAAGAAGGTTTCAAACGCCGGTGTTGCAGAGTCGACTCCGACTCTTCCTTAGTTTCTTGTGTTTGGTCATGACCCTTAAGTTTTTTGGTGGGTGTATTAAATATGCAGTATTTTATTTTTTTAATGACAAGGATATGAGAGTCATTTAATAAATATATTATAATAATACATAAATTGGGTGGGGGTATCTAATAAGTATGGAGGGCTATATAGTTGGGCCCTTTAAATACATTTGGGTTTTATTACAACTTGGCCCGCCAATATCTAATGTTTTTTCGTAGCCCAGATCACAGCCCAAACCAGCACGACGCCCATTCTTTTTTTGAAAGATCGAGAGCAGGGTCGCCTTTATTATAAACCCGATATTATATTTTCTTGGACTTTTATTATATTTAGATTTATTTACATTATTTTTTGAAAATGGTATCCAAAATTTATATTATATGTTTGTGAATTTAAATGACATTAATTTTCTGCTAGCAAACTTAATAATTCGATTCTCACTGATTAATTAATGACCTGTCTTATCGCACCTGTGTGGAATCTTTAAAAGTTTATTAATTTTGTGTAATGTATTGATGCTAAATGTTACTCCCTCCGTCCCCTAATAATATTCACACTACCTTTATTCTCGTGTTTTAGCGAGCGAATTGTTTATTAATATTTGAAATGATAAAGTGATTTCAAGAAAGGGGTACGATAGATCCATCTCTACTCTATTATAAAACACTTTAAAAATTATTTTATCATTTCAAATACTAATAAAAAACTCGCTCGCTAAAACACGAGAAAACAGTAAATGTGAATATTATTAGGGGACGGAGGGAGTAGTACTATATTTATTCCTGTAGGATAAAAATGTTACTATATTTATTCCTAAGACAAAAATGTTACTATATTTATTAAATAAAATACAACATTATATATATGCTAATAAACTTAATTCAACGGTATGTGGCTCTATTTTCCTTTTTTAATTGGATGATTAATTAAGAACATATCAATCACATACTTATCCAAGCACTTAATTAATTTCTTATACTTTAAGATTCGGATTTTTCATTCCGTTGTTCTGTCTTAAGTCAACTACCCGACCGCCAAATATAGGTTTTAGTCCATTTTATATCTAATACTTGTAGCAAAAGTAACACCTAATAAAATAGAAAAGAAAGAAAAAATTGCAGAACTAAAAAAATAGGTACAATTAAGAAACTCACAGATAAAAAATTGGATCGAATCGAGTCATACAGATATTATTATTTATTTATCTTAATAATATTATTTGTTTTTTCACATAGTATAATCTCAAATAGTAATACTACATAAACAATAATATTATATATTATGTTATTGTTTCACCTAATAAAAATTTGTATGTGACCATTTTATGAAATAAGTTCCAATAGAAAGGGTCCTGTAGTACAAAATATTTTACCCATTAATTGACTTGTATAACTTTTCTTACTTATAAATTATAATAACCCACAAATTAATTTTGCATTATATATTTAAGGGCTATTCAATGTTATAATATTGTAAATAAATGTTCCTGAAATTTTTAATTTCGAAACGCAATCAATTATTGGGAACTTGAACTAACTAAATTAAATATTGCGTCGAACACATGGTATTTAATTAATAAATCGTGTATAATAATAAAATCTTGCTTTGAAATAAATATATATGTAGAATGTAGAGTGCCTATTGGACATCTTGAAGAGCCACTATTCTGAACCAGTCTAACGTCCCCACAGCTCTTGAGTATCACTCTCATTGTTGCTACTCCAATGTATTTTTTTATCAAAATAATTAATACTTTTTTTTTTATATAAATAAGTGTATTGCGTATATTAATTTTAATGAAAAAGTATCACGCTCTTTCTTTAAGCTTATGTAATTAATAGTAATACGTACTTGCTTAAACTGGAGTAAATTTTCTACTTGCCTTTTTTGAATTGTCCTATAATAAGTTTTCTATTGTATAAATGACAAAAACAACACACCACTGCATATAATATTTAACTTTAAAATTCATACGATATTACAAAAAACGTCGCTTATTTCATTAATTTTTTAGTACTATTAATTACTTTAACCTAAAAGTCAACATGTAACCCAACATATATTAATAAATAAACAAATATATTTTCTTAAACAATACAATTAAATATTATAGGAAGTTTGTTTCGGGACGGAGGGAGTAGCTTTTACCATATATGTATTATACTCCCTCCGTCCCTCAATTAACTTCACACTTTCCTATTTGGGACGTCCCACAATAAACTTCACACCCCATTTTTGGAAAGTTTTCAACATCTAAATACCCTCTTAATTTCAAAATTAATTTTGTGGGTGGCCCACTTTTACCCACTTAATCCATCATTAAAACCCAAATAAAATACCCAATCAATACATACCATAATTTATACACAAACCTATACATAAATATACCCAACCCAATACATACTCCAATTAATACCCCAACCCAACCCAAAAAAAATTCATACTCCAATTAAAAACCAAACCCAACCCAATACATACTTAAATTAATTATTCAACCCAACCCAATACATATTCATCACATATGATCCAAACCCATCTCAATACATATTCTTTGTATACTTATTCATACGAAACCCTTACACGAAATATTCTGGATCCTTCTACCTCTTCAACCTTTCATCTCCCTCTCTCTCTCTCATACGAAACCCTAGTCTCCATCTCCATCTCTCTCGATCCAGTCCATGCCCCTCTCTCTCGCACTGAAACTCCCTCTCTCTCTCGCGTCCATCTCCCTCCCTCTATCCAGTCCCCCATCTCTCTCGTACACAACTCCATGTCCTCTGATTTCCCCTATGCCGATTCTTTGACGGTGAAAAAATATGTGACCATGTTCGATTTGCTTCGATCTGAGGCCGACTCTGGGCCTCACATGATGTCGGAGGCCGATTATGAGCCACCCACCATGTTGGAAGGCCGATTGTTCGATTTTGAGCGACCCATAGCCGATGATGTCCGATCTGAGGCTCCGATGGTCGATAATGTCCGATTTGAGGCTCCGATGGTCGATGATGTCCATTCTGAGCCATTTATGTTCGATTTGCCCTGTTATAAGAAGTCCACGTTTGTTTTTCCCGATCCTTCT
Source organism: Ballota nigra (assembly GCA_947034835.1). Lineage (NCBI taxonomy): Eukaryota > Viridiplantae > Streptophyta > Magnoliopsida > Lamiales > Lamiaceae > Ballota > Ballota nigra. The sequence continues at coordinate 54,273,701 of OX344723.1, read as the reverse complement.
GAGATGCCTTCGTTCTACGCCCCACCATCCAAAATTATTTGGGTAGATGTGGTCGGTTCTGACTTGCAGATGCCTTACTATGGCCCTTTGTATGAAGGACCAGAAGAAAAAAGTGATGATTTTAAGGCATTTGTTCGATCTATGGTTCAAATATTCTGTCCCAGGGCTTAGGTATATTTCTATTTGTATTTGTGTTTTTCATAGTCATATTTATGCAATTTATGATGGAATTGAGTCTGCAAATGTGAAATTACTTGCTTGATAGTCATATTTATGCCATATTTGATGAATATGAGTCTGAAAATGTGAAATAACTAGAGTATGAGTCATATTTGTGCAATGGTATGATGCATATGAGTCTGAAAATGTGAAATGTCCTGAGTATGAGTCATATTTATGCAATTTATGATGAGTATGAGTCTGAAAATGTGAAATTATTGAGTATGAGTCATATTTGTGCAATTTATGATGAATATGAGTCTGCAAATGTCAATTACCTGAGTTTAAGTCATGTTTATGCAATATTTGAACCTTATTGAGTCTGTAAATGTGAATGAGTATGAGATTTAGTCATATTTATGCAATGGTATGATGCATATGAGTCTGAAAATGTGAAATGTCTTGAGTATGAGTCATATTTATGCAATTTATGATGAGTATGAGTCTGAAAATGTGAAATAACTTGAGTATGAGTCATATTTATGCAATTTATGATGAGTATGAGTCTGGAAATGTGAAATAACTTGAGTATGAGTCATATTTATGCAATTTATGATGAGTATGAGTCTGAAAATGTGAAATAACTTGAGTATGAGTCATATTTATGCAATTTATGATGAGTATGAGTCTGAAAATGTGAAATGTCTTGAGTATGAGTCATATTTATGCAATTTATGATGAGTATGAGTCTGAAAATGTGAAATGTCTTGAGTATGAGTCATATTTATGCAATTTATGATGAGTATGAGTCTGAAAATGTGAAATAACTTGAGTATGAGTCATATTTATGCAATTTATGATGAGTATGAGTCTGAAAATGTGAAATAACTTGAGTATGAGTCATATTTATGCAATTTATAATGAGTATGAGTCTGAAAATGTGAAATAACTTGAGTATGAGTCATATTTATGCAATTTATGATGAGTATGAGTCTGAAAATGTGAAATAACTTGAGTATGAGTCATATTTATGCAATGGTATGATGCATATGAGTCTGAAAATGTGAAATGTCTTGAGTATGAGTCATATTTATGCAATTTATGATGAGTATGAGTCTGAAAATGTGAAATAACTTGAGTATGAGTCATATTTATGCAATGGTATGATGCATATGAGTCTGAAAATGTGAAATGTCTTGAGTATGAGTCATATTTATGCAATTTATGATGAGTATGAGTCTGAAAATGTGAAATAACTTGAGTATGAGTCATATTTATGCAATTTATGATGAGTATGAGTCTGAAAATGTGAAATAACTTGAGTATGAGTCATATTTATGCAATTTATGATGAGTATGAGTCTGAAAATGTGAAATGTCTTGAGTATGAGTCATATTTATGCAATTTATGATGAGTATGAGTCTAAAAATGTGAAATGTCTTGAGTATGAGTCATATTTGTGCAATGGTATGATGCATATGAGCTTGAAAATGTGAAATGTCTTGAGTATGAGTCATATTTATGCAATTTATGATGAGTATGAGTCTGAAAATGTGAAATAACTAGAGTATGAGTCATATTTGTGCAATGGTATGATGCATATGAGTCTGCAAATGTGAAATTAGTTGGTTGACAACTGATATTTATGCAGGAATTGGTACTTACCAGCCATATTTGATGAATATGAGTCTGTAAATGTGGAATTACTTGGTTGACAGTCAAATTTATGCCATATTTGATGAATATGGGTCTGTACTTGTGAAATTTGACTCAACTAGGCTTTGTTCCTAGATTAGGAGACTTTGTGCAATGGTATGATGCATTAGAGTCACCACTAGGCATTGTTCCTAGATTAGGAGACCATATGCAATTGTATTTATGCATTAGAGTCACCACTAGGTTAACAAACTAGTTTAGGAGTCTCTTTGCCCTGTGATGAAATTATTCTGAGGGCAAGTGGGGTTAAACATAAACTGTCAATCTATTAATATGATTGATCTTGTACACAAAAGGTTTGTTTACAGCATAAACACCTCCTATTTGGTCAAAAAGACTTACAAATCTAAATGTGTTTAAGCTTTAAACTTCAAAAGGTGAGCAAAAAACTATGTTGCTTAATCCATGATCAATATCCTAGACCTGTCATTAGATCTCCTACTTCTTTTGTGAGTCCATCCACCTCTCCAGCTTCAATCAAGAACTGTATACAGCCCCTTACAACTTCTTCATCCACTTCTAGGCTTACTGGCAGTCTACCTTCCCTTATGAGCCTTTCTTTGTTCATATGTGGCACTTTGTACTTGTTGTGTCCCATGTTCTTCATGATTTCCACTAGGCAGCTTTGTAGAGTAACAAAAACATTGTTAAGTGCAACTGGAGTCATTCTATCAAATGCCTGCAACACATTTGTAACCAATTCATCAATTGTGTAACTAGCAGTGTCCACTTGTAGTGACTGAATTGCCCTAAAAAACCCCAAGTCTAGAATATTTGTATCTGGTGAGTTTGGGGGTTGGCATGCAATTATGATGTTAAATCCATCTGAACTTGCAGCTGCCCTAAAGTCTGGATCATTGTTGCTTATATGTGGTTTGGCATTGTCTTGTTGAATGATTATGTTCTTGCTTGCATTAGGAGGCCATTTAGCCTTAATAGCTGGTATAACCTGAAGAAAATTTAAAAAAAAAAGCATGTTAATGTCACCAATAGGCCTATTCAACCTATTATGGAGACTTAACTATGCTTCCTTAAACTGTATGATGATTATTTTGAATCTGACAGTCCCTTCCTGTTGCTTATATGCTGAAATGTGAAATGTATGCAAACAAAAAGCAAGTTAATGTCACCAATAGGCCTATTCAACCTATTATGGAGACTTAACTATGCTTCCTTAAGCTGTATGATGATATTTTTGAATCTGACAGTCCCTTTTGGTCCTTATATGCTGAAATGTGAAATTTATGCAAACAAAAAGCATGTTAATGTATGATGACAATAAGTCTGACATTTAAATACCTGATTCAATAGGCATGCTTTTGTGACTTCTTTTGTGATTGAATCAATTGGTTTAGTAACCAATGTCCCCCTCAATCTGTTTTTAGAGTTCCTTTGTGCTGGTTCCAGCTTTGTAAATGGCCAAATGCCTATCTTCCCATCAAATGCTTGTTGTCCAGCAATTGCATTTTGTGGCCTAGCTACAGCACACATGAACATAACCTTGGGGATATACCTTTTTGACTTGCATGATCTATAAGGTTCTTCCTCTCCTTCAGCTAAGTAAAAAACCTCAGTTGTTCTTGACATGTAGAACCATTTTTCATCTATGTGTACTACATGGAACATACCTGAAAATTTGATGGTTTTGGCAACACTCTGAAGAACCAATTCATTTAAGCTGAACTTGATCCTGTCTACCTTGTTACTATCTGTGAGAGTTGGTTTAACTGCATTAGAATGTCTCCTGATCTGCCCTGACTTAATCCATCTGCTTACTTGTGTTTTGCTTACCCCCAACTCCCTGGCAATACTCCTTAATGTGGTTCTTTTGTTTATGGGAATGGCCTTGAACCTTTCAAAATTAAACTGTAAGTGCTTCTTCTTGCTTTGCCCCTTCCTGTTGTTCTTCATTTGGACTGGAACATTTTCTGACATTTGTGTTCTTGCATCTTTCCATATGTAGTGCACTGCCCTTCTTGAAATCCCAAACATTGCAGCTGCATCCCTAATCTTTCCATTTAACACAACCCCATTTTTGCAGTTTGCAATGAGGAATTGTGCAAGTCTATTTTTCTCATTTGAGGTCAGATTTTTTCTGGGTGGCATTTTGTGTTGGTGTAGATGTATTGAATGTTGCATTCAATTCACTAATGTGGGTATTTATTGTGTTTTAACAGCAAGGAATCTGAAGGGTTGGTTAATTTATGGTGATATGACAGTGATTTGGCCAAAAAAAAGTGGTGGGAAGTTTGAAAATTTAAAAGATTTGAGCTCAAGTATTGCCCGGTTATGAAGAATGAAGAATGTAGGCAGTAGTAGATTTTTTATCAGAATTTTTTTTTGACTAATGAACAGTGATTTCTGTATTTATGAACAGTAATTTTTGTATGTAAAATGACTATTTTCTGTATGTATGAACAGTGCAACCGTCATTGCTACAGTCCTTTTATCTTGTGGGAGGATTAACTTAAAGTTAATCCACCAGATTTATCACACTTTATTTGGTCAATAAGTCAATAAAACAATTTTTTCTTAAAACTCGTGCCCGTTCACCTCTGAAGTTAATTGAGGGACGGAGGGAGTATATATTTTGAACAGAGTAGTAAAAAAAAAGGAGAGAATAAGTAAAAAAGGGTAAAAAGATTTGTTTCTCCGTTTGGATTGACAGATTGTAACTGAAAATTCATTTCGATCCGTACCGTAAAATAAAAAATTTATACAGTATTCCACCGAAATTTCGGTACGGACACGAATACTCGAATTTTAAAATTACTGAACTTCGATACAAATATGAATATTTTCAAATATCCATTTTGTCTGTAACATATGAAATTAAACTTAAAAGTTGATATATGTGATATGATGTCATTAAATGTACGAGGATAAAAAACTGATATTGAACCTTAATAGGCGACTTTTAGGGTTGAAAATTCTCTTCATTTATTCTTTATCTTTTCTTTCTTTAACAACTGAACATATATATAATTAAATTAGATGGCGCACGATAAACACTTTAATAAAAACTATATCAATACAGGTTGTTTTGAAAACAACCTTTTTTTGCAAAGTAGTGACAATTAATAGGCGATAGACAATATGGCTGTGTTTACTTCTAAGGACAAACCACTATTAGGGATTTGTAACTTGATTTCTACTCAGTCCAATCCTCTCTATCATATTACCATAACAAACAAACAAAAAATCACCTATAAAATTAGAACTATCTACAAAATTTTCAAACAAAATTGCCTATAATTTTTTTTAATAATGTAAATATCTTCATTTCTCAATCTAAAAATAATTTGTCTACGAAATAAAATTTCTAGGTAATTATTAACTATAAAATTTTACCTACAACACATTTTACCTGCAGAATTTTCGTATATATTCAAATTTTGTAGGTGGAGGAGAAAGATGTCTATATAATTATAAATTTCTATAGGAATTCGTAGACAATCCTCACTACATAACTTTTTGTTGAAATATTTCGTAGTCATATTGATAAATATCGTTGATATCTTTTTATCTTCTTGTAGTGCACGATCTTGTGTGATGGGTGTTGTAAATCTAGAAGATTTATTATTCTAAATTTAGAAGATTTGATTTGGACATTACTAATAGACCAATAACTCAATGGGCTTCATATCTTAGACTAGGGTTTTATTCTTATAAATTGACTATTGTACTCATAATTATAATCACTCATACACAAGAATATTAGTGAAACTCCTGGTTTGGCTCGCCCCCAGACGTAGTCGTTCCCGATGAACTGGGTGAACAAATCCCGTCTTTTATTTTACGCACTTATTTACAACACGTTATCAGCACGAGACTTTGCCTGAGATTATACGGTACGCCCTAAATTAAATTTTCTATGAATTACATGTTTTGATGTGTACCCGTAATATGGATTCGATTTATTATACTTGCAATTAATTGAATCATGTTTGTATATCGAATTAAATTAATTTTGGATTGAGATCCGAAACGACGAGCAACGGTCGCCGCCCGTCACTCGCCGAGAGGCCACACGCTGCCGCACACGGGCAATGGCCCAGTAGCCCCCGCGGCGCTGCCCGTCGCTTCCGCCCGCAGCCAGCGCGACGCCCGTGCGGAGCGGCCCGTTGCCGCCGTGCGCCGCTAGCGCGACGCCCCTGTGCGCCGTCAGCGCTCAGTCCGCGTGACCCCCCCTACGCCGTCCGTCGCCTCCAAGCGGTGCCTCCGTGCGCCGCCCATCGCACCCCACGTTGCTTCGCCGCCGGTCGCCTCCCTCCGAGTGCGCTGTCGGTCGCCCCTTCGCCGCCTCCGTGCGCGGCGTCGAGGCGGCGCAAGCCCTTCGCACGTGGCGTCTTTCTCCCCGGAATTTTGTGAAATCTTTCATTTTAGGGTATCACAAAATTCTAATTAATTTATTTTCAAATCCTGAAAATATTTCGTTAAATTTCATTAATATACATGAAATATTTAGCCTCATGAATATGCATGTTTATTAAGTTGTAAATTTTTCTTGAAATTATCTTCATGTGATTATCGTTCATAATAAATTATTTTGCATGTATATATGATTTAATTATCTTACGTGCATTATTTCTCCCGCACATAGTTTATTTCATTATAGTCCGCAAATTATGCCCGGGTAGGCGGCGCCCGGTACTTGTCGGACCGTAATTTATGCTTTGGATAGACGGCGCCCAATACTTGCTTCTATGTGCTCTAGAATAATCGAATAAATCCTTATCTCTCCGTTGTCAATAAATTGGTCACAACTCCTACCATGTCACTTTAAAAATTGTAATAACGTCTGGTATTACCATGAAAAAATTCGATGAGCTTGCTCTCGATGGTAATAACTACCTGACATGGGCGCTAGATGACGAGATCTATCTAGCCTTAAATTAGTTGAGCGAAATAATTCTCGAAGGTTCAAAATTCACTAACGCCCTGAAGGCGAAAGCGTTGATTTTTCTCATGAATAACCTGAATGAGGAATTTATTATTCAGATCCTCATTCAGGGACCCCGGAATATTGTGGAACTCCCTGAAGGACCGTTTCCAACAACAAAATGATATACTCCTCCCTCCGGTACAATACGATTGGTTGAGATTCCGTTTCCAAGACCTTAAGTATAACGGAGTACAACTCTGTCTTGCAACATATTGTAACCCAGTTGATGCAGAACACTCTGTCGATATTCCACACTAGCTACCTTATACTCTAGCAGCAGTATAGGGAAAAATATATGATTGGTCGCAAACGTGGAAGGGGGAGAGAGAGTAAGATGATCTGGGTTAAAGACCGAGATCGTAGTACATCCGGTGGTCACAGAACCTTGAATTTCGCTCTTCATAATCTGGCAAGGTTGAGCAGTCCTGCTACAGATGCGGAGGTCATTGGTCTCGCACGTGTCGCACTCCTAAGCAATTGGTTGAGGCAGCAGAAGGACGACAAAGGGAAGACCCCTAGAGTCGAATCTCACCATGTCAGCCTGCCTGAAGAAGACTTTGACCAAGACAATGTCGATCCTCTGGGCATCGAGCTCAAAGGACTTTGGAAATGATGAGTGGTTTGCATATTTGATTGTTTTAGTTCTTTATATTTGGATAAAATAATTTATGCTTTTGGATCCTTTCTTTCGGATATTTTATCTTATGGATAATATTATGTTTTAGCTTCGATGTGTTTACCTTAACGCTGTCCATTAAATTTACTTGGATATTGCTATACATGGCTAGTAAACATATCAGCTATTAGGTTTGGGCTATTTTCTCTGGCATGATGGATTGAAATTGTGATTTATGTTTGGTAGATAGCGCCACCACTCATGCAATCTTAATAGATAGGAAGTATTTTCATAACTTGTTAAAACGTAAGGGGAGTATAACTACAATAGTAATGATAGTAGGTACCGAACTCATAATGAACTAATGGCTATCATATTGAACTCATAATGAATAATGTCTAGAAGAGCTCTCATTGATACGTACCGAATCATATTGATACGTAGTGGGGTCTAGAAGAGCTCTCATTGTCCTCTCTGTGTTTACCGAACTCATAATGAATAATGTCTTATTGTTTCCACAATCTAAGTGTACCCAGCTCAGTTTTAGAGATATTAGAACTAATGGCTATCATATTGAAACTGAAACTGAGAACAATAACGAATATCTTTTGATGACTATTACTCGAGGTAGCCGTAAACAAGTTATAGAAAAACTTCTTTCCTTCTCCCCCGGATTGTACTATTCCTACATCCGGCCGTCAAATCTCCATCTAGCCATGAGTATGAAATTTCATGACCCGAACTTCTTTAAATTATGGCATCAGCGGTTAAGTCATCCAGGACAATATATGATACGTAGAATTCTACCTAATTCAATTGGTCATAATAATTCGAATAATAGAATCCTTCCTGTTGGTGAATTTATTTGTGATGCATGTTCTAAGGGTAAGTTAATAGTGCGCCCGTCGCGTACTAAGGTTGGACTAGAGTCTCCGGTTTTCCTTGAAGTGAATCCAAGGAGACATTTGTGGACCGATTCACCCAACATCAGGGCCATTTCGTTATTTCATGGTCCTTATTGATGCCTCCACTAGGTGGACATATGCCTGTTTGTTGTCCACCCGCAATCAAGCTTTTGCGAAGCTCATTGCAAAAAATATCGAGCTTAGAAATCAATTCCCGAATTATCCAATCAAGTCGATTCGCATGAATAATGCTGCTGAGTTCAGCTCAAAGGCCTTTACAGATTACTGTATGGCCCTGGGAATTAAAGTGGAGCATTCGGTCCCCTACGTCCATACCCAAAATGGTCTTGCTGAGGCGCTAATGAAACGTATCAAACTTATCACGAGACCATTGCTTATGAACTCTAAACTACCCACTTTATGCTGGGGGCATGCAGTCCTACATGCATCGCACTTAATAGAAATTCGTCCAACTGCATATAATGATCATTCCCCCCTACAATTAGTGCGTGGGAAAGAACCTAGCATTTTCCATCTGCGTATTTTCGGATGTGCGGTATATGTTCCGATAACATTACCAAAGCGAACATCTATGGGCCCACAAAGAAAACTCGGTATTTACGTCGGATATGACTCTCCATCCATCATGAAATACCTCGAGCCTTTGTCCGGGGATCAATTAACGGCCCGGTTCACTGATTGCACGTTCGATGAAGATTACTTCCCGGCATTAGGGGGAGATCCGAATTCAAAATTGAATAAATACCGGGAGCTTACGTGGAACGTAAGTAATTTTTAGTATCTAGATCCACGCACTAGTCAATCTGAACTACAAGTTCAGAAGATCATTAACTTGCAAAATCTAGCAAATAATCTGTCAGACGCGTTCACTGACCATAGAGGTGTAACTAAATCGCATATACCTGCAGTAAATGCTCCACAAAGGGTTGAGGTCCCAAGCAAAACTAGTACTCATGCCCCCACACGCCAAAAGCGCAAAGGACCCTCAAGTGATAGTAATACACCTAAACGAAAGGCTAGCAAATCTAGTCAGTCGAATGTAAAATCTCTAGAAGAGATTCGTCTAGATAACTCAAAGTCTCTAGGAGACGAGCGTCCTAGTGATGAAGCACGTGCACAAAGTATTCAATGCACTAGGACCGTGGAACGACCAGACCCAAATACAATGGGAAATGAGGAAGGTCTGGTTGACGTAAATGTCGAAGTCTCTGTGAATTTCACAGATACGGGAGAAACATGTAATATAAATATTACTGTCGTCGATGACACATTTGTAGCGACATTTGCTCTTTCTATTAACGATCCGGATCCAGAACCCAAAACTCTCGTTGAGTGCCGGAAGCGCTCCGATTGGGTAAAATAGAAAAAGGCAATTGAAGCAGAGCTCGCATCGCTTAACAAAAGATAAGTATTTGACTCTTTCGTTCGTACACCCGCGTGCGCTATCCCTGTAGAATATAAATGGGTTTTTGTACGAAAACAAAATGAGAACAATACTATGGAGAGGTATAAAGCGAGGTTTGTAGCTCAAGGGTTTTCGCAGAAACCCGGGATCAATTTTGATCAAACCTATTCTCCCGTCATGGACCCAATAATGTTCCGCTACTTGATATCTTTGGTAGTTAAATTGAATCTCCAAATGAGATTGATGGACGTAGTAACCGCATACTTATACGGATCACTAGATGCCGATATTTATATGAAAATCCCCGATGGATTTGACATTCCTCAGATGAGGGATGGTGAAAATCGCAGTATGTATATCATAAAACTGCAGAAGTTGTTGTATGGCCTGAAGCAATCGAGCCTCCGACTTAGTGAGTTCCTTCAGAAGAAGGAATACACATTCGATAAAGTTTTCCCATGCGTATTCACGAAGAAATTGCAAAATGGTTTTTGCATCATATCCGTTTATGTTGATGACCTAAACATAATCGGAACATGCAAAGAGATTGAAGAAGCCAGATCAATCTTGAAAGCTGAATTCGAAATAAAAGTCTTGGGTAAAACCAAGTACTGCCTCGGCCTGCAGTCCCAGAAGGAATTCTTATATATCAGTCGACCTACGTGAAGAAGGTATTGGAGAGATTTTACATGGATAAATCTCATCCACTTAGCACCCCTATGGCTGTCCGATCCCTCGAAGTGGATAAGGACCCATTTAGGCCAAGAGGATTCAGAAGAAATTCTGGGACCAGAAGTTCTTTATCTTAGTGCTGTCGGAGCATTGCTCTATCTCCCAAATTGCACTCGGCCGGACATTGCATTTGCTGTCATTCTGCTTGCGAGATATAGCGCTTCTCCTACAAGGAGACATTGGAATGGTGTTAAGCATGTTCTACGGTGCCTCCAATGGTCTCAAGATCTTGTACTGTTTTACCGTAAGAACCACGACAAAACCTTAGTAGGTTATGCAGATGATGGTTATTTATCTGATCCCCACAACGCCATATCCCAGACTGGTTACGTTTTTCTCTGTGGTGGTACCGCGATCTCATGGAGATCGGTTAAACAAACCATGGTTACCACGTCTTCAAACCACTCAGAGATAATAGCTTTATTTGAAGTCGCACGAGAATGTGTTTGGTTAAGGTCCTTGGTAAAACACATTGGTGACTCGTGTGGTATCGCTAAAGGCGATACACCTCCCACCGTTATATTTGAAGACAACGACATCTTGCATCGCACAAATGAGTAATGGGTACGTCAAGGGAAACCTGACGAAACATATTTCACCTAAGTTTTTCTACCCATACGAACTCCAGAAGAGTGACATGATTACCATTCAAAAGGTGCAATCTAGTGACAATGTAGCAGATATGTTCACTAAATCCTTACCTACGTCTACTTTTGAAAAGTACGTTCGTGGTATTGGGATGCAAAGACTCAAAGTGTTGTTGTCTTCAGGGGGAGCGGTAATCCTGAAGCAAGTCTAGAAGATTTGATCTAGAAGATCGATTACATTCCTCCCTAACTTATTATTTGGCCGATATCTAGCACGTGGAGTTTTTATGACATGACATTTATGTTATGTCGTAATGTCCAAGGGGGGGGGGGGGGGTGTTGTAAATCTAGAAGATTTATTATTCCAAATCTAGAAGATTTGATGTGGACATTACTAATGAACCAATAACTCAATGGGCTTCATATCTTAGACTAGGATTTTATTCTTATAAATAGACTATTGTACTCATAATTGTAATCACTCATACACAAGAATATTAGTGAAACTCCTGGCTAGGCTCGCCCCCAGACGTAGTCGTTCCCGACGAATTGGATTAACAAATCCCGTCTTTTATTTTACGCACTTATTTACAACAATGGGAACATTTGTTGGTAAGTACTCTCTCCGTCCATGAAATATAGTCTTGTTGCTTACGGTTATTAAGAAAGTTGATATAATATGTAAAAAGTAATAATATTGTGTCACATCAAGTACAAAATGAATTATTTTTAAAATGTTATGTGTGTATGTTGAAAAGTGTAGATAAAGTTTATTATTTTCATTTTAGACAACATGACTATTTTTCGTGGACAGTCAAATAAGGCAACTAGGACTATATTTCATGGACGGAGGGAGTATGACTTTTGTGAGATGAAATTCAACCCATTTATACTTTTTTTTTTAATATTGATCAATTTGATTTCACTTTGAGATATATAATTTTGATGTTATTATAAAGGTGGATACTTGATCCAGAGAGGAAAATAACGATGTAATTGTCCCAAACAAAGCACATATATCCTTTTCAAGAATAGTATTATCAATTTGATATTAAGATTGGAAAATGTAGATAGCACTTGTAAGAAAATTCTTTCGCAGCGTGAGCCGTGTTACTAATTTGACTCAAGTTCTCATCTAATTTAAGCATATTTTTTAAGACTGCGAATAAATCAACATTCGATTGAATTTAAGGTTAATTAAAAAAAATCACGATTTTTCGAATTAATTTCAATTATGTATGTTACGATCTTTTCTTTTTTCAAAAAATATGTCTTTTTAAAATATTGCAATTTGATACACATTTTAAAGTTTCGTCACGATTTTACTAGCCATGGTCAATTCTTTTTTTTTTTTTTTTTTTGAAGGGAGCCATGGTCAAATTAACTAGCCATGCATTGACCATTTCCCTTCCGGTACGATATCACTCCTGTAAAGAGCTCTTCCATCAAATCTTTACCACACCCTCGTGCATTTAAAAATTTGAGTTGAAAACACATACTCCCTCCGTCCATGAGTAAACTTCACACTTTCCTTTTCGGGCCGTCCACGAGTTAGTTTCTCATTCCATAAATGGAAATAACAACACTTTATTATATATAAACTTTAACCTTCAAACTCACACAATATTACAAAAATGCCACTCATTCACTTTATTTTTCAACACTATTCATTACTTTATCCCAAAAGTCAACATGTGGCCCACCATATATTAATAAACAAATACACTTTCTTAAATCATTCAACAAAAAGAAGTGGAAAACTTATTCGTGGACGGAGGGAGTATTATGCATCGAATTTAATGTGACAGTTTAAAAGGTCATACATGTATTTTTTTTAGATTAAGTCTTTTGTACATCAAATGCACCGTGCAACTCAAGTACAGTTTAAACAGTCACCCTTATTTTCATTGAATTGCCACGGTTATTTTCATCGAACAATTACAGTTGTTAAATTTGTTCAGTGAAAACAAGAACGACCATTTAAAAATACACTTGTATAGCACGGTGCACCTGATGCGATTTTTTTAAATGAAATAAAAAAATATGACATGTAACAATGGAAATTAAGACCAAACCTTAAATATTTTTAGAGTAGGTCTTGTATGAGACCGTATGAGACAATGGAATGGGGTATAATTAGGACATTGACGCATTAACACTTTAGTAGGGGTAGGTGTTAATTTGTGTTGTCCCGTGCGTCTCGTGCTTTTGCCATATTTTTATTAGTCAATTAATTTGACAGGCTCAACTTTCACGTCCTTATATAAGCAAGCAGAAACAAGTGTTGGAAACAAACAAATCAAATCAAAGCAAATCAAATCAAATCAAATCAAATCGAAAATGGCCAATCTAACCTCTCCCCACGTACTAATATTCCCTTTACCCATCCAAAGCCCTCTGAAATCCATGCTCAAACTCGCCGAGATTTTGTGCCTTGAATCCATCAAAGTCACCTTACTCACCACTCCAAACATCCACCAGCGCCTCTTAAACTGCAACAACACTGAAAATCCCCTGGCTAAATATTCCAACTTTCGTTTCGAAATGATACCCGATGGCCTGCCCGAAGATCATCCCCGGACGGTGGAACAATTGGGCGACCTGCTGCAGTCGATAGACGCTGTGGCGGGCCCCGCTTTTGAGGAGATAATCACGTCCGGTGACAACCCGGTGACTTGCGTTATAACGGAGGCCCTCATAAATTTTCCTGCGGTTATAGCGAAAAAGAATGGGGTTCCTTTGTTGTGTTTTGACACTCTTAGCCCCTGTTCCATTTTGACGCACATGTCTTTGCCTCAACTCATTCAAGCTGGGGAGCTTCCTTTTAAAGGTGAATCATCCTCTGCTAATTTCAAAATTCACAATATATTTGATACAAAAAATTTCAAATTATTGCAATTCTACTGTTTTACGACAACCAGTGTTGTCGCTGTAATTAATATACTCTTTCATTTCAAAATAAGAGCCGTTTTAGAAGTTAAATTTTATTTCAAAATAAATAACATTTTAACTATTTTTTACCTTTTTTTTTTAATTTACCTTGACTTCGAATTCAAAATATAAAAAATTATTTTAGGAATAACATTAAAATATAATAAATTTGTTAGGGATTATCAAAATATAATAGATTTTTTAGAGATTTAATTATGTGGGTTTATATATGTCAAAATTTTATGATTCTTAATTTCATACGAAAATCTCTGGAACGACACTCAGTTTGAAACAGAGAAAATATTAAATTCCAGAAAAAAAATCAAAAGATTATGATTAAATTGAAACAATAATATAAGACCATGAATTTGTTTGCAATGCATTCAAAGATTTTCCTACTACGTCACCATATGTTGTCGGAAAATAGACATATATACAAAATTGAAAAAAAAAATTGCATCGAATTACAAATTTTAAGATCATATGTTGTAATTAAAAGAATGTAAAAATATCATATATAATTTTTATGCAATTGTAATTAAAAGAATGTAAAAATATCATATATTTTTATGCAATTGACCTTAAAATAATTATAAGCAATTAACCCTTAAAACATTACTAACTCATTCCTATGCAACTAACCTTATTCCTTCAATTTTTCGATTACTCTAAACATGGAAAGATATTTTTTAAGAATGACAACTTATGGGTTGACAAGATGTGAACTGCAACCTTTTGTGCAACAAATAAAGAACAATAATTAATTTTAGAAGTGGAAAATTGAGGCCATATCAGTCTGAATCAACCAAAATCAGGCTAATTGGCCCGACTGGTCCTAAATTCGAGTTGATTTGACTTTAATTTGCGATTTTTAAAAGTTATAGTTCTTAAAGTCCCAATATAAAAAGTAACGATCGTTATTTTGCCAACGCGAAAAGTTACTATCCTTAAAAATATATTGTACCCCTCAAAACATTATTAAAGTCACCAATTTTGTGTTTTAACAGTCGACTTTACTTTTTCCGAATCGGTACAGATGAGAATCTAGATGAAATTTTAACAAATGCACCACCTGGAATGGAAGGCATACTTAGACGTCGGGATCTTCCAAACTTTTGTCGCTCCCACGACATATATAGCAATCCTGTCGCAAAGCTAGTTTTCAAGCAACTAAACAATATTCCTCAAGCTCAAGCCCTGATTCTCAACACATTTCAAGCTCTTGATGCCACTGTACTATCTCAAATGCTCAAAATCAACCCCAACATTTACGCTATCGGCCCCCTCCACGCCCAACACAAAACCAGGCTTGGAGCGCAAGTTCAGGCCATCAACTCCGACAATCTTTGGAAGGAAGACCGGAGCTGCATTTCTTGGCTTAATCAACAACCCTTCAAATCAGTTATATATGTTAGCATTGGAAGTCTTTCTATCATGACAAAGGATCAATTCTTTGAAATTTGGCATGGATTGGTGAACAGCGGGTCAAGATTTTTGTGGGCTCAAAGGCCCGATTCAGTGATCGGACTAAATTTGGAGTCCGGTCAAATTCCTGTGGAATTATCCAAAGGGACAAAAGAGAGAGGGTGCATAGTGGGTTGGGCTCCACAGGTAGAGGTGTTGGCTCATTCAGCAATTGGTGGGTCTTTCACGCATAGTGGATGGAGCTCCACTTTAGAGTGTATAGTTGAGGGGAAACCGATGATCTGTTGGCCGTATTATATTGATCAACAAGTGAATAGCAGGTATGTGGAACAAGTGTGGAAGATAGGTTTGGATATGAAAGATACGTGTGATCGAGGTACAATGGAGAAGATGATTAGGGAGATTATGGGGTCGATGAATGATGAGTTATTTCGGAGGGCTGAAGAAATGGCGACATTGGCCAAGTTGAGCGTGAGTCGAGGAGGCTCTTCGTTTTTAGATTTGGATCGTCTGATTCAGGATATCAAGATGATGAAAATACATGCACTATAAAGGGTTGCATATCCTACTACATTTGGTTTTCCCTCACGCTGGGGTATTGCTTTAATTTGAGCATGGTGTGATTATGATTATTATTGATTAACTGGGAGATTTATTTTTATGATTATGATGATTGATTATTGAGTGATCTACCTTTATTCCTTATTAGTTTTATCCTTTATAAATACTTTTAGGTTTTTTTCTTTTAATAATAGAACTCAAATGTATGACTTTTTACAATGGCAAAGCCTCGCTTAAAAGAGACTTCCGAGTTCTGTGTAATAAATTCTTCTCCAAAAGATATTATTTCTAAGGTTTTCCAGTATCAACTGATTTAATTGATTCATTTAATCAATTATAATGGGTATCAAGTATAATGGTCTCACAATATAATTATGATGGTACACATCAATATGAAGTGTGTTGGAGAAATTGGTTTAAATGATTTAATTTGTCTTTAATTGAGGTTGAGTAACGCTCAATTTTGATAAATAAAATAATTAGTAAAAGTTTAATATTTGAAAAATTAAACATCGTAGGATCGATCTACTATCGGAGTAGATGATCGTGGTATATTTGAAATCTCAAAACCGAATTTCGGTGCGTGAGAAATTAATATACGGAGTTGAAACGTCGTTAGCATTTTAATGGTATTAAAGTGCTAAAGGTTTAATATTATTGCTTTGGGCTTCTGAAAATCTAGCCCAATTGATGTTGTGGCCCAGCTGTCCGAATAAGTCAATGTGTTTATCGGTGATAGCATATCGAATGTATCAGATAAGCTATCTGACTTGACATATTTGGTGGCGCGATTGGTGGCATCGAAATAGAAGCATGTGGAATGCTTGGGAATGAATCTAGACGTACGTTTCGACTCAAAACGGTGGGCGGTTACCAGAGTGAATTACGCCACCATTTATTTGGTTGTTAACTCCACTTTCCCAAATTGAAGTGACTTGAAAGCCTATAAATAGGGTGTCTCATATCCATTTGTCGACAACCGAAAATCCAACCAAATATTCTTGTCCCTTGCATGCATACATAGTTTTCTATAAACTTTGCATGTTTCTCAAAAGTGCATATAGAAATCAATCCAGTTCTCGACGTTCCTACTTTTGTTCGCCGGTGTATTTACACTTTGTGGTGCAACTAGTGTAAAAGAGGAAAGTCGTTTTACCTCTTGGAACATTACGTCAAACCGTGTACACTAGTCGGGACGTATTTGTTTTGCGGGAAAAAGGGTTTCCCTTGACTCGACTTTACCCTATCCGTGTTTTATTATTTGATTGTGGTTGTTGTCCATTTGAGTTCGTGTTCGGTGAACTAGCGGTTCGGTTCGTGGTTGCTCGAGTTCCTGTTCGGTGTGTGATTCCAAGAGAAAGGAAATAAATTTTATTTCCAGTTCGTCAAATATTTGTAATCTTCCAATTTTCAATTATTTAGTTTGTAAATTTTATTTTTTCCGATCACTTGTAGCCATCGTTGGTGCACTATAAACCAACAAAATATTTATTAATAAGACTACACACACATATATATATATATATATATATATATATATATATATATATATATATATATATATATATATATATATATATATATATATATATATTTTAAAGGTATTAATAAGACTATATATTGTCTGGTCCTTTCAGTCTCAATTTATTTTAATTGTAATATTATATTTAGATTAAAAAAATTAATTTAATTTCATGATCATTAATTTGGATCATCCCCACCCTTAATGACACAATTGTATTATGAAACTGAAAAGGACTGTGTCTTAGACGCTTTACGTACAAAAATGCAGAAGTCAAAAAACACCATACAGACGTTTTTTGGCCGCCTATAATTTTCGACAAGATCTTCTTCTACTTTTTTTCACCTAAAATTTTTCCCTAGACTTACAACTATAGTTTGCATAAGGCCCAGTTTGCTTGCCCTTGTTAATAATCGGCCCAGATTAATTATTTGTCTAATCGGCCCAGATATTGTTGCCCATGACTTTCCCACTTTTAATTTGGTTGCACATACTAGAAGGTGCGATAATCGGCAACTATGTGTGGAGTGATCAGTAATAATTGGTTGCACTTTACATTTTTATCCTCTTTATATTTTGAAATTCCAAAAATTACCTTGTATTCCTCTCTGTAAATTGGGTTTATTCTTCCATGTTTTGTGATCACTTTCCTGCGAATAAATTACTCAATCACCGTATCAATTCCGACTAGGAAACGGGAGCGGCACAGTTGTCTTGTAGTTCCGCAACAACCGTATAAACGTTATCGTTGTCCGAAGTAGCCTTTAGTTCGTCGTTAGTAATCAATGTCCATTTCAAGTAAGTTCATAAACTAACTTTTTTAATTACGGCCAAGAGAACATGTTTGCCCAAATATCTGTACAAATAATTGGAATTTGTTTATCTAATTTATGGATGATAGATCCTGAATGGGGCTTGCGACTCCAATGAAAAAAACAAGATAACATTAAGAAGGTACCATTTATTCAACTATTGTTGATCTGTCCAAAGAGAACTATTCTCCATTGGAAATCCTATCAATTCGATTTAAATATCATAAATCGCCAGGAAGGGAAGAAGAGAACGATGATCGAGAAGAAAATGAAAGAAATTGCGGTGGGTGCAATTTAGTCATTAACAGCAAGTATTGTTGAGATACGACTTAAAATCAGACTAATTTGATCTGATAACTCTACCACAGCTCAATAGTAAGTAAGAACGGGCTTTAAAATAATCTTGGGCTTATGTGCCAAAAAGACCTGATAAGAAAACTATCGGCCTCTTATCGATGACAGCAAACTAGGCCTAAGAGGTTAGCCGAGAGGAAAGGAACTCCAATGAGACCAAAAAGTATATCGAACGACAGATATGATGCGGCAGCGGCAGTAGGCGGCGGACACTTTGGGATTTAGGGCTTTGTTCTTCTCTCACGTGTTTTGAGAATTTGAAAAAAAAAAAAAAAAACAGAACCGATTTGACCGTCTAGTGTGTTTCTTGCATCATTCCTTAGGTATAACTTGAATATCTGGTAATTAAAGAATAAATATGAATTTTTGTTTTAAGAACAGATTTAAATTAAAATATATTTTATTGCTGACATATTTACATATTTATCTTTTAGCAAGTGTTGTGTAAAATTGTTTTATTGTAAGATCGATATCACCTTTCAATAGAAACATTATCACATTTAAAATAAATTGTAATTATATTTATTATTTACAAAAGTATTGTACAACAACCCACAACATGTGTGGTACAACAACCCACAACCAAAGCCGGTCCAACATTATGAAGGGCTCGGTGCCAAAAAAAAAAAAAAATTAGGCCCCTTATATATCAAATAATAGAATATTTCCTCCGTCGACCAAATTTATTCATATTTTTTTTTAAATAAACAACAATCATAAATATATGAATGAGTCTCACAATATCTTATCAATTTTTTCAATAAATTAATAGTTTTACTTTTAATTAAATCTCGTGTCCAACAAAAAATAAGATTCATAGATGGAGGGAGTATGTATATAAATAACTATGGTATTTTGTATAAAAAAAAAACTATATATTAATATGAAGATATTATTAGTTAAATAAATAAAATTAAATGTATAATAAATCCCCTAATATACTAATAGAGAGTTTATTTTGCTGATGTGTCGATTTCTGGTGCGTTTTGCTTATGTGTCGATTGCTGGTGTATTTCGCTTATGTGTCAAGTCTTACGTGACCAAATTTATTCATATATATATATTTTTTTTAAATAAACAACAGTCATAAATATATAAATGAGTCTCACAATATCTTATCAATTTTTTTCAATAAATTACTGGTTTTACTTTTAATTAAATCTCGTGTCCAACAAAAAATAAGATTCATAGATGGAGGGAGTATGTATATAAATAACTATGGTATTTTGTATAATAAAAACTATATATTAATATGAAGATATTATTAGTTAAATAAATAAAATTAAATGTATAATAAATCTCCTAATATACTAATAGGGAGTTTCTTTTGTTGATGTGTCGATTTCTGGTGCGTTTTGCTTATGTGGCGATTTCTGGTGTATTTCGCTTATGTGTCAAGTCTTACGTGGCATGATTGCGGGCCACTTTATCCTATGTGTCATTCATGTGGCATTGCGACCTTTCATAAGAAGAAGTCTAATAAAAAAAATTGGTTTTAGTTGGGTTTGATCCAAGGACCTCATGAGTATTTTGTATTATATTTACCAATTAAGCTAACTATGAATCGTTATGAAATTTAAATATTTATTATATACAACTTGAGTTAAATATATATATGTATATATATATATATATAAATACTCGTAATTATTTGCAATTTTATTATTCTAAACTCTATATTTTTTCTTATTCTTTCTTTGTCTTTATCTTTTCACAATATTTTAGTGTTGTTCCTCGATTATTTGTCCACACATAAATGTCTAATTGCTAATATTTGACGATTACTTTATTTTTAAATATATATTTCTTCATATAAACTCTATTTTCTTTCTCTCTTCTTCTATCTTGACAATGTTATGTTTATTTTCTATGTGTTACAAATTGACGGGTGAAGATTTTCAAGGAAAATTTTAAGATTATTTATGGTGTTTTTTTTTTTTAATTTCATTTAGACTAAATCATATTTTTAAAATAGATTGTATTATATAATGTTATAATATTAAATAATGTGATGTGTTAATAAAATATAAATTTTTAAATTAATTTTACGAACAACCCGCATAAAATGCGGGTACTCATCTAGTCAATAAATATAATTAGAAGTAATAATAAAATTTGATAGAGTGAAGAATTGAGATTGGAGGAAGGTGGTTCGGTTAATTAAAAGATGGTTTCTAAAGGAACACAAGCCGTAAAGGGGAAACCAATTAGGCTAACTGAAACTACAGAACAAGAATCAACATTATATATATATATATATATATATATATATATATATATATATATATATATATATATATATATATATACTAGTAACTGAACTCGTGCGATGCACGACTACAATTAATTTATGAATTCTCAATTTATATCATAATTTGTTTATTTTAAGAGTGTTTATAAGTAGACTTATTAATGTATTTTTCATTTTTTAAAAAATCGAAAAGACTATAGATTTTAAAACTCCTCTCTAAAAATCATGTTTTTCTCCATTTTCGATGAACGTTCATATTTAGTCACCACGCATCAAAATCTTTAAGTTATTGCGACTGATGACTCTCAAAATATACTGTGACTGAAAACTGATTCTTCAAGAATATGCCAATATTAGCGAGTGTGTCATTGACTCCTATTGACAATTCATATGAGAAAACTAACGTGAATTGTCTCTTCTAAAATTTGAAAGTCTTGGGTCTAATAGAATCAATGAAAGTTTAGAGATCGACCATTTTATCTAAATTGCTTCTGGTTATATTTGTACTTTCCAGAAAACTGTCACCTAGTCTTATTAAAGCCAAAGCTAGTTCTGTTGTACAGTCTTGTTGAGTGATATATATTTCTTAGTAATATAATTGGAGTCTCAACTTTCAAATTCAAATGATTCGACACAACATAACACTTCAAGTTATTCTAGTGTAGGTGCAAGTATGACGCTATCCTTCAAATAATTCAGACCGTCCATAATATTCTTCAAGTGTAGCTTTAAACGAAATATTTGTAAACTTATCAAAGAAGTCTTTTCACTTTCTTTTTTTCAATTAAAATATTCATTTATGAAGACTTCTGTTCCATATGATTACTTGCACATATTAATTTTTTAAGATTTATTTTTATAATACTGAAACAAATGCATGTATTAAAATAATTATGCAATTTAACAATATATACATTTCACATATATTTTTTATAAATAAATAACTTAATCTAGGTTTGAGGTTCGAAACTGACAATTTCTATCCATTTATGTGTTGAGTCAGTCCATACAGAGCTTTGTTCTGTCTTCAATTGAAATGCATTGTTCATATTATTATTCCGTGAAATTATCACGAATCTAGAGGTAAACTTATTGAGAAATATAGAGTTCGTTGGAGAACTTACTTTTTCCTTGCTTTATGGACGACAAAGTGCATTTACTTATACATTGTTTTTACGTTAATTAATTAACCCAAAGATACCTTCCAAACTTATTTCAATATGATAGATGTGCTCATATGTATTTCGTGGTTTGCCCAATAGAATAAATTGATATATTAATTAGACAAAGTATGGAGTAAAAATGGTGCATACATGAATAATTAAAAGATATTAGTTGTTTTCACTAAATAATACTCCCTCCGTCCAATATTAGTAGGCCTACTTTTTGGGCAGTTATTTTTTTGTCATAAGTTGGAGGGTATTATGAGGTATTGTGAGGTTCATTTATCAATAAAGTTATTGTTTATGGAAAATATAAGTATCATATTTTTCATAAACAATAATTTTATTGATAAATAGACCTCACAATACCTCATAATACCCTCCAACTTATGACAAAAAATAACTGCAAAAAAAGTAGGCCTACTAATATTGGACGGAGGGAGTATTATATTGCGTTTGGATAGAGGGGTTTGGGCCATGGATATTAAATCCACAACCTAAATCCATTCTTATTGTTTCTATGAATTTCAAATATTTAGCTTTAATCCTACTTCAAATAAAAAAAATTCAAATACTTAGCAAAACCACGTCATTTGAAATTCACAGATTTATAAATCTATTCATTTTCAAATCCTTTGGATTTCAAATGACTCCATCCAAACATAACCTTAGGTCATTTCACTTTAAGGGTATTAGTTGTTTTCACAGAAGAATATTAATTATATAACGACAACTAACTAATATTGTTCAATGAAAACAATTAATACTATTCAATGATTTATGTATGAACTAATTTCGTTCTATACATACACTATTAATTGTTATATGTCTATTATATTCTTTTTTCGAAATAATTAATCTACCTAATCTCTCTATTCTACAAAAGATTAAGCGTACGTATAAAGTGAAATTGATTCATACATAAACCACTTTGCAAATTTTTTTAGTATAACCACTAATACCTTTTAGTTGTTTAATGCTCATATGTATTTAGTGGTTTGCCCAATAAAATATATTGATTGATATATTAATTGTTATATGTCTACTATAATTTTTTTCGAAGTAATAAATCTAGATAATCTCTCTTCTACAAAAAAATAAGAGTTGTATAGAGTGAAATTAATTCATATATAAACCACTTTGAAATACTTTTTAGTATAACCATTAATACCCTTTAGTGTAATAAACTAATATCTTTAGTTAAACAACTAACACTCTTCGTACCCTTCAACTAATACTCTTCAGTGAAAATAACTATTACCCTCCATAACTAATACCTTTCAGTGAAAACAACTAATACCCTTTAATGAAAATAATTAATACACTTCAAATGCTTCATGTATGAACAATTTTCACTATATACTTTGTCAAAAATTAAAGAGTGGTCTTTTTTTTTTCAGATTAATAAATATTTATTTTAATAAATTCCACAAAACATAAAATTCTACAAACTATATATTGATTTAATTCTATACATTGATCATTCACAAAATATTTATTAACTATTATTTTAAAGAGTAGTTCTAGGGTGCACTTGAATTTTGAAAAATATATCTCAAACAGAAATCAACAATACCCCAAGAAATAATTAGTAATACTCCAAGAAGGCATCAGTAATACCTCAATTGTAAAAAAAATTGCACAATTCGGTGTGTTTGTGTGTATTTTGAAAAAATCAAAATTGAAGTCAAATTTGAGCTTAAAATTCAAGTGCATACTATGCCCTTGTGTATTTTAAAATAATTGACATATCTTTTATACTACAAAATAGAGAGATTTATCATAATATATATTTCAAAGATATATTCGATATATTTTTATATTATTTCTCAATATTTATTATAAATTATATTTTGAAATAAACAATTGTTTTTCAATATTTATGATAAAATATATTTCAAAGATATATACCAACTTTACAACGAATATTATAAATTATATTTTAAAAATATATACAATATATTTTGTAAACAATTATTTATCAATATTTATAATAAAATATATTTCAAAGATATATACCAAAGATTTACAAAGAATATTATAAATTATATTTTAAAAATATATCCAATATATTTTGTAAATAATTGTTATCAATAATTATGATAAAATATATTTCAAAGATATATATCAAAGATTTAATACGAATATTACTCTATTTAGCAATAATTTTGGCGGGAAAACTCAATGGTTTCCAAATGTAGGCCGGTTAGCGTTATTATATATATATATATATTTTTTTTTTTTTTTTTTGAAGGAAAATATATTAGTGTGCCTTCATCAACAAGTAACTGGTGGAGGACAGTATGGTTGTTTCATTATATTTTATGTATTCTTGAAACCCTAGATTGTAACATATATAAAAGGATCTCATACACAACAAATAGTGAATTATCTCCTGGCTTGGTACGCCCCCCGTAGTCATTCCTGACGAACTGGGTCAACAAATCTGTGTTCTTCTGTTGTTCACTTTATTTCTCTATTTCCTAAAACATGTTATCAGCACGAGTATTCTCATTAAATTAATTTCAAAATTCCTCAAACTCAATTCGAATATATCCGTCATAATTTATTTAGCGGCTCCCTACTAAATTAATTCGATCGGCACAAGTCTGTTGTGAAGGGGTTGGTTCTTCCTAAAGTAATACATCTTGCCGTGGATTCTGGTATGCAATTTCTTATACTAAGTTTGTTTTGATTGTTAGATTCCTATTCATTGGAATTGATTTTGTATATGTCGGCAAATTCAAGGATCTTATTATTTATGAATTCACTTGATTAAATTCCCCCATTATTTTATTAAGATAATCTTATCACTTATGGGGATTCAATATGAATTCTTGAATTTTTTATTATTTGTGGAGAGATGTTTATTACATATGCTCGTATATAGATTTTGCCTCTTGATTACATTTGATTGGACATGAATTTGGGTATATGATCAAGTAAGTTTTCTGTTTTGGGCTACTGAAATTTGATGATCTAGAATTGCTTGTCACCCGTTTGAGATAAGCTTAAGTCTAGCGAAATTATATATGAAACTAGCAAGCTAGCCGATGCATGAATCTCTCGATTAGTGTGTGCTCGATCAATTTATCATTGGGCGTTTAGATTCCGCTATGGTAAAAATGCGTAATCCTTTTAAATTTTAGCAATTAGTATTGTTTGCGGCAACATAGGCTTGTGAATTATTTATTGTATAAAAATTAGGATTTATATGAAAAATCCTTGTTTGCCTACTATGAAAATTTGATGACATATATTTTATATAAAAGTAATCAGTGATATATATGCTCTATTTGTATATTTACATTTTTCTTATTGAATATTTCCATGATAAAGAAATTTTATGAATGATATTTATGAGTATAAGATCAATGTGATAAAGTATTTTCACAAAATATCGAAAAATATGTGACCCATGGTCTCAAAATCTAATTCACACTCACATTCTTGAAAAATAAATTTATTATTGTATATTTTTACGCTTGCGAAATTAATTCAATTTGCTTGTAAAGTATTAGACTCAAAAGGAATTGAGTACCACTGTTGGGTTCATCATCTGACTACAAGGACGAAGAACCGTATGATTAGGTCAATGTCCTAATATTTTTTGGCAACATACTAGGCCCCATTTTATGTTGAAGTTATCTTCTATTTATAACACCCAAAAGATTGTTGTAGATTCTGAAATGATATTTTAGAAACATCTTTACTTTCAGAATTGTCAATTCAGTGGAATGAAATCCACTTACTTAACTATTAAGAGTGTCACGAATTTCCATAAGGATATGTTGCGCTTTAAAGCACACTTTACTTTTTGTGAAAAGAAAATCACAGAAGATGCTACAATATAAATAAAAAAAAAACTCTCCACTTTCCCCAATAATTTAATTAAAAATGTTGTAAGGAGCTGAGACACATGACGTTCTCCTGAACTATAATTACCAGCCTTTGGGATAAAGAAATTTCAGAGGTTAATTTTAGTTAATGGAATAGCTGAAAGAATCCTAAAGAAAATTGAACATAATGTATTAATTCATACGAACATGATAATGATGCACCATGTGGGGCAATGGTGAATCTTCCTTGGAAGATGTTAAGGAAACTATGATACTCATAACAGCTATAGTGATACCATATAAATTTGTGATGCAAGCACAAAGTAGCAACCAACTATATGAGATATGGAGAATCTAAAGCACAAGATGCCCAATATATGAATTAAAGGTGAGGATTATCCCTCAAATTTTACTTCACAATTGTTGATGGCAACAAGGACTTTTGCCCAATTAATGAATGCTCTTGATTTTGATTTATTTATTTATAAATTTCTCATTTTTCAAGAAGGTTACTCAGACATAATGTTTCATTATATTTGGACAAATATTTTGGTCTTAAAGTTAATTAGACCTACGACGCGAGACTTTATTTTAATGATGTTGGTTCATTAATAAATTTGAATTTTATTCAAAGTACTGAATTGTTTGAATTTTATTATACACGTACATTAGCATACATGGTTCGAAAATAACACTATCACGATGTAAAGTGATAAAGTATTGAATGAAAAGTAAATCATTCAACTAAAATTGAAACTCAGCCGAATATGAGATTTTCCTTAAAATTGGCAAAGAACTGCCGAATTCTTGATGTTCAACAGCACACTTATTAAAATCAAAGAACTTTTATATGCATCAAGAGCTAATCGAACCTTGTTAAATTCTAATGATATTTGTGTCAACATTGTTATTTGTAAACTTACAGTGAGAATGAAATTGAATATATATCTAATGAATGTGAAAGAAGATACATTTTAGATAAACTAAGAAACCATCCTAGTGCAATGCAACCCACTATAGTTCTTGAATCATATGTTGTCACCAATGATGAACTATGTGATACTGATTTATACAGGTTTTGACATGATGATCCATATTTTGAAGGACTGGTATGGACATCCTTCTTCTTTTGTGAGTGAAATTTAATATGAGATAAAAATTCGATACGATGCATGATATCGATCATGTTGCTATTTTGTAGCAATCTTTGTTTTCTAAAGTACCAGATACATTACCTACATCTCACTTTGCCTTACAAATATCAAAGGCTCATCACTCATTTTGCAAAGCCAGATCTTTAACAAAAGTGACATTGAGACCTGTTTATGTTAAAGATTCAAAACAAAATATTTCATTCTTACAAAGGATAAACTATGATATTTGTGGATCAATTCATCCAGAATGCTGACCATTTAAGTAATTTATGATTTTGGATTATACTTTGACATAATGTTCACATATCGCTTCACTCTCCACAATAAATTCTGCATGCAAAACTCTTAGCACAAATTATACGTTTTAGGACTTACCACCCTGAATACGCTATCAAGATAGTTTATATCAAAAGAATTTGATGATTATTGCATATTTATCGTGATAGATGTAAAGCATCCGATACCCTATGTGCTACAAAAATTGGTCTCGCAGAGTCCACAATTAAAAGGAAGTAATGGTGGTTAAGACACTGGTTCTGCGCACCAACATGTCAATCTCTGCTTGGGGTTATGCAATATTGCGTGCAACTTTACTTATTCATTTCAAACCCACTAAATGACCAACCATTTTTATGTGTACCAGTTGGTAACTGGATATAAGCCTGACATTTTATATCTACATATATTTGATTGTGCAATATATGTGCATATTGCGTACCCACAATGCATTAAATTGAGTTCCTAAATACGATTAAGTATTTATGTTTGTTACGTCCGATATCGCGGCACGACCTTTCGGGCACCAACGTTGAACCATCAAACCAAAGCGGGCACGGATAAGGGAAACTCATCGCCAAGCCGTATCGAGTAGACGGGTAGGCAACCCCGTCTACCCGACGCAGACCTTCAGGAGCTGTCGGGAAGGATACTTAGCTCCGTGGACCAGACACCGGCCAGCAAGTGCTCGCCGGATGATCTCTACCCACTTCCCGAGGAAGGGGTCCCCGAGGTGCTTGCCATATAACCGGTACCCGGCCACCCGCGTACCAGCCTACCCGATCACAGGCGTCGCCAGCTGTGAGAGAGTGTCCAGTACCATCAGTTCAGAGGATGTGACAGGGTCAGAGTAGGTAGTTGGGCCAGGTCCCATCAGTACAGGGGCAACAATGCCAGGTGGTGTCTTCTCATTGGTCCATAGAGGGGGCTGTAGCCACTCATTGCCTCCCAGCTAGGAATAGGAGGGGCCTACGGGCTTACCAACCCAAGGTGGAGAAACCCACCATGTACACTATAAATACGGCATTAAATGCCCAAATGTAACACAACTCATTTATTGCAAATCTACCCTTGAGAGCTCATTGATTCTTGCATTTATTACTTTCGGTTATCACAAATACTATAATCCTACCCGCTAGGAAACCCGACGGTGAGATCCTCACGAAATCGCTGTCAACATTTTGGCGCTAGAAGGAGGGTGACTGATATCGAAATACACTCGGTTTCGTTCATCTAATTACCTCAAACGAACCACTTCACCCTTTTTTTCTAAAAAATCCCAGCTGTTTCCACCCTAAAAATGGCCACTTCGAAAGCTACACGAACCCAGCAGCAGGTCGAAGATGTCGGCGAGGCCGCCACTCCGGCTCCGGCCACGGCGGAAACTCTCTAAGGCCCTTTCGAGTTCTTGTCAGCGATGAGAACTCCGGAGGACCTCCAGGCGGCCAGAGCGATGATTGAGCACCGCCAGGCCGAGGTCGATGCCGCTCCAATCCGCACTCATTGCCCCAGGAAGGAGCCAGCCCGCACCAGGGCCACCAGCAACCCTCGGCCCGAGCGAGAGGCGGCCGGGAGGGCCACCAGTAACACTCGTCCTCAAAACCTGAAAAGACGCCTCGACGAGGAGGCCGACTCTCAGCGAGTATATCGCCAGCCTACTGGATCAGTCTTCTCCAGACTGGGATCCCAGGCTCGGGGAGCTGCCCAACCATGCGAGCCAAATGCCAGCTCCAGGCCCCGGGAGTGGGAAAGGGCACGCTCTCCCAGACATCACAATGACGCGGCCCCGAGGCCGTCGGTCCGTGATCGTCTGGGGGACAACCCGCGTCCTCGATCTCCCCCTGCGGCCGACAGTGCTATGGCCGCAATCTTGAAGAATGTATCAGATCTGGAGGTCAAGCTCGAGAAGCGAGATGGGCAATATCACTTCGCCCATATGCCCAACTCCCCCCTCGCAGATATCCTGGTGCGGGCTCCCGCCCAGCCAAAGATTAACGTGGCCGTTGTGGGCCAATATGACGGGGAGACGGATCCCGTCACACACTTAAGTAAGTACTCTACTTACATGATCTCCATGGGGGCCACGGATGCAACCCAGTGCCGGATGTTCCCATTGACCCTCGGTGACCGAGCTCATCGTTGGTACTTCTCGTTGCCCGCGGGGAAGGTGGTTTCATTCCACCAACTGGGGGAGTTGTTCCTGGAGCACTTCTCCTCGATGGCGCCACGTCTGGTCGGCACCAACCGAATGGCCAACCTAGCCCAGGGCAAGGATGAATCAGACCAGGATATATCGACAGGGTGGACCGTATCATCATGGAGGGCGAGTCGGTCGGGGACGAGGTCAAGCTCGTCGGCATAATAAGTGGGCTCCGCCTAAAGACGAAGCTGTGGAAATCTATGAACAAGGACTACCCCAAGTCCTACACGGAGTTCCGGCAGTGGGCCAGAAAGATCATCTACAACGCCGACATCCAGGCACAATGGCTAGGCGAGAGCATCCCGGCCGAAAAGGAAAAGCCCCGCACCCAGGCGGGCACCACGCCGAGCCGGAGAAACTTTTCCTACCGTGCCCCCCAGCCGTTCAAACCCTTCGACTCCGTCGAAGTGAAGTTTGCCGAGAAATTATCGGCCACCCCGGAGTACGTCTACGTGCAAATCCGAGATAAAAACATGGTGCCCAAGGCGCGGCCATGGGTCCACAAGCCAGGGGTGCATCTCTACCCCAACAAATACTACCATTACCACCAGACCGTCGGGCACAACACGAGCGAGTGTCGCGACCTCTTGAAGCAGCTCTGGCGGCTCTTCGAGGATGGAAAGTTGGAGGAGTTCGTGAAAAGACCAGCGGCCAGGCCGGAGACACAAGCCGCTGCCCACCCTGTAGAACTAAACTGGGAGGCAGCCCTCATATGCCCCTCGATGCTGGAAAACCAAGCTCGCCACGCCGTCAATATGCTCTCCCAGGTGGGAGGATTCGCGCCAACCACCTCGCTCTCCAACCACCGGTAGAAGAGCGAGCTGCGAGCAATGGACAATGTCCATCAAATCACCATGCCGGTCAATATGGCGGTAAAAGAGTCAAACCTCATTGCCTTCAAGGAGGAGGATCGCACTGGGGTCATCTACCCAAACCACGACGCCCTGGTCGTATCTGTCAATATCATGGGCATCACCGTCCATCGCATGCTCATCGACAACGGGGCCTACTGCAACATCCTCTTCAAGGCCGCATTCGACCAGCTAGACAGCTCCTTCGAGAAATACATAGAGCCATGCGACCAGGTCATCAAGGGGTTCGGCGACGCCACTGTAAAACCCTACGGGATAGTTAGGCTAGCCGTAGAATTAGTTTCTAGTATAGAAACTGAGGTTAAGGCTTCGAAACAGCTCGACTTCATTATTATCGACCAGCCGTCAACCTATAACGGTTTCTCGGCAGGCCGTTCGAGCACGAGTTCGAAGCCGCCGCCTCAGCATTCTATTATTGTATCAAGTTCCCAACCCCATCCGGGAAGGTTGGGACTATTAAGGGTAATCAGAAAATGGCACGCGGTTGTTTAGCATATATCGATCTTATTTCAAATTCTGCAAATTTAGATTATATGTACACAATCGGGGAGGGAGACATGGAAATAGACGAAGAAATTCCACCCACTGCCCACCCAATGGAAGAAGATTCACAAAATTTTGAACACACTCAGATCGAACTAGAGCCTAGAATCGGCTTCGAGCCTATGAAAATCGACGACACCCTAACAGGAAAGATCGATGATCCACGCTTCGGCGAGCGGGGTGCCAGCCTGATCGAAAAACTAATCTCAGTTACAATGAAGAATCGACTAGAAGTAAGTGTTCAGCTCGGTTCGATAATATCCGACGAAATGCGAGCAGCGGTGATAGCCTTCTTGGAAGAAAATCTGGACGTATTCGCATGGTCCCACGAAGACATGGTCGAGATCGATCCAGTCGTATGCTCCCACTAGTTGCACATCGACCCAGCCCACAAGCCAGTCTCGTAGAAGAGAAGAAAGTTTGGCCCAGACAAGTACGCAGTCATAGCCACTGAGGTCAAAAAACTACTCGACAACAAGCTTATAGGGATGGTCGACCCCGACGACAAACCCCAATGGGTATCTAATGCCGTCCTCGTCAAGAAGAGCAACAACACCTGGCGGTTGTGAATTGACTTCACGGACCTGAACAAGGCATGCCCCAAGGAACACTTCCCGATGTCGCACATCGACCATCTAGTGGACAGCACGATCGGGCACGAGATGCTCACTTTCATGGACGCATTTGCTGGCTACCACCAGATCCCGATGGCCACCGACGACCAGAAACACACCACTTTCGTCACCGAAAAGAACATGTACTTCTGGAAGTGGATGCCATTCGGCCTCATGAACGCAGGGGCAACCTATCAAAGGCTGGTCAACCACATGTTTTACGACCAAATTGGGGCGACCATGGAGGTGTATATCGACGACATCATCGTCAAGAGCGAGAAGAAGGAAGACCACCTCACTCACCTAGCCGAGACGTTCAGAATCCTAAGAAGGTATCAGATGAGGCTCAACCCGAAAAAGTGCAGTTTCGGTGTCGAGTCGGGCAAGTTCTTGGGGCACATGGTCAGCCAATGAGGGATCGAGGCAAACCCGACCAAAGTTCAGGCTATCCTCGACATGAGCGCTCCGCGCATAGTAAAGGAGGTGCAGAGGGTGACGGGCAGCTTGGCCGCTCTCAGCCATTTCATCTCCCGCATGGGGGACCGGTGCAAACCTCTGTTCGATAGCATGTGGAAGGGGAAACTAAACTGGACACCCCAGAGCCAACTCGCATTCGATAATCTGAAGGCGTATCTGTCAAACGCCCAAGTATTGGTCAAACCCGTCCCCGGCGAGAAGCTCTACCTTTACTTAGCAGCCTCGGACTCAGCTCTCAGCGTCGTGCTAGTGCGGGCCGAGGGGCAGACACATCTGCCAATTTACTATATCAGCTAGACACTCCACGCCGCCGAGCTACGGTATCCACCGTTGGAAAAGTTGGCTTACGCGCTAGTGATGAGTGTACATAAGTTACGCCCATACTTCTTCGATCACCAGGTAGAGGTACTGACCACAATGCCACTCCGTCAAGTTTTGCATCAACCTGACACGGCGGGCAGATGCCTCAAGTGGGCAGTAGAGATCGTGCAGTTCGGAGTAACATATGCTCCTCGAACATCCATCAAAGGCCAGGTCATGGCCGACTTCATAGTCGAGCTCACCTATCCGGAGGCGATGTCCAAGATCGAGCAACCACCATGGAAAATGTACGTCGACGGATCCTCCACAACTTTGCGGGCAGGCGCGGGAATTGTCCTTCTCAGCCCGTCTGACCAATCATTCACAATGGCCATCAGGTTCGGTTTCCACGCAACTAATAATGAGGCCAAATACGAAGCACTAATCAACGGCCTGGAAATGGCCATGGCCATGGGAGTAAAGAGGCTCCAAGTCTACAGCGACTCGCAGCTCGTGACGTGCCAAATCTCGGGGGAGTACGAGGCACGCAGCGACAGAATGTTGGCCTATCAAGGATTGGCCAAGAACCTCCTCGGGAAATTCGACCAAGTCCATATAGAGGTGGTGCCCCGACTCGATAATACTCAAGCAGACGCCCTTGCCCGCCTTGCAACATCCGAGGGGGCAGCCGACATGTCACAAATCACAGTCACTTACCTGCCCGCCCCTTCGAGCTCAAACCTGCGGGTGGCCAATCTGGGGCAGGAGGAGGATAGCTGGATGACTCCCATTCTGAAGTACCTCCGCGATGGCAAACTCTCAGACGATTGAGTAGTGGCGAGACAGTTACAACTTCAGGCGGTCCGATACACGATCATCGGGGACCAGCTGTACAAGCGAGGTTTTGCCCTACCTCTCCTAAGATACATAACGTCGGGGCAGGGAAAGAAGATCTTGGTAGAAGTCCACGAGGGGCGCTGCGGGAACCACGCTGGCGGCCAGGTACTCACCCAGAAAGTTATCCGCCAGGGATATTTCTGGCCCACCCTAAAGAAAGATGTGATCAACTATGCACGGGCATGCCACAAATGCTAAATTTATTTGCCGGCAATCCACCAGGCTCCAACCGAGCTCACTTCAATCTTGAGCCCTTGGCCGTTTGCAAAGTGGGGAATCGATCTCATTGGTCCTTTGCCCACAGCCCCGGGCAGCGTCAAGTACGCAATTGTCGTCGTGGATTACTTCACCAAATGGGCGGAGGCGGAATCGCTGAAAATAATCGACCAGGAGCACGTCATTAGATTCATCTAGCGCAACATAATCTGTCGATTCGACCTCCCACGGATAATCATTTCGGACAACGGGAAGCAATTCGACGGGATGGAGATGGAAAGATTCTGCCAGAAGCACAAGATCAAGAGGCTGTTCTCGTCGCCCTACCATCCGCAGTCGAACGGGCAGGTCGAGGCGGTGAATAAGATAATCAAACACACGCTGAAGGCAAGATTGGAGGAGAGCAAGGGAACATGGGCGAGCAAGCTACCCGAAGTATTATGGTCATACAGGACGACCAGTCGCACCGCCACCGGGGAGACTCCTTTCGCTCTGGCCTTCGGAACGGAGGCAGTCATCCCAGCAGAGGTCATCATCCTAAGCTTCCGCACCTCGCAACTCGTGGGGACCGAGAACGACCAAGTTATGCTAAACGAGTTGGACTTGCTGGAGGAAAGGAGGTTATCCGCCGAGCAAAGAAACATGGCTTACAAATGTCGGGCTGAAAAATACTTCAACTCGAAAATCAAGATCAAAGAATTCAAAGTCGGAGACCTGGTCCTACGACGGAAGGTCGGGCAGCCCAAGGGGGCATTTGGCCCGAATTGGGAGGGATCCCTAAAGATCTCCAGGCGCCTGGCCATCGGGGCCTATGAATTAGAGAGCCTTGAGGGCAATCCGGCCCAATACCCTTGGAACGTCTCCCTACTCAAAAAATACTACCAGTAGCGGCTAGATAGTTTAGCCCGCATCATTCTCTTACCCGTCGAGGGCCTCAATGTAATTGCGTCTCGAGCGCAAATTTGCAATCAATAAAATCGATTGTTAATTCAATCTCGTATTCGTGAAGTCGCTGCCCGACTATCGGCTAAAGCACTTCACTCATTAATCATTTGGTTAATTTTTAATCGATTGTTAATTCAATCTCGTATTCGTGAAGTCGTTGTCTGACTATCGGCTAAAGCACTTCACTCATTAATCATTTGGTTAATTTTTAATCGATTGTTAATTCAATCTCGTATTCGTGAAGTTGCTGGCCAACTATCGGCTAAAGCACTTCACTCATTAATTATTTGGTTAATTTTTAATCGATTGTTAATTCAATCTCGTATTCGTGAAGTCGCTGCCCGACTATCGGCTAAAGCACTTCACTCATTAATTATTTGGTTAATTTAAAATCGATTGTTAATTCAATCTCGTGTTCGTGAAGTCGATGCCCGTCTATCGGCTAAAGCACTTCACTCATTAATTATTTGGTTAATTCTTAAATTAATTGTTAATTCTTAAATCGGCTAGAGCACTTCACTACCAAATCTAGTCCAGCTGCCAAGCGGATCGAACAACAAAGCAAATGAGAAAGCAACAGTAAAATGAAATGACGATTTCATTAAGTTCGAAAAGATAAAAGGTTACAATGGCCCCCGGCCAGCGAACTTAGAAATAAAAGAAAAGAAAGATAAGTTTTCACGAGGCCGCCTCATCCACCACCCCCGGCTCCTCGACCGCCTCCTCGTCGGCCAGAGGGTAAATGAAGGTCGTCGGGTCGCCGAGGAACGACAGGTCCACCCCACGATCAGCCAGATCCTTCAGAGTGATGTCATAGTCCGTAGAAGGGGGATTGGACTCAACATAACTACTTAGGTCCTCCAAGGGCCCGGAGTAGTCGGCCTCGGGGTTCCGGTGAAGCAAAGAGCGGATCGAGTCAGCGTAGGCATTGATGTAGACCATGGAGTCTGCCGACTCATGTTCACCCTCGAGGCGGGCTCGTTCAGCGGCCAGACATTCGTCAGCCTCCACAACAAGGGCTTCGCGCACCTTGCGGACTTCCTCAGCTGCCTTCACCTCGGCATCGGCTCGCGCCTTCCTCTCCGCCTCGCAGACGCCCTCTAGCTCAGCACGACTCAGGCGGGCAGCCTCCAGCTCCTCCTTGAGCTTCTTGTTCTCCTCTTCCAGACGGGCGGCCTCGTCTTTCTTCGTCTGAAAGGCTGCCTTGTAAGCGGAGGCATTCCGCATCTCCCGCTCAAAGTCGATCATAATGCCCTCCATCGTAATGGCGTTGCGGGAGGTGCAGATGGTCGTTGCCCTCATCCAGTCGGTGAGCGAGATGGTGCGCGCGGCCTTCTGGCAGTTAAGGGTCCAGGACCGGGGCAGGTTTACCACGGCACGGCGAAGGTCCTCCGGCCAGGACTCGGGCACGGCCTCCGAGTACAGAGGATCCTGCGAGCGCAGGAACTGAAGGACCTCAGTCGGCGGTAGGGGGTCAGGCCTACAAAACACCGGGATGAAAAGTTAGCTAAATGGAAGAATTGTAAGACGATCATGAAACTAAGTAGAAAGGGCAGAAACACTTACGTGAGATGGTTGCCCCAGCCCAGGAAAGAGAAGTCACTGCGGTCGCGGGAAGCAGAGGCCGGGCTCCCAATGGTCGCCTCGACGGTACCAGCTGTTAGCCCGCTCGTGGCCGGGTCCACGTTCAAGGTCACCATGGCTGAATCGACCGGGGTCGGGGCCTCTACCTGGGCCTGTTTAGAGGGTCGTTGGTCGTTGGTCAGGAAGGAGAGCACGGTCGGCGCGGGAGTTTGCGGGTGAGTGCGAATCGTCACCCCTGTCAGGCGGACTGCTCCCCGCTTCGCCAGCTTGGTCGTAGCGCTCTTCTTGGGAGCCATGTTGACGGTCTCCTCGGAAGTCTCGACATTTACAACAGGGACGGGAGTCTGGCCGGCATCGGGTACGCGCCGCGGAAAAGGGATCGGGGAGGCTGACGGGGTGGAGGATTCCGCCGGGAAGTGTTGTTCTGCAGACAAAGAGGCAATGGGTAAAAATCGGGAAGAAAGAATTAGCGGAAAAGAGAATTGGTCGGGAAGAGCCTTACCACCAAAATTCAAATGGCAAGGGAAAGTTTGGAGCCCGGACAGCCTTCTCTACTCGTTGGTGTTGAGGAGGTCGACGTCGCAGTTATCAGGGCTCTCCGACAACAGTAAAGCAAGTGCTCGTCGGAAGTCATCGGTCAAATCGCCCTGGTTGGGGACCGGATTGCCTGCACATTGAAAGAAAAATTAGATCAGTACTGAGGAGGTGGGGGAGGTAATTAGTGTTTACCTCGACGGTCGCGAACTCGATACTCCTGGGGAACCGGGATGACCCTCTCGTCGACGCCGACACTCTCCCAAGCGCCGCCGACCCACCACCACTTCTCCTGCCAATTCGTCACTTTCGACGAGATTCCGAAAACGATGGCGTCTCCTCCCCGGGGTTTCACGGAGTAGTACCCCTTAGTCAGCTGCCCGACCGAGGCCACTGTGTAGTATAGGTGATTGATCTCGTCTGGGGTGGGCAGGCGATGAAGCCCCCGGTGACCAAGCGCGACCATCGCCCTCAGGATGTAACTCCACCCGTTGGGAATGATCTGGGTGATCGACAGATTCCACGCGGCGAGCAGCCTTGAGATGGCCAGATGAAGCGGAAAGCGGAGGTCGGGGTGAAGCGTGTCCGAATTTATGGCAATTAGGCCCTCCAATGGCTGGTCAGCCCGTTCATTCTCCCGGGGAGCGTAGAAATAAACGTCGGCAGGCGTCTCAAAGGCCCAATAAATTTCCTTGAGATCGGTGTCCAGGGGCAAGCAACTAGAACGACGAGAGGCCCCAAATTCAGTCACCTGGGCTTCGAGGTACTCGCGGGCAGGGCATCTTCGCACAAACTGGCTCATGTACTTGGTATAATCGAACCCGATCAGTCGGCTATCCGCGTAGATGACGTTATCAGGTATAGCCTCCTGCTCGAACAGATAGTGCTCCGCCCGAGGCGGGTAGGAGGATACCGGAGAGACACTGAGCGCTACGCCCTCTGGCCGGGGGCTCATCCTCTCTAAGTCGTCGGCGAAGGCATCCACATCCGTGGAGTTGCCCTCGCCTTCTCTGGCGGCGGCGGCACGAGACATCCCCTCTCCGGCATGGCGAAGAGGCCTCTCGGCATTGGCGGCGGCGCGGCGGCGGAAGTGGAAAATGTCGGTGGCCCCGACGCTCTCAACGGAGTCGCTCATGATAATGAAGAAGAAGGAATGAATGTGGGAAAGAAAGCAAGACATTACCTTGAAAATGGAAAAGGGTCGCCAGATTCTGGAAAGAGTCGCCGGAAAGTTCGTCGGAAAATTCAAAAAACTTGCAAGGGGGGGGGCAAGAGAGAAAAGAACGAAAGTGAGAATGAGAGGAGGAGACCCCTATTTATAGGAGAAATGGGGGAGGACTAAACTGCAAAAAATAGGGTCAAGAACGGAATTAAACGAAAGTTAGGGGATACGTGAAAGATGTGCGTGCAACGGTTGGAAGGCAGAATCGGTAAACGTGATGCCTGGGATTCTGCGCATCAGTCACGCCATCCCATGACGTCAGCAGGCACGGAATACGAAGCACCACCTCGGAAGGCGACATGTCACCCCCAAAATTCAAATTCGAATGCCAGTCCGTGGATTGACCAGCCGCCACCCGATGGCTATGCCCCCCCGACGTCGGGCTGGTGGGATAATTGTTACATCCGATATCGCTGCTCGACCTTTTGGGCACCAACGTTGAACCATCAAACCAGAGCGGGCACGGACAAGGGAAACCCATTGCCAAGCCGTGTCGAGTAGACGGGTAAGCAACCCCGTCTACCCGATGCAGACCTTCAGGAGCTGTCGGGAAGGATACTTAGCTCCGTGGACCAGACACCGGCCAATAAGTGCTCGTCGGACGATCTCTACCCGCTTCCCGAG
This sequence comes from Ballota nigra, assembly GCA_947034835.1. NCBI lineage: Eukaryota > Viridiplantae > Streptophyta > Magnoliopsida > Lamiales > Lamiaceae > Ballota > Ballota nigra. The sequence continues at coordinate 54,235,299 of OX344723.1, read as the reverse complement.
GAAGGGGTCCCTGAGGTGCTTGCCACCTAACCGGTACCCGGCTACCCGCGTACCCGCCTACCCGATCACAGGCGTCGCCAGCTGTGAGAGAGTGTCCAGTACCATCAATTCAGAGGATGTGACAGGGTCAGAGTAGGTAGTTGGGTCAGGTCCCATCAGTACAGGGGCAACAATGCCAGGTGGCGTCTTCTCATTGGTCCATAGAGGGGGCTGTAGCCACTCATTGTCTCCCAGCTAGGAATAGGAGGGGCCCACGGGCTTACCAACCCAAGGTGGGGAAACCCACCATGTACACTATAAATAGGGCCTTAAATGCCCAAATATAACACAACTCATTTATTGCAAATCTACCCTTGAAAGCTCATTGATTCTTGCATTTATTACTTTCGGTTATCACAAATACTAGAATCCTACTGTTGATAGGCGAACATCATCCAAAATGAAGCGAACAAGAGTTACAGGCTTAAACAAAGATAGTCAACATTGGGGTGCATCTACCAATCTGAGAGGTGTATGAAGTGACGAAAAACTCCCCCGACGAACAACTAATAGGCGAACAGGTATTAGGACCCGAGACCAAGAATGAGCCAATTGTGAAGTCATCAATGACGAACAACTTGGTCAAATTATGATACAACAGCCATGGTGAACAAGTGAACAAAGCCATAAGGCGAACAACTTCCAAAGTACAACCTCAAGAGGCGAACAACTTTCAGTTGGAGAATCAACAAGATCAATCAAGCCGACCTAGGCGAACAACAATGAGTCCGAGATAAGACCAAAGAAGACTTTGTAGCTAAGATTCAGCTTTGATAGGATACATGTCAAGCATGCAGGCTAGGGAGACCAAGAGTCTTAGACACCTCATGCTTGTTAGTCTCTATAAATAGTTGTTCTCCAGCTGTGAAATACAAGTTCAAAAAAAAGTTCAAATGCATAAACAATTCCAAAACACACACTATAACACCTAAACGTGCACACATACGAAATTAATTCAATTTCGACTTTTGTACATCCAATTTCATAACCCGAACCCCGATTTACCATTTACGGTGGTAACCAATCACACGTATTGATTGGTGACGTAAAAACGGATTAAAACAGCCACTAATCCTTACGATTAGATTCGTTCACCAACAATTTGGCGCTAGAAGGAGGGATCGAACCTCCGATTCAGTGTGATTGCTCAAGAATTTCGAGTTTGAAACTTGAAGATTCAAAGAAATCCTCAAGAAATTCTTGAAGATACAAGCAAAAGTGTTCTTGGTTTTCTTGGTGTTCTTCAATAACAATTTGAAGATTCAAAGATTAAGAAACTAATCCAACATTAGGATGCCTCAATCCAAGCAAACACAAGGATCACGCCTGTCAAGGAGAGCATCTCCTACTCGGGCCTCGACAGCAGACCATTAAGACCGTGATCCTAAGCACGCGAACAGATCACAGCATACAGCCATAACGCATAACCTCCCGCCTGAAATGGAGGCTCTGGCGAACAACCCTAACGAGTTGGCTAAGACCATAGCAGCTCTCCAAGCCCTCCAGAAACAACAGGAACAAGCTAGACCTTCCCAAGCAAGGCCTAGGGATAAGTCTCTGGAAGCTGTGAGGGCTAAAAATGTTAGGGGCGAACAGCATGAGGTGAACAGCGCTCAAGTTAGGCGGGACAAAGGCAAGGCCAAAATGGTTGACCTAAGAGAAGAGCAGGCTGAGTCTGCCCGTGGGCGAACAACTTTGTCAAGCCATGGGACTACTCGTTCCAGTGCCCAGGACAGACTTGGTCAACCGCAACATGTCATGGAAGCTGCTCGCCAGAGAGCAGGTGATGGGCGAACAACTCTTGAACAGCCTCGCCCAACAGTACATGAAAGATTATCTCAGTCCGCCTTCAGACGCCTAGGGCCAAATGCGGCAAACAACCTTAGGAGGCAACTCCAGGAGGAGCCCACTCCGAGTGAGGGACTGCGACGAACAGAAAGGCATGCGCCTTTGTTCGCCGAACAGCCTCCAAGTCAGGGGGCACCTTTGGATGAGTTGGCCAATTTAAGAAAAGCAGTGGAAAGCATGCAGGGGCAATTGGACCAACAGAGAGGTATGGGGACGACCAACATGCCATTATCCCCATTAGCCCCTCACATTTTAAAAGCCCCAATTCAAAAGAAGGTTCAATTTCCGGCAGGCATCCAGTATGAAGGCCTAGCAGACCCTCGAGTCCACCTTACCAAATATACGGACTACATGGTTTCCGTGGGGGCCAGCGACGCCACCCAGTGCCGGAACTTTCTATTAACGTTGGGCGACTGGGTTCACAAATGGTTTTCAGCAATGCCACCGGCATCAATCAACTCGTTTGCCCAACTGGGTCGGGAGTTTCTTTCACACTTTTCAACAGCTGGCTCGTATCTTTCCCAGAAACATCGACTGTCAGACTTAAGACAAAATGACGACGAATCTGACAGAGCATTCATGGAAAGATTCGATAAAGTGTTGTTGGAAGGAGAACCGGTCAGCGAGGACACTAAAATTGTTGCTGTTATGGCAGGACTGAAAAAAGGGTCAGAACTATGGAAATAGGTACGTCTGAAGTGCCCAAAAAATTACGCCGAGTTCAGAAATCAGGCCGGCGTGTTCGTCTCCATGCATGAGGCCCTAGAAGCAAACTTGGGGGAGAACAAAGTAGACCCCAAGGAGAACAACAAAAAGCCTGGTGGAACAGGATACAGAGTCCCGAAGAACATGAAAGCATTCAACGAAGGGACAGAACTCAAAGAAAAGCTCAACCAGGTGTTAACAGTGTCAGTTGACACTGTTTATGATAATGTAAAAGGCAAGGAGTTGCTCTCCCCTCCGCGAAGAATCCGTCAGGACACTGGCAAACTCAACCCCAGTAAGTACTGTGCCTACCATCAAAGCGTGGGACATTTTACAAGCGAGTGTAGAGATTTGCTTAAGCAACTCTGGCGATTTTATGAGGAGGGAAAGCTCTCCAAATTTGTTAATAGACAGCCCGGCAAGAGAGGCCGGGAGAGCAGCCCAGGGGAAGAAAGCGATGAACAGCCTCAACGGAATAATCGCCCCGGACGACCAGTTCCCGCTGCAGCTGCACGCCCATTGGAGGATATTTTCATGATGGAGCCTTCCGGCTCTGCTGGAGGTTGTTCTGATGGACGTCCACCAATGTCGAACAGAAAGAAGAAGGCAGAGTTACGAGCTATGGGCCAAGTTCAGAAAATGGGGATCAAACCAACCATCATGCAAACGGCAAAGTTGACCTTTACCGAAGAAGATTTGGAAGGAATCTCGACCCCACATAACGATGCGCTCGTAGTCTGTGTCAAAATTATGGGAACAAGAGTCCACAGACTTTTGGTGGACACCGGAGCCTATACCAATATCATATTCAAGAAGACGCTCGACCAACTGGAAGATTGTTCGGGCTACATTCAGAGTACAACTCATAGAATTGTAGGCTTCGGAAATGCTGTAACCACTCCAGTAGGGAAAATTAGACTATCTGTACAACTTGTAACGGCCAATGAACCCAAAAAGAATATTACACGAATGGTTGATTTTTTGGTCGTAGACCAGGAATCAACTTACAACGGGTTTCTTGATCGCCCATTTTTAAATGAATTCAAAGCTGCATGTTCCACTTACCACTATTGTATAAAATTTCCAACAGCAAGTGGGACAGGCACAGTGAGAGGAGACCAAAGAAGAGCTCGGGAGTGTCTCCTACAATTAAAAGCAAAGTTTACTCAAGTATCCATGATGGAAGCTACCACAAACTGTCCTGGCGATGAGTCGTCAGTATTGGAGAACATGATGGACACGAACGACCACATGGACACTGACGAACAACACTTGGACGAGCAAGTGTTGGACGAGCAACTCACCACCACCATTGAGGAACTTCCAGCTGACGAACAAAGAAGTGGTGGTGACGAGCAACCTTCATCAAATAACTTGGAGGGCCGAGTACTGGCTAACAACAACGGATCAGAGCCGACGAATGATCTAGATCCCCGCCTGGGGGCAGAGCCCGTGGACATCGAAAATGATACAAATCTTGAGGGGCCAATACTTGATCCACGTTGGAAAGGACAAAAATGACGAGCAACTCCAGTCGAAGAACTAGAGGCGTTCAGAGTTAACCCTGACAACGAGGATCTTGAGCTTTACATAGGATCTGAGCTCCCTAAGCCATACAGATCCCGGATGAAAGAATTCCTCCTCAAGAATCTAGATGTTTTTGCATGGTCTCATGCAGACATGGTGGGGATAGATCCAAAGCATGCTTGCCACAGGCTCAACATTAATCAAGCCAAGAGGCCAGTCCATCAAAAACGAAGGAAGTACGGCCCGGACAAATATCAAGCATTGAATGAAGAAGTTAAAAAGCTGTTAGACAACGATCTGATCCGTCAGGCACTTTGTCCACAATGGGTAGCAAACCCTGTGCTGGTGAGGAAGCCAAATGGGACCTGGAGGCTATGCATAGACTTCACAGATCTGAATGCAGCATGCCCGAAGGACAACTTTCCTCTCCCGCACATCGATCAATTGGTGGACAGCACTGCGGGTCACGAAATGCTAACATTCATGGATGCTTTTGCAGGGTATCATCAAATCCCAATGCATCCTGACGATCAAGAAAGCACAGCTTTTTACACTAACAAAAACTTGCTGTGCTGGAAGAGAATGCCCTTCGGCCTCATCAATGCCGGGGAAACTTATCAAAGGCTGGTGAACAAGATGTTTGACCAACAAATCGGAGACACGGTGGAATTCTATGTAGACGACATCGTGGTCAAAAGCCCCAAGAGAAGAGATCATCTCCAGCATTTGACCCAAGTGTTCAAGATTCTTCGGCATTATAACATGAAGCTAAATCCGAAGAAGAGCAGCTTTGGTGTCCATTCGGGGAAATTCTTGGGACATCTTGTTAGCCAGCGGGGAATTGAGGCTAACCCAGCAAAAGTTAAAGCCATTGTGGATATGCAACCTCCACGATCAGTAAAAGAGGTGCAAAGGCTCACAGGATGCCTAGCAGCTTTGAATCGGTTCATATCCAGGTCAGGGGACAAGTGCCGTCCATTCTTTGAGGCCATCAAAAAAAGAAGCTTCTCATGGACTAACAACTGTCAAAGGTCCTTTGATCAACTCAAAGACTACCTGGGAGATGTTAAAATCCTATCAAAACCAGTCCCAGGAGAGAAGTTATTCTTATACTTAGCCGCGTCAGAAGTTGCCATCAGCTCTGTTCTGGTGCGCGAGGATGGCAAATTCCACCAACCTATATACTACGTCAGCCAAGCCTTGCATGAAGCAGAGATCAAATACTCCCCAACTGAGAAGCTGGCGTATGCTCTGGTCATGAGTGTGCGAAAGTTAAGACCATACTTTTTCGATCATCAAGTCGAAGTACTAACAACTTTCCCGCTCAAACAAATCCTCCATCGCCCTGACACTGCTGGACGTCTTTTAAAATGGTCATTAGAGATTAGCCAATTTGGGGTGACCTATGCTCCTCGAACAGCGATCAAAGGGCAAGCTTTAGCCGACTTTATAGTCGAACTAACTTTCCCACCAGATCCGACGAGAGGACTAGATCACCCCTGGCATCTCTATGTTGATGGGTCCTCGACAAATGTGGCGTCAGGTGCAGGAGTGGTACTAATTAGCCCTGAAAGACAAGTATTCACCTCGGCAATCAAATTCGGTTTTATGGCAACCAACAACGAAGCAGAGTATGAAGCTCTCATTGCTGGTCTTCACCTATCCCTGGCCGTAGGTGTTAGACGGTTACAAATCTTCGGAGACTCACAACTGATTGTGAACCAAGTCCGAGGTGAATACGAAGCGAGAGATGATCATATGATTGGTTATCAACAAATTGTTGCTCACCTTATGTCCATGTTAGATCAAGTCTTCATCGAACAAATCCCACGGACAAGCAACACTCAGGCAGATGCTCTGGCCCGACTAGCAACAAGTGAAGGGCCAGCAGAGTTGGCAGACATTATAATTACAAAGATGAAAGATCCATCAACAGTAAGCTATAATGTCAACCAATTTAACGATCAAACTGCCGATGAGGACGACTGGAGAACAAATATAGTCAAATACTTGAGAAATGGGGAAAAACCAAACAACCCTTTTGAAGTTGCCAAGCTAGTGAAGCGAGCCGCTAGATATACTCTGGTGGGAGAACAGCTTTACAAAAGGGGAATATCAGTCCCACTTCTCAAGTGTTTGCCTAGGGGGCAAGGGCGAGCAGTCCTCGAAGAAATTCACGCTGGAGTATGTGGAAGTCACACTGGGGGGGCAAGCCTTGGCGTACAAAACCATCAGGCAAGGATATTATTGGCCGACATTACGTCAGGATGCGATCAAGAAAGCAAAAACTTGCCATCAGTGTCAGATTTTTGCCCCAAATATTCATACCCCGGCCCAAGAGCTCATGTCAGTTTACAGCCTATGGCCTTTTGCAAGATGGGGGATGGATATCATCGGTCCTTTCCCGGCTGGAGTCGGAAATGTTCGATTTGCCGTTGTGGCAGTCGATTATTACACTAAATGGGCAGAAGCAGAGGCCATGGTGAACATCACGCAGCAGAAGATGATCAACTTTATCTGGAAGAACATTGTCTGTCGTTTTGGAGTTCCACAGGCAATTGTGACAGACAATGGTCCACAGTTTGATGGACAAGAGTTGAGAGAATTCTGTGCGAAGTGGGGGATCAAAAAGCATTACTCCACACCTTATCATCCCTAGTCAAACGGACAAGTTGAAGCTGTGAACAAGATAATCAAGCATACATTAAAAGTAAGACTGGCAGAGAGCAAAAGTGGTTGGTCTATCGAACTCCCGGAAGTCTTGTGGGCATATAGAGTTTCTCCCAGGTCTAGCACCGGAGAAACACCCTTTGCTATGGCTTTCGGAACAGAAGCAGTAATACCTATTGAGTTAAGGACCAGTACGATTAGGACGACCAACTTTGATGAACAAGCAAACAGTTCTGCTCTAAGTGCTGAAATGGATTTGCTCGAAGAAAAAAGACTCAATGCTGAGTTAAAAAATGCAACATACAAGCAAAGAGCGGAACGTTATTATAATTCCCGTGTAAAAGTCCGGGAATTCAGAGTTGGAGATTTGGTTCTAAGAAAACTGCTCGCCCAACCTTCAGGAGTACTGGGACCATCTTGGGAGGGCCCATATCGTATAACGGAAAAATTCGTAAATGGCGTATACGATCTCGAAGATATAGAAGGCAAGCCGGCCTCATACTCCTGGAATGTCGTACATCTCAAGAAGTACTATCAATGAATGGGCGAACAATTATCTTGGCGGCAGGTATGGCGAATGAAGTGAATCAAGCAAATGGAATGGATCAAGGATCAAAAACTTGCATAATTTTTTGAAAATTTGGCTAAGTATAAATTAAAAAGTTGCTCGGCACATTGTATAGTCTGGTGCTGCGTCTTTTATTTTTTAATAGAGTTGCTCGGTAAAAATTTATAAGCGAGCAAGTTTTTAGTTTGTGTTCAAAGTTGTTCGTCATATTATATATGTTAGTGATGAACAGTCTTATAACACTTGTAATTTGTTCAAAATGTAAATACAGTAGTTGTTCGTCAACAAAAGAAAAGTCCAAAGCTCGAGGTACCAGTCCATTCAAGGACCAAAGCCATTCAAAGGTTGTTCGTCTTTTAAGATGAGCAGAACCTAAGGCTAAACCCTATTCCATCAAAGGCAAAGTTCAAAAAGCGAACAAAGCCCAATACAATATGTTATAATTGCAAAAGCATTTCATGAAAATGTAAAGGCAATTAACATATAAGAAGATGAGCGAACATGAGAAAGACATTCCATTAATCAAAAGGCATTGCCTCAAAAATAGTACAATGATTCAAGAAGTCAAGTACTACAAAAGGAACGAACAACTATTACAGAGAAGAAGAAAAGAAAAAAGCTAAGTCCTAAGAACTATTGTTGCTCGGCAGGGGGAGGATCTTGAGCCTGCTCGGCAGGAGGTTCAACGATCATATCTCGGGCTAGATCTTTGGCAGCCTTATCCTCCACCTCTTTAGCGTTTTGCTCGTCGGCTACGGCCGCCTCTTCCTCTTGTTCGCCTTCATCAACTGGAAGAGGAGGATGAGTGATGGCAATACTGGGGTCAAGTTTGTCAAGTTTAACCCCAAGCACAGCCAAATCCGCTAACTGAATTTCAATATTGTTCGGCGGTGGATAGTTTTCCAGGAATTCATTTAAGTCCTTGCTCATTTCCTCCACCAGATCCTTGAAGTCATAAGCATCGGTCGTGCGGATGCTGTCCGCATAAGCACAAATATAGCCCAAGTTGGAGATTGGCCCACTCCGAGCCTGGAACTCTTGCTCGGCCTGTTCCCGAGTAAGCATCTCAGCCATTTGCTCCTTCAAGCGAGCAAGTTCCGTTTCAGCTTCTCCCCTGGCTTTCCTTTCCTCCTCCAAAATAGTAATAGAGGAGTGTAGCTCGGCCTTTGCATCCTTAAGCTCGCCAGAGACAATCTGATAGTCCTCGATGCGCTTCTGCTCCATGTCATTGGCCAGCTTTAGTTGATCCTTTAAACGAGCAATCTGGTCATTGAAGTTGTTCGCCAGTTTCTCTTTTTCCTCAGTAAGCTGGCGAGCAGAAGCAGCATGATGACGAGCAGTCTCCTCTAGCTCTGCTACTTGAGCCATTCCCCTTTGAGCTGAGACAAGGGAGTTTGCGGCTTGGACCATTGGGCCTTGGGCGAGGACGGCTTTGTTCAGCGGCCGTGACCAGGCGCGAGCAACAATCTCAGCTGCCCGACGAACATGTTCATCCGGAATGTCACGGAAGCTCGCCGGGGTCTTTGAACAGGCTAACTGGTGAACCAGGTCTGCTCGCCCTGGGAAATCGCTGGGCCGGTATCTGCGAACAAAAAGAAGGTCAACACTTGAAAATTTTGGCAAATAAAAAACTTGTTCGGCAAGAAAGTAAGAACTTACTCAGAAAATTTTCGCTCATCCCGGCCTAGATATGTAATGTCATCTGGGCTTCTGGGGGAGCCTGTGTCTTTGCTCGCCTTGCCGGACTTCTCCGTAAGCTCAACGGATGAGCGGCGTACATCCTCACCTTCAGGGCGAGCATGGCTCGAACCCACCTTCTCCTTCCCCTTGACGGGAACATCATGGGACACTGGAGTCCCATCTGCCTTCTTTAAACGTTTCCCCCCACGAGGAGGGGAAATGGGAGGAGATTGGATTTGAATAGGGGGAGCAGCCTGTCTTGGAACTTTAGCTCCCTCGGGTTTGTTGGTCATGGCGAGCACCTTTTGTGGGGGGTCACCTCTCCTTTTCTTCCCTCTTGGCGGCGCCATTTTGAGAACCCTTTGCTCAAGAAGGGCGTATGCGGGAGGAACGGCAACTGTCACTTGCTCGGCTAAAAAAAAAAAAAAAAAAAGTTAGACGAGCAAGTTAGGAAACTCAATGGCGAACAAGGCTAAAACCCAAAATTTGGAAATTCATACCTGGGGGCACCTCGACCTGGGCCTCCAAGTGGTGTGGGTATGTCAAAAGGCGAGCAGCTCTTTGACACCTTGTTCGGCAAAGGTGGTCAATAATCCTATCTTCCTTGTTGCGGAGGCCAACCAAGCACGAGGTAAACAGAAACTCGGAGCTCAACTCCTCCTCTTTCGAATCCCACTTGGGTAGACGAGGGCCTGCGAACAAACAAGAAAAGTTAAATTAGAACAACTTAGCCCAAAGGCGAGCAAGAAATGGACTTACGTTTCAGTTTTCCATAGGCTGCTGGAGAATTTATTCGTCCAGGGCCACCGTGTGGACCAGAAGATGCTCGCCAATCACCCCCAATCCAGAAGAAGTGTTGTTTCCAGTCACGAATCTTGTTCGGCACCTCTTCCACCATTTTCAGCCCAGTTCTGGCCTTGAGATAGTGATAGCCTTCTTCTCCTATGGGGCAGTTTGTAATTGTCATCAAGTAGTTGATTTCTTCCGCAGTGATCCGATCAACATACCCCTCCAAGGCGAACAAGCACATGGAGCCTAGAAGGTTCATCCACCCAATTGGAGTAATTTGGGTGATGGCCAAGTTGGTCGCCTCCAGGAATCGACCAACAACGGGTGGAAGAGGCAGCTTTAGTCCGGCAATCAGGGTGTGAATGTTGATCGCCGTGCATCCTGGAGGTGGGCGATCAGCTCTTTCCTTTCTCCGAGGGGCCCATATGTGAATATCATATGGGATCTTGTATTCCTCCCGGATAGAGTCCAGTTCATCTTCGCGAACAACACTTTTTATCTTGCTCGCCTGGTACCCAGTTTTCAACTTATCCATTATTTGTCTCTGGGGACGGGGAAAGCTGTTCGCATACCTTTCAGCATATGCTCGCCATTCAAATAGTCGAGCAACCCCAGCTGGGATCTCGTTTTCCCGCATCTTTGGGGATGGAAAATTAATACCCTCCAAGAACTCGCGAGTGAGTTCGTTGAATTCTGGATCTTCAGAGTCAGCGGAAGATGAAGAGTTATCATTCAAATTGTTGTTCGCCGCGACTGTCAGTTCTCTCCCAGATGGGCCCGCACCAGCGTTTTCCACAGAGCGAACAACTGAGTCCACGTGAGCGTTCGACGCTGAGGAAACCTCAACTGGTTCTAGATCACGAGCAACAATGGGAAAAGGGGGATCTAAGGTCTCCTCGGTTTTATTGCTTGAATGCGAAGACATAGGAGGGAGTGAAAAATCCAGACGGCGGTGGAGAGAGTGTTGCAGATGGCGGCGCTTCCCCGGAGAAGACGGTGGCGCTCGGATCCACACGGCGACGAAAGAAATTTGGGAACAAAAAGTAGAGAAAAATAGAGAGAAAAAAGAGTAACTACCTGGGAATTGAAATTTGGAACTAAATGCTGGAAGGCGGACGTCGGGAAGCTTGGAATCGCCGGAGGAAAATGGAAATCGCCGGAGCACTGTAGCAGGAGGGGGAAAAGTGGGAAAATTTTCAGTTTCCCCACTATTTATACCCCCAAACAAAAGCGGGGTCCAAGGCATAATTTTCTGATAACTCAGGGACTCAATTGAGAGAAGACGGGGTCAACTCCGAGCTAAACTAAAAGTTGAAGGACCTATAAGAAATTATAGGGGCGTGTGGCCTTAGGGCTGCTCGCGCGTGAACGGCGCGCAATCATTGCGATGGCGTCATCTTCGTGATCTCCCCAGACCATGGGAAGACGAAACGGTCACCCCAATATTGCTCGTCACAAAGATGTTGTTCGTCCAAGTCTTGACCAGAATAATATCCTAACTACAGTTGCTCGCCACAAAGTTGCTCGTTTAATGCAACATCTAGTCAGAATAGGGGGCAATTGTTGATAGGCGAACATCATCCAAAATGAAGCGAACAAGAGTTACAGGCTTAAACAAAGATAGTCAACATTGGGGTGCATCTACCAATCTGAGAGGTGTATGAAGTGACGAAAAACTCCCCCGACGAACAACTAATAGGCGAACAGGTATTAGGACCCGAGACCAAGAATGAGCCAACTGTGAAGTCATCAATGACGAATAACTTGGTCAAATTATGATACAACAGCCATGGTGAACAAGTGAACAAAGCCATAAGGCGAACAACTTCCAAAGTACAACCTCAAGAGGCGAACAACTTTCAGTTGGAGAATCAACAAGATCAATCAAGCCGACCTAGGCGAACAACAATGAGTCCGAGATAAGACCAAAGAAGACTTTGTAGCTAAGATTCAGCTTTGATAGGATCAAAAGGACACATGTCAAGCATGCAGGCTAGGGAGACCAAGAGTCTTAGACACCTCATGCTTGTTAGTCTCTATAAATAGTTGTTCTCCAGCTGTGAAATACAAGTTCAAAAAAAAGTTCAAATGCATAAACAATTCCAAAACACACACTATAACACCTAAACGTGCACACATACGAAATTAATTCAATTTCGACTTTTGTACATCCAATTTCATAACCCGAACCCCGATTTACCATTTACGGTGGTAACCAATCACACGTATTGATTGGTGACGTAAAAACGGATTAAAACAGCCACTAATCCTTACGATTAGATTCGTTCACCAACACCTACCCGCTAGGAAACCTGACGGCGAGATCCTCACGAAATCGCTGTCAACAATGTTGGTTATGAATTCCCAATAATTATCCGCACTTTAGAACCCTTGATAGACGACCTACTTACCACTAGATTTGCAGATCATCACTATAATGAGACAGTCTTCCCGTCGTTAGGGGGAGATAAGAAAAAAGATTTTCTAAGGGAACGACAGGAATTAAAGTTTCTGTCCCCACGTTGTCTCATTTGATCCCCGAACTTCAAAATGTGAAAGTGAAGTAAAATGATTCATATATATTCAGAACATAGCATGTACGATGTCTGATGCGTTTACTGATATTGCTAAAGTGACTAGGTCTTATATATCAGCTGCAAATATGTCTGTAAGGTTAGAAATCTAGAAGTCCTCAATAAGGGGCACAACACCGCCGGAAAGGTGTTGCAACCTCACTTCGTGGAGGTGTGGTTGAGGCCGTGACTCCCAAAAGGAAATGGGGGAGGTCACCTGGTTCGATTGACACCTACTTAAAGGAAAAAATGGTAGGTGTGGCACAATCTAACACATTGATCATCAATGTGGAGAATACATCTCACGAGATTATCTCTGATTAAACTTATGTCCATGAATCATTACTGGAGGACGCTCCGATGCTTGATATGATTCCAGAGAATGGAAAATCTCTATATGATTATAAGAGTGCATATAAGTCAATGGACAGACATTGCACGCAGATTGATGATGTATTTATTTATATTGTTGCTCAAGAAAGTATAGAGCACAATGATATCGAACCGCGCTTGGTTGCAGAGTATCAACCAAGAGCATATCGGCCTAAAATAAATAAAATCAATCCAGGTAGAATTTAATTATCTGACAAAGAGGCGGGTATTTGGCCTGGTAGTGCTAGCCCGACCAAGTGTAAAGCATGTAGGACATAATTGAATCTTTGTCATAAAGCGTAATGGGAAATATAAGGTCTTGATATATAAAATTTGCCCTATAAACGCAAGATTTCTCATAACGCTCTGGATTAAGTATGAGGAGACACACTCCCGTAATGGACGTCATAGTGTCTCATCACTTAGTTTCCGAAGGATTGGAGATGCAGCTTATGAATGTGGTTATGACATATCTCTATGGGGATCTTGATTTAGAGATATATAATTGTCTGGTGACATCTATTACCCAAATCAAGTGACTCTAAACCACGGAGTGTGTTTGCAATTAGATTGAAACACTCACTTTATTGATTGAAACAGTCAGGCGGAGGTGGTATACCCGTCTAAGTGACTACTTGATTGGGATAGGTTACAAGAACGATAAATAGTGACCCTATGCATTTATAAAGAAAATAAATTTCGGATTTGCAATTATTTATGTTGAAGGATGAACATAATAGGTACACTTAATGCAATAAGAGGACCATGAGTATTTGAAATCCGGTTTTGAGATCAAGGATCTTGGGAAAACTCAATTTTGTCTAGACTTTATACTAGAATATTGAGTTTGTGGAATACTTATCCACCAGTTTGCATATGTCCAGAAGATGCTCAGGCAAATTAACATGGACAAAATGCATCTGATTAGCACTCCCATGATTGGTCGAAATTTGGATTTAAGGAAATATCTATCTCATCTGAAGGAAGATGACGAAGAGCTAGCGGGAGATGAAATTCCCTACTTAAGTTCAACATGCGTATTATTGTACTTGGCTCAATACACTCAATCACATATTACTTTCTCAATGAACTTATTAGCTAGATTTCAATCAGGACCAACACAAAATCGTTGAAATGATGTCAGGAATGTACTCTGATATTTAAAGGAAAATCATTGACAAGGGTCTGATATTCATTGTAGTAAATATTGAAGGGGACCACAAATGGAATTGTGGACCTTAAGGAAATATTGAAGCTACCCCCTACACCAATACGCCAAATGATGTACTATTTGGTTTTGCATATTTCTGATCCACATAAAGTGTTTCCAAAATGGTTATGAATTTACCATGAAAAACATAATGATATCTTGGAGATCAATTAATCAAACTCTTTTAGATACCTCTTCGAACAATTTAGAGATCATTGTCTTACATGAAGAAGTTTGTAAGTATATTTGATAGGGATTTATCACCACATATGTTCAAAGAAGCAGTGACTAGAGTTCACCACTGGAGAGGCCACATGTATATATGAAGAACAAGTTTCTTATGTTCAGTAGCTGAAATTGGGCTACATCAAAGGTGACAATATGAAGCATATATCACCAAAGTCTTCTCTAACCAGCAATAATAAGTTTTTCTCAAGTTCAAACTCTAAAGTAAATGAGGCTGATCTATTATATAATTATTGTCCAAGACTATCTTTGAGAAACATCTTAAAGAATTGAGATGTGTAGACTTTTTAAAATCACTTGATAGATGTACGTATCATGTGAAAAATGTAGACTTCAGGGGGAGTCTCAACATAGGTGCACTGTAAATCTTTTTCCCTTAGATCAAAATTTATTTCTTATTGTATTTTTGCTACTTGTCAAAATATAGCGAGACAACAATCAAGCACCATCCATACTTTTGATTCGGCACAAGGGGGAGTATTGAAGAAAAATATATTAGTGTGTCTTCATCAACAAGTAACAGGTGGAGGGCAGTATGGTCGTTTCATTATATTTTATGTATTCTTGAAACCCTAGATTGTAACCTATATAAAGGGATCTCATACACAACAAATAGTGAATTATCTCCTGGCTTGGTACGCCCCCAGACGTAGTCATTCCTGACGAACTGGGTCAACAAATCTGTGTTCTTCTGTTGTTCACTTTATTTCTCTATTTCCTAAAACAATATATATATATATATATATATATATATATATATATATTGGTAGCCCATATAAACTCTTATAAAGCCCATATTATGGTTCTGATTCTTTATAGTGGACTGCTTGATAGACCACATTAAATTAATGTTGACCCGGATATATTACATTGACCCAGTAATAGATCAAGCTTTATCTCCCAAATTGATACAAATTTATCTCGGCTAACCCCTGCTACTAATTTATTATTGGCTTACTGTCATTTTTACCCTTTTCTTTCCTCTCTTGCACCACCGTTCTTTTCTTTCTCTCTCTTCAAGTTTCACGCCACCTGCATCGAATGACCGCCACCGCCGTGCCGTCGAACTAATGCCATCGCTGCGCCGTCGAATGACCACCACAACCGCCAACATCTCACGGCCTCAGATTGAGCCATCAAATGGCCGTTACCACTGTCGCTACTCACACGGCCTCCACTTCTCGCGCCGCCTCACCCGTCGTCGTCGAGCCGCCACCGTCCAATCTCTATTCTCAATTTCTTTACAGTATTGGTACGGATCTCAATTTCTGCAAATGAACAAAACCCATGTTCTTCTTCATGTAATTCAATTATTGGAACTGATTGTTGAAATTAATTTATGGGTTTATGAGTGAAAGTCATATGGCGCTGAGATTCTGGATTATTTTTTTCCTACAAACATGGCGATGACGACAATTGATTAAAATTGTTAGAGTTTTTTTTTTCACAATTCTCACTCAGAGAGGGAAAGAAGAGAGATGCAATTCGTGAATTTGGGTTTATTTCTTAATATTGGGTTCTCAATTCAACAAGCCACTAAATTTTATTCTTCGATTTGTTGGTTAAATGAGTTTGATGATTTAATTTTTGTTCTGCAATTCGGTGGTGGAAGGAAGAAGGGGTAAATTGGTATTTCTATCTACTATCTTGTTTTATTGTATGAATTATTATACCCTACCAATCAACCTCTTAAAATGATACAAATTTCACTTATCTTAGATTTTCATAATAAAATAGTATCCATATTATTATACTCGTTTATCTCTCTTAATTTATTTTGGTCTATAAATACAAAAATTACACTAAGAAAAAAAATCGAGGGCCCTGTGCGGCGGCACCACCTGCGGCGCCCCAAGGCCGCCCCTGCCCACAACAGTGTTGGACAATTGTAGTGTAACATAGACAAACCCGTCTCAGACTACTTTTGTAGTAGGGAATGACATATTTTTTAAAAAAATATGTGAGTGTGAAGTTGGATATTTTTTAGGGCGAGTTGTTGAGGAGTACAAAATTGAACAAAATATTGTTAAATAATAAAGTGCAATAATAACATATATAAGTTTAACTTTAATATAATTTAAGTTCAATAATTTTTGTATGTCAAGATAAGTTGGGCAAATTTGACTACCTTAGAGTAAATTTTTTAAAATTGTATGCCCCATAGACAATTTCTTTATTTTTTATGAATATAATTATGAGACAAATAAAACAATTGTAAAAAAATAGTTGTGGGACAGAGGTATGCAAATCTACTTGGTTGGTGTGAACTGTGTATAAGCAAAGCTCAGTACACTATTCACACGACAAATTTTTTTTTGTTTTATTTTCATTTTATTTAGATTATGCACTACAAAAAAAAGGCAGAAATGGCAAGGGGAGTTAAAGAGGGCAATGTTTGCCCTCGTCCTTAAAGAGGGCCGAGGCGAGGGGAAAAAAATAGGATGGACGAGGGCAAAGGCGAGGGAAGGGGCCCCCCGTTAATTAACGAGCGCGGGCCCCTCGCTAAATTTTGAAAATCGGCTGCCGAGCGCGGGTCCCTCGCGCATTAACGAGGGTGGGCCCCCTCGCACATTAACGAGCACCTAGCCCCTCGCCCATTCTGGCGCTGCTGCGAGCCGAGGGCTCGTGCCCTCGCCCACTTATACGCGGCTGCGAGCCGAGGGCGGTGCCCCTCGCCCAGTTTGCCGAGGGCGTTGCCCCTCGCCCACGTAAAAATCAATGATTTTACCGAGGGTTGTTGCCCTCTTTAACCCTCTCGGTAAAAATTGGATATAAATACCCCTTCTTCCCATTTTTCAACAGAAACCCTCCCCTCCCCCTCCTCTAGCCGCGCCGCCACTACCTGCCACCGCCGCCGTCGCCGGAAAGTGTCCTCCACCGGTCGGGTTTTGGCCTACTCGTCCTCGTGAACATTTCTACGGTAACATTTTTCGTTTTAATCCGTTAAATACTTTGTAAAATGCAAATTAATTTCATGTATATATATGTTTATAGTATGTATATATGTATGTATATATGCATGTATAGGTGTTAATTAGTTGCTAATTATGTAGTTTTTAGCTTGTTATTTGTAATTAGTGGGTAATTAATTAATTTGATAATGTATTCATGTTATTATAACTAATTAGAAATAATTAATAGCTAATATATATTTGTTGTATTTAATTAAATTAATTTGTATGATATATATATATATATATATATATATATTCATGTGATAAATATTGATGTTCGATTATTTACATTAATTTTCATTATTATTAGTTTGATGAATATATTATTTAATTAGTTATTTTTGTTCAAATTAAGTTTATATTTAATTATGTTGGAGTGGACGGGGTTGATGAATATATTGTTGGTTGTTTGCTAGCTGTAGAATGTGCGTTCCGACTTGATTAATTTTAATTAAGTCAGAAATGGATGCACTATATAGGATCTTAGTTATAACTGGAGAATATGATAAAAATAAACGAAACTCTGCCGAAAATTTTAGATGAGCTAATTATTTAACACTAGGATAAATACAATTGATCATGAACTTTTATTAAATTTTGAATATTCTTTAATTTGAAATAGATTATAATATGAGTTATTCAAGTCGTACTTGGATGTATGGTCCAAGAACAATTAATGGAATGATAGCTCCCGATTTTCTTAGTGGTCTTGAATCATTTATACAATTCGCTACTAGCAATCCTGATTGGATGAGTGAAGGAGAAATTAGGTGTCCCTGCTCAAAATCCAGATGTAGGAACTAAAGGTTTAGAGCACCAATTGACGTGAAAACACATTTGTATATAAATGGGTTTATGCCCAATTATCACAATTGAGTTTTACACGGTGAACAAAATTGGGGTCATCTACCATACCAAAACTATGATCAGTCGGCATCGACTTCATACAGAGTAGATGATACTGCAGGGTCTACCTCGTACCATGACATGATCACAGACCTAACTGGTCCTAACCTTCATTTTGGAAATGTGGAAGATGAACCCGTTAATGAGGAGCCCCCAAATGAGCATGCTGCTCAATTCTATGACATGTTTCGTGCAGCAAACCAGGATTTGTATCCTGGTTGCGAAACACACTCACAATTGTCATTCAACGCCCGATTGTTGAACATTAAAACTGAAAATAAACTGTCTGAGAGGGGTTTTAATCAAGTTGTTGACTTGATTCGGGAAATTATTCCTCCGAAAAATCTAGTGCCCGGGAAATTTTCTGATAGCAAACAATTAATGAGTGGGATGGGTCTTCCAGTAGAGAGGATTGATTGTTGTGCACAGAATTGCATGATATATTGGGGTAATGATAGTGAACTTGGACATTGTAAGGTTTGTGGTCATCCACGATTTAAACCCCGTAAGCGTGGTGTTGATGGTCAATGGAAAAAGAAAAAGCCTTACAAGGAAATGTTCTACTTTCCTATCATTCCTCGATTGCAAAGATTGTATCAGTCCAATGCTACTGCAAAAGATATGACGTGGCATGTAAGTTGCTCTAACGATGATTCTGGTATTATGCGTCACCCTGCAGACTCATTGGCTTGGAAAGACCTGGATAATTCGTATCCTGAATTTGCTTCCGAGATTCGGAACATAAGGTTGGGCCTAAGCACCGATGGTTTTCAACCATTCGGACAGTCTGGGAAACAATATTCTTCATGGCCAGTGATAGTGACACCGTACAATCTACCTCCATGGTTGTGTTTGAAAGATCAATTCATATTTCTTACGGTACTAGTGCCTGGTCCTAAAAATCCTAAGGATAAATTAGATATTTTTCTACAACCGTTGATCCGTGATTTGATGTATTTATGGGAAATTGGGGTGGAAACGTATGATGTTTCTACGAAGTAAAATTTTCTGATGCGAGCTGCACTAATTTGGACCATCAGTGACTTTCCAGCTTACTCAATGTTGTCTGGATGGAGCACTGCTGGACGGACAGCTTGTCCCTACTATGGAGAATACACTGATGCTTTCACTCTGAGGCTCAGTCGTAAACAGTCGTGGTTCGACAACCATCGTAAATTCTTACATAGACACCATCCGTATCGGAGAAATAAGACTGCATTCAGAAAGAATGTGATAGTGGATGACCCACCACCACCCATCCGATCAGGTGAATCACTCCTAAATGAAATCAATTGGGTGGGATGTCGTAAAGTGACTGAAGATGGTGTCGAGGCCCACAACAAGAGATTGGAAACTGGATGGAAGAAGAAAAGTATTTTCTGGGATTTGCCATATTGGAGTACCTTGTTGATCCGTCATAATCTGGACGTGATGCACATTGAGAAAAACTTCTTTGATAATCTGTTCTACATTGTAATGAATGTGGAAGAAAAAACAAAGGACACGACTAAGTCCAGGGATGAACTTAATGAATATTTTGGTCGTTCATCACTTGTGAAATGTCCACGTACAGGAAAGTACCCCAAAGCTTGTTATTCACTTGATAAGAGACAAAAGGATGTTGTGTGCAAATGGGTAGATGAGCTGAAATTTCCTGATAACTATGTGTCCAACCTGTCTCGAACTATTGACTGGACAAAATTGAAAATGTTTGGGTTGAAGAGTCATGATTGTCACGTGTTCATGCAGAGACTACTCCCGATTGCTTTCCGTGAAATTCTTCCACATAATGTGTGGAAAGCTATCACTGAAGTTTGTTTATTCTTCAAGGAGTTGACTTCTACGATGATTACAGTTGAGAACATGACTCGGTTGGAAGTAGGTATTCCACTTATCTTATGCAAGTTGGAACGTATATTTCCACCCAGCTTCTTTAATTCGATGGAGCATCTACCTGTACACCTTGCATATGAAGCACGAGTGGCTGTTCCTGTACAATACAGATGGATGTACCCATTTGAGAGGTAATCTACAACTTTCAAATATTTGAACAATTACCGTTTATTATACTCACTATTGGTGTCTCTGGTTAGGTATCTTCACAATTTAAAACTCAGTGTGGGTAACAAGGCTCATGTTGAAGCTTCGATCGCAAATGCATATTTAACAAAAGAAGCATCAATTTTCTGTTTCCACTACTTTGAGAGTCATGTTCTTACGAGACGTCATAATGTACCTCGTAATTACGATGGTCGTGGCGCCGAAGAACCCCAACCCGGTACTCCGTCAATTTTTATACCTCCTGGACTACCACTTGGACGGAAGAATACAAGATATATTGTAGACGAAGAGAAAAACACAACTCACACCTACGTGTTACTGAATTGTAACGAGGTGCAACCATATGTTGAGTAAGTTCATATTCAAGATCTTCCCCCTATAATTAAACCCTAAACATCATTATATAATGATAATATTGTATATCTTCCCTCTTGTAGTATGTTTATGCATCAACTTCAAAGTGTTCAACCGAATCTCTCGAGGGCTGAACAAGATGATGAACTCCAACATCAGTTTGCGTCATGGTTTGAACAAGTTGTAAGTCAAGTTGATCAAATTATATAAATAATATATATATATATATATATATATATATATACTCAGGATTAAATATTGTGTCAACTATAGGTTAAGGTAAACAATATTCAGAACCGGTGGATACATGATCTCTCCAGCGGTCCTGTGAATTGTGTTATCACATATCCTGGGTATTACGTGAATGGATACAAATTTCACACACACATTTATGGTGATTCAAAATCGACTGTGAACAGTGGAGTTTGTATCAAGGGGACAAACTATGATTCAGATGAGAATGATTTCTATGGGATCCTTGAAGAAGTTTTACAGTTGGAATACTCTGGACGACTTGAGAAAAAAGTTGTTCTGTTCAGGTGCGAGTGGTATGATCCTACTGTGCCAAATGGAACAAGAATACATCCTAACTACAAACTTGTGGACGTTAATCGGAGAAGAGTATATGGCCGTTATGATCCTTTTGTGTTGGCAAGCCACTCAAGTTTACTATTGCGAATACCCGGGGGTGCAAAATCATGAATGGCTTGTTGTTTGCAAAGTCAAACCCAGATCCTTAGTGGAAATTGATAAAAGGAATGAACAAGAGCTACTACCCCCGTTCCAAAACGATGAGATTGATTCACAAATGAATAATGTGTAAATAGATACTGA
This sequence comes from Ballota nigra, assembly GCA_947034835.1. Classification (NCBI taxonomy): domain Eukaryota; kingdom Viridiplantae; phylum Streptophyta; class Magnoliopsida; order Lamiales; family Lamiaceae; genus Ballota; species Ballota nigra. The sequence goes on along the minus strand of OX344723.1, from coordinate 54,213,963 downwards.
TCCTATCGTGTTGGCAGATGATAGTGGTGCACTAGTTCAAATTGAGAATGATGATGTTGAAGAAGAAGAAGAAGAAGAAGAAGAAGAAGAAGAAGAAGAAGAAGAAGAAGAAGAAGAAGAAGAAGAAGAAGAAGAAGAAGAAGAAGAAGAAGAAGAAGAAGAAGAAGAAGAAGAAGAAGAAGAAGAAGAAGAAGAAGAAGAAGAAGAAGAAGAAGAAGAAGAAGAAGAAGAAGAAGAAGAAGAAGAAGAAGAAGAAGAAGAAGAAGAAGAAGAAGAAGAAGAAGAAGTCGAAGAACATGAGGGGGAGGAAGACGATGATGATGATGATGAACATAATTCATACTCAGATGAAGATTAATTGATATCCCGATGTTAGAAATTAATTGATATCCCGATGTTATTATATTAATTGCTATCCCGATGTTAGAAAGTATTTAATGTTATTGATGGTCCTGTTTTCGAAGGGCAAAATGGGAATTCAGGAGCAATTTTTTTTTAAACCATCGCATCGCACTCTGAATGAGTTCAGTGAGCGGAACACTCAAGTCACTGCGTTGCTAAGAGTCAGAGCACTCAAGTCAGTGCAACTGACTTGCGAGCTCAGGCTCTTAACAAGGCAGTGACTCGAGAGACTGAACTCTCGAGTGCTAGCCTAAGCCTGTCAGAGAGATTGATTCTCCCTGACTAAAACACTTAGCTAATTTCTTTTCAATCTTTCCAAGTACACTCAGTGAGCATACACTACAAATAATTAGCAAGTACTCAAGCAGTAAACAACGCTCAGTTTAACGTGGTTCAGAGACTCAATACTCTTACATCCACGGCCGGATTTAACAGGAAATCCACTCCTGGGATTCTTGTTTTTAACGTGCCAAGGTGCACTTACAACTGGACTCACGCCACTCCCTGGGCTGCCTCTCCTCACTCACTGACTTACTCCCAACAAACCTAACTAGAGGGTTTTGGTTTCAGTTTTGTTTTCTCCAAATAGGTGAGGTTTTCCCTTACAATGTGTTAGCCTTAAGCTAAGATTGGGAAAACCTCTCTAAGCTATGAGTTACAAGCTGAACACTCAGATAATATATGTGAAGACCCTAATGGTCAGTGTTCTAGGTGTAAGATGTGCTTCCTTATATCTCCCTTTGAAACGCACAAAACTCTCACACCCTCACAACTCGTAGGTGTAGATTTTCTCTTCTCACACACATTACAACGAAGCTATGAGCTTGTATTTATAATGGGGATTCAAATGTATCTGTTGGATGGAAGATACATTTGAATCCAACATTTAATGGTTTCAACCACTTTTCTTGGAATGCGGCCTTTGTCAGTGTCAGAGTTGCTGCCTCGTGCTGATTGGTCCACATGGCCTGAATTCACGGATCTTTGACTCAGTGGGTTGACCAAGACCCACTGACTTTAGGTAGCTTCCTCCTTCACTGACATGATGATCTTCAGTGGACTGAATCGTCTTCAGTGTGGTTGTCCTTCAGAGACTGTTTGAAGATCACTCCAAGAAGTTTGTCATAAGGCTGAATGACAAACTTCCCTGACCACAGTAGCCTAACTCCTTCAGGGCCTACTTGGTGCAGCACTGATCCTCCTGATCATGCTCTTCACTGAGTGGTCCACCTGACTTAGCTTAGATCAGCCTGGTTTACACTCAGTGGTACATCCTTCAGGTTTCTCTTCTGGTTCAGGTCTCTGACTTGGCTTCAGTCAGTTCTGCTTGATGTCATCTTGATATCCTCAGGCTGTGTTGTTGAGTTCCCCCTCAACTGAGTGCTTCCTCAGCTAAGTTCTTCTCACATTACACAACCTGTCTAACTGAATAAACAAACTATCTTGACCTGAATCTAAAGATACTATCCTGACTGCTTTCAAACCTATTACATGTTGTTTTGGAAAATCATCAAAACTAAACATATCTCAACAGTTATGTTTACGCTTTTATGTGATAATTAATACATTATGTTTAAAATTTTACAGATGAGCGGATCCGATCGTAACTCTAGCGGGGGACGACGACAGAGTACAGGTCTCGGGGGTCGAGGTCGGTCTACTGGGGCACGGAACACTGTGCCTATACCACACATACCAGTTGTTGATAGGCGAACATAAATTAATAAATGGCGAACAAGAATTAAAGCCTTATCAAGGATTATGACAAGTCGGGGTGCATAAACCAATCTGGGGAGTACATAAACTGACGAACAACTATTCGACGAACAAGATATTGGCAAACAGGTTTGAAGGCCCAAGACCAGAGATGAACATTCTGCTAAGTCACTAATGACGAGCAACATTGATAAAAGGAGGTGAATCTACCAGCCTAAGAGGTGTATGCCGACGAACAAAGGACTAAGATCCCAAGCCAATCTGTGCAAGACACAAAGGCGAACAACTCCTGAGCCATACACCCAAACGGCGAACAACTTCTATGAAAGAACTATCCTGGAACGATTTAAACCGACATGGACGAACAACAATGAAGTCCGAGATAAGACCAAAGAAGACTTTGTAACTAAGATTCAGCTTAGATAAGGTCAAACTAGAGTCAAAGGACACATGTCAAGCATGCAGGCTAGGGAGACCAAGAGTCAGGGGCACCTCATGCTTGCTAGTCTCTATAAATAGTTGTTCTCCAGCTATGAAATACAAGTTCAAATTCATAAACACTCCCAAAACACACACTAACACACCTAAACGTGCACACATACGAAATTATTTCGATTTCGACTTTCGTATATCCGATTTCATAACCCGAACCTCGATTTATCATTTACGGTGGTAACCAATCACACGTAATTGATTGATGATCTTTAAACCGAAATTAAACAGTCACTAATCTACTCGAAAATTATTGATCACCAACAATTTTGGCGCTAGAAGGAGGGTTCGAACCTTCGGTTAGTGTAATTACTCAAGAACTTCAAGTTGAAAACTTGAAGATTCAAAGAAAAACCTCAAGAAATATTTGAAGATTCAAGCAAAGGTGTTCTTGGTGTTCTTGGTGTTATTGGTGTTCTTCAATATTAAAATTAAAGAAATAATTTATATTGAAATGCCTCAATCAAAGGAAACCCAAGCATCACGTTTGTCAAGGAGAGCTTCTCCCACCCGAGCCTCATCAGCCGACCACCAGGATCGAAATCCTAGACATGTGAACAGGTCGCAACATACAACCATAACACATAATAGAAAACAAAATAGAAATTAAACGAAATCAAAATAAGATATAATACATATACTATTACAATAGAATTTATTTCGAAAACAAGTCTTGTCCGAGTGATAAGGCAAAAGTCATAAGTCTCACATGCTTGGGGGAGGTCTCGGGTTCGAAACTGGGCGCTTGCGGGTCGCGCGCGGGTCCCTTGCGGGTCGGGTTGGGTCCTCCCCGCCCCGCGAGCGCGACCCGGATTTTTTTTTTAATATTAAAAGTTGACGAGGGCATCCCCCTCGCGAATAGGCGAGGGGCGAAACGAGGGCAGAGAGGCTCACGGCTTGCCGAGGGGAAAGGCGCTCGCCAATTTATATTGGCCCGAGTCGAGGGCGCGGCCCTCGCGAATCAGGACGAGGGCGTATCCCCTCGTTAGTTGACGAGGGGATGCCTTTTGTACTTGGCGAGGGTTTTGTCCTCGTTAATTGACGAGGGCCATTTTCCCTTGTTAATTGACGAGGGGCGAGGAGTAATTTGTCGAGGGTCTCTCCCCCTCTTTAAATCCCTCTTTAACCTTCTGTCCCTCCCTAAATCCCTCCCTAATTGAACAGTATTTTGTAGTGATGTATTTTTTTTTTTTAGCTATATACATTTGTAGTTTATTCAACCATAAATATATAAATTTGATTCAATACAAATATTTAGATAAAATAAAAAATAAATTTGATTAAATTAAGAATATTTTTAAAATTTGAGTTGAATGGTTGGAAGTGATTATTGTTGGAAGTAAATTTAGAGAAAAAAAATTGGTGAAAGTAGTGGTAAATTTGGTCTTTAGCATTTGGCATGCTCTAAGATTTGGTAAATTTGGGGCCGTTTGGTTCATGGGATGGGATTGATTAGATTGGATTGAATTAGATGACATTGAATTATATAGGATTATTTAAGGAGAAATGTGTGTTTGGATCGTAGGATTGTTTTTTTTTTTTAATTGAATGATTAGGGTTTAAAGTGCAATATACCATTTTTAAAGCATGGGACTATGAAGTCTCACAATTCCTAAGGGATTATTTAGTCCTTCATTTGATGTATTAGGTAGGTATATGACTCGGACTCCAATTTTAACCCGGGTCGTAAACCTGCGAACCAAACGCAATATTATATGGGATTAAGTGGAACTAAAACTTTAGTCTCACCCAATCCAGCGAACCAAACGACCCCTTGTGTGTTTAAGCATTGGAAAAAACTTTCGTACCATCTGTGCATGTGCGGCATCCTCGAAAAAAATGTAGGCAGTGGACGTTTTCACTAAAGAAGTATACAAATCTCGAACGCCGATGGCGTAAAACTAAATTCAAGACTCCTTCCTTTTTTTAAATGGGTGATGAGTTAAATAATGACTGGAATTGTCCAAGCATCTTAAATTAGATTCGAGTATTTTGTCCCATTGTTTGTCTTATTTAGAGCTTGTTTGCTAAATTTATTTGAAACATCTTATAAATTGTTTTATGAGTTTAAATTAGATGTAATTTTTATGTGATTTGTAAGTTGTTAGAGTGTTTGACTAATACAACTTATAAGATTTTTGGAAATTTATAATGAATATTTTCAAATTTTAATTTTAATATAATTTTTTATGTTTAGATAGAGATAGGTGGGGAGAGGTGTGGTGGTTTCAGGGTGGAGTGGGTGGTTGGGGGTGTAGATGGTAAGGAAAATAAGTCGGAAAATCTCAACTTATTTTTTCACAGCTTATAAGTTATTAAAAGCTTATTATATAATTTTATAATTAAACTGTTAAATATTTTATTTTGTTAAATACATTGATAGCACTTATAAATTCTTAAACAATTTATAAATTATTTTTAAAAACTTATAAACCTAGCCAAAACACCCCCTTAATAGACATCTAGTGGTTCTCACAAATCAATTAATTGGCAACTTGTAATAAACATATTGCATAAAAAAAAACATCATATTTGTATTGTATATATAAAAGTCGCATAAAAAACATCATCTTTGTATTGTATATATAAAAGTCACATTTACATGCCCGCACCAATTGCATTCCGTACAACTAAATTTATTCATTAATATCATATCCTTTATCAAGGAAGACCACAAGTAATAGTTTAATACAACATTTCATGTTTTAATAAAAAAATCACTCACTACAAAAAAAGTCTTAAATAAAGAGGGCACTTAAAGAGGGAAAAAATTGCCCTCGTCCTTAAAGAGGACCGAGACGAGGGCAAATAAAATTAGAGCGAGGCGAGGGCGTAGACGAGGGTTCAGGCCCCCTCTTTAGTTGGCGAGCACACGCCCCTCGCCCAATTCAAATTTCAGCGAGCCGAGGGCGGGGCCCCTCGTGAGTAGGCGAGGGCGAGGCCCCTCGTGAGTTGGCGAGCGCGCGCCCCTCGCCCGGTTCAGCGCTTCAGCGAGCCGAGGGTTTTACGCTCGTGAGTAGGCGAGGGCGGTGCCCTCGTGAGTTGGCGAGCGCCTGCCCCTCGTCCCCGTTAAAATCCAGGTAGTTACCGAGGGGGTTTACCCTCTTTAACCCCCTCGGTAAAGTTTAATATAAATACTCCCCACCCACCATTAACCTCAGCGAAAAACCCTCTTCCTCCACCATTTTCAGCCGCCGCCGCCCCTCCCTGCCTCGCCGCCGTCGCCGGAAACGCCACTCCACTGGTCGGGTTTTGGCCTACTCGTCCCCGTGAACATTTCTACGGTAACATTTTTCATTTTAATCGGCTAATTTGTTAATTAAATTGTTTGTAAAATTAATGCAAATTCATGTGTATATATATATTTATATGTATGTATATATATATGTATAGTTGTTAATTAGTTTCTAATTATGTAGTGTTTAACTTGTTAATTTAATTAGTATGTAATTAATTATAAATTTGATAATATATATATTATATTTATATGAATTAAAAATAATTATATCAATATTTGTTGTGTTAAATTTAATTTTAATTGCATGATATATTTAATTAATTTTATATGTGATGAATATTCATGTGTTCGATTATCTACATTAATTATTTATTTGATGAATGATGTATATATAGTTATATATATATTTAAAGTATAATTAATTAATTATGTTGGAGTGGAGGGGGTTGATGAATATTGTTGTTTGTTTGCTAGCTGTAGAATGTGTGTTCCGACTTGATTAATATTAATTAAGTCGGAAATGGATGCACTATAGGATCTTAGTTAACTGGAGAATGCGATAATAATAAACGAAACTCTGCCGAAAATTTTAGATTAATTATATTAAATTAACAATAGGATAAATATAATGGATTTATATATTAAATTTTTATTAAATTTTGAATATTCTTTAATTTGAAACAGATTATAATATGAGTTATTCAAGTCGTAATTGGATGTATGGTCCAAGAACAATTAATGGAATGATAGCTCCCGACTTTCTTAGTGGTCTTGAATCGTTTATACAATTCGCAACTAGCAATCTTGATTGGATGAGTGAAGGAGATATTAGGTGTCCCTGCTCGAAATCTAGATGTAGGAACCAAAGGTTTAGAGCACCAATTGACGTGAAAACACATTTGTATATAAATGGGTTTATGCCCAATTATCACAATTGGATTTTACACGGTGAACAAAATTGGGGTCATCTACCACACCAAAACTATGATCAGTCGACTTCGTACGGAGTAGATGATACTGCAGGGTCTACCTCGTACCATGACATGATCACAGATCTAACTGGTCCTAACCTTCATTTTGGAAATGTGGAAGAACCCGTTAATGAGGAGCCCCCAAATGAGCATGCTGCTCAATTTTATGACATGCTTCATGCAGCAAACCAGGATTTGTATCCTGGTTGCGAAACACACTCACAATTGTCATTCAACGCCCGACTGTTGAACATTAAAATTGAAAATAGACTGTCTGAGAGGGGTTATAATCAAGTTGTTGACTTGATTCGGGAAATTGTTCCTCCTGAAAATCTAGTGCCCAGGAAATTTTCTGATAGCAAACAACTAATGAGTGGGATGGGTCTTCCAGTAGAGAGGATTGATTGTTGTGCACATAATTGTATGATATATTGGGGTAATGATAGTGAACTTGAACATTGTAAGGTTTGTGGTCATCCACGGTTTAAACCCCGTAAGCGTGGTGTTGATGGTCAATGGAAAAAGAAAAAACCTTACAAGGAGATGTTCTACTTTCCTATCATTCCTCGACTGCAAAGATTGTATCAGTCTGTTGCTACTGCAAAAGATATGACATGGCATGCAAGTTGCTCTAACGATGATTCTGGTGTTATGCGTCACCCTGCAGACTCATTGGCTTGGAAACATCTGGATAATTCGTATCCTGAATTTGCTTCCGAGATTCGGAACATAAGGTTGGGCCTAAGCACCGATGGTTTTCAACCATTCGGACAGTCTGGGAAACAATATTCTTCATGGCCAGTGATAGTGACACCGTACAATCTACCTCCGTGGTTGTGTATGAAAGATCAATTCATATCTCTTACGGTATTAGTGCCTGGTCCTAAAAATCCTAAGGATAAATTGAATATTTTTTTACAGCCGTTGATCCGTGATTTGATGTATTTGTGGGAAATTGGGGTGGAAACGTACGATGTTGCTACAAAGCAAATTTTTTTGATGCGAGCTGCACTAATTTGGACCATCAGTGACTTTCCAGCTTACTCAATGTTGTCTGGATGGAGCACTGCTGGACGGACAGCTTGTCCTTACTGTGGAGAATACACTGATGCTTTCACTCTGAGGCTCAGTCGTAAACAGTCGTGGTTCGATAACCATCGTAAATTCTTAACTAGACACCATCCGTATCGGAGAAACAAGACTGCATTCAGAAAGAATGTGATAGTGGATGACCCACCACCACCCATTCGATCAGGTGAATCACTCCTAAATGAAATCAATTGGGTGGGATATCGAAAATTGACAGAAGATGGTGCCGAGGCCCACAACAAGAGATTGGAAACTGGTTGGAAGAAGAAAAGTATTTTCTGGGATTTGCCGTATTGGAGTACCTTGTTGATCCGTCATAATCTGGACGTGATGCACATTGAAAAAAACTTCTTTGATAATTTGTTCTACACTGTAATGAATGTGGAAGGGAAAACAAAGGACACGAATAAGTCCAGAGATGAACTTAATGAATATTGTCGTCGTCCATCACTTGTGAAATGTCCACGTACAGGAAAGTACCCCAAAGCTTGTTATTCACTTGATAAGAGACAAAAGGATGCTGTGTGCAGATGGGTAGATGAGCTAAAGTTTCCTGATAACTATGTGTCCAACCTGTCTCGAACTATTGACTGGACAAAATTGAAAATATTTGGGTTGAAGAGTCATGATTGTCATGTGTTTATGCAGAGGCTACTCCCGATTGCTTTCCGTGAAATTCTTCCACAGAACGTGTGGAAAGCTATAACTGAAGTTTGTTTATTCTTCAAGGAGTTGACTTCTACGACGATTACAGTTGAGAACATGACTCGGTTGGAAGTAGATATTCCGCTGATCTTGTGCAAGTTGGAACGTATATTTCCACCCAGCTTCTTTAATTCGATGGAGCATCTACCTGTACACCTTGCATACGAAGCACGAGTGGCTGGTCCTGTACAATACAGATGGATGTATCCATTTGAGAGGTAATCTACAACTTTCAAATATTTGAACAATTAGCGGTTATTATACTCACTATTGATGCTTCTGGTTAGGTATCTTCATAATTTAAAACTCAGTGTGGGTAACAAAGCTCATGTTGAAGCTTCGATCGCAAATGCATATCTAACAAAAGAAGCATCAATTTTCTGTTCCCATTACTTTGAGGATCATGTTCTGACGAGGCGTCATAATGTACCTCGTAATTACGATGGTCGTGGCGCCGAAGAACCCCAACCTGGTACTCCGTCAATTTTTATACCTCCTGGACGACCACTTGGACGGAAGAATACAAGATATATTGTAGACGAAGAGAAAAATACAGCTCACACCTACGTGTTACTGAATTGTAACGAGGTGCAACCGTATGTAGAGTAAGTTAATATTCAACATCGTCCATCTATAATTATTACAAAACATCATTATAATGATAATATTGTACATCTTCCCTCTTGTAGTATGTCCATGCATCAACTTCAAAGTGTTCAACCGAATCTCTCTAGGGCTGAACAAGACGATAAACTTCAACATCAGTTTGCGTTATAGTTTGAACAAGTTGTAAGTCAAGTTGATAAAATTATATAAATAATAAAATATATACATAGACTCAGGATTAAATATTTTGTCAATTATAGGTCAAGGTAAACAATATTCAGAACCGGTGGATACGTGATCTCTCCAGCGGTCTTGTAAGCTGTGTTACCACATATCCTGGGTATTACGTAAATGGATACAAATTTCACACACGCACTTATGGTGAATCAAAATCGACTGTGAACAGTGGAGTTTGTATCAAGGGGACAAACTATGATTCAGATGAGAATGATTTCTATGGGATCCTTGAAGAAGTATTACAGTTGGAATACCCTGGACGATTTGAGAAAAAAATGGTTCTGTTCAAGTGCGAGTGGTATGATCCTACCGTGCCAAATGGAACAAGAATACATCCTAACTACAAACTTGTGGATGTTAATCGGAGAAGAGTATATGGCCATTATGATCCTTTTGTATTAGCAAATCAAGCCACTCAAGTTTACTATTGCGAATACCCGGGGGTGCGAAATCATGAATGGCTTGCGGTTTGCAAAATTAAACTGAGATCCTTAGTGGAAATTGATAAAAGGAATGAACAAGAGCTACCCCCGTTCCAAGACGATGAGATTAATTCACAAATGAATAATGTGCAAATAGACAGTGATCCTATCGTGTTGGCAGATGTCAGTGGTGCACTAATTCAAATTGAGAATGATGATATTGAAGAAGAAGAAGAAGAAGAAGAAGAAGAAGAAGAAGAAGAAGAAGAAGAAGAAGAAGAAGAAGAAGAAGAAGAAGAAGAAGAAGAAGAAGAAGAAGAAGAAGAAGAAGAAGAAGAAGAAGAAGAAGAAGAAGAAGAAGAAGATGATGATGATGATGATGATGATGATGATGATTAAGTAGTTTAGTAATTGCTATCTCGATGTTAGAAATTATTTAATGTGTACACCTAAACTTTGATTGATTGATCATTTATATCTCGGTGTTATAAATTATAATGTGTACACCTAAACTTTGACTATTTGTTCAATTATATCTCGGTGTTATAAATTATAATGTGTACACCTAAACTTTGACTATTTGCTCATTTATATCTCGGTGTTTAAAATTTTACAGATGAGCGGATCCGATCGTAGCTCTAGCGGGGGACGGCGACAGAGTACAGGTTGCGGGGGTCGAGGCCGATCTAGTGGGGCGCGGAACACAGTGCCTATACCACACATACCAGTGCCAGTTCCGTTGATCCCCACGACTGATGACGAGGAAGCTGAGCAGTATACCGACTCGGATTCTGAAGAACAGTCGGATTCACAAATGGTCGGACAGAGACTAGATGTGTATATTGCCTACGATACGTATGTTAGACTTACTATTTTCAGGTATTTTGAGGAATATATATCTGTGAATATTAATTATGTATTACAAATTTGTTTTGCAGCTTGATGCCTTCGAATCCGGTCTCCAAGCTGATCAGACGTATCATGGCTGGACATATGGAGTTGGGCGCCTTCACCTTCAGGATGATATCCGAAGAAAGGCTGCAGGAGTACTGGGAGACATTTCAGGTATATATTCATTTGATTTATAATGATATTATATGACATAATAACATCTTTGTTTATCAGAAAGAGGCTAGATGGGATCCTACTGTCACTTCAACACAGTATGTGCATCACTTGTTCCTGAAAAGGGCTGCTGAAAGATATGTAGATCTTTTGAACTCTGTGAAAAGAAAATGAGAGTTGAAGGGTAAGAAGCCACAGTGGGATACGAAAGTATGGAAGGCCTTGCTCGCGTACTGGGACAGAGATGACGTGAAAGCCAAATCCGCACAAT